>ML058484.1:11602214-12249091 GCA_003013855.2 Liriodendron chinense | reverse complement strand
AAAGGCACAAACCCTTTCTAAATTTATACCTATTGCGTGGTCAAGCAACAGCTCTTTGTTATGCAGGCACAACATGTCTTAGGTAATGGACTTGGCCTGCCTTATCCTTCAATCAACCTTTCTATTGCACAACATTGCCTTTCCATGCGATCGCACAACACTGCCTTGTTGTGTGGCCGCGCAACACAACCTTAGTAATATTTTATGCCTTAAAAGAGGGGACCACTACACTCTTTGAAAGTTATGACAGTTGGAAGGTGGTTGTGCGATGCCACCACTCTCTCCAACGACTCTCTAGCGAACCTCCAATGTTGTTTTCTCATCGTTTTGGGTTCCACAATAATTGTTCTACTGAAAAATGTCCATTTTCTTATAGTTCGAAGGAAGATTTTCAATCTCTGGCTCACCTTTTCACTCTTTGACTATCGTCGTCCTTTCTGAGGGGCTACCACTACTCACTGGCCTTCCCGTTATAAGGTTAATTGTGATACCCTGAAAATTTTCGTGGATGAGTAGGTCAACAATGCTTGTTCACGTGTGTGTGTGTGTGTATATATATATATATATATATATATATATATATATATATATATATATATATATATATATATATATATATATATATTAGTGATATTCTTGATTTGGAGAAAACACTATATAAATGTGCACACAGGTATGCACACTTGTTCACAAATACCCTGTATAGCGATCTTCAAGTCTCATATATCTTCGTACACTCGACTAGTCATCAAACCAACTGTTGAAACAACTCAACATTGCTAGTTAAGATATTTGATCGTCTACTTTAATTATGAACTGTAACAACCTAGAAATTTTGGACACATAAACTACGCTATTAAAAGGAGTTAAAAGAATTAATAAACAAAAACAAGTCATTAAGTTGGTTAGAGTTTTGTCGATTGAGAGGAGAGACTAGGGATCGAATATCCTCATAACCAATAATAACTTTTTGCATCTTAAGAATTTAATTTTGAATTCTGAACTTCTTATCCAAAAACTTTCATCCTAACTTATAAATAAGAGCCTTTAGGAAGATCTAACCCTAATTGCTGAGAGAGAGAGAGAGAGAGAGAGAGAGAGAGAGAGAGACTAGGGGAGAGAGAGGATTATCTCTACCTTTGGCACAGGTAAACCCTAACACTTCCTTTTTAATTTTTATTACATCATAGAGTATTTTCTCGGATCTATTTAATGAACGGGACGGATTGGTTCTCCATTCATTATATGATCCTGTAGATCGAATCCATGATTAATGGCGAAGTTAATAGACTTTTGAGTGTAGAGATTTATGATAGGTTATTTAGGGATGTCAGATTGAATCTATACGAGTCATGAGAATTGTTCGGCCAAAGTATGTTAAGGCATGAAATATCAGAACGATTCGACACTCGGATGGGCCACATCATCTCAATCTAAGGCTAGATGTGTTTTCTCTTAGGATCATTGGAAAATCCAATCTAACCTATCTTCCTTCTTCCTAACAGATGCCTTGGGAGGGTTTGATCTCTCGATGGGCCGCTAAGATTAACTAAAAACCCTAAAACAATCTTATAGAGTGATGGATCAAGGAAATCACTAGGGTTGGATCTATAATTATGGCCTCTTTCAGAAAATTTATGAAATAGTAAAGGAATGAATGGTTTAGATCCAATTCATGAAGATCCTAAATCCAAAAGAATAGTAGAATTTGAATTCTTAAAAGAAATTTAAGGATCGAATAGAAGGAACCAGACACGCTTCGACTAGCCGAAGACCATGTTCGGTCGACCGAGCGACGAAAATTTTGAAAAACACAGCTGTTAATGTCAGATTTCGTAACAGTATCCTCCGGACTCTCACCTTCTCTCCAACACAGATTTCCTCCGCCCAACCTGAAAGAAGACAGACAACAACTAAGGGTGGCTGGGGTCCAGCCGTTAGCCCTCCGATGCTTAAGTCAGGCCAAAGAAGAAAAGAAGAGTCACCAGGCAAAACAAGGCAGGGATTGAATATATTGTGTGTGTACCTTTCTCTTAATGGAGTCATAGCTACCGAAAAGGAAGGAGACGCCGAAAGGGTGAAGACCGCCGCGCTGGATGTAACTCTGCTTGGTGTCGCAGAGGGATTGAACAAGCCGCTCGACGGGAACCGGGTGCTGGAAGTATGAAGACCATCCAAACCAAAAACGAAGACTCAGGACTATTCTGATGTTGGGAGCTGCTTGTGTCAGGGATGCTAGCATTCGTGAGGTTCGACCCCTTCTGACGAGCCCGAGCAGAGCTGCTCGCATCCGGGAGATGCGACCTCTTCTGAAGAGCACGAGCCGAGCTGCTCGCATCCGGGAGATGCGACCTCTTTTAAAGAGCACGAGCCGAGCTGCTCGCATCCGGGAGATGCGACCCCTTACCGCGAGCACGACCTGGACTCCTCGCATTCATATTGCCGCGATCCTTCACTTCTTGTCAGACTATATTTGCCTACAACAGATGCCCCCCAAACCCTTGGTATTGAGGAACTATGCCAAGGGTTTGCTAGTGTTGACAGCTGGGTGCTGGGAGACAATCGCGCATGATTCACTTAACGTGCTTCCGCATTTATGATGGCCAGCTTTCGCGTAGCTTTTTCTGCCGCCAGAGATGAAGCGTCGGGCGCCACGTGTTTCCGTATTTAATGCTAGCGTCCGTTCGTCTGGTGCGCCGGATGAGAAACTGCCGCGTGTCCAGCAAATCAGACGGAATGATTGCGTATAAATACCGGACTTAGAAGAAATCCTTTCATTTTCGAATTCTCTGCTGCGGCGCTCCCTGCTTTCTTCTTCTTCCTTTGCTTCTGGAGCGAAAAACCTCTTCACAGAGGTAGTTTTTCTCTAACTTTCTCCCTTCATCTCTGCTCCCTTTATCTTTCTTTCTTGCTTTCCTTCTTGCGATGGCGGGGTCCTCAGATGAAGAGATTGTTCCCATGGGAGATCACACCCCTGATTCTTCCGAATCCAATAATGCCAGAGTACCGGCTGGTAGATATTCTGCCTCCGGGTATTCTTCCATCTTGACGGAGGAGAGGCTCTCTAACCTTAGAGAGGCATACAGAGTCCCAGACTCTGTTTTATTTAGATTACCTGGGAGAGGGGAGACAGCCGATGCCCCACCACCAGGGTGTGTGGCTTTCTATGAATATTTTTTCAAAGTAGGCGTACGTCTTCCCCTCCACCCTTTTATACGGAATTTCCTCTGTCTCTACAAGATTGCCCCGGGCCAATTAATAGTAAATGGCTGGCGGGTTCTTCTGAGTGCTTTCGTCGTTTGGAAGCAGGCGGGTAACGAGGAGTTAACCGCTGAGGAATTTTTGAGGTTATTCCAGCTGAAGAAGGCGCCAGCCAGCGAGGGTTGGTACTACCTCTGCTTCTGGCACCGGAATAACTTCATTCTTGGGAACCCTTCCTCTAATTGCCCGGGGTGGAGAAAGAAGTGGTTCTATGTCTCCGGCAACTGGGAGTCCGAGATGGGATCTGACCCCAAAGGCCATAATGTTAATCGCCATTTTGGCGAAGGTGGGTCAAGTGCTTGTTTGTTTGTCCGACAGAAACAATAGCTTTGCTATATTGACGACTTAATGAACTTTTTTTTTTTTTTGCTCGTAGGAATTCCAATTGGTGTGAAACCGAATCTGCGGGGAGGACTCAACGAGAAGCTGGTTAGAGTCTACAAGCTTCCCGCGACTACGCGACACGTCAACGTAGCATTAGAGTCCCATCACCTCTGTGCAGCGGGTCTTATCTCCAGAGAAGAAATGATAAATGCTGGAGAAAAAAGAGGTGCACTAGGGGTGCTTCCCAGTCTGAAGGGCGCGGCCTCGAAGAGGCAAAAGAAAAATGGGGGGCCCTCAAATGCACTTGCTCCCGCTGATGGGACTGCTCGTGATCTTCAATCGCGAGGGATCGGTTCGGGTGGGGTCGCTACGACTTCTGGTACGACCACGATCCCTCCGGTTATCGCGACCCCTCTATCTGCCGTGCCCCCTCCGGCTACTGCGACTCCACCGTCAGGTGCTCGCGGCCAGCCGGTGATCAAAGTCGCCGACAATTTGCTGAAAGGCGATCGGAGGGAGGGGGGCCTCCCTCCTAAGGATATGAGATGCGAGCCTACTGGTGCTCGCGAGTCTGCGACGCCTTCTATGGGTGTCGTGAGTGCTCGCGAGACGGGCTCTGGCGAGATGGTGGTGGCCTAACCTTTCGGGTCGGGGGTTTTTGTTATCCCCCCGCACTTGCATCCTGTATGCAAGTTTATGTTTGATAACATTCCCCCCAACTCCTTCGGGAGTTTGCCTGAGCCAAGCCCAGAGGCTCTCTCTACTGACATTGGAGTGAGACTGGTTCATGTAACAACCTTTTTTCCTTTCTACCAATCTCTTCAGGATTTTATTAGATGACTAGCAATCTAATCCTTCTTTCTTTATTTGTTTCAGAGCCTGGATCTCACGCTCCGCGTTAGGCGGGATGTCGAAGCAGCCCGCCGCAGCGTGGAGGATACGGAGAAGAAGAAGAAGACAATGGAAGCCGAGGTCCAAGGGAGGGACTATGTGGTGAAGGCCTTGGAGGTTCAGATCACCAAGCTGGACGAAGAGAAGAAAATTCTCCTTGTCAAGATCCAATCCCTGACTGAGCGCTTTCAGTCAGTGGACCTCCAACTCGCAAAGCTTCAAGAAATCCACACCAAGAGCGAGAAGGAGAAGGAGATTTTCTGCCAGGACAAGATCCAGCTTGAAGGATGGCTCAAGGATGCGCGGACCAAGCTCGAGGAGACCCAGAAGAAGCTCGAGGAAGCCCAGCAGCAACTTCACCAGTTGAAGGATGACTCCATCCACTGGGAAGAAGAGCGAGTGGCCCTCCTTCAAATGATATCTGATGAGGGTCCTCGTGCAGTTCAGGAGTTCCGGACTTCTCAACTTTACGATGAGGAGCGATACGATGCGTATATCGCTGGCCGCGATTTCGCGGTCAGAGTTATGCAGATGATCGCTCCAACTTTTAACGTTGAGGAGTTCGACAGAGTGGCATTCGAGGTTGCAGCTAAGGAACGGGCTGCCGCTGAGAACGAAGCCACCGAGGCAATAGATGCCGCTCCTGGTCCTGAGGCTGGTCCTGAAGCTGAGAGCCGCGAGCCTGCGCAAGATGAGGATGACCATCCTTGACCTCGGCAGCTTCCTACATCATGTATATATATATATTTTTTTGAGAAGAGATTTGTAATTGTAAGGTCATTATTTTAATGAACACTTACTTTTTCAGTGTTGTGTATTCTCCTCTTTCCTTCATTGTTGCTTTGTGTTGATCTCATGTTGATTCATCAGAGGATGCGAACCCTTAATTCGAGCACGAGCTACGCTGCTCGCGATTAGGGTATATGACTGCATTCGAGCACGAGCTGCGGTGCTCGCGATTAGGGTATATGAATACGACCCCTTAATTCGAACACGAGCTGCGGTGCTCGCATTCCGGAAGTGCGATCCCTCCTCTCACCAGTCGCGAGCAACTAACTCATGAAAGAATGAATTAGACTCAATCCGGGGGTCGTGTGACCGTGTCCGCGTTGAGATAGACTGATCTATCGATTGAGATTTTGATTCTACCAAGGGCAGAAGGTTGGTCAAGAGAGCACGTATGCTCTCTTCGGGGCTATCTTTAATCCATAGAATGGAGAAGCAACCAACTAGTAACGATTTCAATCCAAGGGTAGGCAATTGGCCAAGAGATGGTATGCATTCTCTTCAGGGCTATTCAGGTCCATGTAAATGGAGTAGCGACCAAAAGATATCTCTCACTTTATTCATAAAATGTTGTAATGAACTACATCGAATCTAGGGGTAGTATCGTAGCAAATGCTTCACGTGCCAAGGGCGACGTACAGGCTTTCCTTGCATGTCTTCAAGATAGTAAGTACCGGGTCGCATAATCCTAATAACCCGATATGGGCCTTCCCAATTTGGATCCAGCGAACGAGCGGGAACTCCAAGATTTTGCCTTAGGACCAAATCTCCGAGCTGGAAGGATCTAGGCCGAACCTTCGCATTTCGATAACGAGCAATACGTTGTTGATATGCTGCCACTCGTACTTGGGAAGCATTTCTTCGCTCTTCCAAGAGATCGAGATGAAGTCGGAGGTTTTCCTGATTACTTGCGGGGTCATACTGCTCGATCCGATACGAGGGCATTTGAATTTTCACTGGTACCACTGCGTCAATACCAAATGCTAATGAGAAAGGAGTTTCACCTGTTGATGTACAAGCCGTGGTTCTATAGGCCCATAATACCTCTGGCAGAAGTTCTGGCCACACCCCTTTACATTCACCTAGCTTGGTCTTTAAATGATGCTTTATGATCTTATTCACTGCCTCGACTTGCCCATTCGCCTGAGGATGATATGGAGAAGTGCGGAGATTACGTATCTTCCATTTTTCACAAAATTCATCAAAGGCTGCGTTGTTGAACTGCGTTCCGTTATCGGTAATTATAGTATGAGGAAGTCCAAAACGGCATATGATATTTCTCCATATAAACTTAGTAGTTTGTTTCTCAGTAATCTTGGCTAATGGTTCTGCCTCGGCCCATTTGGTGAAATAATCAACCGCCACGATCGCGAACCTATTCTGTCCCTTTCCCATGGGTAAGGGCCCGATGATATCGATCCCCCACTGAGCAAAAGGCCAAGGGCTATCAACTGGGGTCATCCGCTCGGATGGTACATGAGGTATAGGTAGATATCGTTGACACTTGTCGCATTTTTTAGAAAATTCAATGGCGTCTGCTTTCATAGTGGGCCAATAATATCCTTGCCTCATCGCTTTATATGCTAGGGATCGCCCCCTGGGATGGTTACCACATGCCCCCTGGTGTACTTCGTCTAGAACACGAAGTGCTTCTTTTGGATGAAGACACCTCAAATAAGGCAAGGAAAAGCTTTTGCGCAACAATATTCCGTCTTGCAAAGTATACCTGGCAGCCCGAAGACGAATTTGCCTTGCAGCTTTCTTGTCATCTGGTAGGTGTCCGTCTCTGAGATAGAGGATGATAGGATCCATCCAACATGGAGATGATTGTATCGATATTACATGCTCGAGAATCGCTTGGTCGATACTCAGGACCTGACGGTGCTCGATGGGGATCGAATGCGATAACTCAGATTCTGGTGCAGAGGCGAGCTTTGCCAAGGAATCGGCAAGTTGGTTCTTCTCGCGAGGAATATGGGTTATTTCATAAGTCTTCAGTTTGGCGAGGAGGATGAGAACACGAGACTTGTATAAGGCCATTCTTTCTTCTTTGGCTTCGAATTCACCAAGAACTTGATTGACAATGAGCTGGGAGTCGCTATGAATTAACAAATTCTGGACTGCGAGGACAATGGCCAGTTCGAGGCCAACAATCAGGGCCTCATATTCTGCTTCATTATTGGAGACGCGTGATTCGAAACGCAGAGCATATTGAAAATGCGACCCATCGGGAGCCACTAAAATCAGGCCCGCTCCGCTGCCAGTGGCCCGTGAAGACCCGTCCACGAAGAGTGACCAAGGAGGCTGGTCGCTGGTCATGATATTATCTTCAGAAGAATATGTAAATTCGGCGATGAAGTCAGCCACGGCCTGGCCCTTGACTGCGGTCCTAGGACAGAATGAGATATCATGCTCACTGATCTCGACCGCCCATTTAGTTAAGCGCCCAGAAGCCTCAGGTTTTTGAAGGACTTGCCGTAGTGGATGATTTGTTGGTACTAGAATAACATGGGCTTGAAAGTATGGTCGCAGTTTTCGAGCTACCGTGACTAAGGCTAGGGCCAGTTTCTCCATATCAGAATACCTAGTTTCTGCATCAACCATTGCTCGACTGATATAATAAACGGGCCTTTGCACCCCGAAATCTTCTCTTATTAAAGCAGCGCTAACGGCCGTGGAAGACACAGATAAATAAAGAATGAGTTGCTCATGTGCTACAGGTTTAGATAAAATGGGGGGAGCGCTCATGTATTGCTTCAGTTGTTGAAAAGCTTCTTTACATTGAGGTGTCCACTTCCAATCAGACTTGGCCGTTGCACGAAGGAGTTTGAAGAAGGGCAAGCATTTATCAGATGCTCGCGAGATGAACCTGTTCAATGATGCGATGCGACCAGCCAGAAGCTGGACGTCCTTCAGAGTAACGGGTGATTTCATCTCTATCAATGCTTTAATCTTTTCAGGATTTGCCTCAATTCCACGCTGGCCAACCATGAACCCAAGAAATTTTCCTGCAGACACTCCAAACGCGCATTTTTCTAGGTTCAATTTCATTTGATACTTCCTCATTAAATCAAAGGCTTCTCGAAGATCAGAAATGTGGTCATCTTCTACGATGCTTTTCATGAGCATGTCGTCAACATAAACTTCCATATTCCTACCGATCTGAGCAGCGAATATTTTGTTGACAAGACGCTGATAAGTGGCCCCTGCATTTTTAAGATCGAACGGTATTACCTGGTAGCAATATAGTCCCCAATCAGTGATGAAGGCAGTATGCTGGCTATCAGGTGGATGCATCATAATCTGGTTGTAACCAGAATAAGCATCCATGAAACTGAGCAGAGCGTGTCCAGCTGTTGAATCGACCAACTGGTCTATTCGCGGTGTTGGAAAACTGTCTTTGGGGCATGCTTTGTTTAGATCTGAATAATCGATGCACATTCTCCATTTGCCATTAGCTTTCCGGACGAGAACTACATTCGCGACCCACTCTGGGTAGTCCACTTCTTTAATGAAATTGACCGTGAGTAGCTTCTCAACTTCAGCTTTGATCGCCATTTGCCTTTCTGCAGTGAAGGCTCGTCGACGCTGATGTACGGGTTTACGCTTTGGATCGATATTGAGACGATGTACGATGATGTTGGGGTCGATACCTGGCATATCTTTATGAGACCAAGCAAACACGTCCTGATATTCCGTGAGGAAACGGATCAAATCTCCGCGGTGGACACTGGTTAAAGAGGATCCAATGTACACGATCTTAGACGGGTCATCTTCGGTCAGGTGAATCGCCGATGTTTCCTCCCCAGGAGTCCCTAACTTAAGAGCATTTTCTCTTGGATCCAACGAGGTGCTGGAGGGAGAGTTGGGTGAACCTCGTGCTATCTCCATAACGGGTGTCGCTTGAGCCTTCTTTCGATCTTGGAGGGCTATCTGGTAACAAGACCGTGCCTCCTGCTGACTTCCTCGCACGGCCCCGATACCATTTGGGGTAGGAAATTTTACACACAGATATGAAGGGTGCAAGGCCGCTCCAACCTTAGTAAGAGACGGCCGCCCCAAAATGGCGTTATACGCTGATTTTCTGTCCACTACGAGGAAGTTTATGAAGACGGTGGTCTTCGTTGGACTTTCTCCGAAAGTAACTGGAAGATCGATGCTTCCTTCAGGTGTTACTACCTCACCTCCGAAGCCGACGAGGGGGGTCGATACTGGCTTGAGAAGACTTCTGGCAAGTGCCATTTTGTTGAAAGCTTCCAAGTATAGAATATCAGCTGAGCTACCTGTATCCACCATAATTAGATGTGTCAGATAATTTGATACCTTCAATGTGACTACGATGGAGTCCTCGTGAGGGAAGTGAATTCCCTTCGCATCTTCGAGAGTGAAGGAAATTGGGGGATGGCTGGTTTTTGACGAGCTAGACGTCTGTTCCAGCCAATAGATTTGCTGGGGTTCTTTGGATGCCTTTCGAGCGTATGCCTTTCTCGAAACTTGAGAGTCACCCCCGCAAGCTGGTCCTCCGACGATGGTGCGGATTTCTCCCGTGGGCTCAGTGTCCTCTTGGTCAGTTTGATGATGAGATGGTTCCTTTTGGCGAGATGAGGTCTTCGTCCTTTCTGGGGATTTACGAGCGACATAATCCTGGAGATGGCCTTTTTGAATAAGGGCTTCGATATGGTCTCGTAAAGAGATGCAGTCTTGGGTTCTATGCCCGTGATCTTTGTGGAAGTAACAGAACTTGCTCTTATCTCTTTTCTCGGGATCGGATTTGATCTTTGCAGGCCATTTTACATATGGCTTGTGTTTAATCTCCATTAGAACCTTTTCATGAGATCGATAAAGAGGAGTGTAGTTATGGTATTTACCGGAGTAAGGCTTCTTGGGAGAACGATCGCGTTGATCCCGACGATACTTTTTATCTGCAGAGGAGGTTCCTTCTGGCTTGCGTTTCTTACCCTGTGCCCCCTGACGCGTCAATGCGACTTCTTCTGCGTTGATGTACTTCTGAGCTTTGGCTTGGAACTCTGCCATAGTTTTCGGCGGGTTTTTATCCAAGGCAAACCTGAATTTCTCGCTTGTTATTCCTGCTATGAGGGCTGCGAGCCCTTTTTCTTCAGTATAACCTTCAGTTTGAACGGCTTCAGCGGTGAACCGTACTGTGAACTCCTTTATCGTTTCCCCATGCTGCTGTTTCAGATTCATTAGGTGGGAGGCTGGCTTCTTGATGCGGATGCTTCCCATGAATTGAGAAAGGAATATCTCCGATAACTGGGAAAAGGAACTGATGGAACGAGGTTTTAACCCCCGGAACCACGTGCGAGCTGCTTCCTTCAATGTTAGGGGAAAAGCCCTACACATGATTTCTGAACCATGTCCCTCCAGCTCCATGAGGGACCTGTATGTTTCCAGATGTTCAAGAGGGTCACCAATACCTGTGTATGGGGTGATAACAGGCGTCCGATACTTTCTGGGTAACGGGGCTTCCATAACCTCGCTGGTAAAGGGGGACTCGGATTGATGTATCGCCGCCACGACAGCAGATGGCTGTTTTGCCTGGTATCGCTGTTCCATGATATCAAAACGATCATGAATTCTTTTGAGATCTCCTTCCCATGGTAGGGTATAGCTAGATGTTTCGGCGGTGGAGCCCTGCGGTTGAGGTTGTCGAGACGAACTGGAATGTATAGAATGTGGAGACGGCACAGGGGGATGGCTGCCAAGTGGTGGGACCTGTGGTTCGTCCATAGAATGTCTGGGAGCCACCGGTATGGGTTGCGGTGATAACCCTTCGGAGGGTTGTCTTTGCGGTTCAGGGAAATGCTGATCAAGCCGATTTGACAAGGCCTGAACTCCGGCATTCAGAGTGAGAAGAGTATTTCCGAGGAAACGCAAGACATCGTCTTGATTTCCGGAAGCCTCCAATAATGGGTTTGTTGATGGTATATTCGTGGCTCCTTGAGGGATATTCGTCGGAGCAGGTGGGAGGGCAGGTACGGACTCCGTCTCATCAGGCGGAGGTGGTGCCTGCCTTGAAGTTGAAGGATGAACAGCCTTTTTAGGAGGCATCGCCGAAGGATTTTGATCGATGGTTAGAACGATTGATTTTGACGATCAAGTCGTTCCCACAGACGGCGCCAAACTGTTAATGTCAGATTTCGTAACAGTATCCTCCGGACGCTCACCTTCTCTCCAACACAGATTTCCTCCGCCCAACCTGAAAGAAGACAGACAGCAACTAAGGGTGGCTGGGGTCCAGCCGTTAGCCCTTCGATGCTTAAGTCAGGCCAAAGAAGAAAAGAAGAGTCACCAGGCAAAACAAGGCAGGGATTGAATATATTGTGTGTGTACCT
Source organism: Liriodendron chinense (assembly GCA_003013855.2). Taxonomy (NCBI): domain Eukaryota; kingdom Viridiplantae; phylum Streptophyta; class Magnoliopsida; order Magnoliales; family Magnoliaceae; genus Liriodendron; species Liriodendron chinense. Next base: position 12,237,476 of record ML058484.1, on the reverse strand, counting down.
TTCTCTTAATGGAGTCATAGCTACCGAAAAGGAAGGAGACACCGAAAGGGTGAAGACCGCCGTGCTGGATGTAACTCTGCTTGGTGTCGCAGAGGGATTGAACAAGCCGCTCGACGGGAACCGGGTGCTGGAAGTATGAAGACCATCCAAACAAAAAACGAAGACTCAGGACTATTCTGATCTTGGGAGCTGCTTGTGTCAGGGATGCTCGCATTCGTGAGGTTCGACCCCTTCTGACGAGCCCGAGCAGAGCTGCTCGCATCCGGGAGATGCGACCTCTTTTAAAGAGCACGAGCCGAGCTGCTCGCATCCGGGAGATGCGACCTCTTCTAAAGAGCACGAGCCGAGCTACTCGCATCCGGGAGATGCGACCCCTTACCGCGAGCACGACCTGGACTCCTCGCATTCATATTGCCGCGATCCTTCACTTCTTGTCAGACTATATTTGCCTACAACAACAGCAATTTGTATCGGTGACCCAGGAAAGCTTGGGTCGACACAGGAAGCCTTCAGTCTACCAAAGACAGGGCTGGGTTGACCGAAGGACGCAGAAATCTGAACTTGAAAGCAATCTGTAAACTTGAACGAGGAAGTCTTCAATCGACCGAAGGACCCTTCGGCTAACCAAACACAGGGTTAGGTCGATCGAACGACTATGAACTTTAACGACTTCAATTGCATGTTTCCTATCTTGATCTATAGAGTTAATATATGACTTTAATAACTAGAAATGAACTCAAATTAAAGAAGGAAGAGATGACAGGTAAGGGTAGATAGAAAAGAATATGATTAAATGATGTGCTTATAGAATCTTGATCTCGCTCGTAGACTTGGAGAGTGTGGAATTCACGTCATCAACAACAGGTGAGTGAATCTCAACATGTTTCCTATTCGTTTGAATAAAATAAGTTGTTGTGATGTGATGCTATGATTGGATTGAATTGCGTTGATTGTTGTAATGCTATACGTCTATATATCGAGATGCATTGTTAATTATACATGTTGAAAACAAGGAGTGATTGGATGATATGTACGTGCTTCTCAAAGGAGAGATGACTAAATGATACGTTGCCCCTTAGTTAGAGAAAGGATTATGTGAACACCACATGCCATACGCATTATGCATTCATACATTGTTTGTCCTGGAGCATCGCTCTGGAAGACCTGTAGGTACTTACAGTACTGGGTTGCCCAGGGACCATCCTAGATGCCCGTAAATCATGCAAAAGTCTACAAGTGCTAGTTGATGGGTTCCAACCTAAGCAAGTGGATGGTTTGGTTTTGTACCCACTTGATGCATTATATCCTCTTGCATGACATACGAGCATAACATTGTACAAACTGAATTATAAACCGTGATTGATGTACTGCTTTATCTGAGCGAGTGAAAACCATGATGGGTTCACTCATTGAGCTTGGCTAGCTGATGGTTGTGAATTAAATGTGCATAGGTGAAGTAGATGATCATCCACCTGAGATGAATACTGATAATGATGCAGGACAAATAGAGGAAACTCAAGGAGATTGGTCGTACCTGACAGAAGAGGAGATCGCCGCTTTAGATTCTAATGTTTAGTGCTTGATATGTTGATTACTTTTAGTAGGATTAATTACTTTATTATTGATTCTAGAAGAATTGTTTAAGTCATAGTTACTATGAATAAGGTCCCAAATGGAAGGGCTTAATTAGGTTTAAGTTATTAATTGAATGTTCGAAATATATATGATGTGAATGGTTGAATGACATAGTTGATAAGATGTGATGCCTTAGGAATAGTGTGATTATTGTTGGAACTAGAAAATGCTACAAGGCAGTTTTCTTGTGTAATGTTGCTCTGGGGTTCTGAGTAATGGAAACATTGATAAACAATCATAAGCATTCACAAAAGGTATACAAGAAGAGATATCTCAAGGCGAATTTTATTCCAGAGATTCTGAGATCTTGTACATTCCAGGCCGTGATCTGGCAAAAGCCCTTAATTACATCGAATGATCGATGACCTTTGATTGAAAGGTAGAAGACTAGTCAGCAGAGACTATGGTCTTAGAGTTCATGATCATAGAGAAATGTAGTTCATGGTCGAAGAGACCTGTATATGTTTTGTTTTTTTATGGACCGATCCATCCTTGTACGAGTCGCATGTCTATGTCCCATATTTTAACTGGAGATCCGGGTTGAGACTGTCAGTGTTTTTAACTGAGGGGTGCGACTCTGGGCCTACGCCCGTTACTGGAACGAGTGACCGCGGAAAGACCGATCTGCAGTTGTATGTACTTGAACGGCCCAACCGACGGATGCCGTTTGGATGGGTAGGGCATCGACCGTTCTCGAGGTGTCAATCTTTAACAAGTTTCATGTAATATTTTAGAACTCGCCTAATATGATTTATTGTGTTAACCATAGTCCCATTTGCTTAGTCTGGACTTGAATTCGGGTCATATTATGATAGTACATGTAAGAATGATAGATTGATATGATTCTGGACACTAGCAGCCTCTTTCTGAGAAGCTACTTCGTTCCATTGGATTGGATTGGTCTCCGAAGGCTTGCATTCTGCTCATTAGGTATCCCGGATGGGTTATTTGACTGTTCCATTGCGTCTGGAACGCTCGAAATACCCAAAAGAGGCCAAAACGGGGCCCGAAAACATCGCAAAATGAAGGTTTAGGGGTTCTGAAATTGACGTTTAGAGTGTTGATTTTTCTGATCCGCTGGCCTGATTTTCCTGATGCGCTGGGGCCAGTGCATCAAAAATTAACTTTGTTAAAATGTTGCTTTTTCTGATGCGCTGGGCCTGTGTTTCTAATGCGCCGGGGCCAGTGCATCGAAAAATGACTTATTTCGGAGATGACTGATTTATTCGATGCTCTAAGGATCAGTGCGTCGACAAAATGCTTGTTTTGCAAAAGGCCAATTTTCTTGATCCGTTGGCCAATTTTTTTTATGCGCTGAGGGTCAGTGCATCGATAAAATGAGTCAGATCCGATTGGGGGTGTTTTTGTGATGCGCTGCTATACTTGCACAATTTGAATTCATTTCTTCGCAAGACCTGCAGTGGTCGGAAATGTAATTTTTAGTGAAGGATTCTGATGGTCGAAAAGGGATTCCGGTGGTCGGAGAAAGGGTTCCGGCGGTCGGAGAAAGGGTTCCGGCAAGGGATTTCAACGATCTCTCAAATACCTAATGGATAAAGCGCTCTCTCTCTGTATATGTCCGAATGAACAGTGAAAATGGGGTATTTATACCCGAAATACCGGAGATCGGCCAATAGGAAGCCGCCACGTATAGCGCGTCAATAAAATAGCTCGGCGCATCGAGAAAACAGGTCGGCGAGTCGAGAAAATAGGTCAGTGCGCCCTAAAATTACTTGGTTTAAATAGCTGATTTTTGGGACGCATTGGCTGTCAGTGCGTCCTGTAATTTACTAAAAATGTCTGATTTATTGGATGCGCTAGTAGTCAGTGCGTCCTGAAATTCACTGAAAATGTCTTATTTATTGAATACGCAGGCAGTCAGTGCATCCTGAAATTCATTAAAAATGTCTGATTTATTGGATGCGATGGCAGTCAGTGCGTCCTGAAATTCATTACTGAAAATTGTTCCGAATTTATCGATGCAATGGGTGAATTTACTGATGCGGTGAGGGTCAGTGCATCCTGAAATTCATTTATGAAAGCGTCTGAATTTCTTGATGCACTGGCAGACATCTGTTTTAGCTTTCTATTTTAATTCTATTAACTGATGGGTTTGTGTGGCCCGCTTTGTGATGAATGTTGATGCACTGGCCATGTTTATTCATGATTGTACTTACCACCCAAATTTGGAAGGTTTTGACCATGATGGATGGTGGGGCCCACCCCAGGGTCAACTTTCTATATTTAGTAAAGGCTGATGTGTATTGCGATTCTGGTTGAAATTCCTGATGCACTGCCTCTAAATTCGGTAATGTGATGGATTGTATACTTATAATCCTTGTTTTGAGGATCCTAACTTTTTGAGACCCCAATAGATGCCCCTCCGATGTGTTGGGATAGACGCGTGGCTGTCCATTGCGGCACATCGGATTTTTTCGGGTCCCTCTATAAATAGAGAAACCTAGGACATTTTCATCATTTCACTTTCATTTTCAGTGACCAGAGCTCTCGTCAGCGAGTACAAAAAATCACCAGCGCGTCGTTTTATTGTCGTGCGCATCGAAATTTTGAAGGTTGGCATTTGTTCGATGCGCTACCCTCAACGCGTCTTGAAATGGACTTGATGGTTTTTTCAAATTTCTGGACGCGTCATAACCCTGCGCGCAGTTTTAATTGACGCACTAGCCTTAGCGCGTTATGTAATTCAAAGTTTGGCAAAATTGTCGATTTTATTTACGCACTGGGGCCAACGTGCACTCGCGTGTTTTTGGAGAAACCCATTTTATCCACACGTTAGAGATAATGCGCCTCGATTTTCGAACTTGGTGAATTTACATGATTTATTCGACGCACTGGGCCCTGCACATACAATTGTTGGACTTCATAAATTTTATCTCATTTAATAGACGCACTAGGGCCAGCGCGTACATAAATTCTGGACTTGTGAATTTTGTCCGTTTTTGGACACGCTGAGTACACCGCGTACTCGCGTTGGGCTTTTCTCGAACTTATAAAATTTAGGCTGGTTTAATCGATGCGCCAGCCCCAGCGCATCATGATTCTCGCACTTGGTGGGTTTTCAGTTGGTTTATCAGACGCGCTGGGTCTAGCGCGCAGAATATCATGGACTTGGTGAAGTACTCCAATTATCAGATGCACTGGGTCTAGTGCATACGAAATTTCAAACTTGTAAAAATTTCATTTCCTTGACGCGCCCGGGCCAGCGTGTACCTGCGTTGGTCTTGCAAATGTTCAATTTCTGGACGCGCCAGGGCTAGTGCACACTCATTCCTGAACTTCATGAATTTGTTTGATTTGTTGACGCGCTGGGTCTAGTGCGCACTTGTGTTGGGTTTAATGAAATTTGTGATTTATCTGATGCACTGGGCTCAACGCACATGGTTTTGAGCTTGGTAATTGTACATTTTACTCGATGCGCTGGGCTTAAGCACATGATTTCCAGACTTTATGAAATTTTGTCATTCTTCCTCTAGCATGCATGGTATCTTTTATAACCTGGTCTAGCATGTCTTTTTCCTATGGTATTAGGGGCTGTTATTTTAAGATGTATGGGGTCCGCCAATCCCTACTTGAGTCTTCATTCTTATGTAGTTGTTATGTTGGGAGGATGCCGGGCCCTATACGTCTAAGAACTTAACTCATTTTGGACTTGGTATGATGTTTATCTTTAAAGTGAGTAGAGTTTAGATATACCTGAGTAGGGTTGAAAGTTGGGCGGGTTCAACCCGACCGACTCGTGACTGACCCGTCATTGGGTTGGGCTTGGGCAGGAAGTATTAAACCCGATCTCGAGCTTGGGCTATGAAAACACCAACCCGATGAAGTTTGGGTCGGGCTTAGGTTGAGGTCTCGGGTTGCCCGGCCCAACCTGAACCCGATCTATATACAAGTTACTTATAATTTTATTATAATTTAGTTAAGTAAACTTATTAGTTTATATTACTTTAGTAAATAAACTTATAATGTTTGAATTTTGATATGCTTAAATTTGAAATGCTTGAATGTTAACGGAGTAGTTATCCTATATTTTAACTTATTTGTTTAGAAAAAAGTGAAGTTCTTGACATAAATAACTACATATATCATTAATAAAGTCATAGGTACAAAAAATAAGACGTGTATTGAAACATAATAGACTAATGTAATAAAGAAAATATTAGCATGTATCAACCCGACCAACCTGATCAACCCGACCGAGCCCGCTTGGGTTGGGCTTGGGTTGAGAATTCCCAACTCGAGGTTGGGTTGGGTTGGGTTGGTGTTCGCTTCCCCAAGTGTAGGGTTGCGATGTAGTAATAAATCTCGGTAAGACCGAGGTTGATCCACAGGAATTCACAAAGCATTTCTAATAGTTTCCACTGAAGAACTAACTAAACAGAATTTAATAATCTGATGTAGAGAGATATTTTGAACTAACTAAAGGTAATCAATTAATAAAAAGGCACTAGGGGTTCAAGGATCCACTTGTAGCAATCCTTAATGCTCAATTCGCTGTGGTTTCTCACTTTCTCAGCTAGAATCGAAATTAAGTTTTATCTAGCCGGATGATAGAGCAGTTAAAACAATCAATTTGACATATGTATGATCCAAGTATATAATTCACTCAATGCAAGCTAGGACGAGCATACTCAATTGCATAGGTCAGTCCCAATTCCAATAGGTTAAGATCACAATCATAACCATCATTAAATCCTGTCACAAGACAAAACTAGATCATGATTTGAACTTGATCCAAATCACATACACTGTCTCACATACTCTTCAGAATTTTTAGAAAAATAGACTTTTGGTAAGAAGCTCCCACATGAAGATCATAGATCTAGAGCGTATTCCAATTCCTCGGATCATACAGGTCTAGACTAGCTCAAAACAATTAAGAACTCAAGCAGTTCTTCCAAACATCCATGAGTCATCATAAGATTAAGAAAAACTACTTAGAACTTTATTTAAACTTCAAACCATTGTTCTTCAATAGAAATCCAAATTAAAACCAAATCAAACGAATTGAAACATCTTAGATTCATTACAAGCTTCACCTCTTAGCCCTAGCCAAGGGGTTTAGCCGTTCATGATCCAAGGAAACATGAAACAAACTAAACAAAGCATAAAACTAGAAAGCAAACTAGGAGGAGTTGTAGAACTCTGAAATCGACTTTCGCCGTCTCCCAACGTGCTCAATCTCTTCTAGGATGCCCTAGGAACGATCCCTAGGTGTCCTTTTATAGTGGGGAAGCTCTGCTGCGTCGGAATTATCTAGAAATTGCGTAAGGTTACGCACTGCGTAGAGAAATTTGGAGTCCGAAATTGGAAATCACGCTGTCTTCACATGGCCGACTGGTCAAGACCGGTCGGACTGGGCTGGCCGACCGGTCACGACCGGTCGGACCTGATCTGGGGCAGTCCAGAGTGTATGCTGAAGGTGGACAGGCTCTGGCCGACCGGTCTAGATCGGTCGGACCTGATGCTTTCAACGTCCAGAGGGTTAGGAGGAGGTGGCCAACCGGTCTAGACCGGTCATGACCCTCCTGGCCGACCGGTTTGGACCGGTCTTAGCCATTTTCTTCTTCATTTCCTTCTTTCTTTCTTCTCTCTCTGCTTTCTTCTTTCTTTGGCCCACCTTGGGTCTTCATCCAAAGCTCCTAAGTATAGCTTTTTGGTCTCTATTGAGCTCTTAATTGTGCATATTCTAACCCCAATTCATCACTCATTATGCTTTTTTTTATGGTTTATAGACTAAACTAATGCATGGATTTGTGATCGTAGGGATGAGAGAGAGGAAGAATCAATTGAAGACTTAAAGATGCTAGTTAGAAGCAAAGAAGATCAAAGGGGCTAAGCGTCAAAGAATGAAAGAAAGAAGTCACATAAAAGAAGAAAGAAAGCAGAAGAAGGTGCCCACGACTGGTCGTCTGACCAGTCGTCCAAGGTCAAGGACAGGTCGTCCGACCGATCCGATCACTCAACAGAGGGAACCCAGAGGCTGCAACTCTCTGGACTGTTCACGACCGGTCGTCCAGTAGCTCAGACCGGTCGTGCGACCGGTCGTCTGTGTAATGAGACGTGTTTTACAAGCCTCGAAATATTCTGCGCACTGCGTACTCTTACGTAATTTCTGGAAGATTCTGATGCTGCGAAGCCTCTCTACTATAAAAGGACACCTAGGGATCGTTCCTAGGGTATCTTAGAAGAGTTTGAGCAAGGTGGGAGGCGGCGGAAGTGGATTTCGGAGTTCCACAACTCCTTCTAGTTTGTTTCTCGTTTTTATGCTTTTCTTAGTTGTTTCATGTTTCCTTGGATCATGAATGGCTAAACCTCTTAGCTAGGGCTAAGAGGTGAAGCTTGTAGTGAATCTAAGATGTTTTCAATTCGTTTAAGTTGGTTTTAAAGTTGGATTTCATGTTTATGAACAATGGTTTGAAGTTAATACAAGTTCCAAGTAGTTTTTCTTAGTCTTATGATGACTCATGGATGTTTGGGAGAATTGCTTGAGTTCTTAAGGGTTGTGTGCTAGTCTAGACCTGTATGATCCGAGGAATCGGAGTACGCTCTAGTACTATGATCTTCATGTGGGAACTTCCTACCAAAGTTCTACTTTTCTGAGATTTTGTTGTATGTGGACTGTGTAGATGATTTGAATCAAGTTTAAGTCATGATCTAGCTTTGTCTTGTGACAGGCCTTAGTGATGGTTATGATTATGAACTTAGTCTATTGGAATTGGGACTGATTTATGCAATTGAGCATGCTCATCCTAGCTTGCATTGACTGAATCATGTACATTGGTTTTTACATATGGCAGATTATTGGTTTTAACAGTTCTATCATCCGACTAGATAGAACTTAATTTTGATTCTAGTTGAGAAAGAGAGAAACCACAACGAATTGAGCATCAAGGATTGCTACAAGTGGATCCTTGAACCCCTAGTGCCTTTTTATAGTTGTTTACTTCAGTTTAAGTTCAAAGTTGTTACTTACATCAATATTTTACAAATCTGGTTGTTAGCTTCTCAATAGAACCTATTGGATGTGTTTGTGAATTCCTACATAAGTCCTTGTGGATCGACCTCGGTCTTACCGAGATTATTACTACATCGCAACCCTACACTTGGGGAAGCAAACAAGTTTTTGGTGTCGTTACCAGGGACTTTGACGGTTTTTCACAAATTTCTGAAAATAGTATCTATTTAGGATTTTTAGGATTCTAGGACTAACTTAGTTTGTTTTGTTTGATTTTTCTTTTGCAGGGATTTCTAGGAAGCTGAAGAAGATATAAGGATCTCAAGTGCCGAATCAGGTTCTATCTTTCTAAACCTTACTCTTCTTCTTCTCCTATTTGTTCCTATCGCATTCATCTCCTGTAGAGTGGGTGGAGACTCCTTTTTGGATCTCTGAAAGGCAGGCCTTGTGCCACCTGGATTCCTATTGGTCAGCTCTGTCGTCTTGGATCACCCTATGCTCAGAGATTTCTCTTCTTACCTCTACTCCTCTTTATTCTTTTTCTGCACTTTTCTCAAAAGATTCAAAGAGTGGGTGGGGAGTTTATCTGAACCCCTATTGACCAGGAGAAATCGGTCTCTATCCTTGCTTCTGGCTTAGCCATTGCAAGACACCTTGTGTTTCAGTCTTAGAGAAGAGTAAAGAAAGGAAGGAAGAATTCTTCTTTCTCTTTGTTTCATATTTTTTTGGTTTTGCATGCCACATTGGGCTCGGGATTCCAATAATCGACTCATAAGTGAAGGGGGAATAGTAGAAGGAATAGACAGAGAACCACGTGCTAGGAGACATCTAACTTCTCCAATTTTATATGAAAGTATGGCTGTGAATCAACCTAATCCGATGGCCAATCCTAATCTGGGCCAAAACCAAACCAAAATGGGAGAGAATGTGGTTGAGAATGTTCCCCGACGAAGAACATTACGTGATTACTTGCAACCAGCAAGAGCGAGCACTACCTCATGCATAATCTTTCCACAAAATGCAGGAAATGTAGATTTGAAACCGGGAGTGATCCAACTCTTACCAAAATTCCATGGATTAGACAGTGAAAGTGCCTATCAACACCTTAAGGAGTTTGATGAGGTAATAACCACCATGCACTTTGCGAATGTTATAGATGATGTGGTAAGACTTAAATTATTTCCTTTCACTCTTAAAGATAAATCTAAAGGTTGGCTTCATGCATTAAGGCCAAGATCAATTGGTGCATGGACTGATATGCACAGGGAATTCATTAAAAAAATTCTTCCCTACTCATAAAACGAACATGTTGAGGTGCCTTATCATGAACTTCGCTCAAAAGGAAGATGAGACCTTCATCCAATGTTGGGAGAGGTTTAAGGACTTGTTAAATGCATGCCCACATCATGGCTATGAAATTTGGTGGGTTATAAGTTTTTTCTATGATGGACTGACTTCACCCATGCGCCAATTTGTAGAGATGATGTGTAATGGGGAGTTCATGAATAAGGAAGCCGATGAAGCATGGGACTACTTGGAGGAAGTGGCTGAAAATGCATAGTCTTGGGATACATCGAAACCAGCAAATTCCAAGACTGGCCAACAAAAGGAGAAAGGAGGAATTTATGTCCTATCAGAAGAAGATAGTATAAGTACACGTGTGGCTAGCCTCACAAGAAAAGTCGAGGCCATGGAATTGAGGAAAGGAGAGACGATTAACTCCAATGATGTTCAAACTGTTTGTGGAATTTGTGCCGGAAATCAACATGCAACACAAGATTGTCTCACAATTTCAGCGGTTCAGGACATCTTACAAGAACAATCAAATGCCATAAACAGTTATCAACGGCAATTTGGTGCTCCAAACTCAAACACGTTTAATGCTAGTTGGAAGAACCATCCCAACTTCAGTTGGAGGAATGGACCCACTGCGAATGCAACCAATATCCCTCAAGCCCAACCTATACTAGGTCCATCTCTAGTCATTACTCCAAAAGTTACGCTAGAGGAGATGTTGGGTGCATTTGTATCGGTTCAAGCTTAGTATAACAAGAAAAATTCTCTGAAAATAGATGGGTTCATTCAAGAGCAATTGAAATTTAATCAAAATTCAACTCAAGCCATCAATGAATTGAAAACCTCAATGGCTAGAGTTGAATCTCATCTCAGTGTCAGGGAGAAATGCACACTTTCTGCCCAACCTCTTCCTAACCCAAGAACCCAATTTGAGATACAAGATGCAAGCTCCTCCTCCCAACATACAGAGCATGTTCAAGCTATCACCACTTTGAGAAGTGGAAAAGTAATTGAAAAATCTAATTTGGTGAAGGCCCCAAAGCCTAAGGATCCGGAAAATTCCAAAGCGGATGATAGCCCAAACAACACTCCACAAGAGAAAGAACCGGAAAGGCAATATAAGCCGGTTGCCCTGTTTCCCCAAAGGTTGATTTCACCTAAACCCTTAGACAAAAATCTGAAAATTTTAGAGGTTTTCAAGCAGGTGAAGATTAACATCCCGTTGTTGGATGCCATAAAACAAATACCATCCTATGCCAAATTTCTAAAGGAATTGTGTACGGTCAAAAGGAAACACAATGTTCATAACAAAGTACTTTTGACTGAGAATTTGAGCGCTATCATCAAACAAGAGGTGCCCCAAAAATACAAGGATCCGGATAATCCAACCATCTCATGCATCATAGGAGACTATCGGATTAAACAAGCCTTACTCAATTTGGGGGCAAGTGTGAACCTCATTCCATACTCGGTTTACGAATAACTTGGGTTAGGTGAATTGAAACCCACCAAAACCACACTCCAACTTGCTGATAGATCCATTCGTATACCAAGAGGAATGATTGAGGATGTTCTAGTCCAAGTTGATAAATTCTACTACCCAGTAGACTTTATTGTCTTGGATACACATCCCGTGATAGGTACCGGTGCTCAAATTCCCGTCATACTTGGCCGCCCTTTCCTAGCTACTTCTAATGCAATATCAATTGTAGGAACGGGCTTGTACAAATGTCCTTTGGAAATATGACTCTTGAGCTTAATATATTTGATTTATGCAAACAACCATGGGAGGTTGATGAGGAGATCCAGAGATAAACTTGATTGAATCATTCGTGGAGGAAACTTTCCCCTCAACATTATTTTTCGACCCTTTGGAGGCATGTGTGGCCCACTCTCATGAGATAAATGATGACACAATACAAGAGATGGATGCCATTTTAGATGCGATGCCGGTGCTTGATAACAAAAGATGGAGGGCCCTATTTGAGCCTTTGCCCGTAAACGAGAACAAAGCCCTCCCATCCAATATTAAGGCACCAACACTCGACCTAAAACCATTACCCAGTGAGCTGAAATATGTCTATTTAGGTCGAGACGAGACATATCCGGTGGTGATTTCTTCCCACTTGGATGAGGAACAAGAGAGTAGGCTAATGGCCACTCTATTAGAGCACAAGAGTGTCATTGGATGGTCAATTGCGGATCTTAAAGGCATAGACCCACTGATTTGTACTCATCGCATACACCTTGAGGAAAATGCGAAGACATCTAGGCAACCACAAAGACGACTCAATCCAAACATGAAGGATGTGGTTAAGGCTGAAGTGGTGAAACTATTGGATGTGGGTATTATTTACCCAATATCCGATAGTCAATGGGTGAGCCCAACTCAAGTGGTGCCTAAGAAATCTGGAATGACCATTGTAGCCAATGCTAATAATGAACTCGTGCGAACTAGAGTCACTACCGGTTGGAGAATGTGCATTGACTACAGGAAGCTAAACATTGTCACGAGGAAAGACCACTTCCCCCTACCGTTTGTTGATCAAATTTTAGAAAGGTTGGCGGGTCATTCCCATTTTTGCTTCCTCGATGGCTATTCAGGGTACAACCAGATAGAGGTCGCCCATGAAGACCAAGAAAAGACTACATTCACATGTCCATTCGGCACTTTCGCCTATCGACGGATGCCGTTTGGACTATGTAATGCCCCTGCCACCTTTCAGCGCTGTAGATGAGTATATTTTCTGATATGGTGGGGACAATTCTCGAAGTCTTCATGGATGATTTCTCAGTATTTGGTTGTAGCTTTGATGAGTGCCTTGAGCACTTGAAATCTGTGCTGAAAAGATGTGAAGAGAAAAACCTTGTGCTGAATTGGGAGAAGTGTCACTTTATGGTTCAAAAGGGAATTGTACTTGGTCACATCGTTTCACAAAATGGAATCGAGGTGGACAAAGCAAAAATCGATCTTATCTTTAACCTTCCACCACCCAAGAGCATACGAGATGTGCGGTCCTTTTTGGGACACGCAGGATTTTATAGAAGGTTCATAAAGGACTTCAGTTCACTCTCTTATCCTTTATGTAACCTACTTCAAAAGAAAAACTCATTCGAGTGGAATGAAGAATGTCAAAAGGCCTTTACCACACTTAAGGGTATGTTGACATGTGCTCCCATAATGCAACCACCTGATTGGAGCCTTCCTTTTGAAATTATGTGCGATGCAAGCAACTATGCTATTGGGGCCGTGTGTTCACTTCCCCAAGTGTAGGGTTGCGATGTAGTAATAAACTCGGTAAGACCGAGGTCGATCCATAGGGACTTGTGTGGGATTTCACAAACACATCCAATAGTGTCTATTGAGAGCTAACAACCAGATTTTTGTATGAAATTGATGTAAGTAACAACTTTAAACTAAATTGAAGGTAAACAATTATAAAAAGGCACTAGGGGTTCAAGGATCCACTTGTAGCAATCCTTGATGTTCAATCCGCTGTGGTTTCTCACTTTCTCAACTAGAATCGATATTAAGATCTATCTAGCTAGATGATAGAGCTGTTAAATCAAACAATCTGTCATATGTAAGTCCAATGCATATGATTCACTCAATGTAAGCTAGGCTGAGCATGCTCAATTGCATAGGTCAGTCCCAATTCCAATAGGCTTAGTTCACAATCATAACCATCCTCAAGTCCTGTCACAAGACAAGGCTAGATTACAATTTGAACATGATTCAAATCACATGCATAGTCCCCTACATAATTCAGAAAACTAGAAAAATAGAACTTTAGTAGGAAGTCCCCACATGAAGATCATAGTACTAGAGCGTACTCCAATTCCTCGGATCATACAGGTTTAGACTGATACAGAGCAGTTAAGAACTTAAGTAATTCTCCCAAACATCCATGAGTCATCATAAGACTAAGAAAAACTACTTAAAACTTGTATAAACTTCAAACCATTGTTCATAAACATGAATTCCGAACTTAAAACCAACTTAGAACGAATTGAAACATCTTAGATTCACTACAAGCTTCACCTCTTAGCCCTAGCTAAGAGGTTTAGCTGCTCATGATCCAAGGAAACATGAAACAACTTAAGAAAAGCATAAAACAGTAAAACAAATTAGAAGGAGTTGTGGAACTCCGAAATCCACTTCCGCCGCCTCCAACCTTGCTTAAACTCTTCTAAGATACCCTAGGAACGATCCCTAGGTGTTCTTTTATAGTGGGGAGGCTCCGCAACTTCAGAAGATTCGAGAATCTGCGTAACACTTACGTAGTGCGCAGAGAAAATCGGCGCCAGAAATAGCAAGTTCAAATCTTACGCAGGCGACCGGTCACACGATCGGTCGCAATGGCTGGACGACCGGTCGTGGATGCTGGACGACCGGTCTCAAAATGACCAAAAAGAGTCCAGAGAGTTTCGGCCTGAAAATTTAATTTAAGGACCGGTCGCACGACCGGTCGCAGAAGTGAACGACCGGTCGCACGACCGGTCGTGAACAGTCCAGAGAGTTATGCCTTCTGAGTCTTCCTCTGTGCATGTGCAGACCGGTCGGACGACCGGTCTTTGGCTTTGGACGACCGGTCGGACGACCGGTCGTGGGCACCTTCTTTTGCATTCTTTTCTTCTTTTCTCTGACTTCTTTCTTTTATTCTTCGACGCTTAGCCCCTTTGATCTTCTTTGCTTCTAACTAGCACTTTTAGGTCTTCAATTGATGCTTCCTCTTTCTCATCCCTACAATCACAAATCCATGCATTAGTTTAGTCTATAAACCATAACAACAAGCATAATGAGTGATGAATTGGGGTTAAAATATGCACAATTAAGAGCTCAACACCGTGCTAGGCCAAAGAAAAGATAAGAAGCCATGTGTTATCTACTATGCAAGTAGAACCTTAAACTCAGCCCAAGTGAACTACACTACTACCGAAAAAGAACTTTTAGCTGTAGTTTTTGCCTTGGACAAGTTTAGGTCCTACTTGATTGGATCCAAGATCATCATATTCACTGACCATGCCGCGCTTAAGTACCTCCTCTCTAAGAAGGATGCTAAACCACGGTTGTTAAGATAGATCCTTCTACTCCAGGATTTGACATAGAAATACGTGATAAGAAAGGAGTAGAAAATGTCGTGGCTGACCATCTCTCTCGACTTGTTCTCAACAATTCCCCTGAAACGACCGCGATCAATGATATGTTCCCTGATGAACAACTTTTTGCTGTTTCCCAATTGCCATGGTATGCAGACATTGCTAACTATCTTGCTACAGGTACGATTCCTACACATTGAAAAAAGCAAGATAAGGATAAGTTCTTCACTGAGGTGCGAAAATTCCTATGGGACGACCCATACTTATTCAAGTATTGTCCCGATCAAACATAAGGAGATGTGTGCCAGATGATGAACAACAAAGTATCATCTCCTTCTATCATTCTCAGGCATGTGGTGGCCACTTTTCGGCCAAAAAGACCATAGCAAAAATTCTGCAATGTGGGTTTTATTGGCCCAATATGTTCAAAGACACACATGAGTTTTGCAAAACATGTGAACCTTGTCAGAAATTGGGAGGAATCTCCCGTAGAAATATGATGCCACTCAATCCCATCTTAATAATCAAAATTTTTTATTGTTGGGGCATCGATTTCATGGGTCCATTCCCATCTTCTTTTGGAAACGCATACATCTTGCTTGCCGTTGACTATGTATCCAAATGGGTCGAGGCCATCCCTTGCCGGAATAATGACCATAAAACGGTCATTCGCTTCTTAAAAGAGAATATTCTTTCCCAGTTTGGTACACCTCGAGTCATCATAAGTGATGGGGGGTCTCACTTTTGTAATCGCCCATTTGAAACCTTAATGAAGAAATATGGCGTAACACACAAAGTGAGCATTCCCTATCACCCACAAACTAGTGGACAAGCTGAGATATCCAATAGGAAAATTAAACACATTTTAGAGAAAACGGTGAACCCCGATCGCAAGGATTGGTCGCTTCGGCTTATCGATGCGCTTTGGGCCTATCGTACTGCTTTTAAGACCCCTATTAGAATGTCTCCTTATAGACTTGTCTATGGGAAGGCTTGTCACTTGCCTGTGGAGTTGGTACATAGGGCATATTGGGCAATTAAGAGGATGAATTTTGATTCTGACAAGGTGAGCTCGTTGCGCAAACTACAATTGAATGAACTTGCAGAAATTCGGAACGAAGCATATGAGAATGCGAGAATTTACAAGGACAAGACGAAGATATTCCATGATAAAAACATTCTTCGTAAGACATTCACGATCAATCAAAAAGTCCTTCTGTATAATTCCCGCCTACATTTATTTTCGAGAAAATTGAGATCTCGATGGACCGGTCCCTACATTGTGCAAACTGTCTATCCATATGGGGCTGTCGAGTTGTTAAACCCAAGGAACGACAACATTTTTAAGGTGAATGGTCAGCGATTAAAACCGTTCTTTGATAAATTTCCTTCAGATGGTATGTCCATACCTCTGATTGATCCTGTATACTAGGATGATTGATCTCCTAGTCTGATGGAGGTATAGAGTAGTTAGGATTAGGATTTTGTTGCTTTTAGTTTATTTTACATAGGTTTGTTAGAAGGAGGAAGAATTCCACTTTGCACTCTCTCAGGTACTACCATTCCGCACTCCCTTTTATTTTAGAATTGCTCTCATGTTTTGCTTATTGCACATCTTTTACATTGAGGACAATGCAAGATTTGGTTGGGGGGTGTAGGATAACTTGGATGAATCCAACGTTTTGTAACATTTCGAGCAATTATGTAGAAATTTTTTGATTTTTCAAAAATTCAAAACTCTTTTGGAAAACTTTGCTTCTATGCACTCAAGATAATATGAGCATAAGAGGAGGAGATATGAAGTGTATGAAGTTGTAAACCTTGATCTCCTCTTAGCATAATGGTTTTATATGAGAATTCCCCTAATTCTGTGATTGATAGAAAATTTGAACAGTCTTACACCTAGTTCACATTACACGATTTTCATGAGTTGAAGGGATTATGTGATTTGTGGATTAGCTAGATTTTGATTAAAGGTGTTGAGAAACCAAGCCGGGGTACTTTGTCCATCCTTGTCCATGGGAAAATAACGAAAGATATGGATTTCTAAAAATCCTATCTAATTTAAAAGAAAAAGGAAAAGGAAGGATGAAATTGGGAATGATGGAAAAATGGTGGAAAATTCCAATTAGGGCTACCTATTACCAACCCGGGGATGGTCTACCCGTAACCAAAGCCGAAAATGGGACGTAGTGTGAAAGCTGTCGGAAGGACAGTAAGGCAAATTTCCGTCATTGGCTTGTTTTTGCTCTATATACCTTGAGATCTAGTCTGGTTGATCTATGAAGAAGATAATCCTAGAAACTCACGAGATGAATTTTCACTATGCACACTAGGTCGAAATTATTCAAGTTCTTCTATTTATCAACCAATCAGTGGGAATTTCATATGAATGCTTATCATGTTTTGAGGGTTTACGGTTTCAACCTCTGTTATCTAATATTTTTGAATCTTACACTTGTATGTCTTGGGATGTATAGAAGAATGATTTCTAAAGGAGAGTTGGGTTTTGGAGAATGGAATTGATTTCACGCATGTTTTGCTCGGGACTAGCAAAATGCTGGTTGAGGGGTGTGTTGAGCTCTTAATTGTGCATATTCTAACCCCAATTCATCACTCATTATGCTTGTTTTTATGGTTTATAGACTAAACTAATGCATGGATTTATGATCGTAGGGATGAGAGAGAGGAAGCATCAATTGAAGACTTAAAGATGCTAGTTAGAAGCAAAGAAGATCAAATTGGTGTTGAGCTCTTAATTGTGCATATTCTAACCCCAATTCATTACTCATTATGCATGGATTTTATGTTTAAAGACTATTCTAATGCATTGTTTTGTGATTGCAGGAATGAGAGAGAATTCACTTGATCAATAGCTAAAAGAAACATATTTAGGAACCTTGGATGAAGACCCAAGGTGGGCCAAAGAAAGAAGAAAGCAAGGAGAGAGAAGAGAGAAGAAAGAAAGAAGAAAACAATGCAGAAATTTGGCTAGACCGGTCAAGACCGGTCAGCCAGGAGACCCACGACCGGTCAAGACCGGTTGGCCATGGGTAGAAAAGTCTTCACATGTTGCTGGACTGCCATCCAGACAGGCTAGACCGGTCTTGACCGGTCGGCCATGCAAATTCCAGCTTTGCAGATTGCAGACAGCAGACCATTCCCATTTCTGATTTTTTGGACCCATTTTCTGGGCCCATCTTAATGATATTTGGAAATCCAACACATCCATGTCGAAGAGGAGCTCGACGCCGAACTAACCCAAGTGGTTTCGTGTCGATCGGAGCTACGGATTGATCGTGGTGGCCAAAACAATACGAACTGTCCAGAAAGTTCCAGATTCTGCCTACTCCACTCTGGGCCGGTCCAGGTGGCCCATCATTGATGATATGAAGAATCTACTTTGACCATCTTTTAGACCACATCCATATATGAATAAACACAAAGTTTCAGATCAAAAGGATGTGTGGTTTGATCATACCGGTTGAAGAAAGATGGACCATCCAGAAAGATCCAACTGCGCAGAGTTTATAAAAGCCCTAAGTGTTCTAATTTTCGGACCACATTCTGGGATTTTTTGGACAATCTAATCCGTCTATCATGTAGAGGAGGAATTTTCTACCAATGTTCAAAATTTGGGATCAATTCGACATCTGTACACTCCGGACCGTTAAAAGCAAAATGACTGGTTCTAAAGGTACTCGAAGTGCGCAATTTTGAGAGGCGATCGGTGATGTGATTGGTGGGCCCATTTAGAGGACAATCTTGGAAATCTAAATCATCTATGAGGAAGATCACATTACAAGGAAGCTACAAATCAAATTTGAAGGCAATCCGACCATTGGTTAAGCCGTACCAAGCGAAACAAATTCTGCTATGTTGCTGTACTAATGCTGCACTATAAAAGGAGGTGCTCTCTTCTATTCCAAATCAACCAAGGACGTGGGGAGCAAGGAGTTCAAGTCATAGGAGGCTTCCTAGCCTCCTCCAGCTAGTTTTTCTTCCTTTTCTTATTTCTAGTTTTATTTTTAATATGCTTTTCATTGGCTAATCTCTTAGCTAGAGCTAAGAGGTGAACCTTATAGTTTTCTTAGATTGTTTAATTCGTTTTATTGGTTTTAAAGTTGGAATTCATGATTATGAACTATGGTTTGAAGTTTATACAAGCTTTAAGTAGTTTTTCTTAGTCTTATGATGACTCATGGATGTTTGGGAGAATTACTTAAATTCTTAATTGGTTTGCATCAGTCTAGACCTATATGATCCGAGGAATTGGAGTGCGCTCTAGTACTATGATCTTCATGTGGGGACTTCCTACCAAAGTTCTACTTTTCTAAATTTCTGTAATATGTATGGATTGTGCATGTGATTTGAATCAAGTTCAAATCATGATCTAGCCTTGTCTTGTGACAGGACTTGAGGATGGTTATGATTGTGAACTGAACCTTTTGGAATGGGGAATGACCTATGCAATTGAGCATGCTCAGCTTAGCCTACATTGAGTGAATCCTATGCATTGAACTTACATATGACAGATTGTTTGGTTTAACAGCTCTATCATCCGGCTAGATAGATCTTAATATCGATTCTAGTTGAGAAAGTGAGAAACCATAGCGAATTATGCATCTAAGGAAAGCTATAAGTGGATCCTTGATGCTCTAGTTATCTTTTCATTATCAGATTTTCTATTTTATGTTCAAAACCAATTTCACAAACCTCTTTAGATTCTAGTTATTAGGATAGTTTGAATTGTTTACTTCCTTCCCTGTGGATCGACCTCGGTCTTACCGAGATTATTACTACATCGCAACCCTACACTTGGGGAAGCGAACAAGGGGCTAAGCGTCAAAGAATGAAAGAAAGAAGTCAGAGAAAAGAAGAAAGAAAGCAGAAGAAGGTGCCCACGACCGGTCGTCCAAGGTCAAGGACCGGTCGTCCGACCGTCCGATCACTCAACAGAGGGAACCCAGAGGCCGCAACTCTCTGGACTGTTCACGACCGGTCGTGCAACCAGCCGTCCACTGCTGCTACCGGTCATGCGACCAGTCCTTGAATTATTTTTCTGGGTTGAAAATCTCCAGAACTCTCTGGACGATTTTGGCATTTTTGAGACGGGTCATGCGACCGGTCGTCCAGTAGCTCAGACCGGTCATGCGACCGGTCGTCTGCGTAATGGGACGTGTTCTACAAGCCCCGAAATTCTTTGCGTACTGCGTACTCTTACGCAATTTCTGAAAGATTATGATGCTGCGAAGCCTCCCTACTATAAAAGGACACCTAGGGATCGTTCCTAGGGTATCTTAGAAGAGTTTGAGCAAGGTGGGAGGCGGCGGAAGTGGATTTCGGAGTTCCACAACTCCTTCTAGTTTGTTTCTCATTTTTATGCTTTTCTTAGTTGTTTCATGTTTCCTTGGATCATGAACGGCTAAACCTCTTATCTAGGGCTAAGAGGTGAAGCTTGTAGTGAATCTAAGATGTTTTCAATTCGTTTAAGTTGGTTTTAAAGTTGGATTTCATGTTTATGAACAATGGTTTGAAGTTAATACAAGTTCCAAGTAGTTTTTCTTAGTCTTATGATGACTCATGGATGTTTGGGAGAATTGCTTGAGTTCTTAATGGTTGTGTGCTAGTCTAGACCTGTATGATCTGAGGAATCGGAGTACGCTCTAGTACTATGATCTTCATGTGGGAACTTCCTACCAAAGTTCTACTTTTCTGAGATTTTGTTGTATGTGGACTGTGTAGATGATTTGAATCAAGTTCAAGTCATGATCTAGCTTTGTCTTGTGACAGGCCTTAGTGATGGTTATGATTATGAACTTAGTCTATTGGAATTGGGACTGATCTATGCAATTGAGCATGCTCATCCTAGCTCGCATTGAGTGAATCATGTACATTGGTTTTTACATATGGCAGATTATTGGTTTTAACAGTTCTATCATCCGACTAGATAGAACTTAATTTTGATTCTAGTTGAGAAAGAGAGAAACCACAGCGAATTGAGCATCAAGGATTGCTACAAGTGGATCCTTGAACCCCTAGTGCCTTTTTATAATTGTTTACTTCAGTTTAAGTTCAAAGTTGTTACTTACATCAATATTCTACAAATCTGGTTGTTAGCTTCTCAATAGAACCTATTGGATGTGTTTGTGAATTCCTACATAAGTCCCTGTGGATCAACCTCGGTCTTACCGAGATTATTACTACATCGCAACCCTACACTTGGGAAGCGAACAGTCTCCAATTGGCAAAGTTCATTCTCGTTCCTACAATCATGGAACATGCATTAAATGGGCCTTTTAAACATGAAAACCATGCATATAATGCGATGTAATGGCCTATGCAATGTATAAATTGGAGGTTCAACAGTTGGGGTTGAGGTAGAGAAACCTTGGGTTGGGTTAGGGTTGAGCACCAACCCGACCCAACCCGCCCGACTTTCAGCCCTATACCTAAGTATACCTTATCCCGATATTTGCACTTTGTTTGATATTTTGGTGTGCTTGTGCAGACACTCATGGCTGCTGGTTCTTCCAAGGCTGGTTCTTCGAAGGTCGGTCCATCAAGTTCCAAGGCAGCTACCCATAAACGCAAGAGATCCTCACCCAAGAAGGTGGTACGACCATTCGATCAGAACCCTCAATAGTTCCATCCGTCGGAGAAGTTCAACTTCTACGAGCGCATACTGTCGTTATCAAAGGAGATTCAACGGAAGATCCTTTGTGATAAGGTTTTGCCAACCCCTCTAGATGAGGGCACGCAGGAAGAATGAGATGCTTTGTATGCTCCCATGCTAGGTTTCCGTATGAGTGCAGTTGTGGGGTCCGAAGAAGGAGAGTCGAGTCTGGTTGCTCCTGTGTAGTCTGTCAAGTGTGGTCGCTCGAGGACGACCGGTAAATGTGCCAAACAAGTATACTTAGATAAACAAGCCAAGTCGAAGTCTGACAAGATGAGGGTTGTCTGGTCTTCCGACAAATTGGCAGTATCATCACTCATGATCCGTAACCCCTATACGAAGCAATAAATCCAATTTCTGAAGAGTTTCCAGCGGTATCGCTCTCTCCCGAGTATCGAGCCTTATGATGTGTGTCGCGCTAATTCATTCTATAGCGTTGATTCCTGGACATCCATCTCGGAGACATTCCTTAACTGCGCTGTATCTGAGAACGACACGCTTCAATCTGTCCTTGGGGAGAAGGACATGATCTTCTTGGGGCCAAATCATGATCCACATCAACCGTTCCCAACTCACTACTTGGAGACTCTACGTTAGAGATTCCACCCTTTGACTAATACAGAGATCTGGCCAGCGGGTGGATTCCGGACCTGAGGACATTTGAGTCCTCATCCTGGCTACGAGACCTGGGCGAATCGGATCATCGAACGGCATGAAGAGACATTGAGACAAGTGGGTCTCCTTGGGGCAGTTCAATCGACATTGAGTTATTTCTATCGGGAGCCATGGGTCTACAAGGGATTTCTGAATCATTGGAGCTCCATCACAAACTCTTTCCATTTGCCATATGAGGAGATGAGCATATCGCTCTGGGATCTGTATTGGATTGCAGGTCTCCCTATTCACGACAGAATTTATGACGAATGGACACCCAGTGATGACGAGTTGTTAAAGAAGAAGAAGGACATAGATGAAGGTTTCTATTTTGAAGCCTGCTACGAATTGTTTGTGGAGCTTCCATAATTTCTGGGTTTCAAAGATAAGGTGACCTTCAAAGATTAGCCGATTTACTTCAGCCATGGTCTAAAGTGAGTTTCTTGATTTGAGTTGCGCATTCATGTTTCATTCCATCTTTTCCTTTTTATTAATGATTCTTTTTCTCTTCCAGCTTGAATTACGTGCCCTATGATGAAGGCCGTGGAGATAAGATGTCCTTGGAAGCTAAGATGAAGACAAAGTTTTCGAGACCGAACAAATTATCCCTCACATGTGAGCTAGCCGGATTCTTGGCGTATTGGCTATGCTGCGTAGCCCTTCCGAGCTCTAAGCAAGCAGACAGCGTAATGGTTTCTTGTTTTGCTGTGGCAGGGAGTCTTGCCAACGGTCATCATTATGCACTGGCTCCAGTAGTTTTGTGTTTCATCTACCGAGCCTTCGGCAGTGTCATCAGTAATAAGGGTTCTGCCTCCTTCAGGTTAAACTCATCCTTCAATGGATGGCATTATCTTTTGGGTTGGCTTGGAGTTTACTTCCCCTGGGTTTACGGTATGGAACTCAAAGATTTTATTCGGAGAGGATCAGTTCCACCGCATGCCTTTCGGAAGCGAAAGATGAACAATGAGAATTTAGCGACCATTGAGGCAAAGATTGCCCGCCATGATGACGTCGATTTCTTCCTTTTCTCTAGGACCAGCAGTGAGGATCTAGTGTTGCTCGATGATGATGAGAGCCTTGGTTCCTATGAACGTTCATTCTTGATATCAATACGCCTAAGTTCACTGCCTTTGAGGGAGGGGGCTGAGTTTTGGAGAGAGCCGTACTACCCAAACAGATTGCTCATCAATTTGGTTATGATCAAGGGGTACCTGAAACCCTCGAGCTAGTAACAAGAGAGTAGCGAGCTTATGGCACAGGACTGATCCACTGGAAGTGGATGTGGCAACAACTTTTGCTCACCAGATCAGGTTGTTCTTTTATCGTTCCGGGTACTTAGTATACTCGCGGTGCTACGTATGGTTGGATGAGGTGGTGGGCTCACCAATACTCCTTGATTCGGAACAATTTGCATGTAGTTGATCCTATCTTTATCTCGCCTCCGATCATTGATCCTACTCCCGCTGACGGTCTCGGCTATGTTAGTGCAATTTTCTGTGGCATACTAGTGCACCTTATTTGTCAATCACTTAGTTCAGTGAGTCTAGTGTCGGTTGAGCTTAATGAAGACAAAGACCAAAGACTCAAGTGGCTCTGCTGCATCAAGGAAGAAGAAACAGGTAAAAGTGATGCCTTGATGTGCCTTAACATTGGCCAAAACCTAACCCTTAACCTCTTTGATGACCTTGACCATCTTAGGAATACCTTTAGTCATCATAGATTGGCCCTAGGTGTCCCAAAAGACCATCCTAACCTTGGCCATAGAGTGGGGTTGTGAAATTCTTGGGTTAGCAAACTACTGAGCTAAACCCAGGCCTGTCCAGCCGGTCAAGACCGGTCGGATTGGATCCCAGATTGTACAGCTAACCTGCTGTCTTCACAGGCCAATGGACAGACCGATCTTGACCGGTCGGCTGGGCTGGTCTGACCGGTCGGCTGGGCTGGTCCGACCAGTCTTGATGTTGAGCTCTTAATTGTGCATATTCTAACCCCAATTCATCACTCATTATGCATGGTTTTCATGATTTAAAGACTAATCTAATGCATGGATTTGTGATTGTAGGAATGAGAGGGAGACTTCACCAATTCATGGTTAAAAGAATCACTTTGTATGCCTTGAAGATCAAAGAAATAAAGGATATGAGATGGAGGAAAGATGCAATGCAATTGAGGAAGAAAAGTGTGAAAAAGTCACAATTTGCAGCCTGACCGGCCAGCCGGCCACAACCACCGACCGGCCGGCCAAACCCTCCAGAAATAATAAATTCTCTGGACATATTTTATGAAGGCCGACCTATGGTCCGACCGGCCGGTCGGCCTACCGGTCGGCTGACAGGTCGGACTTGCACTTTCAGAATCCAGATTTCAAACAGAGGCAGTCCCCTTTTTTATTTTTTGGCCCAGTTTTTGGGGGCCGTCTTGATGATATTTGGAAATCCAACACATCCATGTCGAAGAGGAGCTCGACGCCGAAATAACCCAAGTGGTTTCGTGTCGATTGGAGCTACGGATTGACCGTGGTGGCCAAAACAATACGAATTGTCCAGAAAGTTCCAGATTCTGCCTACTCAATTCTGGGCCGGTCCAGGTGGCCCATCATTGATGATATGAAGAATATACTTTGACCATCTTCTAGACCACATCTATATATGAATAACAACAAATTTTCAGGTCAAAAGGATGTGTGGTTTGATCGTACCAGTTGAAGAAAGATGGACCATCCAAAAAGATCCAACTGCGTAAATTTTATAAAAAGCCCTAAGTGTTCTAATTTTTGAACCATATTCTGAAATTTTTTTGGACAATCTAATCCATCTATCATGTAGAGGAAGAATTTTTCTACTAATGTTCAAAATTTGAGATCAATCCGACCTCTGTACACTCCGGGGCGTTGAAAGCAAGATGACTGGTTCTGAAGGTACCCGAATTGCGTGATTTTGAGAGGCGGTCGCTGATCTGATTGGTGGGCCCATTCAGAAGATAATCTTGGAAATCTAAATCATCTATAAGGAAGATCACATTACAAGGAAGCTACAAATCAAATTTGAAGGCAATCCGACCATTAGTTAAGCCGTACGCAGCGAAACAAAATCTGTTATGTTGCGGTACTCTTGTTGTATTATAAAAGGAGGTGCTCTCTTCTATTCCAAATCAACCAAGGACGTGGGGAGCAAGGAGTTCAAGTCATAGGAGGCTTCCTAGCCTCCTCCAGCTAGTTTTTCTTTCTTTTCTTAGTTCTAGTTCTAGTTCTAGTTTTTAATATGCTTTTCATTAGCTAATATCTTAGCTAGAGCTAAGAGGTGAACCTTATAGTTTTCTTAGATTGTTTAATTCGTTTTATTGGTTTCAAGTTGGATTATTAGTGATGAACAATAGTTGAAGTTTGAATAAAGTTTTAAGTAGTTTTTCTTAATCTTGTGATGGCTCATGGATGTTTAGAAAAATTGATTGAGTTCTTAATTGTTTTGAATTATTCTAAACCTATACGATCTGAGGAATTGGATTCAATACGCTCTAGCCCTTTGATTCTCATGTGGGAACTTCATACCAAAAGTTCTACTTTTCTGAAATTTTTGCTCATGTGTGATTGTGTATGTGATTTGAATTAAGTTCAAATCATGATCTAGTTATACATTGTGACAGAATTTAATGATGATTATGATTGTGATCTTAACCTATTGGAACTAGGATTGATCTATGCAATTGAGTGTGCTCAAGTCCTAACTTGAATTGAGAGAATCATGTATCACACATATGGCAGATTATTTGTTTTGACTGCTCTATCATCCGGCTAGATGGAACTTAATTTCGATTCTAGTTGAGAAAGTGAGAAACCACAGCGAATTATGCATCTAAGGCGAGCTATAAGTGGATCCTTGATGCTCTAGTTATCTTTTCATTATCAGATTTTTTATTTCATGTTCAAAACCGATTTCGCAAACCTCTTCAGATTCTAGTTATTAGGAAAGTTTGAATTGTTTACCTCCTTCTCTTTGGATCGACCTCGGTCTTACCGAGATTATTACTACATCGCAACCCTACACTTGTGGAAGCGAACACTTGATTGGTCGGACAGACCCCCCCCCCAGACAGTTTGTACATTGTCCTCTCTGACCGTTGGCCAACCGGTCGGGACAGGTCGGAAAGAGCCATTTTTGCCCCTTTTTTATCCGTTTAAACACCTTTTATAAAGGGGCTTAGCTCATTTTGAGGGGAAACAAGAGGGATTTCTAGAGAAGTGAAGCCACCATTGTTGGAGACCATTTGAGGCTCATTCCCAACGTATGCAAGGCATCTTCCTTGTGCTTTAACACAAGATTGGAGCATTCCAAGCTCCTGAAAAAGATGACCTTCATCCCCTCTTGATCTCTAGAGTTTGGACCTTCCTTGATAGGCATATACTTGTCTAAAACTCTAAGATGAGATCATTGTAGGAGAGAAACTTTAGGCAACCCATTCCCATTAATTGTAGAGTTCTCAAACGTACCCTCCTATCACCTTGGGCATCTCAAAGGCATCACAAGTAAGGTGATTGATTAAGTGTAACTGAGGCATTGGCGACGCAATGGCAGCACGATTGTGGGAGCAAGGGAAGCTGATTGAAGCACTGGAGAGCGGAGATCAAGCAACTCGAACCGGTGCTGAACAAGGGGCTCATCTGACAAGTAAGGTTGTCTTTATTGAGAGTCCATCCACTCAATTCCCTTTGGAAGTTGAGTGTAAAGTTTGTTTGTCAAACTCAAACTAGGGACGTTAGTCGTTCCTTGGCTTGTTTGTCGGCCTAAAGACTAAGGGTTGTTTGGCACTCCTTGGCCCGTTTGCCGGGCCTAAATAAGTCTCTAAGGGGGAGCCTCTGACACGGGAGTGAACTTGCGTCGGGTTGAGAGTTAGCCTATGTCCAAAACTCCGGTTATGGTTGAGAGGTGAACCGATAAAACCTCCATGTAAAGGTTGAGAGGTGAACCTCATTTAAAACCTCTGATAGTGAATGCCGGTGTGCTCAAAGGAGTTGAGTACTTGAACCGAGAGTGGAGTAGACCCAACGTCGAACCACTATACATGCTTGTGTTTGTGATTGAATTGAGCACATTGATATCTTAGCATTGTAAGTTTAATTGTTTAATTATGAATGCTCGATAGGAATGTATGCTAGGCACTAATTAGGTGCATCCACACACAAGATTTACTTTCACTAGTAGTGTAGACTTGAGCTCATTGATCCATTCTCATAAGTCTACATAGGTTGCATAGATTAGGAGCTTGATTAGTTATATCATTTGATTATCTATGCATGCTTAAGACTAGGTTGTTTATTGCTTAAACCATATGCTAGTCTTGTGATTGGACCCACTTAGGCTTGGAAGCCAAAGTGTTCTAGCTTACTTAGTTTAATTTGTTAAATTGTGTAAGTAGGCGAAAAGAATTTCAAAAATGTCCTAATCACCCCCTTATAGGCTTAGTCATAATTCTAGTTGCTCTTTATGCTTCCGCACATACGAAGGTGTCGTGTTAGACTACCAACGTACTTTTAAGTGGTATCAGAGAGGGTTGCTCTTCAAGGACTTAATCGTCTAGAGTAAGATCCGGTATCGAAGCACTAACATAATGTCTAACCGAGATGGGAGTACCACCAACCGTCCACCATTCTTTGACGAGTCCAACTACGCCTATTGGAAGGCTAGAATGAGGATTTTTCTCCAATCCGTGGACCATCCGGTGTGGCTAAGCACACAAAATGGATATACCTTGCCCACCGAACAAGTGGAGGTTGATGGGAAATACATTGTCATTCCCAAAGATGATGCAAAATGGGATGATAGAGAGAGAGAGCTCAATACATGGCAAATGCTAAAGCTCTCGATGCGATTTGCTGTGCGGTTTCCCCGGATGAATTTCAGCGCATTTTCACATGCACAACTGCAAAAGAAGCGTGGGATATACTTGAGGTTACCCACGAGGGAACTAGCACAGTAAGACACTCAAAGCTTCAGCTCTTAACCACCAAATTTGAAAACATTAGGATGGAAGAGACTGAAACCTTCATAGAGTTTTATACTGAATTGTCTGATATTTGCAACTCTATGTTTGTCTTGGTGATCGGGTTCTGGAAGTAAGGATTTGTAGAAAAAATACTTAGGTCCCGATCGGAGAGATTTGACACCATGATAGTAGCCTTAGAGGAGTGTAGAGACATAGATAACATGAAAGTAAAAGAACTCATATGTTCCCTACAAACTTATGAACTACACTTTAAGGTCCCCTCTAGAAAGAAAAGTATCGCTCTTAAGTCCTCTCACAAACATAAGAAAATTAAAAGTGAGTCGGAGGAAGATAGTGATGATGAGGATGATGAAGAAGATAAGTTGAACAAAAAATTCAAGAGATTCCTCAAATTTGATAGAGGGAGTAGCCGTGACAAGAAGGACAAGAATGGTGAAAAACTTAAAGGAAAATCATCCAAACCTTCATCCATTCGTTGTTACGGTTGCGGTCATCGTGGCCATATTGCCCCGAAATGTCCTAATGGGCCTAAATCGAAAGGTAAAAAGGCAATGGCTGCCACTTGGGATGATACGGAGGAGTCGGAATCCAAATTCGGTGACTCCGCTAGTGATAGTAGCCAACATAAAGATCTAGCTCTCACGGCTTTCACCACTACCTCTCTTCCCCCTTATCTAAGAAAGGATCCCGACCGCTATCCCTTCTAGGAAAAGGAGTTTCCAACCCCTCACCTCATGCTACATTTTATGAGGGTGTTGCGGAAATTAGTTACAGTTAGGCTTATCAAACTAAACATAGCTATTGAGGGTAGCTAGAAATGCTTAAATAGGAAAATCTGAGGATTTCATCCTCATTTCTGTGTGTATGGGCAAATCAGAGGATTCAAGCCTCATGAGCCCAAATTTGGTAGTTTAGCCTTGCTTTTAACTTGTATATTTGCCTGCTAGACTATCACCATGCTTAGATTAGCTAATTTTGCTGAATTATATGATTCATTGTATGCTAATCTTTGCTTTGTATTGGTCTTGATATACCAATAGGGGAGGTTGGTTGCTTAGGCTATAAGCCCTTTGTACTTTTATTGTAAATGTATATCTTTGACTAATTATGCATGATTAATTATGCTTAGATAGTTACATTTTCTTGTTAATCATGTTCCTTAGCATGCTCCATGGTTTTATGTTCATGCACCCTATTCTCTCCTTGTTAGCATGTGCTTATAGTTATAACTGCGACATACTATCTACTCTTACCTTAACCTTATTGATATATCATTAAGGGGGAAAGAATAGTTTGTCAATTGCTGACAAAAAAGGGGAGAAAGATCAAGTCCCACCAAAACTAGTTTGCTATGTTTTGTGATGCAAGGATTGACAGGTTATGGGGGAACAAACTGAAGAGGAGCTGCTTAGTTAGGCATGTCAAGAGTCCTGTATTTAATTCATTATCAATGTAATCGCTTGTACATGTATTTTGTTTTGGTAGGTTAGGTTTTTGTAAGTAATTGACAAAGGGGGAGATTGTTAGTACACTTTTATGTGGCATACTAGTGCACCTTGTTTGTCAATCACTTAGTTCAGTGAATCTAGTGTCGGTTGAGCTTAATGAAAACGAAGACCGAAGACTCAAGTGGCTCTGCTGCATCAAGGAAGAAGGAAACAGGTAAAAGTGATGCCTTGATGTGCCTTAACCTTGACCAAAACCTAACTCTTAACCTCTTTGATGACCTTGACCATCTTAGGAATACCTTTAGTCATCATAGATTGGCCCTAGGTGTCCCAAAAGACCATCCTAACCTTGGCCATAAAGTGGGGTTGTGAAATTCTTGGGTCAGCAAACTACTGACCTGAACCTAGGCCTGTCCGACCGGTCGGACTGGATCCCAGATTGTACAGCAAACCTGTTGTCTTCATAGGCCAATGGACCGATCGATCTTGACCGGTCGGACAGACCCCCCCCCCCCCCCCCCCCCCCCCGCAGACAGTTTGTACACTGTCCTCTCCGACCGTTGGTCGACCGGTCGGGACAGGTCAGAAAGAGCCGTTTTTTGCCCTTTTTTGTCCGTTTGAACACCTTTTATAAAGGGGCTTGGCTCATTTTGAGGGGAAGCAAGGGGGATTTCGAGAGAAGTGAAGCCACCATTGTTGGAGACCATTTGAGGCTCATTCCCAATGTATGCAAGGCATCTTCCTTGTACTTTAACACAAGATTGGAGCATTCCAAGCTCATGAAGAAGATGACCTTCATCCCCTCTTGATCTCTAGAGTTTGGACCTTCCTTGATAGGCATATACTTGTCCAAAATTCTAAGATGAGATCGTTGTAGGAGAGAAACTTTAGGCAACCTATTCCCATTAGTTGTAGAGTTCTCAAACCTACCTTCCTATCACCTTGGGCATCTCAAAGGCATCACAAGCAAGGTGATTGATCAAGTGTAGCTGAGGCATTGGCGACGCAACGGTAACACGATCGTGGGTGCAAGGGAAGTTGATTGAAGCACGGGAGAGCGGAGATCAAGCAACCCGAACCAGCGCTGAACAAGGGGCTCATCCGACAAGGTTGTCTTTATTGAGAGTCCATCCACTCAATTCCCTTTGGGAGTTGAGTGTAGAGTTTGTTTGTCAAACTCAAACTAGAGGCGTTGGCCGTTCCTTGGCCTGTTTGTTGGCCTAAAGACTAGGGGTTGTTTGGCACTCCTTGGCCCGTTTGCCGGGCCTAAACAAAGTCTCCAAGGGAGAGTCTCCGGCACGGGAGTGAACGTGCGTCGGGTTGAGAGTTAGCCTATGTCCAAAACTCTGGTTATGGTTGAGAGGTGAACCGGTAAAACCTCCATGTAAAGGTTGAGAGGTGAACCTCATTTAAAACCTCTGATAGTGAATGCCGGTGTGCTCAAAGGAGTTGAGTACTTGAACCAGGAGTGGAGTAGACCCAAAGTCGAACCACTATACATGCTTGTGTTTGTGATTGAATTGAGCACATTGATATCTTAGCATTGTTAGTTTAATTGTTTAATTATGAATGCTCGATAGGAATGTATGCTAGGCACTAATTAGGCGCATCCACACACAAGATGTACTTTCACTAGTAGTGTAGACTTGAGTTCATTGATCCATTCTCATAAGTCTACATAGGTTGCATAGATTAGGAGCTTGATTAGTTATATCATTTGATTATCTATGTATGCTTAAGAGTAGGTTGTTTATTGCTTAAACCATATGCTAGTCTTGTGATTGGACCCACTTAAGCTTGGAAGCCAAAATGTTATAGCTTAGTTTAATTTGCTAAATTGTGTAAGTAGGCGAAAAGAATTTTAAAAAGGTCCTAATCACCCCCCTATAGGCTTAGTCATAATTCTAGTTGCTCTTTAAGCTTCCGCACATACGAAGGTGTCGTGTTAGACTACCGACGTACTTTCAGGCTATATGTCAGGGCAGTTTCAACAGCTTGCTACACCGGGTGTACAGAAATTCCTGACTTCTCTGAACGTAATTATTGATCACGAGAAACTTGAGCATACACTCGAAGGGTGGATTGCTTACGGGTAGAGGATCACATTACGAGAGGATTAAGATTCTCCGCTTCTTGGTCCTATGACAGAGGCACAGAGAGGGGCTGATGATCGTGGTGATGGTGATGATGGTTAGGATGATGATGTTGGTGGTGATGATGGTGGGAATGATAGAGATGATGATGCTGGTGATGAGGGTGGGAATGATGGAGATAATGATGTTGGTGATGAGGGTGATGGCAATGGTGGAGAGGGTGATGGAGAAGGTGATGTTGATACGAGGGTAGATAGTGCTGCAGCAGGGACCCCATCGACTGGTGGTCGAGGAAGTCATGATCAGAGTCGGGCAAGTCGGGGAAGTCTGTCCAGACGTTATGTCCTCAAAGATAATGATTCTGAACCATCTCCTTGAGGTTCGGACCTAGAGTGAAGACTGCTCACCGTACAATCATTGTCGATGGTCCTAAAAATATCAACGAGATGCGTAAGTTATACGACGCTGAAAGGTTACGGAAACGACTCTTCAAAACTGCAGGCAACGCTTCGGCTGATAATGTGGGTGAAGTAAGCGAGGAAGGGGAGATGAGTTCTCAGGCCAATCCGAGTGGAGACCACCCTATAGGGGAGGGCAATGCTGATGAGCCTGTATATGACAAATTTGTCCCTAAGGTAGATACCGAAGCTATCCCCATGGATCTTGACGGTGGGGTGCAAGCTGAAGATCCTCCTCTTTCCAACCCTACTGAGACTGATACTGCAGCCAACCCTAGCCCTATTCCCGAGACAGGGCCTGCTATTGTTTTGGAAGGGGTAGTACCTCCCTCAACCCTTCCACATAACAAAGATATGGGGTTGAGGAGGCTGGTCCGCCCTCTCGAGAGGTCGTGGTTTCTGATGTTGCTAGTGTGTCCGAGCCTATCACGGAAGCGTCCCCTGTTGCTAAACCAATTTAAGCTGCTACTACCCTTGAGATTGTCGTATTTTCTTTCCCTGAATTGCCTGAACCAGTAACGAAGACTATAACCGAACGTGCCCCAATGTCATCAGCACCTGTTGCTTTGACTAGTGCACTGATCAATGATGTTCCTGAAGCTGCTGGTATATTACTTGTCTTTGCTATTTTGTTTGCTTTCCTTCTTTCTGTGGTTTTCATATGTTAATGCCTGTCATTGTCTTTGCTA
This sequence comes from Liriodendron chinense, assembly GCA_003013855.2. Taxonomy (NCBI): domain Eukaryota; kingdom Viridiplantae; phylum Streptophyta; class Magnoliopsida; order Magnoliales; family Magnoliaceae; genus Liriodendron; species Liriodendron chinense. The sequence continues at coordinate 12,204,451 of ML058484.1, read as the reverse complement.
GCGACTGCTCCTGCTAGTGTTCTGATGTATGTTACCTTGCCTGAGACGGTCATTTTTTCGCTCCAAGAAATGCCAATAATCAAGGATAGAATCTTGAAGACGCTTCTATTGTCCATCGTTGAAGCTCTGAGGAACGTGGAAGAAGAACGATTACTTAACGAGGGGATGAAGGCTTTGGGAACTCATGCTGAGTGGCTTAGCATAGATGCTTCTGCACTAAGCTAATACGTAGCTCTATTCCAGGAAGAGGTTGCACGGTTTAAGGAAGCCAGACAACTTAGACTCAATCCTTCTGTCGATACTAAACGTGATCAGCTACGAACCCTCCATCCAAATTTTGAGTCATGGAGAGCACAGATGGTCGTGACTAATTCAGACTTGTAGAGGACTAGCACTGAGCGTCAAGAAGCTGTGACTCGGATTGCAATTATAGATGAAGAAATCAATTGTCTTCAAGTTGAACGTTCGTTGATCCATCTTCAAATGATACAACTTAATGGTCAGGAGTCCCGTTTATGAGCAACGACTGAGCAACAAGAAGCTGAATGTGATGCCATGGAGGCCCAAGTAACAGTGTTACAACAATCACTACGAGATGTCCCAAATCCTGTTCAAGTCTTGACGGAGGCAGAGAGGACACAGAAGGCTGCTTAAGAGTCAACAATAGATTTATTCGAACAATTTCTCAAGAATTTAAATGTGTAATTTGTGCGAGAATTTTCTTGTTGTATGTTCAAAAACTTTTTGTAACAATGAAATGTGTATTACTTTTAGCACGTTTTGACTTGTGTCATTATATATTTTTCTAAAAATTTAATATAAAAAAATAACAGATTGCAAGTAAATAATCGTCCCCCTGTTAGGACTAAACCTACACTCATGGAGATCGAATTTTGAATCAGTCTCAACTTCGGGTTCACTCTTCAGTCCTGAATTTTGACAGTCTTGGAAGGGAAATGTCGTATCCTTGGTACGTTCCTGGTTTTAACAACTTTCCTGACATCTGTGTGCATACACATAGAATGAATAATTAGTATTTAGCATTGCAAACATTCATCATCGTATGGTTTCATTTCTTTTAATATCTTGTTTATTATACTTTCCCTCCAATGGGGTGTTTACAAATCATGATGATAAACAAATGTCAAGTGTAATATCTCTTCAAAAACCGACTGTTCACCAGGGAGGTGATGCCTTGTCCTTTGCAATCTATCACCCGGTAGGCTCCGTTAGAATATACCTCATCAATGATGCAGACGAGATCCCATTTTGGATTGAATTTGCTTTTCGGTCCTTGGGCTGACGTTGGACATTTCATCATTAGTACCAAGTCACCCTTTTTAAACGATCTGCCACAGATTCGTTTATCATACACAGCTGAGATTTGCGACCCGTAGTAACTCAACCTATATTTCCATTGGGATCACGACTTCAGTACCGTACACCAGCGAGTAGGGTGTAGCTCGAGTGGCTGTGCGGTGTGTAGTCCGATATGCCCATAATGCTTCGGACAGCCATTTGTCCCAGTCCTTCTTATTCTCCACCACTATCTTCTTCAGAATCTTTACGATAGTCTTATTGAATGCTTCGGCCAGTCCATTCACAGGAGGGTAATAAGGCGTTCAATAGCAATGTTTGATCTTGAACTTTGCGCACAACTTATCGATAGTGACATTCTTGAAGGGTGTTCCATTATCTGTGGTAATCCTCTCGGGGATACCATGTTGGTATAGTATGGTGTGACGAATGAAACCCTTGACATGTCTGGCTTTCACATTTCTCAGGGTAATTGCTTCAACCCATTTGGAGAAATAATCAGTTGCGGCTAGAATGTACTAGTGTCCCTGAGAAGAGGGTAGACTAATTGGCCCGGTCACATCCATGCCCCAGGATGCGAAAGGCCAAGACATCACAGATTAGTGCAACTCCTCTGGTGGCAAATGTATGGTATCCGTATGGATTTGACACTGGTGACATTTCTTGACGTATTCTATTGCATCTTTCGTCATTACGGGCCAGTAGTAACTCATATGTCATACACGATGATGTAAGTTCTTACCTCCTTGGTGAGCACCACATTCTCCTCCGTAAGCTTCCTTCAATGTAGCATGCGCTTCGTCTTGGTTCAGACATTGCAGTAATACTCCTTCGTATGACTGTCTGTAAAGTACGTCATTCTGGAGTATAAAAGAACTAACGCGTCTTCTAACTTGCGTGCGCAACTTGGGATTTTTCGGCAAGAATCCATATTTTAAGTAGTCAACAAATGACCTTTTCCAATCATCTTCTTCCGTAATTTTGAAACAACAGATAAGGTTAGCACTAGATTTCCCACTGTATAATGCAGTCGTTGGCAGGACTCTCCTTTCTTCAATCGTTACCTGAAGCGGGTTGCCCCCGAGATTAGCCAGAGTGACGGCCAAACAACCGAGTGCATCTTCTTGTACATTCTCCTGCCTTGGTATATGTGAGATACTGTTGTTCCTAAAATTGATCAAACATTGACTGTGCTTGGTGGCAATAAGGTGATAACTCAGGCTTGCGAACCTCATATTCTGTCGTTAGTTGTCCGATGACAAGCCTAAAATCCCTGTAAATACGTATCTCCTTAATATGCATTTCCAGGGCCAACTGTAACCTAATAATAAGAGCCTAATACTCTGCTTCATTGTTGGTGCATGCTAGGACTATTGTGAATAAGTACGGCAATAGATCTCCTTGTGGACTGATGAATATAACTCCTGCCCCTGCCCTTATTGTTCTAAATGCACCGTCAAAATACATCTCCTAATGGCATGCTTCATTGATGGTCATAACCTGATCGTCTGGAAGGTCATATTCTATTTCCTCGCCACTTGGCACCAGATGTGCGGCAAGGAAGTCTGCAATTGCCTGCCCTTTGATGGCTCGAGCTGGCATGTATGTGACATCGAATTCTGACAAGAGAAGAGCCCATTTGGCCAACCGTCCGGACAGCATGGGCCTGTTCTTGAGAAACTTGATGGGTCTGCTTTAGATATCAACGTTATCTGATGCGAAAGATAATAATGTCTAACTACTTGACGGCGAAGATCAATGTCAGGCAAATTTTTTCGATCGCTGGGTAGTTGAATTCGGCCTCTATTAGTGTACGGCTTAAGTAATACAACACGCTTTCCTTCCCTTCCTCATTCTTCTGAGCTAAGAGGTCTCCTAGTGAATTTTCGCCAAGGGCTATGTAGAGGATTAATGGCTCTCCTTTGATAGGTGTTGTAAGAACTGGAGATTTCTCGAGCAGATCCTTCAAAGAATCGAACGCTTTCTAAGAAGAATCATCCCACTCAAACTAGACGCCTTTCTTGTTGAAGCGCGAAAATGGCTGAAGATAAATTCGAGATGAATCTTCTTAAGTAAGCGACCTGACCTTGGAAGCTTTTTAGCTCTTTAAGATTCTTCGGAGGAGGCTATTTGCTTCCCTAAGTTTAGGGTTGCGATGTAGTAATAATCTCGGTAAGACCGAGGTTGATCCACAGGGAAGGAAGTAAACAATTCAAATTATCCTAGTAACTAAAATCTAAAAGGGTTTGTGAAATCAATTTGTAAACATGAAATAGAAAAATATGATAATGAAAAGATAACTAGATCATCAAGTATCCACTTATAGCTCTCCTTAGATGCATAATTTGCTGTGGTTTCTCACTTACTCAACTAGAATCGAAATCAAATCCTATCTACTCGGATGATAGAGCGGTTATATTATTAAAGCAATCCAACACATGTGTTGTTCATCAACATGATTCCCTCAATTTAAATTAGGACTTGAGCACACTTAATTGCATAGGTCAATCCTAGTTCCAATAGATTAAGATCATAACCATAATAATCATCAAACCTTGTCACAAAGCTTAATTAATACAATTGTTTGAACTTGATTCAAATCATATAAACAAACAATACATGTTTCAAAATTTCTAGAAAAGATAGAACTTGGGTTTGAAGTTCCCACATGATGATCCAAGTCTAGAGTGTATTGAATCCGATTCCTCGGAGCATACAGGTCTAGATCCATGCAAAACAATTAAGAACTAAAGCAATTCTTCTAAACATCCATGAGGCATCATAAGATTAAGAAAAGATACTTAGAACATTATTCAAACTTTTAAAAACCATTATTCTTCATTAAATCCAAACTTGAAACCAATAAAACAAATTAAAACATCTAGGTAAACTATAAGTTTCACCTCTTAGCTCTAGCTAAGAGGCTAGCTAATGAAAAGTATAAAAACAAACTAGAACTAGAACTAGAAAAGGAAGAAAAACTAGCTGGAGGAGGCTAGGAAGCCTCCTGTGACTTTAATTCCTTGCTCCCACGTCCTTGCTTGATTTGGAATAGAAGAGAGCACCTCCTTTGATAATGCAGTAATAGTACAACAACATAGCTGTAACACCCCGTATTTTTAGTATAAATTTATTTATTTATCAATTTATTTACATATTTATTTAATTATTTGACATTAAATAAACCCCACGTTTTAAGTAAACTAATTTCCCACGTTCCGTTTAGGCTGAAACTTTAGGAGAACTCTGTTAGACCCAAAATAACCGTACATGTCAAATTTCGGCCCTTAGATCATAGTACAAATGTCCCGATCAGAAAATAGCCAATAAATGGCCCACCTCAACTCAGAATTGTTCCACATTTGACGTCAACGGTTATTTTCATCTCACCGACCTCTTGGACGGAGCAAAAAAAAAACTTCGATCCATCATAGTGGACCCCACCTGTCAAGCCCAAGCGTTAGGCACGTTCCGTACGTAACTTACGTAAAGAGGTTTTTCTTCTTCTCTTCCTTCTTCTTCGGCGGAAGTCGTTACAACGTCCGTCCGCTGCCATATTGGTGACCCACACCGTCCTCCAGGATGGGCCCCACAACCAGATCCATTCCGCTCATTTGTTTTGTACTCCACCAAAACCCATGCCACCAAAGTTTTGCTACTTTTCTCGATCCATACGGCCCGCTACAATCTCACCATTAAAAGCCATTGCTTTCAAAAATGATATAGATCAGGGCCGTTCCTTTGCATGAGGGCCTGGGATTGAAACCACGACTTCTTATGGATCCTACCTTCCTCTTGGACGGTCTACATGAGACATAGGTCGTTAGAGGAGGACCCACTACTTTCCTTCTCCAATTAGGAAACCAATCCCATTTTACGTTGGGAAACCAATCCCATTTTACGTTGCATCTCCCAACCCCATTTTACGTTGCATCTCGAGGTTCCATATATGGCTCCCCCAGACGTCCTCTACTCTATAGAAAACCCTAAGAAAGAGAGAGAAAGATCGACAGTAGAGAGAAAGAGAGAGAAATCGAAAGTAAAGAGAGAGAGATCGTGGGAGGAGAGAGAGAGGAGAACCCACGTTCTCTTGTTGTTGCTTCTACGTTGCTATTCCTTTTCTTTCTGGATCTGCTGTTGAGAAGTGGTAAGTCACATCTATTTCCTAGATTTATCCCTACTCTCTAACCATAGATGGAGATCTAATCGTAGGCGATCATTTGTGAAGATGAGATCCTAACCATGTAATCTATGTTAAACATGTTAGGGTTGAACTTAGGAGGATTTTCACGACTCTAACAATATCTCGAATCTACCAATATTAGAGGTAAGGATTTCCTTCAAAGTATAGCCACAATAATATTAATTTATTTAACCATCTTATGCACAATATATGGAGTTTTTGCTACGTTGTTATATGTGATCTATGATTATTGAATATTTCCATGTGAACATGAGTTGATGTATGGAATGCTTTAATAAACTCTTGCTGAATTTTTATTTGATATGAACCATAATGTGTGATGTGTGTTTTGAAAGTGAAATCATGACATTATACATGCCTACATGAGATATATGTGAAGTTCATGCTTAAGAAATGATGTTTATATGCTTATGGTATGTATGATGAATAGAGTGTTATGTGATACGGGATTACTCATGCAGATGTTTAATCAGTGGAAGCTCTTTGTCCCATAAGTAATATAATTGTACGTTAAAGAGGATTGAACCATGAGGATTGTGTTGAATGGAACAATTTGGCAAAGCCATATGAATGTATTGTTGGTCAGTTGCCAACGGATCTAAAAGTGAATGTTTGAGATGAATCCTTAAGAAATTGTCGATATTTGCATGCCATGTGCTTTGTCTTGACTATGATGTGTACGTCCTTTCACGATTGGCCCCCGTTGAAGGGAAACGACTATTCTACGTTATGATGAACTGTGGGATGGGGTAAAGAGCGACCGTTGATCTTAAACATCATTAAATTGACTGTATGTTAAACTACTTAAATAAATATGAAACTAATCATGCATGCACGGGACCCGACTTGGTGGGTCAGCCCTGCGGGCGCTACGGCGCTAGCTTATGGTAGAGTGGTGGGTTGCTATCACCTCCATTGGCTGGGTTTGTTGACATGAAGTTGTGGAATTACCCGCTTCATCGTGGACTCTGATGACTAGTGACTAGTGAGAAGAGTTGGATTAAGTCCCGTCTCATTAGTCAGGGTGCCTTAGCTAGAGCATGCATATCATGCATTGCATTAAAACAAGATTTTTCATGTGTGTTTTGAATTGGGTATGCTCTTTGTGTTTAAATATTGTTGTACTATTCTTGGTGGGCGACCCCTTACTGAGTTGATCGCGAGCAACTCACATCCTTCTGGGACGGTGTCTTTAAAACACCATTCCAGACATTGCAGGTAACGATCCAGTAGATGAGGCCGATTTACAAGGTGAGGAGTATGAAGGCTCATGGTAGCAAATGGCAGACGACGAAGCCGAAGTAGCATGAAGATGTTTTTTTTTTTTTTATTATTTCATAATTAGAGTTTTGATTTCCCTTGATTATATGTAATAAGTCTCTTAGAGGGACACTAGCTAAAACATTGATTTGGACATGATTTCTTTTCATACATTTGATTGAGAATCTAGATGTAGAAAGTTATGGAATAAGAACATTAATTTTTCATCGTTATGATATGAATGCCACACATGTATGTGTTTATGGGTGAATGTGTGAAAACGCAACCCTAACATATATGAGTAAACACTCAAAAATTTGGCCAATCGTGTCATCCACGAGAATCTAAATTTTGGGGCGTTACAATAGCAGATTTTGTTTCGCTTGGTACGGCTTAACCAATGATTAGATTGCCTTCAAATTTGATTTGTAGCTTCCTTGTAATGTGATATTTTTCATAGATAATTTAGATTTCCAAGATTATCTTCTGAATGGGCCCACCAATCAGATCAGCGACCACCTCTCAAAATCGCGCAATTCGTGTACCTTCAGAACCAGTCATCTTGCTTTCAACGCGAAGGAGTGTACAGAGGTCGGATTGATCTCAAATTTTGAACATTGGTAGAAAAATTCCTCCTCTACATGATAGATGGATTAGATTATCCAAAGAAATTCCAGAATATGGTCCGAAAATTAGAACACTTAGGGCTTTTTATAAAATCTGCGCAGTTGGAATCTCTCTGGATGGTCCATCTTTCTTCGACCGGTACGATCAAACCACACATCCTTTTGACCTGAAACTTTATGGTTATTCATATATAGATATGTTCTAAAAGATGGTCAAAGTAGATTCTTCATATCATCAATGATGGGCCACCTGGACCAGCCCAAAGTTGAGTAGGCGGAATCTGAAAACTTTCTGGATAGCTCGTATTGTTTTGGCCACCACGGTCAATCCGTAGCTCCGATCGACACGAAACCACTTGGATTATTTCAGCGTCGAATTCCTCTTCGCCATGGACATGTTGGATTTCTAAAGATCATCAACATGGGCTCCGAAAACTGGGCTGAGAAATAAAAAAGGGACTGCCTCTGTTTGAAATCTGACTTCTGAAAGTGCATGGCCGACCTGTCATACGGCTGGTGGTCATGAAAAATGTGATTTTTCTAGTTTTTCTTCCTCCTTTGCATTGCATCTTTCCTCCATCTCTTATCCTTTATTTCTTTGATCTTCAAGGCTTGTAAGAAGGGCCTCTAAATATCATAATGACGAAGTCTCTCTCTCATTCCTACAATCACAAATCCATGCATTAGATTAGTCTTTAAATCATGATAACCATGCATAATAAGTGATGAATTGGGGTTATAATATGCACAATTAAGAGCTCAACACACCCCCTAACCCGCATTTTGCTAGTCCCGAGCAAAACATGCATGAAACAAGTTTCATTCTCCAAAACCCAACTCTCTTTCAGAAACTATGCTTCTATACACTTCAAGACGTGCAAGTGCAAAAATTAGGAAAACTTAGTGATAGAAGTTGAGACCTTAACCTTCTCAAAATATAACAAGTGTTCATATAGAATTTTTGCTGATTGATTGATAAATAGAAGAATCAAAACAAATTTAACCTAGTGTGCATAGTGAATGTTCATCTCATAAATTTTCGGGGTTATCTTCTTCATAGATCAACTAAATTAGGGATCTAAGGTGTACAGATCAACAACAAGCCTATGAGAGGAAATTGCCTTACCGTCCTTCCGACGGCTTTCACACTACGTCCCATTTTCGGCTTTGGTTACCGGTAAACCATCCCCTAGTTGGTAATAGGTAGCCCTTTTTCAAAATTTTCCACCATATTTTCAATCATTCCCATATTTTCATCCTTTCTTTCCTTTTCATACACATTAGACAGGATTTTTAGAAATCTATATCTTTCATTATTTTCCCATGAACAAGGATGGACAAAGTTCCCCAGCTTGGTTTCTCAACACCTCAAATCTAAACTTAGCCAATCCACAAATCTACATAATCCTTTCAAAACATGAGAATCGTGTAAAGTGAACTAGGTATAAAAGTGTTTCAATTTTTCTATCAATCAAATCAATAGGGGGATCCAATTAGAAAACCATTATGTTACAAGTCCTTTAAGAGTTTCAAAATCATCTCACTACATCTTTCTTCCTTTCATACTTACGACATCCCAAGTGCATATAAACGCGGTTTTCCAAAGGAGTTTTGAATTTTCAGAAAAATAAAAAAAATTCTACATAATTGTTCGAAATGTCACAAAAGCTAGTAGATTCATCTAAGGAATCTCACCCCCAACCAAAATCTTACATTGTCCCCAATGTAATAAGATATGCAATATGCATGACATGAGAGCAATGACATAAAACAAAGGAGGGTGAGAACGAGAGTACCTGAGGTAGCAAGTTGATCAATTCTAGCATCTTCCATTGTCTCGATGAGACTTATTCAATCCTAAATGCAAAAAAGAAATCCTAACCTACCTGCCTACCTTTGTTAGTCTGATCAATTTCATGATCAAATTTGATCAAGATCTTCATGAATTTTAATAGGTTTCTCATGAGGACCATCCAAAGTCTTGCTCGAATGTACACATGGGTGCATTTTTTCATTAAGGTCCAATCATAGTGTGCACCACATGCATGTAAGGAGGAGATAAGAGCAGCAAAAAGATATCTCCTCAAGTTCTGAATTGGGTTGTAATTGATTAAAAATGGGTCCTCCCAATCAGAATTTTCAATGGGCTGAAGAACCCATGATGGTCGAAAGACATTCATTAAGTATTCTTTAGTTTGGGTTGTCTCCTCCACAAATTCAGAATTGCACTGCGTTTCCACAAATAATGGTAAAGAGTGTAAATTAGTGGAATGGTGTTCTTCAAGCACCGACACCGTGTCTAACAAAATGTCCAACTCCATAATCATCTCATCATCTAGATCATAGGGGTGGGTCATGCATTCCTCTAGAAAATCGAGAGAGTCAGATGAAGGGTCCTCGTTTTCCTTAAGTGATTGAGGAAATTCTGTTTCCAGGGTAAGGAATTCCTCCTCTATAGAGGGGAGGTCTTCTAAAGAAAATTTTTCAGATTCAGTGGTAAGCACATCATCTAGCATTGGTTGATCTTTTGAAATTTCAGATTGTGCGACCCCGTCATCCAAAGAAACAGAATTTTCAACCCAAGGGAATTCTACCACAATAGAATCTGGCATGTATTGTTGGTGGAAGGACTAAAAAATATCGAATTCGGCCATCTCTCTAGCAAGAATATCTTCCGACGACTCATAAATATTCGACCCTTTGGAAGAAGAAATCATGGACTCACAATCATCCTTCAAACCTTTATTATAGGCAATTAAACTATCACTTTTAGATTTTGTAGATTCCTTGGGTTCGTCAACCGTCCTTGAAATCTCTTCATCATTCAAATCGGAACAGCTAAAAGAGATAGTTGATTTACCATAATCGATGGTAATGTTGGGATCACTAAGATCTACATCCCCTAAAAGTTTAGTCATCAAATCGGAAGAGGGTTGGGCTTGGATAGCCTCATCCTCCTTATTGTTGGGGAATGATTCGGTGTTCCCAATGTCGGGTTCAGGATTTTGAGATGGCGAGAGGTTTTGTATGCATTGCTCAGTTATTTCCATAAACTCTCGCAACGTATCCTCAAGAGTTCGTGTCGGTTGTGGTTCATGAGAAAGAAACTCTTGAGGATAATTGTTGGCATCCATGGTTGGCTCGTCTCCCAAATTGAAATTTTGATGCTCCCACCTATTAGGATTATGCATGTTATATGTTGGGCTATTAGATGGTTGTTGATATGTGTATCCAAACAAGTGATCATACATTGTCCTAACCGGTGGAACATTATTCATCTCTTTTCGATACTCTCCCATTGTCTTACCCGGTGAAAAGTTATGCACATTGTTCTTATTCTGGTAATCTCGCAATGTCTTACTTGGGGGAGTATTAGAAGTAGATTGAGTCTTAGGAAAATATTCATGCTTGCAATGGTTCCAATCATAATGAGTTTTGATTTCATGGTTCGACCTCTCATCTTCCAAAAGGTATTTAGACAATCCACCCGTCCAATCATTCATAATGAAATTATAAGAAGTTGAAACAATCCCAATCTAGGAAGAAAAACAAAAAGAAGAAAGGGAGATGGGGAGATGTTACCCGTGGAAGTGAGAACAATATCAGCAACTAAGTTCCTACAAAACACAAAAACAGAAAAATTTTGGTAATCTAGAAAAAATTAGAAAACTACTTCTAAAAAAAAAAAAAACTGAAAATCCTACCTAACTAAAACTACTCTATAGCCACTAGAACAATTAGAACCGTTAAACCTCTTCCCTGGCAGCGGCACCAAAAACTTGTTACTTCCTCAAGTGTAGGGTTGCGATGTAGTAATAATCTTGGTAAGACCGAGGTCGATCCACAGGGAAAGGAAGTAAACAATTCGAATTATCCTAATAACTAAAATCTAAAAGGGTTTGTGAAATTAATTTTTAAACATGAAATAGAAAATTTGATAATGAAAAGATAACTAGAACATCAAGGATCCACTTATAGCTCTCCTTAGATGCATAATTTGCTGTGGTTTCTCACTTACTCAACTAGAATTGAAATAAAATCCTATCTAGCCGGATGATAGAGCGGTTATATTATCAAAGCAATCCAACACATGTGTTGTTCATCAACATGATTCCCTCAATTCAAATTAGAACTTGAGCACACTTAATTGCATAGGTCAATCCTAGTTCCAATAGATTAAGATCATAACCATAATAATCATCAAACCTTGTCACAAAGCTTAATTAATACCATGGTTTGAACTTGATTCAAATCACATAAACAAACAATACATGTTTCAGAATCTCTAGAAAAGATAGAACTTTGGTTTGAAGTTCCCACATGATGATCCAAGACTAGAGCGTATTGAATCCAATTCCTCGGAGCGTACAGGTCTAGATCCATGCAAAACAATTAAGAACTAAAGCAATTCTTCTAAACATCCTTGAGGCATCATAAGATTAAGAAAAGCTACTTAGAACATTATTCAAACTTCTAAAAACCATTATTCTTCATTAAATCCAAACTTGAAACCAATAAAATAAATTAAAACATCTAGGTAAACTATAAGTTTCACCTCTTAGCTCTAGCTAAGAGGTTAGCTAATGAAAAGCATAAAAACAAATTAGAACTAGAACTAGAAAAGGAAGAAAAACTAGCTGGAGGAGGCTAGGAAGCCTCCTGTGACTTTAATTCCTTGCTCCCACATCCTTGCTTGATTTGGAATAGAAGAGAGCACCTCCTTTTATAATGCAACAATAGTACAACAACATAGCAGATTTTGTTTCGCTTGGTACGGCTTAAAAAATGATCGGATTGCCTTCAAATTTGATTTGTAGCTTCCTTGTAATGTGATCTTTTTCATAGATGATTTAGATTTCCAAGATTATCTTCTAAATGGGCCCACCAATCAAATCAACGACCACCTCTCAAAATCGCGTAATTCGTGTACCTTCAGAACCAGTCATTTTGCTTTCAACGCTACGAAGTGTACAGAGGTCGGATTGATCTCAAATTTTGAACATTGGTAGAAAAATTCCTCCTCTACATGATAGATGGATTAGATTGTCTAAAAAAAAATTCCACAATATGGTCCAAAAATTAGAATACTTAGGGCTTTTTATAAAATCTGTGCAGTTGGAATCTCTCTAGATGGTCCATCTTTCTTCGACCGGTATAATCAAACCACACTTCCTTTTGACCTGAAACTTTGTGGTTATTCATATATAGATGTGTTCTAGAAGATGGTCGAAGTAGATTCTTCATATCATCAATGATGGGCCACCTGGACCAGCCCATAGTTGAGTAGGCGGAATCTGAAAAACTTTCTGGATAGTTCGTATTGTTTTGGCCACCATGGTCAATCCGTAGCTCCGATCGACACGAAACCACTTGGGTTATTTCGGCGTCGAGCTCCTCTTCAACATGGATGTGTTGGATTTTTAAATATCATCAAGATGGGCTCTAAAAACTGAGCCAAAAAATAAAAAATGGGACTGCCTCTGTTGTTCGCTCGCCTCAAGTGTAAGACTGCGATGTAGTAATAAATCTCGGTAAGACCGAGGTCGATCCACAGGGAAATAGAAACACTTTTCAAACTACTCCAGCAACTCAATTTTGCAAGAAAATCATATTTAATTGGGTAATTAACTAAAACAGTAACTTAATGGAAATTCAGTGATTTAAAGTACTAAGGCATTCAAGGATCCACTTGCAGCAATCCTATGTCAATTCAATCAATCCAAGTAGAGAACACAACTAGATTTGAAGTCCTATCTCTCATCTAGTTGGAAAATAAAGCATTCACACACATTCAATCCAAATCAAGTAGAACTTCCAAGTTCTAGTCCCATTCAATCAATGTAGAATTCAAAACCATAGCCTTCGGAGTAATAGCCATGCCTATGGACTATGGCCTGCTCAAGGATTACTATAATTCGAATTTAAACAAGCATAATATGATAATTTCAGAGAATTGCAAGGAATTCATGTCTGGAGCACATGAACTCTCATAAAACATCTCAAACTACCACTTTAAGAACTAGAATATGAAAAATCCAAACTTGAATTGAAAATTACTTGAATTAACTTGAATCAAACATGAAATTAGCTACAAGCTTCACCTCTCAGCCTTAGCTGAGAGATTCTAGCCGAGCATTGTCATACTACAACTAGAACTCAAATAAGAAAGTATAAAAACTAGAAAAACCGAAAATTGGAGGGTTGCTGACGCTCCACGACGACTTTCGTCCGTTCCCACGACCTTCCTTGGCTTTTATGATGACCTAGGAAGAGCCCCTAGGTGTCCTTTTATAGTGTGGAAGCCTTTTGCGTCGGAAACATCCAGAAATTGCGCAAGGTTACGCACTGCACAGAAAATCTCGGAGCTTCATGGAGAAGTTTTATTACGCAGACGATCGGTCGCACGACCGGTCTGAGCTCCTTGACGACCGGTCGCACGACCGGTCGCAAATCGTCAAAAACAGTCCAGAGAGTTTCGCCAAAATTCTGATTTAAAATTTTTATTCAAGGACCGGTCGCACGACCGGTCTGGACATCGGACAACCGGTCGCACGACCGGTCGTAAATGGTCCAGTGACCTTCTCTGGAAAACTTCCTTCTGTGTAAAAATCGGACCGGTCGGACGATCGGTCCTAGCGATGGACGACCGGTCGCATGACCGGTCTTGGCCTCTGTTTCTGCTTTTCTCCTTTTGCTTCTTTCTTCCTTTCTTCTCCTCTCTTTCTACTTTCTTTGGTCCTTCTTTCTTCTTCATCTAATGGCTTCAAATGGCCCTTTTTAGTCTCCAATTTGGTGAAGTCCGCTCTCATTCCTGAAATCACAAAACATGCGTTAGATAGGCCTTTTAAGCATGAAAACCGTGCATATAATGTGATGTACTGGGCAATGTAATGTATAAATTGGAGGTTCAAGACACCCCCCAACCAGCTTTTTACTAGTCCCGAGCAAAACATGCGTGAAACAATTTCAAACCTCCAAACCCAACTCTCTTTCAGAAACCATGCTTCTATCCATTCCAAGACATATAAGTATAAAATTTGAAAAAACTAGGTGATAGAAATTACAAACTTAAACTCTCGAAACATAAGAAGTGTCTACATGAAATTCCCGCTGATTGATTGATAAATAGAAGGACTCGAACAATTTCAACCCAGTGTGCATAGTGAAAGTTCATCTCATGCGTCTCTGGGATTACCTTCTTCATAGATTGAGTAAACCAAGGATTTTAGGGTGCACAGAGCAACAACAAGCCTATGATAGGAATTTGCCTTACCGTCCTTCCAACGGCTTTCACACTACGTCCCATTTCCGGCTTTGGTTACGGTTCGACCATCCCCCGGTTGGTAATAGGTAGCCCTTTTCAGAATTTTCCACCATTTTTCCTTCATTCCCGATTTCATCCTTTCTTTCCCTTTTCTTTTAAATTAGATAGGATTTTTAAAAATCCATATCTTTCATTATTTTCCCATGGACAAGGATGGACAAAATACCTCGGCTTGGTTTTTCAACACCTTTAAATCAAAGTCTAGCTAATCCATAAATCACATAATCCTTTCAACCCATGAAAATCGTGTAATGTGAACTAGGTGTAAAAAGTGTTCAAATTTTCTATCAATCACAGCAATAGGGGAACTAACATATAAAACCATTATGTTGGGAGAAATTCAAGACTACAACATCACACACTTCGTATCTCCTCTTCTTATACTCCTATCATCTCGAATGCATGAAAATAAGGTTTTCTAAAAGAGTTTCGAAATTTTAGAAAATTCGAAAAAATTTGCGCATATGAGGCTCGAAATGTTGCATCATGCTAGATGAAGGATCTCATCTCACCCCCCCAACCAAATCTTGCATTGTCCTCAATGTAAAAAGATATGCAATTAGCATGAACATGAGAGCAATGATAAAATATGAGAGAGTGAGAACAATAGTACCTGAGAGAGCGATCATGGAAGTATACAACCCAACAACTAAAACCTACTAAAACAGTAAAACTAAATAAAACTAAACCTACCTATGCTATACCTCCATCAGACTAGGAGATCAATCATCCTGATACACAGGATCATTCAGAGTGATGGACATGTCCTCTGAATCAAATTTCTCAACAAATGGTTTAAGGCATTGTCCATTAACTTTAAAACAGTTAACATTCGCTGCATTCTCAATCTCAACAGCCCCATGAGGAAAAACTTCTTTGATAATATATGGGCCGGTCCATCGAGATCGTAATTTTCTCGAAAAAAGATGAAGTCGGGCATTGTACAAGAGCACTTTCTGGCCTTCATGGAGAGATTTTCTTAAGATGTGCTTATCATGAAAGGCCTTCATCTTACTCTTGTAAATTTTCGAATTCTCATACGCATCGTTCCGGATCTCATCAAGCTCATTTAATTGAAGTTTGCGAAGCGAGCTAGCCTTGTCAATGTCAAAATTCAAAGCCCGAATTTCCCAATAGACTTTGTGTTCTATCTCCACAGGCAAGTGGCAAGCTTTCCCATAGACAAGTCTATAAAGGGACATTCCAATGGGTGTCTTATAGGCGGTACGGTGAGCCCAAAGTGCATCATCTAATCTTAGGGACCAATCCTTGCGATCCGGTCTTACCGTCTTTTCCAAATTCTGCTTGATTTCCCTATTGGAGATTTCAGCTTGCCCACTTGTTTGTGGGTGGTATGGGGTACTCACTTTGTGCCTAATACCATATTTCTTCATTAAAGTTTCAAAAGGTCTATTACAAAAGTGAGAACCACCATCACTAATGATGGCTCGAGGCGTCCCAAATCTAGAAAGTATGTTTTCTTTGAGGAACTTGAGAACCGTACGATGATCGTTGGTTCTACATGGGATAGCCTCTATCCATTTAGACACATAGTCTACGGCATGCAAAATATAGACATGTCTAAAAGATGAAGGGAATGGTCCCATGAAATCGATGCCCCAACAGTCAAAGACTTCAAGATGTTGAATTGGGGTGAGGGGCATCATATTTCGACGGGATAATCCTCCTAACTTTTGGCAGCGCTCGCATGCTTTGCAAAACTCGTGGGTGTCCTTAAATAGCGTGGGCCAATAAAAACCACACTGCAGAATTTTTACAGTTGTTTTCTTGGCTGAAAAATGACCCCCACATGCTTGATCATGACAAAAGGAGATGACGGAATTATGTTCATCATCAGGGACACATCTTCTTATAATTTGGTCTGGGCAATATTTAAACAATAGAGGTTCATCTCAGAAAAATCTGCGCACTTCCCTTAGAAATTTTCATTTTTCCTGTGCAGTCCAATGAATCGGCATTGCACCTGTGGAAAGATAATTGGCTATATCAGCGTACCATGGTGGATGCATAGCAACAAAGAGTTTCTCATAAGGGAATGAGTCCTCAATAGGTGACTCGTCAATGGAATTAGGTAGGACTAGGCGGGATAGATGATCCGCCACCACATTTTCTACCCCCTTCTTGTCTTTGATCTCTAAATCAAATTCTTGAAGGAGTAGGATCCATCTAAGCAAACGGGGCTTAGCATCCTTCTCAGAAAGAAGGTGTTTCAGCGCCGCATGATCCGTGTAAATAATAACTTTGGCTCCTATTAAGTAAGGCCTGAATTTGCCCAAGGCAAAGATGACAGCTAGGAGCTCTTTCTCCGTAGTCGAGTAATTAACTTGGGCAGGATTCAAGGTCCTACTCGCGTAGTAGATAACATGGGGCTTCTTATCCTTCTTTTGGCCTAACACCGCCCCAATAGCATAATCGCTCGCATCGCACATCAACTCAAAAGGAATGGACCAATCTGGTGGTTGCATGATAGGAGCGGTTGTCAACATGTCTTTTAGCTTTGAAAAAGCTAATTGACATTCGGCACTCCACTCAAATTGGTTCTCCTTTTGTAGAAGGTTACATAAAGGCCTTGAGATATGACTAAAATCCTTTATAAATCTTTTATAGAAACCGGCGTGTCTAAGGAAGGACCGCACATCGCGTATGCTTTTGGGTGGTGGTAGATTGGAAATTATGTCAATTTTTACCCGATCTACCTCTATTCCATTGGACGAGATGATATGTCCAAGGACTATTCCTCTTTGTACCATGAAATGGCACTTTTCCCAATTTAAGACGAGTTTCTTCTCCTCACACCTCATCAAGACCAACTTCAAGTGCTTGAGACACTCATCAAACGTACAACAAAAAATAGAAAAGTCATCCATGAATACCTCAAGAAACTCACCCACTATGTCCGAGAAAATACTCAACATGCATCGTTAGAATGTGGCGGGCGCATTACATAACCCGAATGGCATTCTTCGGTAAGCGAAGGTGCCGAACGGGCATGTAAATGTGGTTTTCTCTTGGTCCTCCGGAGCTATCTCAATTTGGTTGTATCCGGAATAGCCATCTAGGAAGCAATAATAGAAATGGCCTGCTAACCTCTCCAAAATTTGATCCATAAATGGGAGAGAGAAGTGGTCTTTCCTAGTAACCGTGTTGAGCTTCCTATAATCAATGTACATACGCCAACCGGTGGTCACCCTAGTCGGTATAAGCTCGTTGTTGGCATTTTCTATGATGGTAATACTGGATTTCTTGGGGACAACTTGGGTAGGACTCACCCATTGGCTATCTGAGATGGGGTAGATGATACCCACATCTAATAGCTTTAACACCTCGGCTTTGACAACCTCCATCATGTTTGGATTTAGCCGTCTTTGAGGTTGTCTAGTCGTTTTTGCATTTTCTTCAAGGTGTATACGGTGAGTGCAAACCGAAGGATCTATCCCTTTGAGATCCACTATTGTCCAACCTATGGCTTCCCTATGTTCTTTAAGTAACTCAATCAACTTGAGCTCTTGGTCTTTCTCTAGGTGAGAGGCAATGACAACCGAAAAAGTTTCCTCTTGACCCAAATATACATATTTAAGCTCAGATGGCAATGGTTTAAGGTCAAGCTTCGGTAGTTTGATGTTAGACGGTAGAGGCCTTGATGTGGTTGGTGGCAATTTTTCAAAATGGGGCCTCCACCGGCTAGCACCAACTACCGGTCTTTCTATATTCAATGCTTGCACAATTTCACTATTGATGGGGTCTTCAGAATCCATGTAATGTGCTAAGCATGTCTCCAAGCTTTCTAGTGGTTCAAGTTGGAGGAGTTCTTCTTCTTCAAAAGTTTCAAGCATGTTTACCTCGAAGAACTCATCATCATCGACATCCCTATGTCTTTTGCCCAAGTGAAACACATTCACCTCTAGTGTCATGTTTCCAAAAGATAGTTGCATCACCCCATTCTGGCATTGATGATTGCGTTAGATGTGGCAAGGAATTGGCGGCCTAATATTACCGGTATTTGGGTGCTAGCATCCAAAATCGGTTGTGTGTCCAAGACGATAAAATCTACTGGGTAGTAAAATTTGTCAACTTGGACTAGAACATCCTCAACTATCCCCCTCGGTACACGGATAGATCTATCAGCAAGTTGCAACGTGGTTTTGGTGGGTTTTAATTCACCAAGACCCAATTGCTCATATACCGAGTATGGGATCAAGTTCACACTCGCCCCCAAATCTAATAAGGCACGCTCAATCCGGTAGTCTCCAATGATACATGAGACGGTGGGACTACCGGGATCTTTGAATTTTGGGGGGGTCTTTTGAGTGAGGATGGCACTCACTTGCTCAGTTAAGAAGGCCTTTTGCTGCACATTATATTTGCGTTTTGTTGTGCATAAGTCTTTTAGAAACTTGGCATAAGAGGGGATTTGTTTGATGGCATCAAGCAAAGGGATATTAATCTTGACTTGTCTGAAAATCTCTAGAATATCATGAGAGTTTGGAAGAGATTTTAGGGCAACCAATCTTGAAGGGAATGGTGCTACGGGCTTGTAAATGCGTTCCGGTTCTTGTGGGGCCAAGTTAGATCCATCCTCATCCTCAGAATTTACCGGATCATTAGGCTCATCGGCCTTCACCGGAATAGATTTGTCAATTTGTTTACCACTTCTAAGAGTGGTGATGGATTTGGCTTGCTCCATGTTTTGGTTGGAGGGATTAGGGATGCTTACTTCATGTACTTGCTTTGGATTGGGCTGAGGTTGGGCCGGAAAGGTCCCTTCCCTAGCATTCAAGCGTCCCTTAATCTCATCAACCGAGATTTTAAGCTCTTGGAACATTTGCTGATTCGTTTGATTGATTTGCGTTTGCCCTTGTATAAATGCTTTCAAGGTATCCTCCATTAAGAACTGAGGTGGGGCCATATTTTGCATGGGTGGCCCTCTTTGAGAGTTGGGAGGATTGCTTGTACGAGCATTCTTCCAACTAAAATTTGGGTGGTTTTTTCCAACTCTCATTGTACGTATTACCTACCGGTCCATTGAAAGGCCGTTGATACCCATATGTGGCGTTTGCATGTTCATGTAATACCTCTTGAAATGCAGGAATTGTGGGACAATCTTGCGTAGCGTGTAGATCAGTGAGGCAAATACCACATATGGTTTCAACAGCTTCATTGGACTTTGGAACTCCACTTTTACTAAGTTCCATGGCCTCAACCTTCCTTGTGAGGTTGGCTATCCTTGCATTCACGTCGTCTTCCTCCTTAAGGACATAGATTCCTCCTTTCTCTTGAGTGGGCTTGGAGTTATTGGGTTTATCCGAGGTATACCAAGATTGGGCATTTTCAGCCAACATGTCCAAGTAACTCCAAGCCTCATCTGGATTTTTACTCATAAACTCGCCATTGCACATCATCTCCACAAATTGGCGCATATTGGAACTTAATCCATCAATGAAAAAATTTATAATTCGCCAACTCTCATAGCCATGATGTGGGCAAGTAAGTAGGAGATCCTTAAATCTCTCCCAACATTGAAAAAAAGATTCACCCTCTTTAGCTGAGAAATTCATTATGGCTCTTCGAAGGGTGTTCGTTTTATGAACCGGGAAGAACTTTTTCAAGAATTCCCGGTTCATCTCAACCCATGACCCAATCGAATGTGGTCTAAGAGAGTGAAGCCAATCTTTGGCTCTTTCTTTCAATGAAAAGGGAAAAAGTTTAAGTCTGATGGTATCTTCGAAAACATTGGCGTAATGCAAGGTAGCCACCACTTCTTCGAATTCTTTCGAGTGTAAGTATGGGCGGTCAGAGTCTAGCCCATGGAACTTTGGTAAGAGTTGAATTACACCCGATTTTATGTCAAAGTTTCCACCGTTTGCTGGTAGAACCACGCAAGAGGGTGTAATTGCATGGGCGGGTTGTAGGTAGTCCCGTAGTGATCTCATTGGAGGAACATTATGTACCTCATTCTCTCCTACTCCTTCCTAATTTGCGTTTGTAGTTGGAGTAGGGGGGGAGGATTCCTTAAAGGTGTTTGTTCCATACTCCCCAAACTTTCACAATGCTCTTGGTAATTTCGGACTCGTCTATGGACTGACAATGGTCCAACTAAACCACCTTCAGATTGGAGACGATTTGAGTGGTTACGTTCCCAACGGGACATAAACCACTCAACCAAAAACTGACTAAAACTAAATCCTAAAAATCTGAAATCTGAATTTAATCTAAAAAAATCTGCAAAAAGCTAAGTTAGAAAGGTATCACCTGATGCGCTTGAACTAGAGAAGAATTCCTACAAAACAGAACAATTTGTTAGTTCTAAGAAAATCAGAAAACTATCTACTTCTATTTCTACAACCACTGAAACTAATTGAAAACCGTTATCTAAGATCCCCGGCAGCGACGCCAAAAACTTGTTCGCTCGCCTCAAGTGTAAGACTGTAATGTAGTAATAAATCTGGGTAAGACTGAGGTCGATCCACAGGGAAATAGAAACACTTTTCAAACTACTCCAGCAACTCAATTTTGCAAGAAAATCATATTTAATTGGGTAATTAACTAAAACAGTAACTTAATGGAAATTCAGTGATTTAAAGTACTAAGGCATTCAAGGATCCACTTGCAGCAATCCTATGTCAATTCAATCAATCCAAGTAGAGAACACAACTAGATTTGAAGTCCTATCTCTCATCTAGTTGGAAAATAAAGCATTCACACACATTCAATCCAAATCAATTAGAACTTCCAAGTTCTAGTCCCATTCAATCAATGTAGAATTCAAAACCATAGCCTTCAGAGTAACAGCCATGCCTATGGACTATGGCCTGCTCAAGGATTACTATAATTCGAATCTAAACAAGCATCATATGATAATCTCAGAGAATTGCAAGGAATTCATGTCCGGAGCACATGAACTCTCATAAAACATCTCAAACTACCACTTTAAGAACTAGAATATGAAAAATCCAAACTTGAATTGAAAATTACTTGAATTAACTTGAATCAAACATGAAATTAGCTACAAGCTTCACCTCTCAGCCTTAGCTGAGAGATTCTAACCGAGCATTGTCATACTACAACTAGAACTCAAATAAGAAAGCATAAAAACTAGAAAAACTGGAAATTGGAGGGTTGCTGACGCTCCACGACGACTTCCGTCCGTTCCCACGACCTTCCTTGGCTTCTATGATGACCTAGGAAGAGCCCCTAGGTGTCCTTTTATAGTGTGGAAGTCTCTTGCGTCGGAAACATCCAGAAATTGCGCAAGGTTACGCACTGCACAGAAAATCTCGGAGCTTCACGGAGAAGTTTTATTACGCAGACGACCGGTCGCACGACCAGTCGCAAATCGTCAAAAACAGTCCAGAGAGTTTCGCCGAAATTCCAATTTAAAATTTTTATTCAAGGACCAGTCGCACGACCGGTCGTAAATGGTCCAGTGATCTTCTCTGGAAAACTTCCTTCTGTGTAAAAATCGGACCGGTTGGACGACCGGTCGCACGACCGGTCTTGGCCTCTGTTTCTGCTTTTCTCCTTTTGCTTCTTTCTTCCTTTCTTCTCCTCTCTTTCTACTTTCTTTGGTCCTTCTTTCTTCTTCATCCAATGGCTTCAAATGGCCCTTTTTAGTCTCCAATTTGGTGAAGTCCGCTCTCATTCCTGAAATCACAAAACATGCGTTAGATAGGCCTTTTAAGGATGAAAATCGTGCATATAATGTGATGTACTGGGCAATGCAATGTATAAATTGGAGGTTCAACATCTGTTTGAAATCTGACTTCTGAAAGTGCTTGGCCGACCTGTCATCTAGCCGGCCAAACCACAAGTCAGCCTTCACAAAATCAGTCCAGAGAGTTTGCTGTTTTTGGAGGGTTTGGTCGGCCGGCCGGTGGTCATGAAAAATGTGATTTTTCTAGTGTTTCTTCCTCCATTGCATTGTATCTTTCCTCCATCTCTTATCCTTTATTTCTTTGATCTTCAAGGCATGTAAGAAAGGCCTCTAAACATCATAATGACGAAGTCTCTCACTCATTAATACAATCACAAATCCATGCATTAGATTAGTCTTTAAATCATGATAACCATGCATAATGAGTGATGAATTGGGGTTAGAATATGCACAATTAAGAGCTCAATAGAGGCATCTCCCTAATGGCCTTAATCTTCATTGGGTCAATCTCTTTGCCTCAGTGCCTGACAACAAATCCCAAGAACTTACCAGAGGAAACTGTTCGCTTCCCCAAGTGTAGGGTTGCGATGTAGTAATAATCTCGGTAAGACCGAGGTTGATCCATAAGGAAGGAAGTAAACAATTCCAACTATCCTAATAACTAGAATCAAAGAGGTTTGTGAAATTGGTTTTGAACATAAAATAGAAAATCTGATAATGAAATGATAACTAGAGCATCAAGGATCCACTTATAGCTCTCCTTAGATGCATAATTCGCTATGGTTTCTCACTTTCTCAACTAGAATCGAAATTAAGTGCTATTAGTTGGATAATACAGCAGTTAAAACAATCAATCTATCACATGTATGATTCATGTACATGATTCTCTGAATGCAAGCTAGGACGAGCATACTCAATTGCATAGGTCAGTCCCAATTCCAATAGGTTAAGATCATAACCATAATCATCATGAAATCCTGTCACAAGATAAAATTAGATCATGATTTGAACTTGATCCAAATCACATACACAATCTTACATAATCCAGAATTTTCAGAAAAGTAAACTTTTAGTATGAAGTTTCTACATGACAATCATAGATCTAGAGCGTATTCCGATTCCTCAGATCATACAGGTCTAGATTAGTTCACAACAATTAAGAACTCAAGCAATTCTTCCAAACATCCATGAGTCATCATAAGACTAAGAAAAACTACTTAGAACTTAATTAAACTTTAAACCATTGTTCTTAAACATGAAATCCAACTTGAAACTAATAAAACGAATTAAACAATCTAAGAAAACTATAAGGTTCACCTCTTAGCTTTAGCTAAGAGATTAGCTAATGAAAAGCATATTAAAAATAAAAATAGAACTAAGAAAAGGAAGAAAAACTAGCTGGAGGAGGCTAGGAAGTCTCCTATGACTTGAACTCCTTGCTCCCTACGTCCTTGGTTGCCCTGGAATAGAAGAGAGCACCTCCTTTTATAATACAGCATGAGTACCGCAACATAACAGATTTTGTTTCGCTTCGTACGGCTTAACCAATGGTCGGATTGCCTTCAAATTTGATTTGTGCCTTTCTTGTAATGTGATCTTCCTCATAGATGATTTAGATTTCTAAGAGTATCTTCTGAGTGGGTCCACCAATCAGATCAGCGACCGCCTCTCAAAATCGCGCACTTCGGGTACATTCAGAACCAGTCATCTTGCTTTCAACGCTCCGGAGTGTATAAATGTCGGATTGATCCTAAATTTTGAACATTGGTAGAAAACTTCCTCCTCTACATGATAGACGGATTAGATTGTCAAAAAAATCCCAGAATGTGGTCCTAAAATTAGAACACTTAGGGCTTTTATAAACTCTGTGCAGTTGAATCTTTCTGGATGGTCCATCTTTCTTTAACTGGTACGATCAAACCACATATCCTTTTGATCTGAAACTTTGTGGTTATTCATATATGGATGTGGTCTAGAAGATGGTTAAAGTATATTCTTCATATCATCAATGATGGGCCACATGGACCGGCCCAGAGTGGAGTAGGCGGAATCTGGAACTTTCTGGACAGTTCGTATTGTTTTGGCCACCACGGTCAATCCGTAGCTCCGATCGACACGAAACCACTTAGGTTATTTCGGCGTCGAGCTCTTCTTCAATATGGACATGTTGAATTTTCAAATATCATTAAGATAGCTCCAGAAAACTGTGTTAAAAATTTAAAAATGGGAATAGCATGCTGTTTGAAATCTGGAACTCTAAAATTGTATGGCCGACCGGTCTTGACCGGTCTAGCCTGTCTGGGTGGCAGTCCAGCAACATGTGAAGAAAGTAGTAGAGTTGGACGACCAATCTTGACTGGTCGGGGCCTGTTTGGCTGATCGGTCTTGACCGGTCGGACCACCTTGTGGGGCTCCTTTTTCTTTCCTTTCTTCTTTCTCTTCTTTTCTTTCTTCTTCCCTCTTTTGTTCTTCCTTTCCTTTTATCTTCAAGGTATGTAAGAAGGGTCTCAAAGCATCCGAATGATGAAGTCTCTCTTTTATTCCTACAACCACAAAACTATGCATTAGATTAGCCTTTAAATCTTGAAATCCATGCATAATGAGTGATGAATTGGGGTTAGAATATGCACAATTAAGAGCTCAATAGAAACACCGAATGCGCATTTCAATGGATTCATATGGAGGCTCTTCTTTCTCAATCTTTGAAACACTTGCCGTAGATGTTCCCTATGCTGTTCATGTTCGGACGACCTTACCACTAGATTGTCCACGTAACATTCGACATGCGTATACATCATATCCTAAAAGATTACTTGCATTCCGCGCTGATATGTTGCGCCTGCGTTCTTCAACCCGAAGGGCATCACACGGTAACAATATATGCCCAATGTCGAACGGAAAGCTGTTGATTCTTCATCTTTTGGAGCCATGCGAATCTGATTGTACCCAGAGCAACCATCCATGAAGGACATCACCGAGTATCCAGTCGTGCTGTCAATCAGTAGTTCCGAGATAGGAAGTGAAAAATCATCTTTAGGGCATGCTTCGTTGAGATTCCGGAAGTCTACGCAGACCCAGATCTGATCGCTCTTGTTCTTGACCGGTATAATATTCGAAATCCATTGTGGGTATTTAACTTCTCGGACAAATCTGGCTTGGATTAACTTCTTAACCTCTTCTTCAATCTTGGGCACTATATCTGGATAGAACCGTCGCTGAGGCTGCTTGACTGTCTTTTTCCCTTTCATGATGCTTAGCTTGTGCATGGCAATTGTCGGACTGAGCCTTGGCATTTCTGAGTATGTCCAGGCAAATATATCTTTGTTCTCCTTCAACAGCTGAACGTACTTCTCCATTTCTTCTTCTGGGACATTCTTGCTCAAGTAAGTATTTCTAGGCTCTTCCGGGGTTCTCAGATTTATTTCTTCGAGCTCATCTATCATGGGTTGTCCTCCATCCTCTATCTGTGCGGGCGTGGCACTGGGTTTGACGATATCGACTGCCTCCTATGACTGTATTTCTTCCATGGGACTGATTGTCACCATGTTCACATGTCTGGTCTTCATCTTTGCCCCTAGTCCTTCTCTGCTTTGGTAAGCTTCGGTGTTTTCTTCGAACGAGGATAACATTCTTCTTCTCGGGGTTGATTTTGAATAATAGAAGCCCATGTTCTTCATGATATTGCGACTAGCTTCATTGTACATTTCTTCTTCTATCGGTTGAGGTAGACTGGATGATTTCTCGACTTCGTTCTCAAACTGTACAGGTTGGGTTGGCAGCGAATAAAATTTTATTTCTTTCTTTGCATTGGTGCTTAGTGGTACCAAGAACTGGCTAGGAGCTTTTGGGAAAGGATTGACTCTTCTTATTTTTAGCACTGGCATGTTGAAGCTGGATTTAAGCACACTCATATGTTGATTCGATATCAACTCTAAGACGGATTGCCCTGGCTGTCACAAGTGTCTCGGAACTACATAAAATTTCTTGGTGATCTATTGAGATTGCCCTTTTGAATAACCCGTGGTTTCTTTCTGAGTGGTAAGTTTAGGCTTGTTTTTCTGCTCAAACTTGTTGACTTGAGGTTTTGCTCCTTGCCCTTTTTGCATTACATCGGGCTTCTTCACGACCTCTCTTTCGTCGACCAAGTCATAGTACCGAGCATCAGCCAGGAACGATTCGGCTACCGTATACAGCTTTGAGTCTACTGCTACTCTGTACTGAACTCCCTCTCTATTATACTTGAAGCACTGATGATAAGTTGAGGGAATGGCGCGGTTCTGATGAAACCATGGTCTTCCTAGCAGAAGATTGTATGTTGTTACCACGTCGATTACCTGACGTGTTATTTTCGTTCGTAGGTCTTTAATTTCTAGCATTACAGTGATTGACCCTGGAGTGTGCTAGCTGTCTTGGTTAAACCCTTGAATGATCATGACACTGGGTCGCAGGGCCGACTGTTTGTAACCCAACCTTTGTAGTTTTTTCAAAGGCATGATATTTACTACGGATCCATCATCAAGCATACATCGCTTAACTTCTGTGTATCTAATCGTCCATGTAACCATCAACGGGCGATTGTGGTTTGTCGCTTCAACCATGCGGTCTTCCTCGAAAAATGTGATTGCAGAGTGTTGAGCTTCCATTTTATACATATTCTAACCCATTACATCACATTATGTGCATGGTTTTTATACTTAAAAGAATCATCTAATACATGTTTTTGTGATTGTAGGAATGAGAGGGAGACTTCACCAATTCATGGTTAAAAGAGTCCCTTTGTATGCCTTGAAGTTCAAAGAAATAAAGGATAAGAGATGGAGAAAAGATGCAAAGCAATGGAGGAAGAAAAGTATGAAAAAGTCACAATTTACAGCCTGATTGGCCGGTCGGCCATAGCCACCGGCTGGCCAGCCAAACCCTCTAGAAATACAAATATCTCTAGAGTGATTTTGTGAAGGCCGACCGGATGACAGGTCGGCCATGCACTTTCTAAAGTAGATTTCAAATACAGGCAGTCCCGTTTTTGGTATTTCGGCCCAATTTTCGGGGGACCATCTTGATGATATTTGAAAATCCAACACGTCCATGTCAAGTGGTTTCGTGTTGATCGGAGCTATGGATTGACCGTGGAGACTAAACAATACGAGATGTCCAGAAAGTTTCTTGATTTCGCTGCTCAACACTAGAATGGTTCAAGTGGCCCATCATTGATGATATGAAAAATCTAATTTGAGCATCTTCTAGACCACATCCATATATGAATAACCACAAATTTTTAGGTCAAAAGGATGTGTGGTTTGATCGTACCGGTTGAAGAAAGATGGACCATCCAGAAAGATTCCAACTGCACAGATTTTATAAAAATCCCTAAGTGTTCTAATTTTTGGACCATATTTTGGAATTTTTTTGGACAATCTAATAATTTATCATGTAGAGGAGGAAGTTTTTTACCAATGTTCAAAATTTGTGATCCATCCGACGTCTATACACTGCGTAGCGTTGAAAGCAAGATGACTAGTTCTGAAGGTACCCGAATTGCGCGATTTTGAGAGGCGGTCGCTGATCTGATTGGTGGGCCCATTCAGAAGATAATCTTGGAAATCTAAACCATCTATGAGGAAGATCAAGTTCCAAGGAAACTACAAATCAAATTTGAAGGCAATTCGACCATTGGTTAAGCCATATGAAGCGAAACAAAATCTGTTATGCTGTAGTACTTTTGCTGTATTATAAAAGGAGGTGCTCTCTTCTATTCCAAGGAAGTAAAGGACGTGGGAAGCAAGGATTTCAAGTCCTGGGAGGCTACCTAACCTCCTACAGCTAGTTTTTCTTCATTTTCTTAGTTATAGTTCTAGTTTTAATATATTTTTTCTTAGTTAACCTCTTAGCTAGAGCTAGAGGTGAAATTTTTAGTTGGTTTCAATGCTTTAATTCTTTTATTTCAAGTACCCTTTTCTTAATTTTGGATTTTGAACTTCTAGTTTGAATAAAGTTTGAATTTTTTAGATGAATTATGAGAGTTTGTGTACTCCGGACATGAGTTCCTTGCAATTCTCCTAGATTGCCATGATGGGTTTGTTTAGATTCAAATTGTAGTAACCCCAGAGCATGCCATAGTCTCTTGGCATGATTATTACTTCGAAGGCTACAAGTTTGAGTTCTATGTGCTTCACTAGAACTAGAAATTTGATTTTCAGATTTAAGTGGGACTTTGTGCTTGAATGTTATATCCTCCAATTAGATGAGAGATAGAACTTTTATTCTAATTGTGTTATGCTTAAATGAATGGATTAGTATTGAACTACTACAAGTGGATCCTTGATGCTCTAGTTCTTTCCAAATATCAGATTTTCCTGTTTTATGTTAAAAACTGTTTTCCTAAACTTCTTGGATTCTAGTTATTGGAGTAGTTGGAATTGTTTACTTCTTTCCCTGTGGATCGACCTCGGTCTTACCGAGAATTATTACTACATCGCAGCCTTGCACTTGAGGCGAGCTAACAAGTTTTTGGCGCCGTTGTCGGGGAAAAGGTTAAACGGTTTTAATTGTTCTAGTAGCTATAGGTAGTCTTAGTTAGGTAGGATTTCCAGTTTTTCTAGAAGTAGGATTTTTTTCTAGATTACTTACAATTTTTTGTTTAATTTTGTAGGACATTGTTGCTGACATAGATCTCACTCTATTGGGTAACATCTCCCCATCTCCCTTCTTTTTGTTCCTTTTTCTAGATTAGGGTAGTTTCCAATTCTTTAAAATTTCATCATGTATGATTGGACGAATGGTTCGTACAAGTACCTTTTAGAGGATGAGACGTCGAATTGGGGGACGTAAACTCATTGTGATCGGGATCCCTCCAAGCATGAGTATTTTTCTGAGATTCAAAGAACCTCTACTACCCCCCCCCCCCCCCCCCCCCCCCCCCCCCCCCCCACGTAAGACAATGCATGATTACATTAATGAAAGTAATACACATATTGATACACGACGTAAGACGATGAGGGAATACCGTAACGAAGCAAAATCGAATAATAATCATCTGGGGAAAATATTACGTGATTACCGGATTGAAAATAACATGAGTGTTCTACCGATTATGGTAGGAGGTGTGCAACAACAAAAGGAACGGGTGAATAGTGGCCAACCAGTTAAGACAATGAGTGATCACTTGTATGGATATGCCTATCAACCATCATATAACTCTTCATCCTACAATTCATATGGTCTTAATTGGGGAAACCACCATTCTCCTTGTTTAAGGGAAGAACCAACCATGGTTATTAACAATCATACTCTAAAACGTCTTCCTCTTGTGATGACATGTATACACAAATACTTGAGGAAATATGGAAGGAATATGTAGATGAATAATCAAATCAAGCTTAATCGCCATCTTGTGAAGACGTTGAGCCCAAATTTGGGGGCATCGAATCAACCCCCTCTAATGAGGAGGATGGGGCTATCAAAGTCCCACCTTCGGATATAATGAATAAACTTTTAGAGGAGATTGATCTCGATGATCCCAATATCATCATCAATTATGGGGAGTCCACTATCTCTTTTGGATGCTTTGCACTCAATGATGAAGAGATTTCAATGACAGTTGACGAACCTGAGGAGTCCATAAAATCTGAAAGCGATAGTGGGGTTACCTACAATGAAGGTTCGTGGATGCTTATGAACCTATGTTTCTTTTTCCCAATGGCATAATGATTATGAGTATCTAGAGGATATGTATGCCAGAGAGATGGCCGAGGTTGATATTTTTGAGTTACTCCACCAACTTGACATGCTTAATTTTAATGTGGAGAATGAGACTCCCATGAGTGAAAATTCAGATTCTTTGGACGAATGCTTGACTCACTTTGAAAATTCAAACGACCCCATTATTCAAGAGATTGTTAAAGCCTTGCATACTTCCGACTTGGTGCCTCATACTAGTTATGGAGAACCTAGTTTAAAAGAATTCCTCTTCATGGAGGGCGAGTCCCACACCATCGAAACTGAATTTTTGCACTCACTCAAGCAAGATCATGATCCTTCATCCGACTATCTCGATTTTTCAGAGGAATGCTTGGCTCACTCTTATGATCTTGATGATGAGATGATTAAGGACTTAGATATTTTGTTAGACACGGTGTCGGTGCCTGAAGAACACCTTTCCACTGATTTACACTCTTTACCATTGTTTGTGGAAGCACCATACAATTCTAAAATTGTGGAGGAGACAACTTTAACCAATGAAAACTTTATGAATGTCTCTCCACCATCATGGGTCCTTCAGCCCATTGAAAATTTTGATTGGGAGGACCTGTTTTTAATCAATCATAACCCAGATTAGAATTTGAGGAGATATCTTTTTGTTGCTCTTATCTCCTTCTATCATGCATGTGGTGCACATAAATATTGGACTTCAATGAAGAAAAGCATCCATGTTTATTGTCGAGTAAGACTTTGGATGGTCCTTATGAGAAATTTATTGAAATTCATGAAGATCCTGTTCAAATTTGATCATGTAGTTGATTGGACTAATCAAAGGTAGGTAGGTAAGTTAGGATTTATTTTTCTGCAATTAGGATTGAATAAGTCTCATCGAGATAATGGAAGATGCTAAAATTGATGAACTTGCTACCCCATGTACTCTCGTTCTCACTCTCCTTTATTTTATGTCATTACTCTCATGTTATGCTTATTGGATATCTTGTTACATTGAGGACAATGTAAGATTTTGGTTGGGGGGTGAAATTCTTTAGATGAATCTACTAGCTCTTGTGACATTTCAAACAATTATGTAGAAATTTTTTGAATTTTTTGAAAATTCAAAACTCTTTTTAGAAAACTTTGTTTCTATGCATTTGGGATGATACGAGTATAAGAAAATGAGATATGAAGTGAGTGATGTTGTAAGTCTTGAACTACCTTTAATATAATGGTTTTATATGTGAATTCTCCTATTTATATGATTGATAGAAAATTTGAACACTTTTACACCTAGTTCACACTACATGATTTTCATGGTTTGAAAGGATTATGTAGCTTTGTGGATTGGCTAGACTTAGATTTGAGGTGTTGAGGAACTAAGCCGAGGTACTTTGTCCATCCTTGTCTGTGGAAAAATAACGAAAGATGTGAATTTCTAAAAATCCTATCTAATGTGTATGAAAAGGAAAGAAGGAAAGAAAATATGGGTATGATTGAGAATATGGTGGAAAATTCCGAAAAAGGCTACCTATTACCAACCGGGGGATAGTCTACCCGTAACCAAAGCCGGAAATGGGACGTAGTGTGAAAGCCGTCGGAAGGACGGTAAGGCAAATTCCTGTTATAGGCCTAGTTGTTGATCTGTGCACTTTTAGACCCATAGTTTAGTTGATCTATGAAGAAGATAATCGTAAAAACTCATGAGATGAACATTCACAATGCACACTAGGTTGAATTTGTTCAAGTGCTTCTATTTATTAATCAATCAGCGGGAATTCTATATGAACACTTATTATGTTTTGAGAAGTTTAAGGTTTCAGCTTCTATCATCCAGTTTCTCTCATTTTTACACTTGTTGTCTTGAAATGTATAAAAGCATAGTTTCTAAAGGAGAGTTTGGTATAACGTCCACTCATCTTTTTTCTTCTTTTCTTCTCTTTCGATAAGCAAGAGATCTTCATCAGGGAAGAATGTCTTGAGTGGTTGATAATCTAGGAGAGAGTGAGCGGCAAGATGATCAGCGAGGGCCTGCCCCTTGATTGCCTTCTGAGTAACATAGGTGATGTCGAATTCAGACAGGAGTAGCTGCCATTTAGCTATCCTTCCAGTGAGTGTCAGTTTCTCGAACAGGTATTTGAGCGGATCCATATGAGCGAGGAGGAGAATAGCGAACGCAATCATGTATTGACGGAGTCGCTGAGTTGCCCAGACTAGGGCAAGGCAAGTCTTCTCGATCGGGGAATACCTGGTCTCGTAGTCGGTGAACTTTCGGCTCAAATAGTATATCGCTTGTTCATTCTTCCCGGTCTCGTCGTGCTGGCCGAGAACACAGCCAATGGCTTCTGCTGCTACCGAGATGTATAACAATAGTGGTAGTCCGGGAGTGGGCGACACTAGGACTGGAGGATTCATGAGATACTTCTTGATGCGGTCGAAGGCAACTTGGCAATCGTCATTCCATTCTTTTAGAACGTTCTTCCGGAGGAGCTTGAATATGGGTTCATAGATAGGTGTGAGTTGTGCGATGAAGCGACTGATGTATTGAATTCTGCCGAGGAGGCCACGAATTTCTTTCTCTGTTTTAGGAGGGGGCATCTCGATGATTGCTCTGGTTTTGGTTTCATCGACCTTGATGCCATCTTCACTCACCATAAAGCCAAGGAGTTTGCCTCTCATTGCACTAAAGACACATTTTTTAGGGTTGAGGCGGAGCTTGTACTTTTCTAATCTGTTGAATAACTTCTTCAGATCTTCAAAGTGCCCTTCGATCGTGCGAGATTTGACGATCATATCGGATCCACATATACTTCAAGCTCTTTGTTCATCATGTCGTGGAATAATGATGTCAGTGCTCGCTGATATGTTGCTCCTGCATTCTTCAGACCGAACGGCATTACCATGTAACAGAAGGTTCCTCGGGGAGTGATAAACAATGTCTTCTCGCGACCTCCGACGGCCATCTTGATCTGATTGTAACCTGAGAATCCGTCCATGAATGAGAAGATCTTGTACCCAGCAGTATTGTCGACCAGAGTATCGATATGCGGCAAAGGGAAGTCATCTTTAGGACTGGCTTTGTTGAGATCTCGGAAGTCAATGCACATTCGAACATTGCCATCCTTCTTTGGTACTGGTATGATGTTGGCGAGCCATTCAGGGTAGTTGGAGACTACCAAGAATCCTGCATTGTATTGCTTGATGACTTCATCTCAAACTTTTAGGGCCCATTCTGGCTTCATTCTTCAAAGTTTCTACTTCATTGACTTTGTATCCGACTTGGTTGGCAGATGGTGTACAACAAGCTCTTCATCGAGCCCCGGCATATCTTCATATGAGAACGCGAAGTTAAGCAATCTTGGAGCTAGGAACTCTATCATTCTCTGCTTCATCTCTGGTGGTAACGATTTTCCAATGCGTACTTCCCTAGGGATCTCAGGTGTCCCCAAGTTTACTACCTCGAAATCATCAGCTACAACATTGGCTTTAAATTCGAACTTTTTGAGGAGATCTTCTAGTTCGAGAGCCGGATCATCATCTTCCTAATCCCGAGCTTCGTTTAAACCCATGAGCTCGAAGTCTAGTTCGATGTCAAAATCATATGATTCGACTTCAAACTCATGCGACTCTTTAGACGAACTTGGCACATTATTGAATGCGGGAAAAAAATGTTTTTTGGTTTTAGAGAATTTTCTGGAATTGAAATGCTAGATATTTTTTGTTTTTGAAAGTTTTTTTATTTTTTTGAGTTTTTGAAATTCACGGGACTTTGAACAAGCGGGCATTGCAGACCATGATTGATCCCAGCTTGTCCCAAAGCTCCGCTCGCTACTTAAACCGGTGTTTTTTTTAAGCCAGAGCCCTCAGATGATTCTCTGGTTGATTCAGAAGTTAGGGGAACAGATGACCATTCAGGACCCCACACTCCTTCCCCTGGAGAGGTGGGGGTTGATGATTTGGCCAAAGAATCACAGTCTAGCCCAACGACCATGATTTCACGCTGGTTGGGTTCGAGATCTGAGTCATACTCAGTCCCTCCCGGATCACTTACCTCGCATTGCAGTTCATCTGGTTTCACGGTGTTGGGGTCCCAAATAGTGAGGACCTCTAAAATAAGGAAAATAGCCACGTACCTCTGAAGAAATCACGCAGAAACACCTTCCGGTGTGCGCAAAACAGAAATATGTTGGATTTTTTTACTTAGCCAAGTTCTCTAGTAGGCCCCACCGATCATCTTGTTCGGAACTACCCGGAAGTGAACCCGCAACTTCATTACTACTTATGGTGAACAGTGCCAGTGTTTGCGCGACGAAAAGGGCCCCACAAACCCTCCGAAAGTCAAAACCCAATCGGTGGAACCTACATTTACGTGTCCGACGCACCCTGAAAATTAGGACACCCCACGCACCCAACGCACCCTTAAAAAGTAGCACGTTGATCCGTTATTTACGTAGGCTTGCGGACACCCAACGCACCTTGAAAAATGGTCAACACGCCCTTACAATCCATGGATGGTCAAAAGTCGGGTTCCAGGTGCGTGGAGCCCCACGCACTCGGCGATCGAGCCCCACGCACCCGAAAGATCCAATGTCTTCGGGCATTCGCACATCAATAAACAGGTGCATTGGGTACATTTGACAGGTGCGTGACATGTGGCGGCCTCTTATTGGCCGACTTCACCTATAAATACCCCCTCATCCCACTCATTAGAGACTCAAGAAAGAGAGAGCGAGTTGCCGCTGCCGGAAACCCAAAATCCTCGCCGGAATCCTCGTCGGAACACCTTTTCGATGATCGGAATCCCCTTT
The DNA here is from genome assembly GCA_003013855.2 of Liriodendron chinense. Taxonomy (NCBI): domain Eukaryota; kingdom Viridiplantae; phylum Streptophyta; class Magnoliopsida; order Magnoliales; family Magnoliaceae; genus Liriodendron; species Liriodendron chinense. Next base: position 12,169,548 of record ML058484.1, on the reverse strand, counting down.
CTGATCAAAGATACACCACTACAGGTCTGAATCTCATACATTCGGTAACGCACCTGTAAAAGGACTCCACGCATCCAAAAGGACCCCACGCATCCAAAAGGACCCCACGCGTCCGTCAATTCGGCCCCACGCGTCCGTAAATTCAACAAGAATCAAATTTTGTAAAACTGGTCCCACGCATCCTGAATATAGCCCTACGCACCCCTAAATTCATCGTGAAAATCGACATTGAATTGATAGGTGTGTGGAGCCCCACGCACCCGTAAATTAAGTCTCACGCACCCAAAAAAGCAGCCAATTGCAGAACGTGTTTGCAGGTACACCGGGCTCAATTTTAAGTGTTTTCAAGGTCCGTTTGAGCCTATCTTGGGTATTTCAAGTATTCCGGACACAAAGGAACAGTCGAACAAATGTTTCGAGGACTCTAAAATGAGTAGAGCCGAGCGTCTTCGAGGCTTGACGCGATTCGATATAATGAACGAAGTAACTTCCCGGAAAGGAGCTGTCAACATTCAGAGCTATGTGAACATGTTGTCATTTATGTTTACTGTAAAGGCATGATCCGATTTGTGTCAAAAGCTAGACAAGCAGGGCCATGGTTACCACGATAAACCATGCCAAAGAGTTTCGATTCTCTACAAATCAATTGCTCTTGACTGCCACAACACGACGGTTGATGCCCTACCCATCTAAACGGTATCCGCCGGTTGGGCTGCGCAGGTACACAACTGCAGAATGGACTTCCCGAGGTCACCTGTCCCTACATTGACAGGCGCGGGCCCAGAGTCGTCCATCTCAGTCATAAACCCTGACAGTCTCAGCCCGGGTCTCCGGCCAAAATATGGGACATAGACATCTGACTAATACAAAGGTGGTTCAGTACTTAGCAAGACAAATATAGGTCTCTACGACCACAAGCTCTAAGACCATGGTCCCCGCTGACTAGTCTTTTGCCTTCTAATCAAGGGTCATCGATCATTCGATGTAATTAAGGGCCCGTGCCAGATCACGGCCTGGAATGTACAAGATCTCAGAATCTCTGGAATAAAATTCGCCTTGCGATATCTCTTCGTGTGTATCTTTTGTGAATGCTTGTGATTGTCTATGAATGTTTCCATTACTCAGAACCCCAGAGCAACAAAACACCACATTTCAGGAAAATGTCCCCTGGAGCTCATTTTTCTAATTCCAACACACGGCGAGACACATGTTTGGGATCTGGACATCGGACCAATCCAGGGCTGGGCATTTCCCTTTCTTGGTCCAATGGATGGGCTGCTTCTGCCCCTAGCTGACGGTTGATGATGTTGATTTTGCAGAGACGGGCGAGCCGTGCCCCTAGTTGATTGATGCTGAGATGGGCAAGTTGTGCCCCTGGTTGATTGGAGTTGAAGTGGGCAGGTTGTGCCCCTGGTTGGGAGCAGGTATCAGAGTACCCTGGTCCTGAAGTTGTTGCATTTGACTTTCTTCTTTGTCTTCATCCTCTTCTTCTTCTTCCGGAGGCTTAGATGGTTCAAGAATCCAGTCCCATCGAATGGGGGGCCACATGGCCCGAGCTAGGCTCATCGGGAGGCCTTTGTGTAGTGTAGTCAGTTGATTCCCTCTTGGATCTTTGCAAGTCTCTCCTGGCTTGATGAATGGAATGGGAGAGCAATGAAATTTCTTCTTTCTTTTGTCCATGAAGATTGTCATGTACCCGAGTCCCCATTTGCGTTGATTATACACTAGCAGCATCTTTCTGGACTTGAAATGATTCTTCATACGATACTTGAGGCTCAGACGTTCTGCTGGTGAAAAGACACGATCCACACTTATCAGTTCCGAATTGGTGATAACGTTCACGGTCTTGAATTTGAAACTATGAAACGGGATGTCTTCTTCAGAGTGCTGGATGTCGATGACAGGGATATCTGGTTCAGTGGCAGCAGCATTGGAAGGAATGATGAGCTCCTTCTCTACATGGATAGAGATTACTTGATTTCCATAGATGTACTTCACCCGTTGATGCAGGGTCGATGGCACAGCTCCAACCTTGTGTAGCCAAGGCCGTCCGAGCAACATGTTGAAAGAGGCTGATATATCCAGGATTTGGAACGTGATGGTGGAGGACCTATCTATACCTCTATGTCAACCTCCCCTTTCACTGATCGGCGGGTGTTGTCGAATGCTCTGACCCATATAGTGCTGGGCCAAAATGAGGAGGGACTGATTCTCAAGCGTTCCGCAGTCTTGAGTGGGTAGACATTCAAGCTTGAGCCGTTATCGATAAGGACCAACGGGACACAGAGGTCTTTGTATCGTAAGGCTATGTTGAGGGATCGCTCATGGTCGCGCCCTTCTGGTGGCAACTCATTATCAGTGAAGGTGATGGCGAGCGGAGCCAGGAGTTGTCCGATCATCAATGCTATCATTTCTGATGCTGTATCGGAGGAGACATGGGCATCGCTCAATGTTTTGGCAAACATTTCTCAGTGGATGCGCGATGTGCAGAGTAGCTCCCATACCGAGATTTAAGCAGGGATTGACTTGAGCTGAGTCGCGACATCACATGCGGCTTTATTTTTGTTGCCGAGGCCTGAGAGAGCGCCTTTGGGATCTCCTCTGTTCTGATTATCTCTTCGGATGCAACGCCCATTGGGGTTCATGTTTCCCACCTCCGCACATTGTGGATAATGCCACAGGACTTCTTTATAATTTTCCTCTTCTTTGCCTTCTAGGACCACTGGTTCTTGCAACGGTGTTGGTGTGGATACCATTGTTGCCTGTGCTGAAAGGATAATATCGAGGCTTGTCTTCATAGATCACATAAGGTCGCGGTCCTGGCTTGACCGTTCCTGGAGCAGGAGGTTCCCATGGAATGAGTACTGGTCCTCTTGATATGGCGAGGGGTTTCTCTGTTCGGCCCAGCTGTCGTAGTGTGATTAACACGTCTCCACGACTTGCCCCTTGCAATATGACTGGCTTGATTAGAGGAGCCCCTTCCAAGACAACAGGTTCTTGCTGCTGGTGAGTATGATCCCTCCATTGCGGATTAGATTGTTCTTGTGCTGAAATTGCTCCTTGCAGAACGACAGGTTCATATGTGGGCTCGATGCATGACTGTACTCCTTCCAGGACGACTGGCTCCCAACATGAATGGCTGTAAGGTGCCCCTTGAACAACTGGTACATCATATGGAGGTGTCCTTCGAGTACTAATGGCTCGGAGACTGAAGGAGAAAAGGGGTTTGCCCCTTGCAAGATCGGAGGAACTTGTTGGTCCATAAGCGTAAGCATGAATGGACTGGATAGGGGAGAAGAAGTGATCGAGACGCTCTCCTTCTTCTATGCTGTTGACAGCAGGGCCACGAGATGAACTAAGGTCCGTCAGATGTTGAGGCAGAGGATTCTGAAGGATGTTGGTGGAAGCTGCTGGAGGAGTTCCGGGGACCGAGATGACGATCTTGCGGTCATCAATCAGATCTTGTATGGCATTCTTCAGAGTCATGCACCGCTCAGTGGTGTGACCACGCCCTTGATGGTAGGCACAATACTCATGTTCTGGGTAGTTCGGGGGCAGAGGATGAGGAGGAGGCCTGGATGCCATCAGAGTGAGTAACTGCTTTTGTACCAGCATAGCCATGACTTGACTGAGCAGCTGAGTGAGAGGAGTGAATTTTCTGAGCTCCCTGTAATTCTGCCTATTCTGATACGAGTATTGGCCGTTCCCCCTGAACTTTTGCTGCTGTCGAGGTGGTTGTGGCTGTGGTTGAGGATTTGGTTGTGGCTGATACCGCTGAGGTTAATGCTGAGCTTGATTTTGTTAATATTGTTGACGTCCCTGTCGGGGAGCATACTGGTTGCCTTGAGCAGTGGCGATGATGTTGTTCACCTCTGTTGGGCGAGGAGGAGAACCGCTGCAGTTTCCATTCCCATATCCGATAGGTCTTCCTTCCACTCTGTTTCGTTTGACTAGAGTGGCCTGATGAGGCCATGGGGAGATTGTGCCTGCGCGGATTCCTGCTTCGACTTGTTCTCCAGCATAGATTAACTGTGAGAAATTCGCATATGGATGCGAGATGAGATATCCAAATATGCCAGGATATGTTGAATGAACAATCATGGAGATTTGTTCTTCGTCGTCGATAGGTGTCCGCATTCTGGCTGCCATAGCTCGCCAACGTCCCACATATGCTGATAGCGTTTCATCACTCCTTTGCCTGAGAGCCGCAAGGTTGGCTCTTCTGGGTGCCATGTTGAGATTGTACGCGAATCTGTCAATGAAAGCCTGGGAAAGTTGTTCCCAAGTCCTGATACGATGACAATCCAATGATGTGTACCAATCTAAGGCATCGCCCTTCAGATATTTTTGGAACAAGTGAATGAGGGCCCCTTCATTTCCTAAGATTGCACTCAGCTCTCCACAGAAAGCCTTGAGATGTGCTGTGGGACAACCGCTGCCGTCGTACCTTTTGAATTTTGGTACCTCAAAATTTTGAGGTATCTGAGCATCTGGAAAAGGACACAAGTCTCTGAACTTAGTCGAAGGTAGATCGATTCCTTGTTGTCGCTGAAGTTGATTTTGTAAGATCTGGAACTGCTCCCGCAACTCATCCAGTCCTGCATGATCTGTTCGAACAACTGGTGCATCTCAAAGTAAGGCACGTTCTTCCTCGGCAGAGTGGTCGATGTCTTCGACCCTATGGGCTTGCTGAAAAGCAACCGCGGGTTGCTGAAATTGATTTGATGATTGAACTGGATTCTGACAAACTTGTGCTTGAAAAGACTGTTACTGAACTGGAGACTGTACTAAAGGTTGAGCTTGAACTTGCTGGAAATTAACTGGAGATTGCTGAATTGAAGATTGCTGGAAATTAACTGTAGTTTGCTTTGAAGATTGCTAGAAATTAACTGGAGTTTGCTAAATTGAAGATTGCTGAAAATTAACTAGAATCCCATCGGCGGGGATGTGCTGGAATTGAAAAGTGCTCTTGTTTTAGGAGACTGAGATGCTGGGAACTGACCCCCTTATTGGGTATTCGCCACTGTCCGCTAATTGATGTGGGGCTTGACACTGACCCCCATTGTGGGCATTCGCCAGTGCTGTCCCTGCTGCTGGAAATTGAACTGAAATCCCATCGGCGGGGATGTGCTGAAATTGAGTAAAAGTCCCATCAGCAGGGACATGCTGAGAAAGAAAAGGAGTCCCATTGGCAGGGACATGCTGAAATCTACTGAGATTGTTGCTTGTAAGATTGACTGGAAGCTCCTGCGACGGGAATGCTCTGAGACGGCCTTGTTGTCGCGGGAAAGTACTGAGGAGGATGCCCCATAGCGAAGGGCTGAGATGGCTGCTATCGGTAGTCTTGGGCAGACTCCGATGGTAGTGCTTGATTTGAACTAGAGGCCAGAGGGACCCGGCATGGTTGCTGAGATTGCTGAACTGGGCTAGCTTGGTTGTTGACTGCTGCAGTAGCTTGTGCTTGCATGAATTGCAAGAGCATTTCTTGCATTGCTCTCATTCCTTGTGCCAACTCTTGGATGATTGGCGTATTCCCAATTGGTTGTTGCGGTGGAGGTTGCGCCTCGGCCATCTCGAGGGTGGGGAAGAGGTGAGCTTCCTCTCCGTGGTCGAACATGGCTTGCTGAGCCTGAGTGCGGATTATGCTCCGGAAGAAAAGTTGTTTCCGAAGACGTTGAGCCCGATGAGGCACAATGGTGAGGGATATACTCTACTCTTCTTTTTTTGTTTTGGAATTTTCTATTTTTTTTTTTGTTTTGGGGTAGAATGTTATGCAAATGAGATTGTATGAGGACTAATGACTTTCAAGCATAGGAAGGATTCTGTTTTTCAAGTTGGATCACGACTAGTGGGACTAGCATATCCCCAGCGGAGTCGCCATTCTGTGGATGCTCGCCATTCCTCGCTCCCGGATGTTCTCCCTTCCTTTCGAAAAAGAGGTGTGCATGCGCGCGAACCGCCGTTTGTGCCACTGGCTTGCCTCGTTCTCGAGGGCTTTTTATCTGTTGTCGTGTTGAATTGGATATGTTGGATGAGTTTGTGTAAGACCAGAGTCGCCACTAGCCAGTTACTTCGAATCTACAGTCAGCTAGACCCCATAGAAACGTTAGAGAAGGGGATCCAAATATTTATTCCTCTAAAATGATTCCTTTTGATCTGCGGCCAGATATTCGAGGTAAGGGATCACGGTTACAGGGTGGGAAGCGGTTAAGCACCCCACACAGCCTGTACCGAAGTACGGTCTCTACTTCACAGAATCGAGCTAATACTTGAAAGTCTGATTTAATCCTCGTACATTCTCATGAATGATATGATGTATGAATGCAAGTCTGAACAGTAAGAGTTTCTGATGGGCAGGTTTCCATTAACAGGCAAGCCCAGAGCATACGCTCGAACTGACAGGTGCTTTATGCGGGATGCATGCTGTGTGTTTGAATAATCAAAGTGTTGTCAGTGATATGATAAGCAGGGGGGTTGGAAGAAAAGTAAATGTTGCATTTATGCTAGATGCGAATGAGATGATGCTGGTAAAAGAGTAGCTGGATGGATGGAGGTGTCACAAGGGATTGCTTCGAGTGGCTTAGATCAAGACTTGGGTGGCTTGGGAGACTTAGACCAGGGTTAGGCTGGGCTGGACCAGGGCTAGACTCTTCTCACTCGGGCTCTCCTTGGTGGAGGAATGGGCTAAAGGGATGGAGGTGGACTTGAAACTCTCGGACTGAAGAGAGGGGAGGTGGATGCTGTGAATGAGAAGGGACGGGGGTATTTATAGCAGCGAGCAGTGGCAGCTGCTGTAATTATTTTTGGGCGGCACCCTGGGGGCCGCCCGTACGGCCGTTCTGCTTCGGCTTCGGAGCGTACAGCCTCCGAACCTGAAGCAGAAAAGCCCCAGGTTCGGAGTCTGAACCTGCTCCAAGACTGTGGTTTGGAACTCGGTGAGTTGACTGGGTTTGAAAAATGGGTTGACACGGTGAGTTGACTCGGTGATTTGACTCAGCGGGTTGACTCAGTGATTTGACTCAGTGAGTTGACTCACCAAGTTTGACTTTTTTAGGATTTTTTGACTGGTTTTTCTTATGGGGGGTTTTTTGGGCTGATGTTTAGGGGTGAGTTGACTGGGTTCAGGCTTGAGCTGGGCTATAGATTGGGGCTTACAAGGGTGAGTTTAGCTAGGTTTGGACATGGGATTTGGGGGTATGGTCCTCCATTCATTCAGCTAACTCTACCAACATTGTAGCCGAAGGTGGGGCGTCTACAACGGGCAAGTGATAAGCTTTCCCATAGACAAGTCTATAGGGAGACATTCCAATGGGGGTCTTAAAAGTGGTACGGTAAGCCCAGAGTGCATCGGTAAGTCAAAGCGACCAATCCTTGCGATCGGGGTTCACTGTTTTTTCCAAAATATGTTTAATCTCCCTATTGGATATCTCAGCCTGTCCACTTGTTTGTGGGTGATAGGAAGTGCTCACTTTGTGATTTACACCATATTTCTTCATTAAGGCTTCAAATGGGCGATTACAAAAGTGAGACCCTCCATCACTTATGATGACTCGAGGTGTTCCAAACCGGGAAAGGATGTTTTCTTTTAAGAAACGAATGATTGTTTTATGGTCATTGTTCCGGCATGGAATTGCCTCGACCCATTTTAAAACATAATCGACGGCAAGCAGAATATAAAACTTTTCAAAAGAAGTTGGGAATGGTCCCATGAAATCGATCCCCCAACGATAAAAAATTTCGATTGGTAAGATGGGATTGAGGGGCATCATATTTCTACAGGATATTCCTCCCAATTTCTGACACGACTCACACGTTTTACAAAACTCATGGGTATCTTTGAACATGGTGGGCCAATAGAACCCACATTGCAAAATTTTGGCTGTGGTCTTCTTAGCCGAGAAGTGGCCAGCACACACTTGAGAATGATAAAAGGAGATGATACTGTGTTGCTCATCATCCGGCACACATCTCCTTGTAATTTGATCGGAACAATACTTGAATAAATATGGGTCGTCCCATAGAAATTTTCTCACCTCGTTGAAGAACTTATCTTTATCTTACTTTTTCCAATGTGTCGGAATTGTACCTATAGCAAGCTAGTTAGCAATGTCCGCATACCATGGCAATTGGGAGACTTTAAAAAGTTGTCCATCAGGGAACATGTCATTGATCGTGGTCGTCTTAGGGGAATCGGTGAGAACAAGTCTAGAGAAATGGTCAGCCACTACGTTCTCTACTCCTTATTTCTTTGTCAAATTCTTGGAGTAGGAGTATCCATCTTAATAAGCGTGGCTTAGCATCCTTCTTAGAGAGAAGGTACTTAAGTGCGGCATGGTCGGTGAATATGATGATCTTGGATCCAATCAAGTAGGACCTAAACTTGTCCAAGGCAAAAACTACGGCTAAAAGCACTTTTTCTGTAGTAGTGTAGTTTACTTGGGCTGAGTTTAAGGTTCTACTTGTATAGTAGATGACACATGGCTTCTTCTCTTTTCTTTGGCCTAACACAGTCCCAATAGCGTAATCGCTCGCATTGCACATAATTTCAAAAGGAAGGCTCCAATCAGGAGGTTGCATTATGGGAGCACATGTCAACCTACTTTTAAGTTTGTCAAAGACATTTTGACAATCTTCATTCCACTCGAATGAGTTCTCCTTTTGAAGAAGGTTACATACAGGACTTGAGAGTGTAGTCCTTTATGAACTGTCTATAAAATCCGGCGTGTCCCAAAAAGGACCGCACATCTCGTACGCTCTTGGGTGGTGGAAGGTTAGAGATAAGATCGATTTTAGCTTTGTCCACCTCGATTCCATTTTGTGAGATGATCTGAACAAGTATAATTCCCTTTTGAACCATCAAGTGACATTTCTCCCAATTCAACACAAGGTTCTTCTCCTCACATATTTTTAACACAGTTTTCAAGTGCGTAAGGCACTCATCAAAGCTACAACCAAATATAGAGAAATCATCCATGAAGACTTCGAGAATTATCCCCACCATATTAGAAAAAATACTCAGCATACAATGCTGAAAAGTGGCAGGGGCATTACATAGTCCAAATGGCATCCTTCGATAGGCGAAAGTGCCGAATGGACATGTGAATGTTGTCTTCTCTTGGTCCTCTAGGGCGATCTCTATTTGGTTATACCCTGAATAGCCATCAAGGAAGCAAAAATGGGGACCCGCCAACCTTTCTAAAATTTTATCAACAAACGGTAGGGGGAAGTGGTCTTTCCTCGTAACTGTGTTTAGCTTCCTGTAGTCAATGCACATTCTCCAACCGGTAGTGACTCTGGTTGGTACGAGTTCATTAATTATTGGCATTGGCTGTGATGGTTATTCCGGATTTCTTAGGCACCACTTGAGTTGGGCTCACCCATTGACTATCGGATATTGGGTAAATGATACCCACATCCAATAGGTTCACCACTTCGGCCTTAACCACCTCCTTCATGTTTGGATTGAGGCATCTTTATGGTTGTCTAGATGTCTTTGCATTCTCCTCAAGGTGTATGCGATGAGTAAAAATCAGTGGGTCTATGCCTTTGAGATCCACAATCGACCATCCAGTGGCACTCTTATGCTCTATTAGAGTGGCTATTAGCCTACTCTCTTGTTCCTCATCCAAGTGGGAAGAAGTCACCAGCGGATATGTCTCATGTCGACCTAAATATACATATTTCAAATCACTTGGTAATGATTTTAGGTCGGGCGTTGGTGCCTTGATATTGGATGGGAGGGGCTTGTTCTCGCTTAAGGGTAAAGGTTCAAATAGTGCCCTCCATCTTTTGTTATCAAGTACTGGCATCACATCCAAAATGGCATCCATCTCTCATATTGTGTCATCATTTATCTCATGAGAGTAGGCCAAACATGCCTCCAAAGGGTCGGAATATAATGTCAAGGGGAATGTATCCTTCACGAATGATTTAATCAAATTTATCTCGTGAATCTCGTCAGCAACTTCCCGTGGTTGTTTGCATAAATCAAATATATTCAGCTCGAGTGTCATATTTCCAAAGGACATTTGTACAAGCCTGTTTCTACAATTGATAATCGCATTTGAAGTAGCTAGAAAAGGGCGGCCAAGTATGACGGGAATTTGAGCACCGGTACCTATCACGGGATGTGTATCTAAGACAATAAAGTCTACAGGGTAGTAGAATTTATCAACTTGGACTAAGACATCCTCAATCACTCCTCTCGGTATACGAATAGATCTATCAGCAAGTTGGAGTGTGGTTTTGGTGGGTTTCAATTCACCTAACCCAAGTTGTTCATAAACCGAGTATGGAATGAGATTAACACTTGCCCCTAAATCAAGTAAGGCTTGTTTAATCCGGTAGTCTCCTATGATGCATGAGATGGTTGGACTACCCAGATCCTTGAATTTTTGGGGCACCTCTTGTCTGATAATAGCACTCAAATTCTCAGTCAAAAGTACTTTGTTGTGAACATTGTGTTTTCTTTTGACTGTACATAGTTCCTTTAGAAATTTGGCATAGGATGGTATTTGTTTTATAGCATCCAACAACGGGATGTTGATCTTCACTTGCTTAAAAACCTCTAAAATTTTTAGGTTTTTGTCTAAAGGTTTGGGTGAATTCAACCTTTGGAGAAATGGGGCAACCGGCTTGTGTTGCCTTTCCGGTTCTTTCTCATGTAGAGTGTTGTTTGGGCTACCATCCTCTTTGAAAATTTTCTGATCATTAGGCTTTGGGGCCTTCACCAGATTAGATTTATCATTTATTTTTCCACTTCTCAAAGTGGTGATAGCTTGAACATGCTCCGTAAGGATGATCTTGCATCTTATATCTCAAATTGGGTTCTTGGGTTAAGAAGAGGTTGGGCAGGAAGTGTGCCTTTCTCCCTAACACTGAGATGAGATTCAACTCTAGCCATTGAGGTTTTCAAGTCATTAATGGATTAAGATGAATTTTGATTGAATTTCAGTTACTCTTGCATGAACCCATCAATTTTTAGAGAATTAGTCTTGTTATATTTAGCTTGAACCGATACAAATGCACCCAACATCTCCTCTAGCGTAGCTTTTGGTGTAATCACTAGGGATGGACCTAGTAAAGGTTGAACTTGAGGGGTACTGTTTGCATTCGCAGTGGGTCCATTCCTCCAACTGAAGTTGGGATGGTTCTTCCAACTAGAATTATACGTGTTTGAGTTTGGAGCACTAAATGGCCGTTGATAATTGTGTATGGCATTTGATTGTTCTTGTAAGATATCTTGGAATGCAGAAATTGTGGGACAATCCTGTGTTGCATGTTGATTCCCGGCACAAATTCCACAAACAGTTTCAACGTCTTTTGAATTGATCGTCTCTCCTTTCTTCAATTCCATGGCCTCGACTTTTCTTGTGAGGCTAGCCACACGTGCACTTATGTTATCTTCTTCTGAGAGGACATAAATTCCTCCTTTTTCCTTTTGTTGGCTTATCTTAGAATTTGTTGGTCTAAATGTATCCCAAGACTATGCATTCTCGGCCAATTCGTCAAAATAATCCCATGTTTCCTCGGCTTCCTTATTCATGAATTCTCCATTGCACATCATCTCCATGAATTGGCGCATGTGTGAAGTCAGACCTTCATAGAAAAAGCTTATTACCCGCTAAATTTCGTAGCCATGATGTGGGCATGTATTTAACAAGTCCTTGAACCTCTCCCAACATTAGAAGAAGGTCCCATCTTCTTTTTTAGCAAAATTCATGATAAGGCGCCTCAACATGATCGTTTTGTGAGTAGGAAAGAACTTTTTAATGAACTCCCTAGTCATCTCAGTCCATGTGCCAATTGATCTTGGCCTTAATGCATGAAGCCAAGCCTTAGCTTTCTCTTGAAGGGAAAAAGGAAACAATTTGAGTCTCACCACATCATCGGTTACATTAGCAAAGTGCATTGTGGCTATCACCTCATCAAATTCCTTAAGATGTTGATATGCACTTTCACTGTCTAATCCATGGAATTTTGGAATGAGTTGGATCACCCCCGGTTTTAAATCTATGTTCCCTGCATTAATTGGAAAAACTATGCATGAGGGAGTGCTCGCACTTGCAGGTTGCAAGTAATCACATAATGTTCTAGGTCGGGGAACATTCTCAATCACATTCTCTCCCGTTTCGGTTTGGTTTTGGCCTAGATTTTGATTGGCCATAGGGTTGGGTTGATTTTCAGCCAAACTTTCAGAAAAATTGGAAAATCTAAACGTTTCTTAGCACATGGCTCCCTATCAATCCTTTCAACAATTCCCCCTTAACTAATGAGTCGGTTATTAAAATCCCGAATCCATTGTGGCATGCAAATCTTAAAAAAATAAAAAGAAAAAGGGTTAGAAAAACCTTATTTAAAGTGACTACTTCGACTCCTACAATTCCTGGAAAAACAAAACCAAGCAAACAAACTAAGTTAGTAAATGAGTCAAAAAAAATCTTAAATAGAGACTATTTTTAGAAAATTTGTAAAAAACCGTCAAAATCCCCAACAACGGCGCCAAAAACTTATTCGCTTCCCCAAGTGTAGGGTTGCGATGTAGTAATTATCTCGGTAAGACCTAGGTCGATCCACAGGGACTTGTGTAGGAACTCACAAAACACTTCTAATGGTTTCTACTTAAGAGTTAACTAAATAGGATTTTAAAAAATTAGTGTAGATAGATATTTTAAATTAAATTGAATGTAATCAATAATAAAAAGCACTAGGGGTTCAAGGATCCACTTGTAGAAATCCTTGATACTTAATTCGCTGTGGTTTCTCACTTTCTCAACTAGAATCAAAATTAAATCCTATCTAACCAGATGATGGAGCAGTTAAAACAAACAATCTGGCATATGTGTGATTCGTGTACATGAATCTCTCAATTCAAGCTAGGACTTGAGCACACTCAATTGCATAGGTCAATCCTAATTCCAATAGGTTAAGATCATAATCATAATCATCATTAAATCCTGTCACAAGGTACAACTAGATCATGATTTGAACTTGATTCAAATCACATACACAATCTCACATAATCCAGAAATTTCAGAAAAATAGAACTTTTGGTATGAAGTTCCCACATGAGGATCATAGGTCTAGAGCGTATTGAATCCAATTCCTCGAAGCATACAGGTCTAGAATAACTCAAAACAATTAAGAACTCAAGCAATTCTTCTAAACATCCATTAGCCATCATAAGATTAAGAAAAACTACTTAGAACTTTATTCAAACTTCAAACCATTATTCTTCACTAATAATCCAACTTGAAACCAAATCAAACGAATTGAAACATCTTAGACTCACTACAAGCTTCACCTCTTAGCCCTAGCTAAGAAGTTTAGCCGTTTATGATCCAAGGAAACATGAAAGCTATTAAGAAAAACATAAAAACTAGAAAAACAAACTAGGAGTTGTAAAACTCTGAATCCGACTTCCGCCTCCTCCCACCGTAATAATTCTTTTCTAGGATGCCTTAGGAACGAGCTAGAGGAGTCCTTTTATAGGTTAGGAGCCCTAGGTGCTAAGAAACTTCAAGAAATCCCACAGAAATAGCGCTTTGCGCAGCAAAACTTGGAGCTTGTAGAAGAAGCTCTGTTACGCAACTGACGGATCGGACGACCGGTCTGAGCCTATGGACGACCGGTCTCAAAAATGAAAAAACAGTCCAGTGAGTTTTCATAAATTCGAACTAAGAATTTTAATCAAGGACCGGTCAAATGACCGATTTGAGCAGTGAACGACCGGTCGTACAACCGGTCGTGGATGGTCCAGCAAGATTTGTAATAGGGGCCTTTCTGTTGAGTTTCTGGACCGGTCGGACGACCGGTCCTTGGCTTTGGACGACCGGTCTTTAGTGTATTCTTCTGCCTTCTTTCTTCTCTCCTTTGCTTCTTTCTTCCACCCTTTGACGCTTGGTCTTTTGATTTTCAATGCTTGTAAATAGTGTCTTTAAGCTTTCAATTGATGAATCTTCTCTCTCATTCCTATAACCACAAAGCCATGCATTAGTTGGGTCTTTAATCATGTATTTCAAGCATAGTTAGTGATAAAATGGGGTTAGAATATACACATTTAAGAGCTTAACACTTACCTAAGTCTACTTGAACCGTTCATCTGTGATGCCGACACTAGATTAACAGCATTTGTGGCTTAGGTTGGGGATATTTGTGCATCCTCCTAGATGTATGTATGTGTGTTTCTTGTATGATGACTAGAATGAAGTAGACGTATAAACAACCGTAGAACATGGAAATTAGACCGTTTAAACCCTAACATGAGTTAGACTACGGTACCCATAATCTCATCTTGTGTCGCACCTTTAGCAATTCAAAGACCATTGAGGACATTTCCTTCTCTTAGCCACGCGCTCATTTATGTACTCTTTCACTTGACCATTCGATCATACGGACCTGATAAAATCAAATCAACTCTCTAAACTGTTGATCAACAGTTCCATTAGTGATCAAACATTTCTGATAATTATTTAACGTAATCATCCTCCTAGATCTTTGACTGTAGCAGTACTCCCGTACCCGAGAAATATTAAGGCGTTAAATAATTGGTTTGGTTTAAAGGACCAATCGATGCATAGAGAACCATCTAAGAATCAAAGTGCGTAGTGAAAACATGCCAGACTAGGAATTTAGAGAATCAATCTCGAAGGTGAAACCTAATTTTAATGGGGGTGAAATGGGATCGCAACTAACCCGAGATAAAACCAAGATAGCTGGAGAAGTGAAAAATAAATGGAGAATTCCCACAATTGATTCTTAGGAAACTCCAGGGACGAAGTTTGTTTTTAAGGGGGGTGGATTGTAACGCCCCGTATTTTCAGGATTTATTTGAGATTTTTTAAAATTTTAAATTTTTATTTATTTAATTATCGAGCATTTACCTCGTTTTGAAAACTATGGACCATCTGTGAGAATTTTGATGGACGACCCTTTACAAAAATTGTTTAGAATAATCCCATAAATGTAGTAGAAATATCGGATTTCAAAAATCTTGCATATTTCAGATAATTACGAAAATGACAATAGTTAAACTTAAATCAAATTGATATTTTTAAATATTATAATTTCTAACAATCATTTTCATGCAAAACTCCATATATAAGCTTTTGGGCATAATTTAGTCGTACATGTCGAATTTCAGCCCTCAAATCATCCTACAAATGCCCTAATCAGAAATCAGGCCAAAAGTGGCACACTTTAACTCGGATTTACCTCATTTTTCTCATCAACGGTTATTTTTGTGTTGCCCACCTATTGGACGGAGTAAATGGTCTAGATCCACCATAGTAGACCCCCACTATTGCACCCAGCAAAAACCCACGAGTTTCGTACATGATAAAAAAAAAAGATTTTTTGTATCTTCTTCTTCGGCGAACGCTGTAATAGCGCTCGCCCGCTGACGTTCCAGCGCTCCAGGCCGTTCATCAAGCTGGACCCCACTGCCTAATCCAAACCGTTCATCAACTCCGGACCCCACATAAACCTCGTTAGTCGAAAACCCTGCCTCCATACATTGATGTCGTGGTCACTCTAATCTGCCGTTCAGAAACCAAGAAACCAAGATCCTCATAGATCTATACCTCCGTCTTGCATGGACGGTCTAGACTTCTCCCAAGTCATCGTGTGGACCCCACCTACCATCCCAACGATCCTCATGTGCAGTAATGTCCCACGTTTAGCCCGAATCCCACTCCAACTCAAATCAAAACTGACCAGATCTCACTCCTTTCCGCAACCAACCACCGTAAAACCGACTCTCGAAATCTATATAAGATCTCCTTAGACACGCCTGCCCTCTCCAGAAAACCCAACGAGAGAGAGAGAGAGAGAGAGAGAGAGAGAGAGAGAGAGAGAGAGATCGTGCGAGGAGAGGGAGAGTGATTGTGAAGAGAGGGAAAGAGCGTGTCGATAATAGGACGATGCCCACCTGCGGCTGAGTCCCAATTCCAGAAGAAAAGGAGAAGGAGGGAGAAGAAGCAGAAAGAGAAGAAGAAGAAGAGATAAAAAGGAAAGAAAGAGAGAGAGAGAGAGAGAGAGAGAAGATTTCCACCAAACCAAGTCGACCCGGCTGAATTTCGACTTGAACCACTGTTGAGGTTTGGATCTAAGCTTGACTTCGCAGCTCTAATCGCTATCGAATCATCCAATCTCAAGAGGTGAGGATTTCATTTAAGCCGAGTTACAATAATATCAAATTTTCTTATTAAAAACATGCTTAGAAACTAGGGTTTTGTTGTGTGATTTCTTGAACTCGTGCTTGTTGAAATCTCTTCACGTGATTATGATTTGTATGGTATTCCTTGATGTACACGCTGAAATTTTAAAATTTTGATGTGTGAAGACCACGATATATACTTAGGTGTTTGGAAAAGGAACCATGATGATGTATATGCTTATGTGGAGACTATGCTTAATTTATGTTTGTTATATGCTCATGATGGTCGATGTGTTGATTGATATGAGATTTGTATATGGATGTCACGTTGATGAACACCCCTTGACCCCATACTGATGTAACCATTTGATGTAAAGAGATGAAGCCCGTACGAGGCCTTGTTATGTTGGCGTGACCATGTGGGTATTTTTTAATAAATATGCCTTATCGGTTGTAGCAAGAGTTGGGATCACCATGTGTATTATTGAATGAATATGCCTTGATGTGGAGTATTAAGCTAGCATTACCGTGTATGTGTTGTTGGTTGTATATGTCAGGTTGTTAAGTTTGGCACTACCGTGTGCGCATTGTTGGATATATGCCAAGGGATCCTCGTTTGATATGTTACCTGTGATGGACTCTTGAGGAATGAGATTGATGAATACGAGAAGTTTCATGAGTCAGGAATAGTGGTATAGAACACTAAGCCTGAGCTATCGTCCTATGCTGGGTGACGAGCCCCCTATAGTGCCCTTGAGTTTTCTTGAATTGATTGGCGTAAGGAGTGGTTATTGGCCGTGAACATCATTTAATTGGCTGGATGTTAAACTTATTTAATTAAAGGTGAAACTAATCATTCATTCACTGAACCCAACCTGGGGGGTCAGCCCCTTAGGCGTTAGAGAAAGTGTGCATGAGGTCCGTTTCTCTCTCACAATCTAGTGAAAGTGTGCATAAGGCCATTTCACTAGTTGGGTTTTGGAGAGTGGGAAGAGTGGAATAAGTCACATCCTAGGTAGAACCTCTGGTGACTAGTGGCTAGTGAGAAGAGTGGAATTGGTCCTGTCTCATTTGGTCAGGGTGCCTTAATCAGAGCATGCATATCATGCATAACATTAATAAAGATTTTCTCATGTATGTTTTGTTTGGGTATGATTATGTTTGGATATTATTGTGCTAATCTTAGGGGGTAACCCTCATTAAGTTGATTGCAAGCAACTCACTCCCTCTTGGGATGGTGTTTTAAAACACCACCAAATTGTGCAAGTGATGATCTATTAGACGAAACCGATTTACAGGTTGAAGAGTATAAAGTTTCATGGCAGTCAATGACGGACGATAAAGCCGTATCAGCTTGAAGACGAATTACATTTATTGTTTTCATTTTCATATAATAAATTTATTTTCATGTAAATTGAATTAAGTCTCTCATGGAGACGGAAAGTGGAACATTATATATTTTGGTATGATTTAAGGAAATTATGTTTGATAGCGTAGAATAAAAAAACATGGAATAAGAACCTTGATCATTTTCGTCATTGTGTTATGAACGCCATGAATATGAGAAATAAATATGAATGTGTGAAAATGTATCCCTAACACATTTTAGTTAACACCCGGAGCTTGGGTTTTGGGTTCCATCTCTTGTAACTTCTGATATTATAGTGGATTGGTGTCGCTTTGTGCCGTGGTTTTTTACCCTGAGGGGTTTTTCCACGTTAAATTCGGATTGTCTATGTTTGGTTGGTTGCTTGCATTGTGATTACATTGTGTTGCTTGTTTGATTCAATTTGCTGCTATGTGTTCGGTTTTGTTTCCGCTGTCGGCCCTTTTATCCTAACAACTGGTATCAAAGAGATCATTGGGGTGTAGCAAAAATTCGAATCTGAGACAAGAGCATGGCATCGGGCATGAGGTTCGACATAAAGAAGTATTCGAGGAAAATATTTTTGAACTTTGGAAGGTGAAGATGAAAAGCCTTCTATTTCAGTAAGGATTGCAAGATGCGCTCCTTGAAAAGCGACCGGAGGCTATGAAAGAGGAAGAGTGAAAGTGGATCGATGAAAAAGCCAATGTCTCAATCCAATTGTGTTTGGCAGATGAGGTCTTATATAACGTCATGAAATAGAAAATTGCGGCTAAAACATGGGCGAAGTTGGAGAATATCTACGTGAAAAAATCTCTGAAAAACCGCATATATTTAAAACTTCAGTTATATAATTTGAGGATGGCGGAGGGAGCAGATGTTGAGAGCCACATCAACAATTTCAATAGGCTTATTTGCAAGTTGATGGATGTAGATGAACTGATGAAGGACAAGAATCAAGCGTTTATCCTGTTGAATTCTCTTCCATAATCATATGAGTCGCTTAAAGACTCGTTGTGCGTAGGTAGGGAGACTATTAGCATGGAAACCGTTATCTCAGCCCTTTAGGTAAAGGCAATGAGAAGGAAAAGCGGCATCATGGGTCCCTCTACAGATGAGGCACTGGTTATGAGGGGGAGGAATTCTGAGCGGGGTGGAGGATCTCCATCATCGAGATCTAGATCAAAGGGCAAGTGGAAGTACAAGGTGAGATGCTGGAATTGTGGGGAAGAAGGGCATGTGAAGAGGGATTGTTCGAATCCTGGAAAAAGACAGGAGAAATCTGAAGATTCTTCTAGGAATGGGGCTAATACCATAGAGGATGTTTGTGATGTTTGTGATGTATTGACTGTATCCAGCATAGAGTCTCTTGGTGGAGAGTGGGTTTAGATTCAGGTGCATCATGTCACGTATGTCCTGACCGGAGTTCATTCATGGCATATAGGGAGTATGATGGTGGATCAGTTGTTGTGGATGATGGCTACGCCCACAAGGTGGTGGGTATTGGTTTGGTTGCCATTGGGATATTTGACGGGGTCTAACGGATCCTTGAAAATGTGAAGCATGTCCCCGAGATGAAGATGAATGTGATATCTCTTAGTGCATTCGAGGCGAAAGGGTGCAGATTCATCGGCTGTGATCGGTATTGTAAAGTGGCGAAGAGAGCACTCGTGATGATAAAGGCACAAAGGTGCGATAATTTTTACAAAGTGATCGGGAGCACAATTCACTGTGGAGCTGTGGGATCGGCAACAGGATCCACGGTTGCTTGTATGTGACAAGAGAAAAAGGACTACATGAGAAGAGTGACAAGGCGCGTGAAGATGCAAGGATAAAGTCGATGGGGGTACGAGAAGCGACGGGACTATGATAATGTCAAAGTAGAGGTGGAGGTTGTTGATGGCAAGGTGTTGCATGAAGATTGGAGTCGTGGTGGAGTTTGTTGGAAACGGACGCCTCAAATCTCATTGCAACAAAGGCCACCGACCAGTCGTCTGACCGGTCAGTCATGACGAAGATCAAGACAGCAACACGCTGGACTGTTTTTGGGCATTGTCGACCGGTCGTTCGACCGATCGGCAGGTTTCCTAGTTGGAGTATGTTTCTTGCGCAGTTTTGAGCAAAGAGTTTCTAATATCGATTTTCTCCTATTTAAGGAGTGTATTACATGATTAGATGTATCCTATACAGGAAAGGGGATTGAGAGAGGTTGTGGGTGAGAGAAAGAGCTTGAGAAGAGGGTTTTCTTCTTGGGAAAGCATTGATTTCTCTTGTGGGCTTATGATCTTGGGTTTTGGGTTCCATCTCTTGTAACTTCTGATATTATAGTGGATTGGTGTCACTTTGTGCTGTGGTTTTTTACCCGTGAGGGGTTTTTCCACGTAAAATTCGGATTGTCTGTGTGGTTGGTTACATGTATTGTGATTGCATTGTGTTGCTTGTTTGATTTAATTTGCCACTGTGTTCGGCTTTACTTCAGCTGCCTGCCCTTTTATCCCAACACTTGGATTATATCTAAAATGAGGATGACCAACTAATACCTTGGTTGGAGTAAAGGGAGAAGTAAATAGAAGAGGATAATGAGGAAGTTGATGTGCATGACCCAGTATTACGCGCGAACAAGCAGCAGAGTAGCTTTATTATTTTGGAGAGAGGTACTGAAGATCTAACTAAAAACAAAGAAACCAAGATGGATGGTGATGATACACCTAGTCCTGCTGCTGGTGTCGCTCATGCAAGGGTACAGCCGTTCACACAATCTGAGATTGACAAGCATCAACGTGCAATAGGAAAGTGGAGAAATTGAAACTTTGAAAAAGGAAGAAGAAACTAAAACTTTGAGTGGAAGATCAAATTTGTGAGGTAGAGGCAAGGATCAAGAGAGAAGCTGAGATGGGCTTAGTTGCCCGGTTTGATGGATGAGGCACTAGGAAAGTGGAGCAGAACGACGGGTGTCCCAAGGCCAACTACTAGATTTGACCATGGCAAAGGTTGCAGATAATGAGGATACTCAGTCAAACCCTGTCAAGTAATGAACTGGACAAGGGCACAACAACAATTGGTCAACTGAAGTCGGGCCCGCTCCTTAAGGGACTTGTTGGAAGGAGGAAGAAACTAATAAGTTTCTCCTATTTTAAATGTCCAACCTTGTCTCAAACACTGTATGTGGCTATCCCAGCAATTCAGTGTTGGATTTAATTGCTAAAAACAGTAGATAAAAAATCGAAAACAGAATTAAAATAATAAATTAAAGAAGTTAAGAACTTATGTGTTTTAGTCGAAGCGTGACTGAGTAACTCGGCTTGAAACCAAATTTGCCCTCCTTGGGCTGCGTCCCAAATGCAATAGGATTTCTTGGACAGTTGGCCTCCAGGATACAACGACTATTGCTCGATCCCAACGGTGCACTCTGAAAGTACGTCGGTAGTCTAACACGACACCCACGTATGTGCGGAAGCTTAAAGAGCAACTAGAATTATGGCTAAACCTATAGGAGGGGGTGATTAGGACCTTTTTTTTTGAAATTCTTTTCGCCTACTTATATAATACAACAAATCAAACTAAGTAAGCAAGAACACTTCGGCTTCCAAGCCTAAGTGGGTCCAATTGTTCGCTTCCCCAAGTGTAGGGTTGCGATGTAGTAATAAACTCGATAAGACCGAGGTCGATCCACAGGGACTATGTAGGATCTCACAAATTCATCCACAAGTGTCTATTTAAGTCTACTAATCAGATTGTTGTATGAAGTTGATGTGAGTAACAAAAGCTGAATTAAATCGAAAGTAATTAATTATAAGAAGGCACTAGGGGTTCAAGGATCCACTTGTAGCAATCCTTGATGTTCAATCCGCTGTGGTTTCTTATTCTCTCAACTAGAGTCGACATTCAAGTCCATCTAGTCGGATGATAGAGCTGTTAAACCAAACAGTCTGTAATATGTAAGTTCTATGCATAAGATTCACTCAATGTAGGCTGAGCTGAGCATGCTCAATTGCATAGGTCATTCCCCTTTTCTATAGGTCCAGTTCTCAATCATAACCATCCTCAAGTCCTCTCACAAGACAAGGCTAGATCAGGATTTGAACTGGATTCAAATCACATGCACAGTCTTACATATTCCAGAAAATCAACAAAAATAGAACTTTGGCATGAAGTCCCTTTATGAAGAGCTTAGTACTAGAGCGCACTCCGATTCCTCAGATCATACAGGTCTAGACAGTTACAAACGAATTAAGAAGATAAGTAATTCATCCAAACATCCATGAGTCATCACAAGACTAAGAAAAATTACTTAAAAACTTGTATAAACTTCAAACCTTAGTTCATAATCATAAATTCCAACCTGAAAACCACTTAACTACGAATTAAAACATCTTGGATTCACTACAAGCTTCACCTCTTAGCCCTAGCTAAGAGGTTTAGCTGCTCATGATCCAAGGAAACATGAATCAACTACAAAAAAACATGAAAACAGCAAAGCAAACCAAAAGGAGTTGTGAAACTCCAATCTCCACTTCCACAGTCTCCAACCTCGCTTGAACCCTTCTAGGATACCCTAGGAACAATCCCTAGGTGTCCTTTTATAGTCTGGAGGCTCTATAACTTCGAAAGAATCGAGAAATTACGTAAGACTTACGCAGCGCAGAGAAAATCGGACTTAATTTGGAAACTTCTAAGTCAGTACGCATGGCCGACCGGTCATGACCGGTCGGCCCTTGTTTATCCTTAGTCCAGCGACCATGTCCGACCGGTCATGACCGGTCGGACGTTTTCCTTTATACTCCAGCAGCCATGGCCGGACGGTCATGACCGGTCGGCCTTATATAATTTTCCTCCAGCGACTGTGTCCGACCGGTCATGACCGGTCGGACATCTTCAGCAGTCCCCCAATGTACATGGCTGACCGGTCTGGACCGGTCAGCCTCTTTTTCTTCTTGTTTTCTTCCTTTCTTTCTTCCACTTTCTTCCTTCTTTGCTTTCTCTTTTCTTTTCTTCTTTGGTCCTCAAGTAATCTCCATTAGAATAGTCCCAAATGAGCTCTTTATGTCTTCAATTGAGTAGAGTCCACTCTCAGTCCTGTAATCACAAAACATGCATTGGATTAGCCTACAAACCATACAACCTTGCACAATGAGTGATGAATTGGGGTTAGAATATGCACAATTAGGAGCTCAACACCAATCACAAGACCAGCATATGATTAAGCAATAAACAACCTAGTCTAAAGCATGCATAGGTAATCAAAAGATTTAACTAATCAAACTCCTAACCTATGCAACCTAAGTAGACTTATGAGAATGGATCAATGAGCTCAAGTCTACACAACTAACGAAAGTACATCTTGTGTGTGGATGTGCCTAATTAGTGCCTAGCATACATTTCTATCAAGCATTCATAATTAGACAATTAAACTAACAATGCTAAGATATTAATGTGCTCAATTCAATCACAAACACAAGCATGTATAGTGGTTCGACTTTGGGTCTACTCTACTCCCGGTTCAAGTACTCAACTCCTTTGAGCACACCGGCATTCACTATCGGAGGTTTTAAATGAGGTTCACCTCTCAACCTTTACACGGAGGTTTTACCGGTTCACCTCTCAACCATAACCGGAGTTTTGGACAAAGGGCTAACTCTCAACCCAAACGGAGTTTTAGACATAGGCTAACTCTCAACCCGACGCACGTTCACTCCCGTGACGGAGGCTCCCCCTTGGAGACTTAGTTTAGGCCCGGCAAACGGGCCAAGGAACGGCTAACATCCCTAGATCAAGTTTGATAAACAAACTCTAAATGGACTCTTAAAAAGGACAACCTTACTTGTCGGATGAGCCCCTTGTTTCCGGTTCGGGTTGCTTGATCTCCGCTCTCCCGTGCTTCAATCAGCTTCCCTTGCTCCCACGATCGTGTTGTCGTTGCGTCGCCAATGCCTCAGCCACACTTGATCAAACACCTTGCATGTGATGCCTTTGAGATGCCCAAGGTGCTAGGAGGGTAGGTTTGAGAACTCTACAACTAATGAGAATGGGTTGCCTAGAGGTTCTCTCCTACAACGATCTCATCTTAGAGTTTTGGACTAGGATTTGCCAATCAAGAAGGTTCCAAACTCTAGAGATCAAGAGGGGATGAAGGTCATCTTCTTCATGAGCTTGGAATGCTCTAATCTTGTGTTAAAGAACAAGGAAGATGCCTTGTATAGGTTGGGAATGAGCCTCAAATGGTCTCCAACAATGGTGGCTTCACTCGTCTCGAAATCCCCCTTCTTACCCTTCAAAACAAGCCAAGCCCTTATATAGAACAATGTGCAACGGATACAAAACGGGCAGAAAACGGCTAGTGCCGACCGGTCACACGACCGGTCAGCCAGGGGCCACGACCGGTCGTCCAGGGTCCACGACCGGTCGGCCATAGGCCAGAGCAAAGACAGAAACTTGCTGTCTTAAGTAGAATGTTCTGCACGACCGGTCAAGACCGGTCGGCCAGGGGTCCACAACCGGTCATCCAGGGTCCACGACCGGTCGGCCCAATGGCCTGCACACACCAACAGCCGCTGTCCAAACTGGACTGTCTATCCGACCGGTCTTGACCGGTCGGCCAGGAGTCCACGACCAGTCGTGACCGGTCGGACAGGCCTGGGTTCAGCCTGCTTGTTCGCTGACCCATGCAATCTTCAACCCACTCACTTTGGCCAAGGTTTGGGTGATGTTTTGGGACACCTAGGGCCAATCTATGATGACTAAAGGTTCCCTAATATGGTCAAGGTCATCAAAGACGTTAAGGGGTTGGGTTTTGGTCCAGGTTAAGGCACATCAAGGCATCACTTTTACCTGTATCTTTTTCCTTAATGCAGCGGGGCCACTGAGTCTTCGGTCTTCGTCTTCATTGGGCTCAACCGACACTCGACTCACTGATGTAAGTGATTGACAAACTAGGTGGACTAGTATGCCACGGAAAAGTGCACTAACACACTCGCTGTACACAGGCTCAAACCAGCATACAGAACTTAAACCCGTAGTGATCGACTCGGTTGCAAACTCAGTTTTCAAAACAACAATGAACCAGAGAGGATTTTGAAGAACCAGAAGGAAAACTTGATTTTAGATTGATAGAAATAGATTAGAGGATAGGTCTATATATAGAGCGAGATTAGGTGACTGAAGCGCGAGTGTACTCTCAATCCCACATAGACCCAGACCCAAGCCCAAGCCCGAGCCCGACCCGGCCCGGCACTGGCACCGGCACCTGCGACGGCGACGGCGCGGCGCAGCTCGGCTCGGCTAGCCGGCCGGCGCGCTCGCGCGCATGTGTGGTCAATGGCATAAATTTGAGCTAATGGCATAGCCCCCCCCCCCCCCCCCCCCCCCCCCCCCCCCCGCGCACATATCGGACCAAATTTACATGCCCCCTGAGAAGGGGCTCAAGCCCAATGCCAAAACTCCATCTTATAACCTTGAGATTTTCATTGTTCATTTCCAATGTGGGACTAAAGAGTAGCACGAAAAGACAAAACCTTTTTTCAAAAGAGAGACATGGAGGGAAATCCAAATTTGAAACACTTTTCAATTTTAAAATTCTTTTAAAATACAACAATCCCCACATATTTTAAATTCAAAATACATCGGTATCAGTTAGAAAAGTTGTGTAATAGTGTCAATGTCTATCCGACTTTAATCGACATTTAGAATAAGCAAAACAGGTTTACAAGAATCAGGTGACTATCGGTCTTTGACCTGACCCTTTAAGCATAAACGGCCATACATGCCACTCACACAACTTTTTTGCTATAGCTGGTTCTCCGGTTTAGTGCTATTTTGGCCATGCACCTTTACTTCGATTTTCATAAGTGCTTTAGAGAAACAGCCTATATATTCCCATAGGAAGCGGCCCCACTTCCACACTCATATAGATGAATTCCAATCTAATGTACACAACAACTGGATACACATCATTGATGGTCATGGATTCATTAAGAGTTCAAAAACTTATCTTCTCACACGTTACTGTTTGCATTGCCTACACCATAGGAAGGATCAAATTCTCTGCAGTGCTTCCCAGTCTCCTAGTGTCTTGTTGTTTACCCATTTAACCTATCGCATGGGATCTGCACTTGTATAGGTTGGGTTGCCGACACTGGTAGCTCATTCGGTTAGGCTCAGCACCATTCCCTTTGATATTTTCATGACTAATCATTTAGATAATCCTTTGGTTAGAGGATCTGCCAGATTCTTTTCTGATCTTACGAAGTCAATAGCTATGACTCCATCATTCAACAAATGTCTCACAATGTTATGTCGCAGTCTAATATGTCTACTTTTACCATTGTATATCTTACTCTTGGCCCTGGCAATAGCTGCTTGGCAGTCACAATGTATAGAAATAACAGACACAGGTTTTGGCCACAATGGTATATCTGTTAACAAATTTCTAAGTCATTCAGCTTCTGAGCCTGCTTTTTCTAAAGCGACAAATTCAGACTCCATAGTAAACCAAGCAATACAAGTCTGTTTAGTAGACTTCTAGGATATTGCACCTCCACCAAAAGTAAAAACATATCCACTTGTGGATTTTGTTTCATCTGAATCAGTGATCCAATTGGCATCACTGTATCCTTCTAATACATGAGGATAACCTGTATAACAAATGTCATATACAACAGTACCTTTTAAATATTTCAGTACTCTATTCAATGTATTCCAATGATCATATCCAAGATTATGTGTATATCTACTTAGCCTACCTACTGCATATGCAATATCATGTCTAGTACAGTTCATCAGATACATTAGGCTACCAATTAATTGAGAATACTCAAGCTGAAATACACTACTTCCTGTATTCTTTTTTAGATGCACAGTATGATCATATGGTGTACTAACAGGTAAACAGTCAAAGTGAATAAAACTTTTTAGTATTTTCTCAACGTAGTGAGATTGAGACAAAATAATATTATTATCTTTTCTGATTACCTGAATACCTAATATCATACTTGCTTCTCATAGGTCTTTCATATCAAAGTTAGAAGATAGGAGCTGTTTATTTAAATTAACTAGCTCAACATTAGTTCTAAATATAAGCATATCGTCAACATATAAACAGATTATCACACCATCATTATCAGTGAATTTGCTATATACACATCTATCCACATCATTAACAAGATATCCATTTGATTTTAAGACATTGTCAAAATTTTCATTCCATTGTTTAGGAGCTTGTTTCAAGCCGTATAAAGATTTAATTAGTCTACAAACTTTGTGTTCTTTTCCAGGAGTTATATAACCCTCAGGTTGTTCCATGTAGATTTCCTCTTCTAATTCTCCATTTAGAAAAGCTGTTTTAACATCCATTTGATGTACTACTAGCTTATATATAGATACTAATATATGCGATTGCTATTAATACCCTGATCGTTGTAATTCTAGTTACAGGTGAATAGGTATCAAAGTAATCGTATCCTTCTTTTTGTTTAAAGCCTTTTGCGACTAATCTAACCTTAAACTTATTTATAGATCCATTTGGTTTAAGCTTCTTCTTAAACACCCATTTACACCCTATACGTTTGTTCCCAGGAGGAAGATCTACGAGTTCCCAAGTGTTATTAGATATAATCGACTCTAATTCATTTTTTATAGCTTCTCTCCAGAATGATGCGTCAAGAGAGTTAATGGCTTTTGAATAGGTCTTAGGATCATCTTCTAATAAGAAGGTAAAGAACCCATCTCCTAAGTTGATTTCCTTACGAGCTCTTGTACTCCTTCTAGGTTCTAGTTCTACTTCACAAGTAAAATTCATACTTTTACTTGTTGAAGCAACATTTGATCCACTAATGTCTTTTATTTCTACGGATCTAAACTTCATAGGAAAGACATTTTCTAGAAATTCCGCATCTCTAGCCTCTATAATAGTGTTTGGATCTAAAATGTTATCCTTAGATTTTAAGACCAGAAACCTATATGCTGCACTGTTTTCTACATATGCTATAAACACACAATCAGATGTTTTAGGACCTAGTTTTTTTTTATTTTCAGGTAACCCTACTTTAGCTAAACACCCCCACACTTTAAGGTGTTTGTAACTAGGGTTATGATTTTTCTACAGTTCATATGGTGTCTTACCAGTCTTCTTATAGGGTATTCTATTCTGAATATAACAAGCAGATAGTATGACTTCTCCCTACATATTTAGGGGCAAACTAGAACTATTTAACATAACTTCATCATATCTTTCAATGTTCTATTTTTGCGTTCAGCTATTCCATTTTGTTCTGGTGTGTACGGAGCAGTAGTTTCATGTATTATTTCACTCTTTTTACAAAGTTCTCAAAACTGTGAAGATTCATACTCACCTCCTCTATCTAACCTAAGTCTTCTAATAGTCCTACTAAATTGATTTTCAACTTCTATTTTAAACTTAATTAATGATTCTAAGGCTTCATCTTTGTTCCTTAGAAGATATACTCTAGTGTATCTAGAATAATCATCTATAAATGTCACATAATATCTTTTGCTTCCTCTAGACATGTGATTCCTACAATCACCTAAGTCACTATGTATTAATTCTAATCATTCAGAACTTCTGTTAATATGTTTAAATGATTTCTTAGCGAACTTGAATTCTATACAAGTCTCACATTTTCCAACATTATCGATTGAAATATCAGATAGTAATCATATTCGTTTCATTCTTTTCAAGGATTCTACGTTCACATGGCCTAATCTACTATGCCATAATGAAAGAGATTCAACAATATAAGCAGAACTGGATGACTTCTTATTATTATCATATGAAACGTTTACAACAAACAAATCATCATTGCAGTAGCCCTTTCCAAAGAAAGTTCCGTTCTTAGTCATTACATGCTTATCAGAATCTATTACTAGTTTAACTCCAGCCTTGTTGAGTAGTGAACCAGAGATCAGATTGCGACGAATATCAGGCACATGTAGCACATTCTTTAGTAACAAAGTCTTTCCTGATGTGAGCTTCAGAAGAATATTTCCTTTTCCAACAATTGGAGAGGATAGAGCATTTTCCATGAACACTTGTTCTTATCCCCTGTCGCCTGATAGGAGGTAAACATGCTTCGATCCTTGCATACATGCCGAGTTGCCCCGGTATCTAATACCTATTCCATATTGTTTACAAGGAACACTTCGGACACTACAGCAACAATCATATTCGGATTTTCTTCAGCTTCAGTGAAATTGACTTATGACTTCGTATTCTTTTTCTTGAGCCTACATTGGTTTTCATAATGTCAAGGCTTTTTACAATAGTTACAGGACCCTTTCTTCTTGAATTGTCCGTTTGTTTTCTTTTTGAGCCTGCACTCTTTAGAATGATGACCAGGCTTTCCACAATTGTAACAATTTTCTTTCTTTTTGTTATTTTGTACCCGACTTGTTTCGACTAGGCCTTAGATATTGACCCGTTTGCATTCTAAATCTGATTCATATTTCTATTGGCTTCTTCTATTCTTATATGTATGATTATATTTTCTAAAGAGATACCGTTTTTCTTGTGTTTCATTTTGTTTTTATATTCTTTCCAGGGAGGAGGTAATTTTTCAATTAGAGCTCCTGATAAAAATACCTCGTCTATTTTCATTCCTTCAATTGTCAGTTCATGTACCAGATTTTGATAATCATGAATCTGATATATGACAGGTTTATCGTCTGTCATTTCATAATGAAGGAAATTAACGATAGCATATTTCTTAGAACCTGCATCTTCAAGCACGTATTTCTTTTCTAGTGCAGTCCAGATGTCTATAACATATTCATAAAAAAACATATATATCATATAGTTCATTAGACAAGGTATTTAGAATATAATGTTTACAATTATTGGCATCTCTAAACTCAATTTCATTGGCTGAATCAACTGTAAATGAATCCGAAAGAATATAGAAGACCTTTACAGTTTACAATGCAAAACTGATCTTTTGTTTCCACCGTTTGAAATTCTGTCCAACGAACGGTTCGATTTTGGACAGTTCAGTTATAGGGTTGACTATGGTGGTAGCCATTAATTACAAAAGAAACTAGTTGTGACTCGATTTTCAACCAGTTATAGAATCAATAAATCAATTAAACACTGATTTCAGAAAGGTCAAAAGAAGAAGAAAAGAATTTTTGTTTTCGGAGAGGTATTGAAATAGATATCTACTGTCTCCAACAATAAAGAATATATGGTTTCAAGATTGTTGGATTTAATTGTTGAAAACAATAGATAACAAATCGAAAACAGAATTAAAATAATAAATTAAAGAAGTTAAGAACTTATGTGTTTAAGTCGAGGCGTGACTAAGTCACTCGGCTTGAAACCAAATCTGCCCTCCTTGGGCCACGTCTCAAATGCAACAGGATTTCTTGGACAGTTGGTCTTCAGGATACAACGACTATTGCCCGGTCCCAATAGTGCACTTGTTGTACACGGGCTCGAACCAGCGTGCAGAACTTAAACCCGCAGTGATTGACTCGCTTGCAAACTTAGCTTTCAAAATAGCAATGAACCAGAGAGGATTTGAAGAACTAAAAGGAAAACTTGATTTTAGATTGATAAAAACGGATTAGAGGATAGGTCTATATATAGACCGAGATTAGGCACCTAAAGCACTGTTTCAAATGTGTTAGGTCCGTTGGGTTTAAACCCAACAGGAGCGACCACCTGAATAGATTCATCTCTTTGGTTTGAAAATTCGTGCAAAAAGACACCTGAACATATGCATCTCTCTGGTTTGAAAATTCACGCAAAAAAACAGGTGTGAGTATACTCACGAAAAATCGTTTAGCACGAGTATACTCTCAATCCCACATAAACCCAGATCCGAGCTCAGACCGGCACCGACATCGGCGCAACCGGCGCACTCGCGCGGGTGTGTGGTCAATGGCATAGATTCGCTTGCTGTACACGGGCTTGAACCAGCATGCAGAACTTAAACCCGCAGTGATTGACTCGCTTGCAAACTCAGTTTTTAAAACAGTAATGAACCAGAGAGGATTTTGAAAAACCAGAAGGAAAATTTGATTTTAGATTGATAAAAACGGATTAGAGGATAGGTCTATATATAGATTGAGATTTTTTTTTTTTTTTTTTGTTAGTCAGGCAACACACACACCCAATTAATCGCGGTACACACGCACCCGGTCAGTCATACGTCGCACCCACTAGTGCGGTTAGCAGCGGGAGATATTTCACTACCCTGATGGGTTTCGAAACCTTGACCTCTTGTTGAAACTCCGTAGAGTCTTCCAACAAGGTAGGTCTATATATAGATTAAGATTAGGTGCCTAAAGCACTGTTTCAAATGGGTTAGGTCCGTTGGGTTTAAACCCAACAGGAGTAACCACCAGAACAAATGCATCTCTCTGGTTTGAAAATTCGCGCAAAAAGACACCCGAACAGATGCATCTCTCTGGTTTGAAAATTCGCGTAAAAAAATAAATGCGAGTATACTCACGGAAAATCGTTTAACGCGAGTGTACTCTCAATCCCACATAGACCCAGACCCGAGCTCGGACCGGCACTGACACCAGCGCAGCCGGCGGGCACGCGTGCGTGTGTGGTCAATAGCATAAATTTAAGCTAATGGCATAGCCCCCCTATCAGACCAAATTCACATGCCTGGTGAGAAGTAGCTCAAGGGGCTCAAGCCTAATGCCAAAACTCCATCTTATAACCTTGAGATTTTCATTGTTCATTTCCAATGTGGAACTAAAGAGTAGCACTAAAAGACAAAAACTTTTTTCAAAAGAGAAACATGAAGGGAAATCCAAATTTGAATCACTTTCCAATTTTAAAATTCTTTTAACATACAACATTCAGATTATACAATCATACAGCGTCACCCACAGTTGCATACCTGTTAAGAAAGTCCTAGCAACACATGCAAAGTAGTATACAAACCAACCTTGGTAAAGACAATGATACAAAATTCAATCATACCACTTAATTTAGTGCCGCAATCCGAGAATTTAAGACTCAAAGAAGTTGCATTTTTTGAATTTTAGCAATACAGCGGTGATTATCTCATTGGAATCAAATTGGTACTCATTTGGTGGGCTTTCTCCTTGCAAGTTTGGTAAGTGGTACCACTTGTTCGACGACTCGGTGGATGTGGACTTTGAATAACATCAGCTTCTTCCAAGTTATTTTCGAAAGTGAAATCCTTCCATCCCTCTGCGATTTCTGCTCCACACCGTTTGAAAATTAAAGAAAGAGACCATCTCCTTCCATCGGAATTTGCAAGAGAGATCTTCCCTACTTGTCTTGGTAAATGGTCCGCAACGAAACTAGCTGGGACACGCTGCACACAAGAAGAATTTAGATCCCGGCGGTTAAAAAAAAAAAAAGCAATAGAAAAGGATTTAGGATGCAAAACTCACAACTTTGCCTCCATCGTAGATGTGCGATTGTAGCATGACAAGCAAAAAATATGGATTGCTAGAATTGAACTTTCGGGCCTCTTGCAATGCTCTCTGGGTCTCGTCCATTGTCACTGCTCTTCTTCTCGAGATAGAACAAGACTGTTTCGTGTCAGCTAGCATGTCTTCAGCCTCTCCTGCAAATGGAATTCAACAATGTTTGTTTTTCTGAGTAAATAGTGATAATGAAATCATGAAAATGACCAAAGTGGTGAATTCAGCCGAATTTAAAATGAGAATCCAGCTCATGAATTGGGCCCAAGCTTAAGTATTTTGGCAATGATTTCCAGCTGAATTGCACTTAAAGGATATTTATAATAACTGGTTTAGAACCATGTTACATGCATAGGAAATGAAAGAAAATTTGAGATTCATGTATGTTCTTTGGAAGGAGAGGGAGTTACCAGGTTGGGTTTCTTGATTCTCTTTGCTCTCTGAGAGTTCAAAACTGGAGCTTTCCGACTCATTCTTCTTCTCGCAACCGCTGATGTTGAACACTTGGACATCGAAATGGGATTGCCTGTCATATCTGAAAACCAAAAAACAACCTTGCTGTACATCATGGTGTTTGATGAATTCCTTCCATCCACGTCCGAAAAACATCATCTGGCCATCCTCCTCCTTCAATCTCACACGCCAACCGCTGCTGCTGCTGCAGGGACCATTCAGACTACAGCAACTCCCAATGCTACTTAATTCCCTCTGGTTATCCCGTACGAACAGTGGGGGATCCGCTGCAAGGAGCAAAACAGTTCAAAAGTGATGAAAAATAGCATCGACTGCAAGAATCAGCTAAGACTCGGTGGTGACTCGGAATGACTCGTCTAGTCCGGAGTCAAATTGCACTGTTTTTAGTTCTGAGTCAGAAACTGAGCCTGAGTCGACTCAGATAAGCCACACGGGACCATGAACCAAAAATCCTCCAGATTACAAGAAGTCCTCCTAGCCCTTCAATAGGTTAGCAAGGGTCCAGGTTCAACTGAGTCCAAACCAACTCTGATGTGGGCCCCACCATGATGTATGTACCTTAAATCCACGTCTTCCATCTGAACTCTATGGTGGGTATTCAATCACCACTGTTTCCTGTGGTGTGGTGCAGCTGAGATTTGGATTTGCTTCATTTTTGGGATCATGCCCTAAAATGAGCTGTCAAAACGGATGGACAGCGTGGATGTAAGGTACATACATCAAGGTGGGCCCCACAGTCAGGGGATCCACCCACCTGGGTGGATCGCATTAGGCAAGGGCCTGATTTTGAACCCTGATTAGTAAATGGGCTGGCCCTGGGAGGATTTGGACAATAAATCCAAGGCCCTATTGTTGAATGGGCCCAGACCAGCCCGACCCGGCCCGTCGTGACTCCTAAAAATAGACAGCAAAGAAAACCTGGGAACGGTTCACATTCAATAAAATAGGTTAAAAGGGGATTGTTGGTGAATGATGGCTCATGGTGTCAACGGCTCAGATCACTAAACTATGGGCCCTAGTTGTACAAATTTGAAAGGCCAAAACTGGTGGTTAACACCTGACCAGAACTGTATAGTAGCTGGTCAGCTGAGTCAGTTCGTTCCCGAGAAGGAGAGTCACGACTGAGTTGGAATGTTACCAGGTCCAAAAATCATGTCATCAGGCCCATCCGAATGAAGTCGGGACCATCCAAACTGTTTAACCGGTGGCCCCAAACAACCCATTTCATTATACATTTTGTGTCTGTGTAATACTCGTTAAACATAAAATAGTGCTGAATATTTTAGTGGACGGGCCATCATGGTGAGGTCCATGTAATCAATGGTCTGTATTTGAATAGATTACTAGAGAGAAAAAGAAATTGAAAACATACCATTTTCTATCATCACCTTAAAGAAGGATGGTCTCTTCGTTTCCCTTTCTTTCCTCTCCTTTTTTGAGAGAGAGAGAGAGAGAGGAGGAGGAGGAGAATAGAACGTTGTGAATACTTGCTGTTTTTGGACGTTGGCAGGTAGAGGTGCAGGGCCAGATCTAAATGGGGTAGGACCTATTTTCATGATACACGTGCCAACATGGCAAACGTGTGTGAGTTTCAACTCCTTTATCATTTAGGGTCCACAGTCACGTACGTGTGTCTTCAAGCTTTGAGTATCTACAAGTGGGGCCCATATCTTGGTTGATCAGAGTACTCTTGATTTGTTAGGTCATGTGGATCTCACTGCGTAGACGAAAGATAAAGGTGGTCCACTCAGCAGGTATGCCATGATCTTAGAATAAGTGGACGGATTATAAAACTTTGTTCTCAATTTGTTCATAACAGTCCATTTGTACAGTTAATTGTGGTCCACCTGACTAGCGGACTGATCTGATTCTTTGCATATTGAATCTACATATTGCTTCCTTTCTGATGAATAGCTTGGATTTTGCACCCGTGTGCCACGCTGGCATGTGCATTAGATGACTTGTACACGCTTGGGGGCTAAGCAAAGCTCAGTTTTCAAAGTAGTTTTTACCGTTCATGGAGGCCTGCATACGGGTCAGTCCTAGGTTGGGTTAGGCCCCGTTTTGGGGCCCATTGACAGCAATATCAAAGAAAGCGTAATAGGTGAGACCCCGGCCTCATCCAAGACGGTGCGGGCCTTGCCGTGGGGTTACGGTGGGGCCCAACTTGATGTATATATTATATATCCATGCCATCCATCCGTTTTTCCAGATCATTTTATGGCATTATTCCAAAAATGAAACATATCCAATTATCAGGTGGACCATACCATAGGAAACAGTGTTGATTGATCATAATGGGCCACAAAAGTTTTGAATCAAGCTGATATTTGTTTGTTCCCTTCATCCAGGCTTATATGACCTTATCAACAGATTAGATGTTAAATAAACACTACAGAAACATTAAGGTGCGCGCTAAGAAGTTTTAATGGTAGGACGGTCAATCAACACTGTTTCTTATGGTATTGTCCACATGATAATTGGATCTTCTCCATTTTTTGTGATAATGCCCTAGAATGATCTGGAAAAACTTACGGACGGTGTGGGTACATAATACATACATCGAGGTGGGCCCCATGGTAAGGTCCGCACCATCTTGGGTAAGTCCGGGCCGCACCTATTCCACCATAAACTGGTCACTAAAACTAGGGACGAGATGCAATATGATATCGGACCCACCAAGAAAACAGATGGACCATTTGAATTGGTTCCAGTATCAGGGTCCCACTAGTCCAGGAAGGCCCATCATACATCCAGGCCATGAAAAAGTGCAGTGGCCATTCAGTAGATCAAAATGGGATTTTCGTTTAGTTGTCCCTTACTGGGCCCCACACTAACTGATGAACACACATGGACATAATAATTTATAATGCACATATTTGCATCAGTTTATATGGACAGTAAATTGTTCAATTTCAACTGTCCATTTTAAGTCCAGTACACATTCCATGGGCTAATATCATAGACCTTTCAACTTGGCCCATGGACAGGCTTGGGCTCAAGTCATCTTAGCCTGACCCACCCAACCCCATGCATCAGTTTCACTGGCATTTATGGTATCAGTCACACTGCTGAAACCAGTCATTATCATCCCATATTTGTTGGACCTTTCTGGGCTGATACAAACGCATTGTTTGTCGTTGTCGACAAAACAGGTTCGTATCAGTCAAATACATACCATGCTCGACATGGAAAAAAAAGATATATTTCACCACTAAAGACAATCATTATGCAGTAAATTAGTAAAGAATCTCACAGATGTGGAATTATATGATAAGTGGTCCACATATTCCAACAGTCCACACATGTTCTCATTTCTGACAAGTGGGGCCCATTGTTCGCTAGTCCCAGACCATTGGTACATTGTGTCCCTACAATGGATGTCCACCTCATAAATCTTTAACCTCAACCTCTCAATTTCTGGCCTACAGATATAGCCATTAAGAAGAGGTAACAATAACAGTCCACATTCAACTGAAAAAGGTCCTAATATTCGCCGCCAGGATCTCCCAATCTGGGATGTCTACAACAGGCCAATGGTGTGGATTATTAAACCATGGGTCCCAATTGTCGGAATAAAAACCAATATATATAGTGCAAAGGTGTGGACTACATCCCATACGGGCACTTTTCTACCTGCACAATAACCACAAATATTTTGAACAATCTTGATGACTTGATTCAAATGTGTCAATCAATTCAAATTTCGACATCACTAAGCCCTTTAAAAGAGAATAATGGCCATACCTTCTAATCAGACAGATGCGGCCCGCTCCAAAATCCATACACACAAGATAATCACATGACATGAAAGGGTAGAAGAAATGTCGGCCATCGGAACTAAACCCACATAATGGGTTGCAAAACTAAGACAAATCTCTTCCTACATACAAAAGGGCAACACCACGTTGCATATTGAAACAAGTTTGTGTCTGGTAAACCCGAATCCGTCCAAAATACCAAATTACATTTTTCGACCCATCATTTTTTTTGTGTTCAAATGTTCCTCCTCCCAAACCAAATGGTGAGAATTACAAGATCGGGTTCAATAGCGGAATTTGGTTGGAAAAAAGAGAAAAAAAAAAAAAAGATTAAAAAAACAAATATAATTTTATATATACTCGGATGAACCATCTGAACATCAGATGCCTCATTACCTGAAACTATATGAAGATGTACGACAGGCAGTAATGGACAAGCTAAAGATATAACAGTAAAACCTTATTCCGGTGAAAATCGGAAGACCAAGATGATTGGGTGGCAGCCTCTGAACTTTCTCTTTTTTTTTCTCTCTTGAAATGACGCCTTGGAACCAATACAATAATCCTATGCATGTTGAAAGTGTGACAACTTACTCGTTGGCACCATCAGAGCTTCCCATCGCATTCGCTCGCTTTCTCTCTCTCCAATTCTCACCCCACACTTTCGCCTCCGCGACTGCCCGTTCTCTGTCAAGATCCCGGTTGAAGTTCTTCGGGCCTTCCCTCGCTCTCCCTGCATGTACAGGGCTGTCCCTCTGAGACTCCGGCCTATCCAGCTCATCTAGGCCCCACTTCCTACCGGACCCACCTCCCGATTCCCCCCGTCCAACCTCTGCGCCGAAGCTCACACCGCGAGCAGGATCTCGGTGCCGGAAATCAGGAGAATTCTGATGGGGTGATTGAATACCATGCCGCCCACCACGTCCCGACTCATCTTGGCCGTCAGGCCCACCACCCAGGCTCTTGCGGTCATCCTTGTGCCTTGGAGTAGATGAGCCAATTCTATTGTTTTGAGCAGCGGCTGCATTGGGATCGTATGTTTGGGAAGCCAAATATGAGAGCGCAGTAACGACATCCCCTATAAGAGGCCGAGTTGCAGCTTGCTCTTGCAAACACATTGCAGCAACAGCAAGAGCTTGGTAAAGGCCTCGCATCGGATAACGGCCTTGCAGCAGTGGGTCTGCCATTTTCGGGAACTTCCGGCGATCCTTGAACAGTGGACGTGCCTGCACATGACATCCCAAAAAAAATGAGAAGGAAAAAAAATGTTGGTCTCACGGGAAAAAATAGAATGCAAAATTGACTATATAGCTTCATGGATGATTTTTGAGAACTGACAGTCTACAATGATGAAAATTAAATCTACGGTCTTGACCTTCATCAGACAGGTCCCAACTTCAATAGGCCACAGCAGAAAACGCAGTGATCATAAAATCTTGCTCTAACCATCCCATTGGTGGCCTACAAATGAATGTAGGATAGCTTATTGGTAATGACCCGCATCGAACTCGAAAAGATCCACCAATTGGACAGTCAGGACTCAGGATGAACTAACCCATGTTTATGAACAGCAGTGCATCCACAGTGGGACCCCTAACTGATGAATGGTCCAGATCATGGACTATTGAACCATGTGCCCAAACTGAGAGAAGCACATCAGACAAAAAAATCGGTGCACCATGCATTGTCAGATTGCCCTAAAATTAAAGTTCAACTTTAGAAAGTAGCAGAAACTTCAAGATCACCACGAGAACAACTTGTGGTAGAGAATTATGACAAGTGTTTTAGCATGACAGACAATCAATCTCTGAGAAATATGTAAAAACAAGCAGTATGCCTATATTTAATCCACGTTAGGGACTATTTTTATGCTGCATGGTACTGGAAAAAATTGGATAGAGCAATCCGTTCCGTCACACATGGGAGATGAATGGAAACAGATTGGGAAAAGGGCACCCTTTTGACTTGTTTCCACTCATTTTGGAGAAATAAAAAAAAATCCCGACTTATTCAAATTCAAATAATTTTGGATGGAAAAAAAAAAGAGTATCCCCATTCAGGGTTGAGAATGTCAAGATGTATGATACTGGTTTTGTGAATTATATCAATTCAAAGGAAGAAGGATAAAAGAAGAAAGAGAAAAGAACCGATTTACCCATGCAACCAGATTGTGCTCTCCGGCGGCCCGGGTGTTGTCAATCGCCTTGCGTCCCGTGATCAACTCAAGGAACACCACACCAAAACTGTAGACATCTGATTTCAGCGTGAGCTGTCCGGTCATAGCATACTCAGGAGCACAATAGCCGTATGTTCCCATCACCCGTGTGGAGACATGAGTCTTGTCCCCGACAGGTCCAAGCTTTGCAAGCCCGAAGTCAGACAGCTTCGGATGGTATCCTTCATCGAGTAGGATGTTGGACGATTTGAAGTCCCTATAAATGACAGGCGGGTTTGCTTTGTCATGCAAGTATTCCAAACCTTTAGCTGCACCAGCCGCAATCTTCATTCTTGTATTCCAGTCCAGAGGCTCCTTGTCGGGTGGAATGTCTAACATAAAAGCAATTGAGTCATATTAGTATCGCAACTGAATCCTTACATAAGGTCATGTTTTGTTGCACCAAATATGTGTGTTTGGT
Source organism: Liriodendron chinense (assembly GCA_003013855.2). Taxonomy (NCBI): domain Eukaryota; kingdom Viridiplantae; phylum Streptophyta; class Magnoliopsida; order Magnoliales; family Magnoliaceae; genus Liriodendron; species Liriodendron chinense. The sequence continues at coordinate 12,130,734 of ML058484.1, read as the reverse complement.
TGCATCAAATATCAGGCCCCTATGTTTGGTTGCCCTTACATAAGGGTGTGTTTGGTTGCACCAAATATCATAAAATTTTGTGAAATTTCATGATATTTGGTGCAACCAAATAAACCCTAAACAAAGAAGTATTGAGATTCCCAAGTGGACACACGTCTTTTCAAAGCCATGCAATTACACATGCAATTCAAGTCCCAACATTATAAAGAAGAGGTATTATATAATGTTCAGGCCAAGAGTTTGTACAACATGTCCAGGTTTTCAGTTTAGACAAGTGGGCCCATAGTTCAGTCCGTTCATACAATGAGCCTCACAGTGGATCGCCAGTGCACCAATCTAACTGTAAAATATTTGGCATTGACGGACTGTGATGGATGATGATGATTATGTGTGGCCCACTTCACATGGAGATTATGGTTTCTATTGTTTCATTTCATTATTCCTTTTGTTTAGTCCTTAATGTGATGTGTTAGCATTAAGTTTAAGGATATGGGCTTTGGTTATGGAGTAACTTACGCTTGGGGTATTTTTGTACTTTCACATACAGTACGAAAGCTGATACGGACATCAGTGGTGCACCCTTTAGAGTGTACCAGAGGAGGCGACGTCGCAGATCGAGTGTTGGAGCAGACGAGTTGATGTGGATGGACGCCGGGCCCATTGGGCCCATTTTCTGACGCGTTACGAGTACGCGAGATGCAGGATCGCGCAGGAGCATCATGACCGCTGGACCATGGAGCAGATTTACATTTAGGCGCTTTTCTATTTATTTCCTTATTTCTAGGCGCTTTAGTGTCGTTATTTACTTTAGACGTTTTTATGTTATTTCTTTGGTTTTCAGGCACTTTAGTGCACTTTTTTTATTTTCGTAGCTTATATATACTGTGAGAACCCTATTTCGAAATTATTGAATGAATAGAAAATTCGTGAGTTTCTTCCTCTTTGTTGAGAGATTAGGGTTTCAGGATTGGCCCTCGGGTGTTGAGGATTCCACCCCGGAGTTTCCGTTTTCTCTTCTCTCTTTCTTCAAGGTGCGAGGAAAGGTAAGCTTCTTTTGATTCCTAATTCGTACTTCATGATAATCCATTGTTTTTCGACACCCCTCGTCCTTTTCTGAACCCCCCCCCCCCCCCCCCCCCCCCCCCCCCCCCTCTTTTTTGGTACGATCGAAAAGAGGGATGCCTAGCCACGATAACCGGATCCAAACTTGACTGTGGACTGGTCTATGCTAGATCTGGGATATCCTCATATCCCTAGATCCTCCCTGTTTTACGATTTTACATGATTTTATGCAAAGGGGCATGATCCGAACGGACGGATTTCATCTTCGTGTTGAGATTTGTTAGTTTCCTCTGATTGAAAGTAGTTAGTTTCGTAATTTTATTATTTGAATATCTTCCAACTTGATATACATGCATCTAGGGTTAGATCATCGCATGCCCCTGCATCAAAAGCCCAATGATAATAAGAGGAGAGGCTAGGGGCATTACCACCTTCTAAGCCTTCTCTCTCTTCTCCTCATATTCTCCCTCTTTCTCCTTCTCAATCTAACTTAATGAACAGAAGGATTATGATTTTTCCGTCTAGGAGATTTTTGGTGCACTGGTCATCCAAAATGGGCCGCTGATCTCAACATTTTGGATCACTGAACCATGGGCCCCATTTATACAAACGGAACCATACAGACCTTTGACCCAAGCATTGTATAATAACTCTGAAAAGGAATTATATAATCCTCAACCCCGGTCCCGGTATATGCATAGTACCCTCACCCTTACAGCTGGTAGAAGTGGGACCTATGGTTCATTTATTCCGACTGTAAATTGGATGGTCCCCCGCAATAGATGGACCATGCTTGAAAAGTCTCATCGATGGAATGCTCTTAATTCTTCAACAGGTGACCTAGAAAGTAGTTGGTTCAAAAGTGAAAAACAGCAAGCTCCACATTGAACAGAAAATATGCCGATACCCTTGAGAGTTTGGATGCTTCCAACTAGGGAGAATTTTGGGGCAATAACCCACCAACGGCAGGACCCAATAGATCAACGGTCTGAATCACTGAACTGTTGTCCCACTTGTACAAAAAGGAAGCCAAAGGATACTATGTATACATCCTTTTGTTATGGTCATATAACTCCTCCAATATTACATTATATTATATTCAGCAGGAAGGTGAAAGCAGTCAAACAAAAGATAATACAAAAATCAGCTTCTCCAACTAGGGAGAATTCTGGGGCAATACCCCACCAAATACAAAAATAGCTATCCATATGCAGTGATTTGGTATGATAAAGAGACAAGAGCCTGACTTGGATAAGCAAATGAAGGCGTTAAACAAGGTAAGTTCAACTTTTTATTGGTTATAGTCAATAATCAATCCTCAATAGAGTCATTCGTTGCATACATATCATTATTTTGGTGCTTAAAACAATATCTGTTATTTGACATACTATATTGAACACAGTTGGAAATATATAGACTTTGACAAAGCAGCTTCTCACAATAAGATACTAAGAATCGTAAAACTTGTCTTATTGGTAATTTAATGGTTCCTTTTACCGTATTATGTATAAATATATACAAGCCAACCCAAATTAATTGGGATAAGGCTCAGGTCACATGTATACAACATAATTTATTGGTAACTTCATTTTGGAGAAAGGACAAAGGCCCTAAAACCAATAACAGTAAAAGTTTTGAAGCAAAAAACTTCTTCCTCTAGCTGCTAGAGGAACTGGAGTTGTTTTCGACTTATTCATTCAAATCAAAAGAAGAGATCAAAGGCTCAGACATTGGATCGCCTCATTTACAGTTTTCGACTTATTCATTAAAATCAAAAGAAGAGATTAAAGGCTCAGACATTGGATCACCTCATTTACATGCACTACAATATGAATTTGAGAACACAAAATTTGAAACAGGTGGTGAACAAGATCGAAGAAGGCATCTTCAGTCAAATAAACTTGGATTATATCTATGATGAGGATGACCCACTAATACCTTGGTTGGAGCAAAGGGAGAAGTAAATAGAAAAAGATAATGAGGAAGTCGATGTGCATGACCCAGTATTGCGCACGGTCCAGCAACAGAGTAGCTTTATTGTTTTGGAGAAGGTTACTAAAGATCTACTAAAAAAACAAAGAAACCAAGATGGATGGTAATGATACACCTAGTACTGCTGTACAACCATTCACACAATCTGAGATTGAAAAGCATCAACATAGAATAGGAGAAGAACTCACTTATCAGTATACGCATTCACGGCACGAACTAACAAAGGGATGAGCATCATAGGGAGTACGGTTCCAGTAGAACTAGAAATGGGGGATGTGGGGCACTAGGAGGACAACAGATGGCTTATGAATATGGATAGTTTAGGAGGCTCATGAGGCATTTTCTTGTTGGACTAGTCCTAGATACGCTCCACATGGAGCAGGATATGGGGGATATAAATATTCAGATCCGGATCCAAGTCATTCATCGCAGTCATACACTCAGCAGTACAACTAGTATCAGTACAACTATAGCTATGACTATAGATCAACATCTAGCATTAGCGCTGACTATTCTTGTTCAAGTTCAACGCAACAAATACCTAATGACAGTGATGATAGTGGTCACTCATCCTCAACTTACATTAACATGGTTTTTCCCTCTAGTTATTATAGAATATGCGGCGCTCGTGTCACAACTGGATAATGACAATGTTGAGGTTAAGCAGACACAGGCAGCACAATTTTTTCTCTAGAGGTCACTAATGGTGAGTAATGTTTATATGTTTATGTTTGGATTCGACACTTTCGCCAAAGCCCATTCCATTAAATTTAATTTTTCCCTATTAAACACCTCCTAAATGCCCTTCCACTTCTATTTCTAAAGCACTGACTATTGCTTTCCACCCATATAAACTATAAGCTCACCAACATCGCCTACCATTCCACGCTAGCAAAAAGCTCTCCACCGAACTCATCATCACCCAAGAGATCCCAAATAGATTCAAGAAGTAATCCCAAATTTCTTTCACAGAAGGGCAATGAATAAAGATATAAACTACCGATTCATCATTTCAGAAGCACATTACACACATTAAATGAAGCACCATTCCTCTCTTACAAAGATTGTCCACCATGAGAACCTTATTCATACCTACGAGCCATAAAAAAACTGCCACATTGGGAGGGACACCATAGCGCCATACTGAAGCTGGGCCTAGAAACACCCCCCTAGGACAACCCACTTAAAAATCTATACTGTGATTTTACTGAGAAGCGCCCAGATTTCTCCTTACTCCATACCATCTAATCTCTAACACCCAAGTCCCAACATCAATTTAGCACTGCAAGGAAATGCCAAGACTTCTCCTTACTCCATTTTTGTCTATCTCAATTAATGATTCATACATTAACATTATAGTTATGGTTATAATAATTGTGTCATCAATTCATCATTACTCATATGATCTTATTTCTATTGATATTCGATATTTAGAATATTAAATAGGAGTTTTAGAGTCAGTCTCAGCCTCTCAGGTTAATAGCATCAGCAGGCAGCCCGAAAGAGTATTCTTACCAGAGAATGGCATGTTATACCTCTACTTTCATCAAAATAAAAATAAACACTTGTACTACTCAAATCTACTCAAGCTCATTGGATCATTCCCCTCCTAGGAAGACATTAGAGCAAAGAATTGGAAGGATTTGCCCCCAAATGGCTACTACTACCCATATTCAATGTTTTTAGTATCAACGATATTGGCCGATATATCCCACGACATATCTTGCATCCCACCTGTGTGATACGAAACACATAGCTAGTGCCAATATATCCCACCCATCTAATCTAATGAGCATTTTTTTTTTTTTGATCTTTTTTTTTTTTTTTTGTAAATCATGTTAAATCAATGTCAAATGGTTACAAATCCACGATTCTTCATGTTTTGCATGAAAAATTATGGATTTGGAGCTTTAATTTAGAGATTTTGGGGGGATGGGCCGAGTTGCGGAAAATTGGAAAAAATCAAAATTTTCTAATTTCTCACAAATAAGTTTCAATCTTTGTGTCCAAACACAATCAAATATGTATATAACCCAATCTAATGATTCTTCTTTTGCTTTTGAATGCATTGCTTGTGTTTCCATACATGTCTAGTTACATTTATAAATTATATGAATATACTTGCGTTAGTTCAGTTAGACAATGCATAGATTAGGACCCCATTCAAAGGAAATCTATTATATGCACCTTTTTTTGTAATGTTTTGATTTCTAAGTGTATATTGATGATGCCCTTTTAACAATCCTTGAAGTTTCATTGAAAAATTTGAGCAATTTTCCACTGTTTCTCAACAACGACAATACATTACACGATACAAACGAAATATCTATCCATATCCCCAGGCTGCAATACATTACACAATAACAATATAGAAATCATTGCCCATATCCCAGAATGAAAAAGCCTAAAAAAATCCTATTTTAAGACACATATTGAACCAAATGCGCTTAAGAAGCACTACCATTCATTTTAGAGAAGAATTTCTTTACTCGTTCCGAGCTAGGCCTCGTTAGGATGCTCCAGCTTGAGGGGGAGTGTTGAAAGGTTGATAGTTGAATAAGGCCCATTGGGCCCAAGTCAATGTAATTAGTTCCATACACCCCATTCACGTTTTTACTATTACAATAAGAGTGGAGGGTTGGGGTTTCTTGTTCTCTCTCCTCTCTCTTTCTCATTGTTTCTCTCTTCAATCTTTCTTCTTCTTCTCATTGTAGCTTCTCATACGCCCTCAAGATTAGCACCATGTAGCCATTTAACACGGTATCAACGCCTAAGTGTTCCTTGGGTTTCTTCTCCTTTGTCTTCTTCTTTTATGGTTTCTTCTTCTTTTTCTTCTTTTCTTCTTTTCCCTTCATTTTTTTCCTATGCTTTTTCAATTCTTTTTTTGAATTTTTTTCGAAAGGATTTGTTGATTCTTCTTCTTCTTCCAAGGTTTCTTCTTTTTTCTCTTTTCTTCTTTTCCCTTCATTTTTTTTTCTTATTCTTTTTCAATTCTTTTTTAAAGATTTTTCCTAAGGATTTGCTAGTTTTTTTCCTGTTGAAGCAGATTTTTGTATTACCTTAATTAGGGTTGTTGGGTTTTTTTCTATTGAAGAATTTTTCTGTATTACCTTGGCTAGTGTTTGCTAGATTTTTTCTGTTGCCTAGGCTACGGTTTACTAATTTTTTCTATTATAACAGAATTTTTTTTGTATTTTTCATGTTTACGTTCCTAATCCTCAATGGCCCCCCTCTTTCCTTCCTTTCTCTTTTTCTTCTTCTTCTTCCTCTTCTTCTTCTTCCTCTAAACTCTATGAGTATTATTCTTCTAATTTTTCTCAACACGTGGTGCTTCCCTTACTAATCTTCTTTTCTTTCTTTCCTCTTTCCCTCTTTCCTTTCTTAAACAACAACTTCTTATTAACCCTTTTACCTTCACCTTTCATTCTTTTTTTCATTATTCTTTTTTCAGATTTTGGGAATCGTGAGGCATTTTCCTGACTAACTTATTGTGATTTGTACAAGGGGGAAGCATGCGGCTGGATTTCTAGGGTTTTAAATTATGCGTTGCTAGATTTGGAGCACCTCTGTTGATCGGCTGAAGTTTTTGTTCATCCAGTTCATGTGTTGCTGGATTTGAAGCCTCTTTGATGTGTGGTTGAAGCCCTTGTTGACTTTTTTCCGCTGTCTAGTTAGAGGTATTTGACTACATTGTCTCTTATTGTGTGACATATGCTTGCCTCATCTCCACATCCTCCTCCAACGACTTAGCAGCTTCTTCGTTTCAAGCTCTCATTGCCAAGACAAGCTCTCATTGCCAAGATGTGTTACATGACCAATATTTATTTTGAGCAGTTTGCCCAACTCGTTTATGCACCAGGTAATTGGGACCAGTGTTGTCAAAATCCTACGATTTACAATTTACAATATACGATTTTAGTCAAATCTTAAGCAAAATGATTTGAATCCCAACCTTGAATCTCTTTTTATATGAATCCTATGCTTTATGATTTGCATCCTACGATTTACGATTCAAATTATACTTGTTCTCTTCTATTTTAAGCTTCACTTGGCTTTCATTTTATGTTTTTAAATTGGTGGAGGCTTTAAGAATCGTTTAAAAAAGGTAAATTATTTTATTTGTTCTTTATAAGAGATTAAATGATATATATTCTCTTCAATGCTAAATCATGTAGCTTTTTTTTTTTTTTTTTTTTTGTAATTTCTTACTTCTTAACTGGTCAAAACACCAAATTGATGTGTGACTTACCTTGTAATGTTTTTAGGGATGGTTATAATCATCCTGACTTATATGTAATTTCTTACTTCTTAACTGGTCAAAACACCACATTGATGTGTGACTTACCTGTAATGTTTTATGGATGGTTATAATCATGCTGACTAATATGTAGTATGGAATGATGTTTGGAAATCCAAATATCTTTTTTTGTCGGTCTACGGTATCAAAGGCCGCTTTTTCACTGTGATTCTATATTCAAGAAAGGTAACAAGAAACATAAATTACTAAAGAATCCTTGCATGTTTCTTTAAGGGAAATTTCTTGAAAGATTAAAAGAAGAAGAAGAAGAATCCAACATTGATGACAAAATAAAGATTGATGACTTTTATAAATAAAAAAAACAAATCTGACTTATTTATATTTTTCATATTTTTTTCAAATTTTCAAGAAATTGTAAAAAAAAAAAAAAAAAAGATTTGTGATTCAATACGATTCAACCCCTACTATGATTTGCAATATGATAACGATTTTGACAACATTGGTTGGAACCCGTTTATTCATCAAACAGCTGGTTCACGCTTGTTTGGACTGGGTGATTGTCCCAGCCTTGGCTCAAACTTATGATGGTACCGAGCTTGTTTACTCTTAAGCAGTTGGCTCAGATTTGTTGTTTATATTGGACAGTTGGTCCATTCTTATTTGCTCCAGATAGTTGTCCAAACTTGTAATTGTGTTAGGCAGTTGGCCCAACCTTTGTTGAGTTAGATAGTTGATCCAGACTCATTATTTATATTGGACAATTGGTCCATTATAAACAACATTTATGCACTAGACAGCTGGTTCACGCTTGTTTGGACTGGTGATTGTCCCAGCCTTGGCGCAAACTTATGATTGTACTGGGCTTGTTTACTCTAAGCAGTTGGCTCGGATTTTTTGTTTATATTGGACAGTTGGTCCATTCTTATTTGCTCTAGATGGTTGTCCAGACTTGTAATTGTGTTAGGCAGTTGGCCCAACCTTAGTTGAGTTAGATAGTTGATCCAGACTCGTTGTTTATATTGGACAATTGGTCCATTCTTATTTGTTCCGGATGGTTGTTCGGAATTATGAATGTGTAGGTCAGTGGGCCCAACCTTAGTTGAGTTGGATTGTTGATCTAGACTCGTTCGTGATAGATGGTTTGTTCTAGTAGCTCACATGACTGAAGTTGCAGAAGTGTTTGTTCGCTTGAAGGCATTGATGGTCTCATCGCCACACTTCTGATTCGCTCGTTCGCCTCTCATCACAGCTAGCACTACTCATCTCCACAAACGCGCTACTTTTTTATTTTGTTTTTATGAAATCTTTTATGTGACTCCCAACCTCAAGTTTCTCTTTTCAAAGCACCTTGAGTTTGAGAGGTGTTAGAGAAGAATTTCTTTTTTTCTTAGGTTTAATTATGTTAGAAAAAAATTTATTTTTTCTCAGGTTTGATTATGTTAGCCCTTGTTCTAAACTAAGCCTTGTTAGGATGTTCCAGCTTGAGAGGGAGTGTTGAAAGATTGATGGTTGAATAAGGCCCATTAGGCCCAAGTCCATGTAATAAGGCCCATAGGCCTCATTCGCATTTTTACTATTATAAATAAGAGGGCTGGGTTTCAATAGACTCTAAGCATCTCTCTCTCTCTCTCTCTCTCTCTCTCTCTCTCTCTCTCTCTCTCTCCCCCCTCCTTTCTTTTTCTTTTCATTGTCGCATCTCATAAGCCCTCAAGATTAGCACCATGTAGCCATTCAACAATTCGGACCTCTCTCTCTCTCTCTCTCTCTCTCTCTCTCTCTCTCTCTCTCTCTCTCTCTCTCTCCTCCTCCTTTCTTCTTCTCCTTCTCATTGTAGCTTCTCATAAGCCCTCAAGATTAGCACCATGTAGCCATTTAACAATTCAGACGATTGCTCTTTTCCATTGCAGTGGAGCACCACAGGCACCCACAAAATAACAAACTTCAATGCTATAGGTCTGGTCCACACTAGACAACACTCGGAACATACCCATGTATGTACCTTACAACAATCAATACATACGCCACTACCCGTGAATGCACCGCCCCAAACTACTGCATGAGATCTTCACTTTTAAACCAGCAACAAACACCATTCACCCTCCACATAAGATCCGACCAATGACACAGATTTGATGAAACAGCCCCAAGAATAAGCCAAGCAAAATGAGCAACAAACCTAGCCTAGAAAAAACTCCACAAAAAAATTCAAATCTCCACTGACCTTCACGATTCCACTTCCTGAATATTACAATTAATCATACAAACTTTTTAGGGGCTATCAATATCCACAAGATAACCCAATTGATCCGTACAACCAGATAAGTAAAAATGAATTTCAGTTGTAGTTTCCTTAGATCTGATAAAACACCATCAAAACTTGGATAAAAAAATTTCCAAAAAAATCCTCTAAATTCAAGATTTCTTCGAAAATGTGATTTTTATTTCTTTCTTCAGAGGGTCCGACGGCCATACAACTAACATTGTATGTACAGCTAACGACTTCAGCAATGGACCCAAGGAAGCTTTAAGTCCATTGATTTTATTTTCTACAATCCATGTTTACAAAACATTCACATTACTTTGATTATCCCAAGTAAACCAAGTTTTGGCCCATTTGGTATGCGTCGTAGTGTTACATGCATAAAATCAATGTTTTAAATAGCTACAATATGTAGCATGTAGCTTATGCTACGCAGTGTAGCTTCGCCTTAACGCAACGTAACTCATGAAAATAACTTAAGTCGCGTGTAGCCTATGCTACATGATGATTTGCATATGCTATATAGAGTACGCAACTCACATTACAAGTCATCTTTCACTAAAACATTAAAATCAATAATGTTTTCAATGATTTCTTACATTTTTTATTTTCAATAAAAATTAGTTAATCTATTTAATGCTTTTATTAAAAACAATATATGTAATAGTATTAAATCAGTTTCCTTGCTCTTTTTTTAACCTTTATACTTAATTATTACCCTTTCCTATTAATTTAGGCTGCATTAGGTTAATATCATGAAATTTCATTAATAATCAGTCTAATTTGGTGAATATCATGAAATTGGTGCAACCAAGCACAACCCTGATTAAAAAAAAAAAAAAAAAAATCAGTAAGTAGCATGCAAATTATGCCTCAAACTTTAGAGGGGTGAACGCTATAGTACCTGCTATTCACTATTTAAAACACTGCATAAAATAGAGCATCATTGTATTAAGCATTTGGCGCTTAACACACTATGCTCATAAATTAAAAATAGTGCTATTTCACACTGCTTCATTCCAAAGTACATTGCCAGCACTATGCCAATAGCTCATGCCTAACACAGCCATGTCCAGGGAGGGAACATACATGAGATCCAAACAGTCCAAGTGCACCGCCTCATTTTAACCCAACAGCCCTTAGGTTCATACAAAACTCAGGCAAGCCACACCATAAAGAACATTTGCAATGGTGACGCCTAACATTAGTTGTTTGTGGGCACCGCAGCCATGTCAAGGGAGGGAACATACATGAGATCCAGACAGTCCATCAAGTGCACCACCTCATTTTAACCCAAGAGCCCACAGGTTCATACGAAACACAGGTAGGCCACACCCTAGAGAACATTTGCAATGGTGATGCCTAACATTAGTTGTTTGTGGGCTCACCATGGTTTGTATATGATATCCAATCTGACTGTTTGATGTGTCCTACCAAGATGAAGGGACATTCCAATAATCAAGCCATTTCAAAACTAAGGTGGGCCCCAGCATGTGAATTTAGATAGGCATTTTACATCCACCTAAGTTTTGGAGTATTCTGATTTTTAGGATCATGTCCAAATATGACGCAACGCATCAAATGGATGTGGATTGTATCAAAATTGATCACCTCTTTATTCACTGTCCTTTTGTTACAAAGGTTTGCTTCTTCTTTTTTTTCCTGAGTTTGTTTCACATAGTTTGGGTTATGCCTAAGGTGGAAGATCTGTTGTGGGCTTGGCATAGAGGTGCAGTTGGTAAGGCTGGGAAAGCGGTTTGGCGGCTGCGCATTATGGTGGTGCTCTAGGTTATTTGGAGAGCCAGAAATGGCAAATGTTTCCAGAATGAGGAGGGGGTTAGGGAGGTCATTTGTAATGTTAAACATTTTGTGTTGGAGTGGGCTGTCTATGCCAAGACAGCTCCTGCTGTTCCTTTCCCTTTGTAGTTGTTCTTTTCTTTGTTTGTTTCCTTTCCTCGTGTTTGCGAGTTTTTAATAAAATTGTCATCTTTCAAAAAATAAAAAATCAAAATAGATCACTCACCCCATGGTAAGCACACCCTCGTACGCCTAGCCGTTCTGTAAACAACCCCTTACAAGGAATGGGGCTACTAAGAATAGGGGACTGTGATGGCAGGTACGCATGCAACCAGAAAATTGCATGTTTATCATGATTACAAGACTAATCCAGACCGTCCAAATCGTTAAATCAACTATGCATGGATAATGAACAGAAAATTAAACTCAGGGGCTCACACAATTGGTGATGTGATCGTGAGGAAGTATTTAAAAAAGGCTTTGCACTATCCACATATGCATATACAGATAATTAATGTCTCCGCCAAACACCGAATATCATTGTCATGACAACTGTTATCATAAAAAATAATCTTATCCAGGTAACACTATCCACATAGTTGTATGACACCCGCCAAACAGGCCGTACATTGCTTAGTCCTGATTTTGGTGCTATTCGAAATAATTGAGTACAAAATCTCTGTCTAAACTAGTGTCTAAGACTAGATTTAATTATTTGAACTCTCTTAGATTACAGTTATCACCTAAAACTTCGCCTTTTATTCTATTTCAGATTTAAACTTAATTATTGATTTTTGGTCTATTTGAGATTTGAACTTCATTGCTGAGTTAGCCATCAGAAAGGAAATATTGTCACATTGCCTTGAATCTGAACTGTATGTAGAATACACAGTGACCAGTTGTCTTCTCTAATTACCCATCATTTAAAAATCTAACCATATTGCTAGATTTGAACTGTACCATCAGCATTAAATTGTAATTTTTTGTTTTTGAAAGTTTGGACATCCTATCATTCATAGATTTAGGGGGGGAAGGTCTGCCTGCTTGCGAATTGCTAGATTTAATTAGAAAATCTTGGACATTCTTTTATTCTAGTAATGAATATTCAGATTTGAATCTGCCTAGGATTTGAACTCTTGTGCTTTCATCTTAGATTCTTATCATTGATAAATCTAGAAAGAAAATCTAGTTTACTTCTAATTCAACAATTCGTTATAGTATAGCTCATATCTTCACAATATTTAGTGGAAAATTCGATCTTGGAAAACCAGTCATTTGTACTAATAATGAATATGAGTATGATTTGCTTTTAATTAAATCCTTCCTTACAGTTTTAACTCATTCTCATAATCTTCATTGGAAAATCCATTTTTCTTCTCTCATTCAGTCATTCACTATAATTTTCTTTAACTTGTACCAATTTGCCTTGGTTGATTAAGTTATCTCAATTTGCCTTCATAAACTTTTGATTGTTCTAACTTCTAAGTTGATTCCTTCATATAACTTCATGAAAATCAGATTATTTGTCATATCACAATCTTTCTCACTTGACTGATTTTAACACATTGCAAACTATCTTAGATTGATCCCAGTTGTTCCAGGGAAATATACTTTGCTATTTGCCAATATCCAATTTGGTTGATGGAAAATACAGTTTGGGCCCACAAGCTGCAGCCTTCCTGCGATTTAGTCCTTTGGCAAGCATTCAATGAATTCTCCAGATTCACACAATGCTGAAAGTGAGATCTTAGCAATAGGAACTACCAAGGTGCCCCTCCTGCTGCTACTTCAGTACCATGTTCGTGCTTCCCACTTCAGTGCCAAATCCACTCATTCTTTCATGAAATTATGAGAGACTTCTTTGAGGGGTTTCTCGCATGGCATTCCACAGTATCAATACCAAATCCAGGCAAATACATTGATAGCCTAGTAACTCTACATTTGGTGGACATATAGAAGAAAATGGTTGTTAATTCATTAAAAAAGAGGAGAACTAGAAAAAAGTGAAGGGAAAAAAAGAGAGAGAACTAATGAGGGTTAATGACTTTGATTTGAATTTCAAACCAGAATAGAATCGTCACAGATATTAGCTGTTAGATACTTGGATGTTCTCAGGAACTCGCCTGGTTGATAGGTGATTGCTAATTAGAGATCATGGTCCCACTTGCCCATGGTTTCTACAATTGATGATCAAGTACAATGCTCATGGGATATGGCAACAATGGTTAAAAAATAGTCGGGAAAAAAGATAGAAGGGACATGCAATGGGCAGCCAGACGAACCCAAAGGATCCCTGCTGTGGGGATGGATCATGTTGTTTGTCACCAACCTACAAAGTTGAAATTACTTGAAGGGAGGTGGAAGACCTACTCAAGAAGTCTTGCAAAGTGGGAGAGATTATCCCAAGAGACAACTTCATGGAAGGGGTGATGATTTGCTTTTGTGTAAGTGGGATCAGATGCTAATGCCTCTAAAGCCAAGAAAGAGTCCATGGAGAAGAGCTTGTGAGAAAATCCTCAGGGTTCAAAAAGCAAAATATGGCCAGGAAGCGTTTCCAATAACAATAAGAGGAGATTACGGTAGATTGGGCTTGCATTCAATGTGGATTTTCCATAGCAACTAGTCATGGGCAATGCTCCACCACCTGGGGGGAAGAAGTACAGCCAAGCTCTTAAATCTGGCCTACCTTCTTATTCCTCTAAGGGGGCTTGACTAGTTGAGGACGATGGTCTCAAATCTGTAAGAGTGGGAGCTCAAATAAGCCGAGCTAGGAGGCAGCATTATCAAAGTCCTCTCAGAGGACAATGTCCTATAACTGATTTCCAATTGGATTTCCATCAACTGGGGCGTCCAAATCCTAAATGCATCAATGAAGAAGCTGAAAGACTTAAAGGGCGTGAATTAAGTTGGGCGGTGAGTAAGAGGCTGAGCAATTGTTGGGAGAAGGATATTTCTTCACGGAAGGGCCTCTCTTAGGATTTTTAAATGGTCAAAATCTGAAGAGCAAAGGGAGGGATGGTCAAATGGATCCATTTATGAGGACTACCACTAATCGCATGGTCAACTGGGACCATGTCTGTGGCAGGGGACTAATGCATTGCACCAATCGCCATGTGAGCAATCTCTGCATTAGGGAGTGCATTAGTCTCAATTGCCATGTGAGGATTTGGGTGGCTGGTGTAATAGAGCACCAGTCACCATCAGAGGATTAGGTGGTTGAATTTGGAGCCAATCTCTGCATTAGGGACTGCATTGGCATGGTGAAAGAGAATTGACCCAAAATCAAAGTCATGGAGAACGACTTTGAGTGGAAGATCAAATGTGAGGACAAGTGACTTCCAAGCTTAGAAAAGGAAGAAGAAACTGAAGCTGTGGGTGGAAGATCAAATTTGTGAGGTAGAGGCAAAGATCAAGAGGGAAGCAGAGATAGCCAGTTGTTCGGTTTGATGGAAGAAGGACTAGGAAAGTGGAGCGAAACGATAGGTGTCCCTAGGCCAATCACTAGATATGGCTATGAAAAAGGTTGCAGAAAATGAGGATACTCGGTCACACCCTATCTAGAGATGAGCCAGACAAGGGCACGACAACAATTGGTCAACTCAAGGTGGGGCCCGCTCCTTAAGGGACTACTTGTTGGAAGGAGTAAGAATTTGAGAAGTTTCTTCTATTTTAAATCTTTAATATGTTAGATTTAGGTGACAAGTGTTGAAACTCGTCTGAAACACTATATGCGGCTATCCCAGTTCCCAAGAAAGAGTGATCTTACAAGACCTCACAATATTTTCACAAGATAAATCGGTAATAGAACATTTTGAAGGGGCTCTCCAACATGGTTGAAGGGCACTCATGCCCCATGTTTCCCAAGTAAGTCTCAGCATGCAAGGAGCATCTCTGGTGCAACCCGGTTCAAATCAATGGGATATCGACGCCAAATTACAAAGAAGTAGATCATAATTACGCTTACAAAAATATTTGGGTAGAAAGGAAGAGAACTTTATTGATATCAAACTTCTTAACTTATAATACTTTAAACAAAAAATCACACTACAAAAAATATTGGAATCACTACTTCCTACACTAAACCCCCTTTTATAGACTCTAAGCAAATCTCCAATGAGAATCCCCCAACGAAGAGATTGATTTCAAATCAATCATAGTTGACTTCAAATCAATATAATGTACCTAAAATGGTAAAAGCTTAATAATAATTAAAAGGAAATATTAAAAAATCTTAATTACATCTCTAAACTAGCCCCATATCTTTAGTCACATTCTCCTTATATCTTCAATCACATCTTTAAATCAACCCCTATATCTTCCAAAAATAGCACATTGAAATCCATGATTTAGGCCCTCAAATCTATGAATATTTAGTCTGGAAATCAGCACATGTTGGGCCTCACAGTGGGCTATGGGCCTACATCATCGCAAGGACTTACAGTGAGCCTACATCAATTCTCCCCCACTTTGAAAGAATTCATTCTTAAGTTGGAAACAATCTCAACCCCAGACTACTTGTACGACGAATCTTTTTCTTCTTTATTGGAAGATGGTGATGTAACCCTACGCATTGGCTCAGCACAACCTTTATTGGACTTCGTGGTAGATGACCTCTTTCACTTGCACTTTTGTGGGTACCAACTTGATCATTGTAACTCTAAAGTTCTTCATGTATCTGGAAATATTTGCTCCGTTTTTCGTGCCATGGTCATCTTTTACAAAGGTGCTTCAATTTGAGTGTGTAGACCCATTTGCATGATTATCAATGTGACTATCAATATTAGGGGATCCATCAATTGATCCATTGATGAATTCAAGTGTGGGTATATATCAGTAACTTCATATGTCAACTTTTCCTTTTGACTTCATGGATCTCTTCGTCGTTTCCCAAATTTCACTTTTAATTACAGATTCTTTGTAACGTTATAACAATCGAAGGATTCGATCACTAGTGTCTTCATAGGCCGGGGCCGCCCATTGTTGGTTAGGACCTTGGTAGGAAGTGGGGACCTTCCCCTACGTGTCCATGTGCCCCAACTTCAGTCTCTAGATTCCCTCCACGTCAGAGTTCCCCCACTTGATTAGTGAGATTGCCTACCGCATGGGTGAGTTGAACTACCGGCGCTGTGAGTGCATGGATCAATTGGATTACTTGCAAGAACACTTCATGTGTCATTGCCTTCGAAGCCATTATGAAATTATGTAGAGTCGGCATTTCCCCAACGATCGCTAGAGTTGTACACAAACCGAGCCAGCTCGAAAAGATCGCTCGGCTCGGCTAAAAAAAGCTTGGTTTGACTCGGCTCATAGGGTGGATCAAGCCAAGCCGAGCCTATTTTTTGGGCTCGTTGAAAATTCAAGCCAAGCTCGAGCTAGACCGAGCTCGATTCGGCTCGACTCGAACCAGGCTTGGATCGGCTCGGTTTGTGTTTTTTAAATGTATAATATAATATAATATAACCTATATTTCATTCAAGCGCCCTAATAATCCCTTTTTGGTTTTTTTTCATTAGAGCGCCCTCGCCCACCCGGCCGCCCACCTAGCCTCAAACGCTCGTCGTCCGATGTCTAGCCAAACTCGCCCGGATTGCTTGACAGCCAGACTCTCCCCTCCTCTCTGATCTCTCTCCCCGGCTAACCAACGACCAGCCTAACCTGCTCGGTTGCTCCTGCTCTTCTCTCTCAAATCTCTCTCACTCTCCCCTAGTTGCCCAGCCAGCCAATGCCCAACCGACCGGACCCCCCCCCCCCCCCCCCCCCCCCCTATCCGTCCAACCAACCGCCCTCAACCCTGTCTAAGATCGAATTTAGGCTCGAACACCCGAGCTCGGCTTGAAAGCTCATCCAAACCAAGCCAAGCTGCCCAGTTGGGCTCGATGACCAAGCCGTGCCAAGCTCGAGCCCAACCACTTTGTTGATCGAGCCCAGCCGAGCTGGGCCAAGCTCAATTCGATTCGGCTCGTGTATAGCTCTAACAATCACACGCTCTAATACCAAAATGGTGCAACCCGATTATCGAATCAATGAGATATCGACACCAAACCGCAAAGAATCATACAAGAATTACACTCACAAGAATATTTGAGTAGATAGGGAGAGAATTTTATTGGTATCAAACTTATTCTCTTACAATACTTATAAAAAAGAAAAGAAAAGAAAAACTCACACTTAGAAAAATATTGGAATCACCACTGCCTACACTAAACCCCTTTTTATACTCTAAATGAATCTTTAATGAGAATCTCCCCCGACAAAGAGATTGGCTTTCTAAGACCTTATTTGAAGTCAAGATCATCTAGTAGAACCCCTAGCCAGATGCATGCCCGAAATCTCATAAGCATGATCCAGTAGAGTCCAGCACTTGTGATAAATAGCCAAATGAATACAACCCTCATGCTCAAGAGGCAGTGTCACCTAGGAGCTACTTCAGTGCAGCATATATAGCTGCAAAACCCTTTGACCTAAGCCTGTTTTGGTGGGAGTGGGATTTCTCTTAAGCAATCTTCTTCCATGACTGGTCCAGCTACAAAAGATTAGGCCTTGTAGGTTCAAACAAGATTCCATTGTTGGTGAGGATAGCGCGCACAATGCCAAATGTTTTTGCAATCGGGCGGACCTGAAATCTGAAAGGAAATGAGCGGCATTTCATTGATGTGGAATACAGATTTATTTCAAGAAGATGATAGCTGGGTCAAAGCTTTTTGAATCTTCGTTCTTTAAAGATAGATGAGAGAGTAGTTGCAAGCATTTTTTTTCCTATATTGGGGTGCAAAGCGAGCTCATCCCTGTTGACTGATTTAGGTATCCCTCTTTATGTTGGAAAACTGCCCAAATCCCTTTCAGATATAATTGTGAAGAGAATGGAAAGGTTCTTCCTAGAAGAGTAAACATTTATCTTTAAGGTGAAGAATAACTCTCATTAAATTAACTCTCTCTAACAGGCCCACTTACTTCGTGTCTCTATTTCAACTTCAAGGACAATGAAATTGAATATACCTTCATCTCCTTTCCCTACCAGAAAGCTTCTTTTTATTCCATCAGAGAGCAAGGACAAGTATTTGGAATGGACCCCTTTGAAACATTTAGGTCACTCCTATGTGGATATGTTCTAAGCAGCTAGTATTAATGCCTCATCTAGTGTGATATGGAAGTGCAAATGTCCCAGGGCTCAACCCTGGACATTCAACAACAGTGATGGTGGTTGTAACAGCCACCGCCGTTACCATTATGATATGAGCTGGCCATTACGGCCTCTTTTTTTCTTTTTTTTCTTTTTTTTTTGAAGAAAACCTGCATTGGCCCCATAATAGACCGTTACAGGCCCTTTTTTCCACAATGGCTGTTACAGCACCGTAATACGTAACGGTTCCCTCCATTATGTAAAAGTTTTTTAATACCTTAGTAGTGAAGGTTAGTAAGATCCTAACCCTGCACCACCTTTCCAATATGGTAATAATAACGGTAAATAGTTGCTTCATCTGTTTGCGATCAAAGGAATCTGTGAGCCACTTATTGGTTTATTGTCCTTTCTCTTAGCAGTGTGGAACTCTATTAACGATCTCCTTGACTTGCAGTGTTTGATGCTAGGGGCGGCAGAAAAATCTTTTAGAGGGATGAAGTTCCTGTGTTAAGTGAGAGGAACTGAGGATGGATGCCAAAGTATACCTCAGGTGGTCGGTTGTTCTTGAGGTCTGGTGATCGGGATTGAAATTGTAGGGCTTTCAAGAGTAAATGCCAAAGTATACCTCAGGTGGTTAACAGAATCAGAGAATTGATTCCTTCTCGGGCACTAATTTCTAAGGAATTTGTGGATGTTTCTCAGAATAGCCTTGGAAGAGGATGGATGGAGGTTAACAAGGACAAGTGTGGTAGGCCTGTTGTTTACAGAGGTCGGATTCCACCACTTCCGGGAATCTAGAAACTCAACTTCAATGGTAGCTTCATAGTTAACCAGGCCCACAGGGATTGGCAGTGTTTTTAAAGATGAGTAAGCTGGCATTCATTGCATGGTTTGCACCTTTGCTAGCCCAATCAGTTTGGCCAACTCAAACTAGACAGAGGTCTAGGCCTTTTGGTAGGGTATGTGAGAGTTTATTTGTGTGAAAGTTCCCCTTCTATCATCGAAGGGGATTCAGCCAGTGTTATTAGATGGGTTGATTCTTTTGTCGAATACCCTTGGCATTT
Source organism: Liriodendron chinense (assembly GCA_003013855.2). Lineage (NCBI taxonomy): Eukaryota > Viridiplantae > Streptophyta > Magnoliopsida > Magnoliales > Magnoliaceae > Liriodendron > Liriodendron chinense. The sequence goes on along the minus strand of ML058484.1, from coordinate 12,111,181 downwards.
TTCATGCTAGATTCACAAAATTAGGGAAGATGAAGAGGACCATATCAGTATCACTCACCCATGTAAAGAAGGATCTTAATGATGTAGCAGATGACTTGACCAAGATGGTTTCCATTCCTTCTCCAAAGTCTTTTTAATAAGAGAATTTTTCTCCTTATTGTAATTTTCTTTTTTCAATGCAATGATATTCACTCTTCAAAAAAAAGGCCAGTGCAAATTGTATCAAATGATAAAGTATTGGTATTTTGAAAAAAGTGTGACACAATATGCTTTTGTTTAATGTGATACGGCACGAAGTTGGTCAAAATTCATGCTAATTCTATCAAATGTGTATTGATATGTACTGCTTTTGGGGGTGGCCAACACCCAACATAGATGTTTTGAGCTGCTAAGTTGAAATACACCCCTCTACAACAGGTAACATGAAAAGATCATGGCAACCCATTGCCCAGTGTCATTATCTTTTCTTCTTATATTTTCAATATTCAATTTTTCAAAATTTTCAAGAGTCTTTTCCATTATAACAGCCCAAAATTTGTTATATCTATAGCAGCTGCTATTAAGGGAATCACCTGAAGAAATTAAAAGATACATAAAATAAATAAAGGTTTTGCTAACATCCCCACCTTCATGGGGATGTTAGCAACATCCATGAAGCTTTTAAATGGCACATGGGGTGACCTATCTTCGATCTGAACTGCTCATTCATTCATGCAACTAGGAACAGGCCATGGTGTAAAAATCACGCCAATCGGATGATCCTATGTGTCTGGTCGATAGCATGGAAAATGGACAGCCAAGATTGAGTGGAGAAACAAAATAGCTCCAATCATCATCTTGAAACATCTAGTAGACTAGTACATAGATCCCACTTTTTATTGCTTATGCCTACAAAGCAGCACTTTGGTTTCATGATTCTAACCATGTGATCTATGGCTCGTAAACAATGGATGATTGTAGCAAATTGACCCCATTCAATGGGTCACGATCATCCAATCAGCATGATTTTTGCACCATGGCTTGCTCCTATTAGTGCTAATGAATGAACCATTATGATTGATGATTGAGCATCCCACGTGTCATTCAAAAAGTTTTGGGATGTTGCTAACATCCCACTTTTTATTGCTTATGCCTACAAAGCAGCACTTTGGTTTCATGATTCTAACCATGTGATCTATGGCTCGAAAACAATGGATGGTTGTAACAAATTGACCCCATTCAAAGGGTCACAATCATCCAATCAGCATGATTTTTGCACCATGGCTTGCTCCCATTAGTGCTAATGAGAGAATCATTATGATTGATGATTGGGCATCCCACGTGTCATTCAAAAGGTTTTGGGATGTTGCTAACATCCCATAAAGGTGGGGGGCCTCAGCAACACCCAATAAATAAAGCAGTATGTGATGACTATAATGCAGCAACGATAGTAACAACCTCAGTTGGTTACACTCATCGTGGATGATTCTGAACCTTTCACCTGCACAGCGAAATTACTGTGAACAGGCCTAATACATACAGAGGATGCATGCTGGTTTCTGCACAATTGCTTGTTCTCACTTCTCAGATCTAATGAACAAAACTTGAAGGAAAGGCTGGCAGCTAAAATTACGTGAAGAGAGATTGAAGAGTGATTAGTGGCGTGCATCATCCAGGCCATTCACTAGGTGGGACCATCATGAACATGCCCTAGTAATCCAGGGGAGGGGTTCTATAAAAGGCTACCAAATGTTTCTTAAAAAATCTGGGTGTGGCCCAAACCGTTACCAACATGTACAAAGAAAAGAAACCTCACTTATTACTGATTACTGACAGGTTCGAACAATTGATTTGATTTATCAATCAAATCAACAGTAAGATTCAATTGTGAGATTTAGAATTATGAAAGTAAGGGATCAGAAATCCGGGTATCCGAAGGAAGGTTCCTAAATAAATCCTTGCTCGCAGGATCCAGAGACAGATTGATTATAAGGACTATCGATACTTCTAATTATCTTACCCTACTAGTGTAATGCCCACTGACTGAATCTTGAATTAGATTGGGTAGGCTAACGGGGAATCAAATTAGGAGTTGTGGAAAGGATTGAAGATACTTTGTATCCAAACTCACTAGTCTCTGAGTGGCTCGGGGCATTTAATCAATGTTGGATGGGTGATTAGCTCTTATAGAATAAAGTTGAAATGAAAAACTAAAATATTTCTTTATGGTAACCCCACCAAGAATGTAATGGGGTGTCTCCCAATTGTTTCATGGAATCAGAGACAGTAAGGCTTAGAAGTGAGATAGAGGTTATGTGATAAATAGTTATATTGATGGTATATTTTTAGGCCTTTTGCTTATAAAAGGCAACAAACCACATGTCCGTTGATCAGATGGCCAGGAGAGTGCAACTGATTCAAGATTACTCGACTAGGGTCCTGGAGGACGAGATCAGATAGAAACAAAGGATGCAGAGCATTTGGATAAAAGGAGATAAAAATACGAGTTTCTTTCATAACCTAGCAAGTTCACGTGCTAGAATTAACAAAATTAGAAGTATTATGGTCAATGGAGACCGTATTGAGGAGAAACATAGAATCGAGGAAGAAACTATTCACTTTTTTAGAAATCTCCTCCAAGGTGACGATTGGAACAGGCCAAACTTGTACTCAGTGTTTTAAATATTGACGATATCGGCCGATATATCCCACGATATATCTTGTATCCCACCTATGCGATACGAAACGCACAAGTAGTGCGATATATCCCACATGCTCGATCCAGTGACCATTTTCAATCCCTTTTTTTTTTTTGTAAATCATGTTAAATCAGTGTCAATTTCTTACAAATCTATGACTTTTCATGTTTTGCATGGAAAATAATGAATTGGGAGCTTCGGTTCCAAGATTTGGAGGAGATGGTCCGAGTTGCGGAAAATTGAAAAAAAATAAAAAAATTTCATTTTCTCGTAAATTGGTTTCAATCTTTGTGTTCAAACATAAAATCAAACATGTATGTAACCTGTTCTAGTGATTCTTCTTGTGCTTTTAAATATATCACTTGTGTTTCCACGTCTTCTTACATTTATAAATTATATGAAAGACTTTGAATATACTTGCAATTATTCAGCTAGACAGCACATAGATTAGGACCCCATATAAAGAAAACCTATTATGTGCACTTGTTTTTTGTTATGTTTTGACTTCTTAGTGTGCATTAATGTCTTTTTTAACAACCACCGAAGTTTCATTGAAAAATTTGACCAATTTTCCAATGTTTGCCCATGTTTCCGCCAACAACGATACATTATGCGATACAACCGATATATCCCATGCGATAACCGATACGTATCCGTATCCCAAGGGTGCGATACGTAACGCAATACCGATATTTTGAACACTGCTTGTACTAGCTGCAATTCGATAGTCTTTCAAGTGAAGAAGCAAATGCCATTGAGACACCGTTTTATTTTGGAAGAAGTGTAAATTGCGATAGAAAATTTAGGAGGTGATAAAGCCCCGGGGCCATATGGTTTCCCGATCTCTTTCTTCCATTTCTTTTGGGATACTTTAAAGACGGACCTGATGGAATTTATGAATGAGTTCTTTGACAGAGGTCGGATCTCCAAGGACATCAGTACTTCTATTGTGGCGCTTCTCCCGAAGGTGTCAGGTGTCGAATCTTTGAGAGATTTCAGGCATATTAGTTTAATCGGAAGCCCATACAAGATTGTGGCGAAAGTTCTTGCTTCTCGATTGAAGGAAGTTTTAGGGAAAGTAATATCGAAAAATCAAAATGCATTCATCCCGAGAAGACAAATCATCGACTGCGCCCTCATCGCAAACGAAAATTTGAATTCGAGACGAAGGTCTAAAATGAAAGGAGTCTTATGCAAGCTTGATATAGAAATGGCCTATGACCATGTTAATTGGGACTTTCTTCAATACACGCTTTGGCGGCTAGGGTTTGGTGCAAAATGGAGAAGTTGGATAGGTGAATGTGTGGGCTCGGCTCACTTCTCTATCGTGATTAATGGTTCTCCAAAAGGATTCTTCAAAAGCTCAAGGGGGCTGCAGCAAGGAGACCCGCTATCTCCGTTTCTCTTCGTAATTGTTGGTGAAGCCCTATCCAGAATGTTGAAGAAAGGTCAAGAAGAAAAGTTGATATTCGGGTTTAAAGTGGAAGGAATGGACAATCCTATCTCTCATATTCAATTTGCAGATGACACGCTCTTGTTTTGTGATGCTGATGAGGGAAAGGTTAGCAATATGAGAACTATCATCCGATACTTTGAAGCAGTGTCTGGCCTTAGGGTGAATTTGGAGAAGAGCAAAATGTATGGGGTGAGTATGGAGGAAGAAGAAACTTGCCATTTGGCAGAAGAATTTGGTTGTGCAGCAGGTGCTCTCCCGACTTTTTTTGTGGGTCTCCCCCTTTGTATCGGAAGACCTTCAAAGAAAATGTGGGACAAGGTCATTGTCAGATTCGAGAAATATTTATCGAGATGGAAATGCAAATATCCTTCTTTAAGAGGGCGTACAACCCTCATAAAAGCCACTCTATCAAATCTCCCTCTTTACTTTATGTTGGTTTTCAAATGCTCAGCGTCTGTTTTGGACAGATTAGAAAAGTTGAGGCACGACTTCCTATGGAATGGGATGGAAGGAAGGAAGTTTGCAAGCATTATCGAGATGGAGGGGCAGCATCAAAGATCTCAAGTCCATGATCAAGGCGTTGCTTGGTAAGTGGATATGGAGGCTCGGGACTAATAATGAAGCCTTATGGAACAAGGTCATCAAGAACAAATATGGCTGCGCTGATGGAGGCTAGTGGACTAGAGACTCAGTTACGTACAGATGCTCTACTCTTTGGAAGGGCGTATTATCTGTAAAGTCGGAAGTGGTTAAAGGAGTTGGATTCGTGGTGGGAAATGGTGTGAGAACCCATTTTCGAGAAGATATATGGGTAGGTAACACGCCTTTGAAAGAAGATTTTCCTTCTATCTATCGTCTTGCCCCTAATTCCCCTTGTCATGGTGGCGGATTGTTTCTCGTTGGTGGGAAGCGAGGAAGTGTGGGAACTGCCATGCAGAAGAAACCTCAGGGATGAGGAGGTCGAGGAATACGTGGTCCTGTTGAGTCGTATTCATATTTACCACCCAGTGCCGGCTACTGAAGATAGCTTAGTTTGTAGACTCGATAAGTCTAGTGTATTCTCGGTGAAATCTTTCTACAACTCTCTCCAAAGAGCCTTCTTCTAGGGAAGATATATCGACAGATCGCGTATGGAAGTACCAAGTTCCTCCCAAGTTTGCAGCCTTTGGAATTTGGATAGTTGTTTGGAAAAGGAAAGGTGCTAATGGTGGATAATCTTCGAAAGAGAGGCATGATACTTCCAAATGTTTGTTTATGTTGTATGGAAAAATGAAGAAATGGTGGATCACTTGTTCATTCATTGCAAGGTTACATACAGAATTTGGATAGATATTATCTCGCACTTTCAAGTGGAGTGGGTTTTCCCTTCCTCAGCGGGTGATCTTCTAAAAGCCTGGCACAGAATCAAAATTGCAAACAATAGGACCGGATTGTGGAGAATGTCCATTTTAGCAGTTTGGTGGGCGGTTTGGGAAGAAAGGAATGGTAAATGCTTTAGAGGCGAGAGTCAAGAGACAGAGCCGATAGCTCTTAGGGCAAGAAAGTCAGTAAGAGAATGGGCTTCCAATGTGGACAAGTTAAAGGGTTGTAATTTTCTATTTCTTGGTGTTTAGCTGTCTCGCTATCTCAGCCTTTTGCTCTCTTTTGCTTTTTTCAATAAATTCAGTTGCCTTTCAAAAAAAAAAAGGCAACAAACAATAGGTCTTACTATTCCTACATGTTCCACTAGTAGGATTCCCTTGAAACTTCCAAGGGATAATTGTGTATCTTGTTTGTGATTAATGCTTCCCAATTCTACCAGAAATTATATAGGGACTTGTTATGAATGTATTCATTGGATTGGTTCATCAATAGCATTTGGTCAAAATCCCATTTTGCTTCTACACCATTGATTCCGCTATTAGTAACTCTTGCTTGGGCTGCTTTAATGGTAGTCTTTACATTTCCCTGCTGCAATTGATCCTCCAACATCAGAGGAAATATTCATCATTTCATGCACGGGGATTCAATATCAAATAATGGGGAGGGATTCATTGGCTAGGTGTCCTTCCCAATTCTACCAGAAATCATATAGGGACTTGTTACGAATGTATTAATTGGATTGGTTCATCAATAGCATTTGGTCAAAATCCCATTTTGCCTCTACACCATTGATTCCACTATTAGTAACTCTTGCTTAGGCTGCTTTAATGGTAGTCTTTACATTTTCCCTTTCACTCGTATTATGGGGAAGAAGTGGTATCTAGGGGTACTACTAATCGATAATTGAGTTGAGCAATTGAATTATAGCAATTGTTTAATAATTCATTATGCAATATGTGTATGTGTACACACACACACACACATACATACATATATACACATATATTCCATTTCAAAAATTCTACTAGAATCCAGTGATATATGAATAAGAATATTTCGGTCAAACAAAGATTTCAATGATTTGATTCCCATGTTACTATTTCCAAACTGAATACACATTATAGAAAATAGAAATTATTTCCAACCGAATTCTCCCTAAATATCTTATTTCGATGTAGCGAAGAAAGTAGAAGTAGAGTGCTATTTACATGTACACATATGTAGATACATATTATAGACTGATCCATATCAAGCACATATCTTTATACAACTTTATACAATACAATAATGGATGGTAGAAAGGTTCTATAGTTCTTTCTACTATACTATCTCATATATTGCTGACTCCAATCCACTCATTTCATTGATTTGAATCCCTTGTTCTATAGTTCTTTCTACCATACTATCTCATATATTGCTGACTCGAATCCACTCATTTCATTGATTTGAATCCCTTTCATTTCTTGAATCATTAATAAAAACTAATAAGTCAAGTTTCATTCAAATTAATCATCGAAATATCTTATTTCGGTGTAGCGAAGAAGTAGAAGTAGAGTGCTATTTATATGTACACATGTAGATACATATTATAGACTGATCCATATCAAGCACATATCTTTATACAACTTTATACAATACAATAATGGATCGTAGAAAGGTTCTATAGTTCTTTCTACTATACTATCTCATATACTGCCGACTCCAATCCACTCATTTCATTGATTTGAATCCCTTTCATTTCTTGAATCATTGATAAAAACTAATAAGTCAAGTTTCATTCAAATTAATCATTTAACTGATTGTCCTTACGTACATGTTAAGTAAAAAAGCAGTAGGAACTAGAGTGAAAAACACGATAGCATAAATGCGAGAATATTGACTTCCATAAGCTCATCATTTCTTCTTTTCTTCTTCTTCTTCCTTCTTCCTTTTTTCTTTTACTTTAGTTTTTTTATTTATTTTTTTTCACAATGCAATAACTCGGGATATAATCCCATAGAGATAATAAGCCTTTCTCCTAAAAATTCCATGGGATGGATTGCATCCTAATGATGCTAAATTAGATAAATATCATGAATAACAATATCTGTTCTATCAAATTGGATTCATCATCGAGAATTGAATAGATAAAATAGGAAGATCTTTTATCCATACCGAATCCAAAATTTGATTCCCAATTCAATCAAGAATTCCATTGAATTTCTCTTCACTCTCTTTTCTATAACCTACTGTCTTTCCTTATACAATCATCCAATGAAGTATAATATAACCAGTGTTCCATTGGTCACAAACCCAAATAGTAGGTGTGATAGAAAAAAGGAATGAGTTAGGAAAAGGGTATGAGTTAAGTTCTAAGAAAAGCTTTTGTGATGATCTAATCTTCTTGGGAGATAGAGAAGAGTGATAAAGATTAGTCCAAGTATATATATAAAAGAGTTCTAATATTCCGATAAATTCACTATTTTATTTATTAATTTTGTTCTTTCTTCAATGGGGCTCTTAAAATAAAATATGAATAAAAAAAAATTATTCATTCCTTCTGTCCCAAGAACAAGAGAGGAAATCTTTGTTTCATCTTTTATTAGTACCCTCTTTCCTTGGATCGAGATTGAGATGCATACATCAAAAATAAAGTATGCAATTCAAATTAGATAAATTGTTGTCGATCCATAATTGAGGTTACCTTTGATGTAATAAAACAATGAATATAAAAACTTAATCAGATTTGGATGCCCCCACAGTGACCCTAGTCCAGTGGAATTTAGGGGTGTGGTACACAATGAGTTTGGGCCAATTCGGCTGAGATCATCAGGCCCAATAGGGTGGCAAGACTCTAATTGATGCAGAAGGAATGGCTTCTTATGGATATGTAGCTGGTTGTTCAAAACAATTATTTTCCAGCCATCATCAAAGAGAACTGTAAGAACACTATCTCTTGGGCTTTTGGTGGGGGGGGGGGGGGTAGCTATCGGTGGAGGCTTGCGGATATAGAGGAATTTTTAGACATGAGCAAGTGCAGGTAGCTGTATTTCTTGCATGTTCATCGCGAAGCCAATGGGGAGGCTGACTTTCTTGCCAAAGACCGGGCTTTTAACAGTCCTTTCGCAGTTCAAATGTCTTAGTTTTTATGTGGTTTCGCAAGGACTGTGTGCGGGCATTTTATTTTTGGGTTTCTGGCCTGCTAAGTTGAATCTCTCTTTTGATTTTGGTGTTGCTGTTTTCTGCTGGTAGCATCTTGCCAACCTCTGTGTGTTTCTGTTTTGATAGTTCTAAAATTTTCCTCATTATCCATCAAAAATATATACAAACTTACGAATCCTCCCAATATTGTCATAAACTCGCAACGCCCTTTTGGATGGTAGATGCTATGGAGCAATAGCGACCCAAAAAGTATGCAATGTAATGGCCATTTTGATATAAGCTACTAACTTTGAACTAAATATGCAATAAACACACAGATCGCTACATGAAACACATAGCTAACTTCAATGAATGAAGGTACGAATACTAACCATGTAAATGATCCTCCAGAGACCCCAATGGCATGAACTCGTAAACAAGGAGGCGCTGGTCCCCATCGGCACAATAACCAATCAAATTGACGAGGTTAGGATGGTGTAATAGGCTGAGCATAAGAACTTCCACTAAGAATTCTCTATTTCCTTGAAGACCATTCCTGTCAAGTTGCTTCACAGCAACTACCTGCCATGATAATTACTTCCCATCACTCAAAAAAGTACAAGGTACCAACAACCCACATCTCAAAGCCATAATATTTCATTACAAGAAGGTTGAAATTCAATAAATAGCATTGTTCAACTGATTCAATATTTTCTAATGGTACTGAAAGGTGTAAAACAGTAAAAGTGTGTGTAAGTCCGTATATGCATGTATGTGTAAATTTACACATACATATATAAATATCAGATTGATCCCAACCAACATGTCCAAGATCGATATCAAGTACCCGTAAAATAAAAAATAAAAAGTTTTCAAAAAAAAAAAAAAAAAACCAAATCTGCATGAACCTTAGAGGGGAAGCTGCAAATCGAACAGCACCGACCTGTCCAGTACTCTCCAACCGACCCTTATACACACGCCCAAACCCTCCTTCACCCAGAAGGCTCTCCTGCCTGAAGTTCTTAGTAGCAGCAGCAAGCTCACGAAATGTAAATGTCTGTGCAGCAATATGTGCGGTTCCCCCGTCTTTGGGGACTGACAGTTCCTTCTTAGAATCAGAACCGTTCCGAGACTTTGATTTGTCTGCATCACCAATCAAATCAGAAAAGCCGAACGCTTGCACATACATCCACGAATATTTACTTTTGTATGATGATGATGATAAAAGAACAAACCAACATCTGTACGTACATACTCAACAATTCAGCATTCAAGCATGCCAGGGAAAAATGTGATTCTAACAAAGACAGAGACTTTCAATCCGACTAAGGAAATGTGACAACAAACAGAGCAAATGCATTTGAACAGACTGCATTTTGATTCCCTTTTCAACCATGCTACAGCTAAAAAACACATTATTATGAGATCCTCACAACTTCTACTAAAATTAAAACATGTTACCAGAAAGTCTTTCGCAGCAGCAAATCTAGCTCGTCTTCACAACCAAATTCATCCACATTCCAACTAAAATGGCACCAAAATCTGTAATTCTCAAAACTATTATTAAATCTACTGTCTAACCCTCAAAATGTACAATTCTCTTCCCAAATCCATCAAAAAGAGCAAAACCCACGAACCACAAAAAAATCAAAATTGAACCCACCCATCAAAATCCTCTTACGCACTCGCACTCAAACACATAATCCAATCATAAAAGAACAAAAATCTAACAAACCAAAAAATCATAAAAATTAAAAAAGAGTGATAATATTAAAAAATGCAAAACCCCCCATGAAATGAAACAAACCCAATTCAGCAATCCTAAGATCAGATCAAAACAAATACAACACATCTCCAAATCACTCAAAGTTACACACACCAAAACAGAAAAAAAAAAAAAAAAAAAAAAAAAAACCAATTGCCAACGAATTCAGAATCTCCAAACAAAACCCAACTTACAAAAATCAAAATCAAAATCACCTGAGCTGATTCTTGTCACAGTAGCAGACCCTTCCTTCTTCCCTCCACCACCTCCTCCTTCCTCTACCCTCCCTCCTTTCACACCAATCTTCTCTTCTCTCTCCTTCCCAGACGATCCAAAGCACGGAAAACAGCCTCCCATCTCAAATCAAACAAGACCCAGAAACCGGAAAAAATCCAAAAAATCAGCAAAATAAAAAAATAAAAAAAAGGCCCTCGGCCTTTAACACCCCCTCATATTCTTTTCAAGAAACATAACAGTATTCTGAGGCTTCTGCAGTCTTTTGGTTTTGGGTTCGATCGGGTTACAACTGTTCGATGTTTAACGCTCCCAAGTAATTCTTTTACAGAGAGAGACGGAAATTTCTTGTCAGATCAGAAGAAAAAAAGGAGAGAAGATTAAAAGAAAAAAAAAATTAAAAAAAAAAAGGAGAAAAAGGAAAAGAGAGAGGGAGGAGGAATAAAGACACTGTATAGAGAGGTAGTAAGAAAAATCGGTAGAACCATTAAGTGATACGCGCGAGTAGATAAATGAATCCTGAGTCGCAGTACATGTGAGATTTTGTCATGTTTTTATGAGTTCTAGTCCATTAATTTGGTTTTAATTAGTATTTATATTCTTTTTTAATATAAATCTTTCAAATTTGAGTTTTTCTTGTGGCATTATATAACATGGAAAACGGACGGTGGATTTAACGTAGTAAAATAATTTTTTTATGTTTGTGATCTGTGAAAATTGAGATTGATTGTGTTTTTACATATTGAATGGTCAGGATACCGTATACGTGACTCAAAATGGGAAGTGGGACGCGATTCATCTTTTCCATCTATGTCGTGCGATTCTATTCAGTGTTTCCATTAAAGGAATGTGAACGGGGATCGCGCGAGTGATTCTAGAAACCAGGAGGACGCGCAGGTGCTGAGCTGGCAGGTGTTATGTGTCCGTTGAGTGCGCCGGGTGAGTTCTGCTTTTAGAGTGTACTGAGCCGGAGCATAGTCCATTCTTAGCATTGGATGGAATGCAGGTTTTTGTGTTGAATGTGGAACATCAAATTTTTTCTAGCCGTTCAATTATCAAGTGAAACTGTAGCCCACAAGATGAGTGGTTTAGATTGGTTTTTAAAATTAGGAATTTAAATATCTTTTTATACCTAATTAATGGATGAGATTTAAGAAATTTGTGGTATATCTGCAAGTTACCAGCGAGGACAATTAAGTATCTTACTCGCGCGAGTCGGAATGACAGGACTCATTAAGTAAAACGGGGCTGGACGGAACATCATACTGCGGTATGCGTTCGTCACAATATTTTAAACGGTGGTGATTCATCTATGGGTAGTACACGACTACGCTCGGCACACGTATGTGCAATCCAGGTCGTCCAAGCAGTACGGCTACGATATCCAGAAAATCAAAGTGATTTTTCGTTCTTACCGAATTGATTTCCTGTTGAATTTGGACGTCTGTACTATTTTCAACTGTCCATTTGACAGCCACTGATCGGACGGTCAGTGTCATTTTATCAGTGTCAGTTTTGGGCTTCGCTCCTTCCATCACGGGTGATCCATGATTTTGACGGTCTAAATTGACGTACACGGACGCCACATGTACAATCTGTGATTAACCACCGTTAAATCATACTCGTAGTAAATCAGTCCTCCTTCCTGAGGGTATATCGGTGGCTTTGAAATGGTCGGTACGGATTCAATGGGTGAAATCAGGTATGCTCCAATCTGTGCTAGACACGATTTCAACGGTCTAGATTTCTCTTTATGCACGCCACGTCTTCAGTGGATGAGTCACCACTATTTTCTATAATGTGATGAACTATCACCGTAGCGTACACTGAGAAGGAGAACGCTGGGTTAAGCTCCGCTATTGTACAATGCTCGACCCGAGAATATCCGTTCTACACATGATGCTCGGGTTTTCAATTTTTGCAAATGCTCCATTCTTTTCATCATCCAAATCGTTCAAAAGATGGGCCCCACATATCAGAAGATCAAAAGGATGAGAATTTGGTTCTTTTTAGGTTGAATGTGGACCGTTGCTTTTTGCAGCACATCTACTGATGCTTTAGGACTGCTCTGACACGAAACTTCTTTTTTTTTTTTTTTTTTTTGGTGCATGCACGTCATCCACCAGGAGGCCCATCATCTCAACGGTTTAGATCACTAAACCGTGGCCCCACTCGTAGAAACTTAAAGTCCAAGCATCCATGTATTGCTGGCGCATCACTGTATGAGAGGGAAGTTATTTTATACTCTGGCAGTCGACGGTTCATACACATGCATTCAGTAACTCAAAAATGAACCATCCAAATCACTGGGTCCACTGTAGATGGCGATAACCTCAGAATCTTGTTCATTGGATGATCTTAACCTCTGATTATGGATACTTTTTGTCTTAAAATTCGAGACCATTGACTGTTTTTTATTCTAGCCGTCCATCATATATGTCCACTGATCGACCGGCTGGGACATCAGTTCCGGGACATGCATGTTTTGACCCTTCTAAAGTGGGACCCACCATTTCTTATATCAATACTGCTAAAGAACGCGTGGCATGCACGTGCAGTAACCCTGTCTACAGTTCTGGGCCCCACAATAGGTGGAGCATGTTACGTCTCAAAGTGAAAAACTTAGATACTCTGGAGAACGTGATAGATGATAGTCAGGAACTTACAAGTTGCTTAGAAATTGCATACTTGGCCTCCAAGTAACTCAAATTCTGGGTCCCAGTTTAGATGCATCGGGAACCAAAAATAATGCTTTTTTGGTGATCTGACTGGCGGATACTATTGGACGGTGGAAATTATACCAACGGTTGAATTTGAAAAACAAGTGTCCACGAATCAAAGATTAGGGGAATTCAACCAATCTGATTTTGGGAATGCGACTTAAATCACAGAAGGATCCACAATTTAGTCGGTATAGTTTGGGTAAATGCATGCCACGTGTAAGATTTTGAGTGCCTGCGTATCAAGCGTCATACGCTGCCAGAGTATCATACAACTCCCGTAGCTCAAAAACCACGCTTATCCAGCCATTCTAACCAATCCAATCGGTGGTTGTTCAACGGATATTTTAATAAGAAAATGATCAGCGGACCAGATTCTTCATACGTGGCAGGTGGCATTATTTGACGGTCAGGATGTCCGTATTGTGATGACTCCCCCCATTATTTGAAAATGGTGGTTAACTATCACTGTAGTCTCAGTATGATGAGATAAACGTTGGGATGAAGGTTAAAAGCAAGTCCTTAATCCACCAGGCCTACACGTGGCCTGTGCTGACGTCATCTGGATTCTCGACCGTGAATTGTGCGCACTGCATGGAATAAAATTAGACAAATCATCGGACGATCCTAACCGTCTGATCAGCGGCCAATTGATGGGCAACGACATACGAAAAGGGTTACGCGGTCCAGTCGGTGTGATTTTTAAGCTGTGGACCATGTACTGTGGGGCCTACATGATGAACGGTCAATATCCAACATGATTTCCACCACTGTGGGTCCCACCGGGCAAATTATCCAATCTTGGGGCGTGAGCCACGTGTCCAGTGGAGGTTTAGGCAGACGACCGAAATAACAGGGAATCAGTAGCTACTTTGGTTGGTTGTGATGATACACAGGCGCTTAAAAAGTACCCAGAGGTTGCATACGTGGCATATAAGTAATAGCAGGGATAGCAATGTGTATCGGACGCGGGTAGCTCTGTGGGTCCCATCATAACGTATGTGTTTGATCTATCTCGTCCATCTATTTTTAGAGGTTATTTTAGGGCATGAGACAAAAAAATGAGACAGATCCAAGTCTCAAGTAGGCCACACCATAAGAAAAAGGTGGTGATTGAATGCCTACCATTAAAAACTTCCTAAGGTCCACTGTAATGTTTATTTTTCATCCAACCGTTGGTTAGGTTATACAGACCTGGATGAAGGGAAAACATAGATATCAGCTGCATCTAAAACCTTTTTGGTCCCAAGAAGTTTTTAACGGTGGGCGTTCAATCACCCCTACTTCCCGTGGTGTGGTCCACATGAGATTTGGATTTTCTTTGTTTTTTGGTTGATGCACTCAAATAATATAAAAAAAAAATAAATGAACAGCATGGATAAAATAAATACATCATGGTGGGCCCACAGAGCACCTTGTAGCTACGGAATGTAGGCAGTCCCCTTGCATCTGTATCCTTCCACAAGAAAGCGGATTACGTACTGAGTAAGCCAATACGCTCAGCGTAATGAGTAAACTTGCTGGCTCCCTCAAGATTTGTGTTTTATCCTCTGCGTTTGTCCATTTTAATAGATAATTTTATAGCCTGAGACGAGAAACAAAGTATACAAAAGAAAACAACGTGAATTGAATGTGTAACGTTGAAAAATTCTTGGTGACCATGAAAGTTTTAGATCAAACTGATATTTGTCTTTTTCCTTCATCAATGTCTGCGTATCTTGTGACATTACCGCAGGCCCTAGAAAGCTTTCAATGGTGAAAATCATTATACCCATTGTTTCTTGTTATATGGCTCACCTGGGTTTTAGATATGCTTCAATTTTGGTTTCAACCACTTAAATGACCTGGAAAAATGGATGAACCGTGTAAATAAACCACATACATTTAACAGTGGGCCCAACTGAGTTTACTCATAATGATAAGAGCCTCCTAAGTAACTCAGGACAGAATCCCCAATTTGTTCCACAGGACGCTTGGGGCAGGGTTACGTGCAAATCATGTGCATCCATATGGTGGGCCTTACCATGGTTTGTGCATGTTATGAAAGATCCCCACTATTGGGGGAGCGGATTTGGTGAGGGCGGATTTCTTGCTAGAGCCTTTCCTAGGAAGTTTTTGTGCTAGAAGCTAGGTGGGGTCCATCAGGAAGTTTGTGAGAAATCCATCCGATTCATCCACTTTTCATGCTCATTTTAGCTCTTGTGACAAAAAATGAGCAGATTCAAAACTCAAGTGGTCCACGCAAGAGAAAATAGTGCAGATTTGGTGACCACCATAAAGTTTTGTATCATGTGTGTTTTCAGTTCCTCTCAATAGGAATGATCTTATAAACGGTTTGAAAGGCATACAAACATCAAGATCAGGCCAAAGGTTTCAATGGCTGGAGTCTCTTTCTCAATTTCCCCCTTGCATGGCTCATTTGAGTTTTGGATCTACATCATTTTTTTTTTTTTTTTTTTATTTTGGTCAGATGTCCTAAACTAAGCTATTAAAATGGTTAAACAAGGTAAATTTCTCACAAACATTACAATAGCCCCACTTCCTGCCAAAAGCTTTTTACCGGAAATCAAGGTGACCCTAGCTGCCTTATGCACGCGAGGTCCATCAAATTTTCCAGCTTATTTCAAGGAATCATAAAAAAAATAAAAAAAAATAAAGCAAATTCAAATCAAGTGGACCACACCACAAAAAACACTACCGTTAAAAACTTTGAACTTCCTAAGTCCCATTATGGTGTTTATTTACCATCCAAATTTTGATAAGCTTACACGGTTCTCCGTGTAGCAAAAACACAAATATCAACTTGACATCGGGATCTGCTTCATTTATTGTACTATGCCCTGAAATAAGCTAGAAAACTGTTGAACAGTGTGATATACAACACATAATCAAGGTGGACCCCACGGTCAGGGCCCTGTTGGGGCCCACTGTCTGCATGACATCCTGTCCACTCTAATTTCTCCTGCTCATATTATGCTGTGCTTTAAAAAATGAGAGAGATCCTAAATTCAAGTGGGCCGCACTACCAGAAATAATGGATATTGTGAAGTTTGGCTCCCCAAGTTTTGGATCAAGCTGATACGTGTGTTTAGCCATTATATCGAGTGGAATATGGACATCACAGTGGGCCTCAATAAAATTTCAAAGGTGGACATTTACCCCTTTTTTTAGATCATGCCCTAATATGAGCTAGATAAACCAACCAACGGCATGGGCGCCAATTGGAGATCATGGCAAGCCCATAGAGTTGTACGCATCTGCGTTGCGGATTGCCTTGTGACTCCTACACTAGCGGGTGGAAATAGGGCTGTAAATGGTCGGATTGGGGGTGGGTTTAGCCAAAACCAGACCCGCCCATTTACTAAATGGGTCTGGGTCTAAATTTTAGACCCAAGCCCTTTTACTAAATGGGCGGGTTTGGGTCGGGTCCGAGTCTGCCCATCAGACCCATTTTTAAATGGGTCCGGGTCTAATAGATGAAGATCCACCTAGACCCATTTATAAATGGGTCGAGTCTAATGGGTTCAGGTCTGGATCAAGTATGCAAGCATTTTTACAAGGCTTAAAATCGAGTCTGGACGGGTCCCTTAAAACATAAACCAAACCTGCCCACTTACTAAATGGGTTCGAGTCGGGTCCAGTGTTGCCTAATATAAAGGAAACCAGACCTAGACCCGTTTAGCAATTAGCTCTAATCTTGGACCTAGACTGGTACCATTTAACAAGTGGGTTGGGTCTAGGTCGGGTCTAAATGTGTTGGGTCCAGGTACCCCATCGGGTCGCTGACCCATTTACAGCCCTAGGTGGAAAAGCTTTGTGGGCCCCACTGTGGCCTATGTGCTTTTTCCTTATCATCCGTCATTTTGCCAACTCATTTTAGGGCATGAGCTCAAAAAACGAGGCCATTACAAATCTCAAGTGGACCATATCGTAGGAAACGGTGGGGATCGAATGCTTACCACTGAAAACTGCTTTGGGCCCACTAAAATGTTTATTTGCCATCCAACCTATTCATAAAGTTGCATAACCCATATTAGCTTGGTCCAACACTTCTGTGGGCCCAAGAAGTTTTCAATGATAGGCATTTCATCCCCATTGTTTCCCATGGTTTGTTCCACTTGAGTTTTGGATCTAAATTAAGCCGACAAAATTGATAGATAATGTGAATAAAGCACACACATCATGGTAGGACCCACATAACTTTTTCACCAGCTAGTTGGCTAGTGTAAGCTCACCAGCCAATCCACGTCCCAATCCGTGCCCCTTAAAATGTAAGCCGTCCGTCCATGTGGCAGTATATGGGTGGACCAAATCGAAACATCATCCTAGCATGTCACAAAATTGAGGCAGATTCATAACTTTGTCTGGGCCACATGATAGGAAAGCAAGAATGGAAAGGCCCCACCAAAACTCCCCAAAGCCTTGGAATTTTGGAGAAGAATCATTTTTGCCTTTTAAGCTCGTCTTAGTGGGAATAGGATGGAGAGTGGATTGGGTAGCATATTAAATAAACTTTTTGGGGCCCACGGGTGATGTATGTGTCTCATCCATACCGTCCATCTGTTTTACCAAATCATTTTAGGGTACGAGCAAAAAATTGAAGCATATCCAAAGCTCAAGTGGACCACACAATAGAAAACAGTGGGGATAATAACGCCTATCATTGAAACCTTCCTAGGGCCCACAGTGATGCTTGTTTGTCATCCAAACCGTTCATAAGGTCGCACAGACATGGATGAAGGGAAAACACAAATATTAGCTTGATCCAAAACTTCCATGGGTCCCAAGAAGTTTTCAACAGTATGCATTCAATTCCCAATATTTCCCATGGTGTGGTCCATGCGAGATATGGTTATGCTTCAATTTTGGGTTCACACCCTAAAATAAACTGGAAAAACTGGATGGACGACATGGATAAGACACATGCATGATAATGGGCCCCACAGAGTGTACTCAGTACTTAATCCAATCTCGTTTGAGTGACATATAAACATCAGTGGGTCAAGAAGCTTTCAAAGGGTTGGCGTTTCTGTGCCCATTGTTTCCGGTCGTGTGGCCCACTTGAGCCATATGTCTGCCTCATTTTTTGGTTCATGTCCATGGACTGTCAAAACTGATGGACGGTCCAACCCAGGGTTGTCAAAACTGATGGCCCACACAGAATTTTAGTGGGCCCCATCTAGCTTCGACCTTCCGATTGATGGGACACAGGCAATTTGCATCGCCCTATCACGTTATAGTTCTTTTGGCTCTACTATATCATCTTAACCGTCCAAAAATTAGGATTCCCTATCAACGCATGTGATTTATTGGCTGCTGAAAAGGAAAGATTCTTATCTCAAGAAGCAAATGTCGATTTTCTGATTTTGAGACTGACCCATCACAGCGGTCCCGCACGTTAGTTAGGGCTGTCAACAGGTCGGATACGGGTCGGATCAGTGATGATATGTATCCGATCCGATTAAGGATGTATCCGACCCGAATCCAATCCGAATTCGATTCGGATCACAAGTACATGATCCAAACCCGACCCGCTTAAATATATTGAAATCCGTTTCCGATCCGAATATGATCCGACCCAATATTCGAATATGATACCGCCCAAGAGACAAAGGAGATGGCTGTGTTTTTCTTTTTTTTCTTTTTCTTTTTCTTTTTTTAATCCGGTCATTAACGGGCCGGATCAAGGTTGATTCAAATCCGACCCGAATATTAAACGGATCATCTTTTGATATCTGTATCCGACCCGATTATCCGATTATTGATCCGAATCCGATTAAATCGGATCGGATACGGATCAAGATCGGTGCCGTTGACAGCCCTAACGTTAGTCAGTTTGTTGGTCAGTTTTATTTGAGTTTACGTATGCCATGTGTACAAATTAAAAGTACCCGAGTATTAAGCATCATACCTTGCTCGAGTATCAAAGATCTCTACAGATGATATTTCGCCGGTAGGCCATTGTACATAGGGCTGGTCATGAGTTGAGTTAGCTTGAGAAACTCGATCGACTCGACTCGAAAAAACTCGCCTTGACTTAGCGGGACGAGTCAAGCCAAGCTTCATTTATGAGCTCGAGTCAGAAATCAAGTCAAATTCGAACATTGGGTCACTCGACTTGATTCAAGCTCGATTCAGCTCGACCTTGACTCAACTCGTTTCATATAGATATTTATTTAAAAAATACCCTAATCTTCTTATTTCTTGGCGCTCTCTCTCTCTCTCTCTCTCTCGCAACCCCCCCCCCCCCCCCAATTGGGGTCTAAGCTTAGGATATATAAAACCCTCACACATTGAGGGGGTTTCTTAATCCTACTATTTTGTTCGGGTAAGACCATTCATTGTTAAGCATACCTGATGGATTGAGTAATTTCAAGTAGAAAACATGGTGAGCACAGAGTGGTTGTGTTTTATACGTTACACAAAATAGGTGCTATGGTGAGACCACACACTATACACATTTACAAAATAGGGGCTATGGTAAGACCAAACACTGTATGCAACTATTGATTGCAATTTTATAAGAGAGGTGGTGCATTTAATCCATGAATCAACTAGGCCTCATCATGAAGATGGTTCACACAATAATCAGGACAGTCCATTCATGTGGTGAGCTATGCATGTACTATGTTAATCTATAGTTCAGAAAATGTTGTTAGTGGTCTGCATTCAATGCGTGTGTGACCTAGCCAATGAAAAAACCGAACAAAGCTAAGCCATTTAAATGGTGGGGTCCCACCTGTAGAAATATTATTCTCCCCTAGCATATGTGTGACTTCTTAAACTTAATGTTGTTGACTTTTAATTTGTATTTTATAGCAAAAAATATAATAAATTAAGGTAAGAGCAAGCTCGACTCAAGGTAAACTCGCCTTGCCTCGAGCTCACCTGGAAAGGTTTAACAAACAAGAGATCTCCAATGGTAATCTTGAGGGTGAGCTCGAGCTCGAGGAGAGCACGGGCAAGCCAAGCCAAGCTTGGCCCACCTTGACTCGACTTGGCTTGATGTACGGCCCTCTAACTGTACATGTGACCCCAATCAAGCAACGAAAAAGGGACGTGTGTATGTATTGTATCCACACCGTCCATCCATTTGGAGAGATCATTTTAGGGCATGAACCAAACAACGAGGCATATCCAAAGCTCAAGTGGACCCCACCACAGAAAACAGTGGGGACAATGATGCCGACCGTTGAAACCTTCCTAGGGCTCACCATGAAGTTTTGTTGAGATCCAACCTGCTCATAAGTTAAGACAGACATGGACTAAGGGAAAACACAAATATCTGCTTGATCGGAAACTTTTGTGGCCCCAATAAGTTTTTAATGGCAGGCGTCCAATCCCCACTGTTTTCTGTGATGGGGTCCACTTGAGCTTTAGATCTACCCCATTCTTTGGCTCTGCCCTAAAGTGATCTCTCCAAATGGATAGACTGGGGACTTCAGTAGTGAGATTCGCTACTGATGCTGTCAGTAGCTAATCCGGGGTATATTGGAGGTTGCCCATGGCATGAAATTGCACTGATAGGATGATCTCAGCCATCCAGATACTATTCCCATTTTGTTTCGACCGTTCCTTTCGAGGGCCAATAATTAGGGTCACAAGATCATCTTATTGGCAGTGGTTTTGCACCGTGGCCGTTCATAGGCAGGGCCACTGAATGACTGTTGTTGATTAGAACGGTGGGGCCCATGCGGGTCCATGGTCAAGCCTAAGATTAGTTTTCAGGCCCAAAAACCATCTGATCTGGGCGAAGTTTCAGGCCCAACAAATATTATGGGCTTTTCTTGAATATGACTTTAAGCCTAATAATTCAACCAGGCCCGCCCCAACTAATTTGAGATTGTTGGGCAGGATCGTATGCTGGTAGGCCCACCGAAATTTTCTCAGGTGGGCCAAACATATCACAATGGCTGGATAATCCAAACCTTATCACTTTTAATAAGATATGTGGGCACTTGAAGCTAGATGGCAACACGTGCATGTTAACACTATGGGCACATGTAGCATATATAAAGGGATAGAAGATGGATGATGGTACATGTGGCACATTGGTGCATGTGGAGTACTTTACATATATGTGGGGTGCAAGAGAAAATGAATGATGGTACATGTTGCACACCATCATAAGTATGATGCATGCAAAGATGGATGGTGGCATATGTGGTACATTAGCATTAGCATTACACATGTGGGGCGCAATCAGTATGTTTTATAGTACTGAGTAAACTCTCTCAGGCCCACCATGAATGTATGTGGTCTATCCATGCTGTCCATCCATTTTTTCCAGTTCATTTCAACAGTTTAAACCATATCCAAAGCTCAAGTGGAATGACGGGAAAAAACAAATATCAATATGATCCAAAACTTCTGTGGCCCTCAAGAATTTTTCAATGGTGTATGTTCAATTTACACTGTTTCTTGTGGTGTGGTCCACTTGAGCTTTGGATATGCTTCATTTTTGGGCCCAAGCCCTAAAATTATCTGTTAAAATAGGTGGACGGCGTGGATAAAATACATAAATCACGTTGGACCCCAAAGAGTTTACTCAGTACGCAATCTGCTTCCCAAGAGAAGATGGATGGTGAAACATGTAGCACATTGGCACATGTGGGCCATAACAGAAGATGGACAATAGCTTATTTTACACATTAACACATGTAGCACATGTGATGCGATTGAAGATAGATAGTGACATATTTGGGTTTAACCCTCAAGAAACTTATTTTCCTTACATCCGGAGAAAATACCTTTCTTACGTGTGAAGGTGGAAAAAATATATTTGTTTAATTTATTTTCCAATAAAGATAAAAATGGCATTTCTCAGTCTTTTTAGAAAAAGCTTGACAAACAATGAAGAGTGAGTTTTATGGGAGATAATGTTTCCTTTCCATGATTTTAGACATGCTTTAAGAAATACTCAACCGGTAGAAATCCTCTTAGATTGGCTCATTCAATAATAAAGATATTTGAGCATTGGATCATTCAAGTTAGGGCCCCACATGATGGGTATGGCTCAGATACTTTTCGAGAGCGACGACCTCAAGGTCAAGCAAAGAGCGTACTATTATCAGAATTCAAGTGTAAATGCATTACAGGTGATTTACAAAAGTAAATGCATCAAATGCTATTTACAGAAGTGTCATTATAAGGATTTGGGAGGAGTAGGGCAGCTGGTGCAATGCACGCAAGGGGAAGGACAAAACAGAGGAAAATGGTGTAGCTACACACACACACAAAAGAAAGAGAGAGAGAGAGAGAGAGAGAGGGTGCAACACAGGCACAGGCTACATGCAAAGGAAGAAAGAGAGAATACTGTAAAAATAGTTTTAATGGTGGGTGACTGATCTCCACTTTTTTCTGGTGTTTAGACCCACTTAAGCTTGGCGTCTACTTCATTTTCTTCTTGTACAGACTAAAATGTACAAAGGCAACTTATAAACAATGTGAATGTTATACTGGCATTGTGGTGGGACTTATCCTTTCTTTTTTTTGAATTTTTTTTTTTTTTTTTTGTCATGTGTAGACTATATGCAAAGAGGAGAGGAAGTTGTTAGAAACATACAGTAAATAAGAAATGAAGGAAATACGCTTAGTCCAAGGGTGAACACGTCAAATATTCTTTTGCTTTAAATCTCTCAATAACTACTAAGTGGAGGTAAAAATGTCCATTGCAACTCATGTTATATACAATAAGGATAGAGCTTTTAGGCTATTTGGTTGGTAAGAGTTGATGCACTTAACCTTAAGATCAGGGCTGATTTGGGTCTTGCATATTAAATTGCACTAATCTAACTCACGTCAAAGGCGCATAGTTTGAAAACTTGAAAACTCAACTCGACTCGACTTGCTGTCTAGCTGAGTCAGGTTGACTTGAAGAATAGATGGGTCTTTACTTCACTTGGCTTGATATTTGATAATTAAATACTATTTATCTATAAATATTTTAAATAGTCATATGTGTTTAAAATATAAAAAACAGACTCGGCTTGCTAAATGGGTTCAAAACCTAGTTATTAAGTGACTTGAGTCATGTTCAACTCAACGAGTCACGCTTAGTCAAAACCTAGTCCTTAAGGGCCCTTTTGGATACTACCAAATAAGTTACTTTTCAACTGAACTTAAGACGTTGAGTTACTTTTGGCACTTAAGTTCGTATTGAAAAGTAACTTATCTCTTTAAAATTACTTTATCATAATAAGTTTTTTTTTTTTAGCTTTTTGACTTTTGACTTTTCTATTTCTCTCTCATATAACGCTTTTTTTTTTTTTTTTTTTTTTTTTTGAGGGGGGGGGTTAGTACACAGCCACAGTGTTAGTCACCCTCCAATGTTAATTAACCACCCTCTAATTTGGCTTTTCTACTTATCTCTCTCCGGTTATGCTACGTATCAAAGTTCTCTCTCATGGTTCACTCAATTACTGCTCTCTCATATTGTTCATATCAAAGGAGGCCCCACATGATAGATTGTCCCATCAAAGGTGGGGCTCACACAGTGGATGACCCACATCAAAGATGGGCCCTACATTAATTGGTGCAAGATCCAATCCACCAATCAGGTTGATTTGATCTTCTACATCTTTTCCAAAAACGGTTCCAGTCCACTCACCATGTGGACCGGCTACTGGAAACAAGTGAATGGGTTAGAAAACTTCAGCCAAGTCTTCCAAAGCTGTACATTTGTTTTGCAGACTATGGCCCATCTGACCAGTGGATCAACCTGATTCTTGTGCCAGGGCATACATATAGTGGTCCCGTTCTGATGGATGGAATGTATCTCGGACCAATCGTGCTATGCTAGCACATGCATGGCATGTACATGAGCTTTATTGCAAGCACATGGGATTAGAAAAGCTCAATCTGTTAGGAAAACTGCCTGAACCCGTTTACCTTTTCTTTTCATGTCAATATGTTGCTTATTACACGTAGGTTTGAAATTTTCTTTCAAATGTTACTTAGCAATGTGTTATTACCAAACATACTTATTTACTTATTAGCTGATAAGTATGTTGTTTATCAAACATACTTATCTGCTTAATAAGTAAAAACCAAGATAAGTAACTTATCTGATAAGTAGCTTATCTTAACTAACTTACAATCCAAACGGGCCCTAAGTGACTCTCTTCAAGTCATGTTGAGTCATGCCCAGTCAAAACCCAGCTCTTAAGTGACTTCCTTCTAGTCATGTTGAGTTGAATCGAGTCAATTGAGCCAGGCTAAGAACCGAGTTTCACGTTGACTCGGTTCGAAATCTTGCCAATCGAATTGGCGGCTCAGCCGAGTTTCGAGTGGAGATCCATCCCATTCATCAGCATATACGCCTATGTTCATCAAATCCCAAAAATCAGGCCACCCAGTGAGCTTTTGGCAATGCTTGGAGCCAGAATTAGGCATGTCATTCATGGCCCGATCGATGGGTCAGGCTCAAGTGAGTTTAGCTCGACCGGACTTTTTTGTGTGTATATTTTATACAATTCTGATCCTTGGTTCGGCCATCCATACCTCTTGAATGTAGGCTTTTGGTTTTAATTCAAAAATGTCTATTTTCTTTGTGCAGGATGGCCCACTTGTTCATGGATAGATCAGGAACATTTAAATGAGAAATAGGCAATATATGATTTTTTGGGGCTGGACTGGGCCGGGTGAGCCCGAGCCCACCGTTCTTTTCAGGCTCGGGCTTGATGCACTGGGCCGTACCCAGGTTGGATAGGGCTCGGGTCTTAAGTATCAGGTTGGTGCTGGGCCTAGCTTGGCCCATTGCCACTCCTAAATGGTAGCTGAGGGAGTGCAATGACAAGATTGCTGGATGTTGGCAACATTTTTAAAAGAGAATTTTACAAAAGGCTACCTACTTGTTATAGAATTTACATTCCGTACCAAAGGGGTCAGCTGCTCTGGTGGGACCCACTATAATGTTTATGTGAAATCCACTCTGACCACCAGGTTCATCACCCCATGGGAGGTGCTTGGCCCAAAAACCAGCCCCATCCATTATTCAGGTGGACTTCATGATTGGAAACCGTGAACAGGGCAACACTGACCCTCCAAACTGTTTCCATTGGTCTTGACCACCTGAATCACGGATGGGGCCACAGCCTACTTTTTAGTGTAAATGGTTGGAGTGGATTTCATATAACCATCACGGTGTCTTTTTAAAAATCAAGGGTGGACTTTCCTCTCCCAGCTATTTCCTTAGGTGTCACCATCTGAATCTCAAGTAACCCTGAGTTTTTTGCCCTAGGCCCAATATAAAATTAGGCATCTAATGGTTTGAGTGAATCTCACACACACGTCAGGGTAGACCAAGTAAAAAATGAAGGGAGAGTGTTCCTGATTTTTAATTTTTTTTAATGTAGCAGCAACGATTTGTCAAGGAACAGATGGGAGAGTTCGCTGGCCCTTGATTTTTCATAGGTCCACCATGAGGTGTATGTGAAATATGCTATGACTATTGGATTTATAATCCAACGTTAGGTCTAAAGTCAAAAAATAAGTCTGGTATGTGATCTAGGTGGGTCACACCAAAGAAAACCGTCGATAGAGAGATGTCCACTTTTAATTTTTACAGGGCCCATCCTCATGATTATCCAAAACCCACTCGAACAATTAGATGACACATTAAAATTTACACTTGGGGCCTAAACACCAGTCCCATGCATGATTAAGGGGGGCCACACGAAGGAAAATGGTTTGGCGGATGAGTGTTTTCCTTTATGTTATTTCCAATTGTGCGGTCCACCTGAGCTAAGGATAGTGCTGATTTTTGAGCCTTGAGCCTAATATGAACTGATGCATTTGGTGGTTGGATTTCTAATAAATATTATGGTGGGGCTCGACCTAATTGCCAACCCTACTCCAAGAGCCCACCAAGCGCCATTAATAAGTCTGGAGGGATGGTACTCTAATGATAATTGCTTAAATTGAGGAAGTATCTTATTGATAACGTTTTTGAAAAGGGTACCAAAATGTAAAAGTAGTTTTTTAAAAGTCTATTTCAGCTAGTATCATCAAATGAAGCATTGGTGGCATTGGTGACACAACGCTCCAAATTCACGGCATCGAATGGCAACGGTCATCTTATTCATGTGACGGAACCAAGTGTTCACTACCCACGTGCATAAATTCCATAATGATAAATGTCCATCCAAATAGTTTGGAGCATGACTGTTGGGTGTGTTTCACACAACCTTCGGATCTCGCCCCCCAATGCACTAGAATTATGGACTACGATAATACAATAATCAAGAATAAACATCAACCACACTACACAAGGAGTTTTTACGTGGAAAACCCTCAAAAGAGGTAAAAACCACGGGACCTAGTCCAGATCAACAATCCACTATCTCAGAGAACTGTTACAACTGATCTCAAGCACACACCGCTTGGATCAAACCTTCTTCACCCACTTGGGAAGGATAAACAATAAGAGAATAGCAAAGGATGAACGATTTCACCGATCCCGAGGACATAGAAGCGCTGAGACAACGGTTGCGCAGAAGAACTTCTCTTCAAGCAATTTCTCCCTTCTACAAGCTTCCTATTTCTCTCTTTTCTCTTTCTCTCTTCCTCTTTTTCTCTATTTCTCACCTTGGACATGCAAACCACACAATGGGATGCCCTAATCTTTTTTTGGAACGCCTTAAGTACGAAAACTGAAGAATTAGAGCCCAAATAGGAAACAGCGTACAAGCAGTCCGTGCCGGGTTGAGCGCCCGGCCAATCCCAAAAACGTCCAACAACAAACCAAGAGAAAAATTCAATTTCGAGCGCCCGGACCAATCATGGTCGGGCGCCCGGCCAGGTCATCGGGCGCCCGGTCACCAGACCGTCGGGCGCCCGGCTATAGCCAAAACTGTCCAGCAGCATTGCTGCCCAAAAACACCCTCTTGATGGAATTTCGGTCGCTCGGCCAAAAATGGTCCGAGCGCCCGACCATCTGAGGAGGAAATCCCATTAATGACCTCAGTCGAAAGTTGGATAATCCCAAAATGGTGAAAATTATTGGGGTTGTCTTCAATCTTGGATACAAGGGGGCTTAGTGCGATCGATGGGATTGGATTGAGGCGTTCGAAATTGTCCAGGATGCGACTTTTGGAATTTGAACACTGTTGTATCCAATGATCTGGGGTCATAGGTCGCTCGATGAGGTTGAGTTGAACGCCCGAAATTCCCTAGACGTATTTGTGAACTCTCCGGACAATTTTGGCAAGGTTCAATTGCCCGACTGCGCGCGTTCTTAGGTCGATTGCATAAGGTTTTGCACGGATTTGTTTCTAATCTTGGCTGTTTCTTATTTAAAGGATTGTAATGCGGGATTAAGGTCGTAAACTTGAAGGGGGCGGGTATCCTAGAGCGGTGAGGGATTGAAAGAGTTCTAGGGTGAGATAAAGAGCTATGAGAAAGCTTGGAGTTCTTTGGGTGATGGAAAGTACTGTTTGTTGTCCTTTTTATGTGACAATTAGCTTTGTTAACTTGTATTAAATTGTGGCTTTAGATCCGGGGTAAGTCATTCTTTTGTAATCTCTTGTAACTTCTGATTCATCGAGGATTCACTTTGTGCCGTGGTTTTTTTACCAGTAATGTATTTTTCCATGTAAATCAAATTGTCTCTTGCATGTTGATTTGCTTGATTGTTGCCATCCGTTTGATTCATGCTTCCACCACCAGGTATTACCAACAAAAATAACTATTAAAATGATGAAATCAGACATAATGACTAGCGATGTACAACATGTACGGCTGAAAGTCGGACGGGTTGGTGCTTAACCCTAACCCAACCCAAGGTTCCTATACCTCAACCCTAACCCAACCCAACCCAACCTCGGGTTGGGAATTCTCAACCTAAGCCAAACCCAAGTGGGCTCGGCCGGGTTGATCAGGTTGATACATGCTAATAATTTTGTTATTAAATTAGTTTATTATGTTTCAATACACGTCTTATTTTTTTTTGTACATATAACTTTATTAATTATATATGTAGTTATTTATGGTAAAGAGCTTCACTTTTTCGAAATAAACAAGCTAAAATATAGGATAAGTACTCATTTAACAGTTAAACATATTAAATTCAAGCATATCAAATTTCAAACATTACAAGTTTACTTAATAAAGTAATATAAAATAATAGGTTTACCTAACTAAAGTATAATAAAATTATAAGTAACTCGTATATAGATCGGGTATGGGTTGGGTCAGGCAACCTGAGACCTCAACCCAAGCCCGACCCAAGCTTTATTGAGTTGGTTTTTGTATAGCCCAAGTCTAGATTTGATCCGATACTTTCTGCCAAGCCCAACTTGATGTCGGGTCGATCACCGGTTGGTCGGGTTGAACCCGCCCGACTTTCAGCCCTTACAACATGCCATAAATAACATGCGAGCAAACTATGGTGGGCCTCACAATAATGCTTATGTGAAATCCACTCTGATCATCAGATGCATCACCCACCTAAGCTAATTAGCCACATCCAAGATTCAAGTGGGCCATGCGAGTGGAAACAGTGTGCCTCCAAACTGTTTCCCTTGGTGTGGCCCACATAAATCTTGGATGGGCCTAATCATAGTGGCCTAGGAATAACTTTTAGTGAGACAGCTAATGGTTGGAGTGGATTTCTAATAACCATCACAGTGGGCCCTGTAAAAAAAAAAAAATTTAAGGTGGACATCCCCCTCCCAACTGATTCTGTTGGTGTGGCTCCTGAATCACAGGTCAGCCTGATTTTTTTTTTTGCCCTTAGCCCAACAAAGAATGACACAACTGATTCTCACAGTGGATTGTATATTCAGATCATGGTGGACCCCATAAAAATCAAGGGTGGGCGTCTCCCTACCAACTGTTTTCTTTGGTGTGGCCCAACTGAATCAGTAATCAGAGTCTTAGGTCTGAAATGTGGTCACACCATCTAATTATGATCAGACGGTCCATCATATGTGGGGTCCACTAGTTTTTTTAAAAAAAGCAGCTTTGATCATGAGTTAAGAGCAACGATATGGGATGAAACAGTGGGGAAGACTTTTGATGGCCCACATTCAACAAAAGCACACCGTTGATTGATTGGCACCCTACTTAAAGCCATTTCTAAGTGGGGCCCACCAAATGAGCTGTCCTCATATGGACGATGGATTAGATATGGTTTCTGAGCTACACTCATCGAAGACTTGGCCCACTGATCAGACAGCCCAGATACATCACAATATCACCAATCAACTGCATGTACCATTCACATTAGAAATTTTTACAAAGAACTACCTAATTAATATTAAATTTACATTCCAGTGGCTTTTTCATAAAGGTTTTCAAACAGCTACCTCATTAATTCATACTGTTATCATTCAGTAACCTTTGTTACACTGTTTTAAGCAAATGGAGCAAATGGTTGGCTGCTTGGGTGGGCTATACCATGATATTTATGTAAAATCAATCCTGACCAACAGGTGCGTCACCTTGCGTTGAGCTAAGGACCCAAAGAATCAACCCATTTGTGATTCAGGTGCACCACATGATTGAAAATAGCGTACATTCAACATTCATCCTCCAAATTGTTTCCCTTGGGATGGCCCACCTGAATTACGGATGGGACTGAATTTCAGGCTGAAGATCTAATTTTCTGTGTGTCATTTAATGGTAGGAGTGGATTTCATGTAATCATCACGCTTGACTTTGTGAAAATTAAGGGCAAACGACTCTCTCTCAATTATTTTCTTTGGTGTGTCCCACTTCAACCACAAGTCAGCTTGATGTTTTGGTTGGAGGCTTAATATGAGATTATGCATCTAATGGTCATAGTAGATCTTACATAAATTTCATGGGGGCATGCCAAAATCAAGTGGGGGTTCCCTTGAGGGACACAACTCTTGATTTTGACCGGATGTTTATGTAAGATCCACTCTGACCATTAGATATTTAGTATAATATTAGGCCTAAAGACAAAATATAAAGCTAACATGTGATTTTAATGAGCTACACCATAGGAAACATCTCGGAGAGAGACATCCACTCCTAATTTTTATAGGGCCCACCATGATAAGTATATGAAATCCACTCCAATAATTAGATTCAACACAAACATTTAGACCTGTATGCCAAAAATTGTACCCATTTGTGATTCATGTGGGCCACGCTAATGGAAAACAATTTGGAGGGCGCATGAGTTTTGCCCTGTACATTGTTTCCAATTATGTGGTCCACCTGAATCTTAGATGGAGCTGATTTTTAGGCTCTTGACAAAAAATAGGGTGATGCACCTTGGTGGTCACGGTAGATTAATTTTACATAAATATTAGATTGGGGCCCACCCGAGCCACCTACCCATTTGCTCTCACGGCAGCAATGATCATGGAAGGTAGTGGAATGATAATAGATTAACAAGGTAGCTTTTTGAAAAACTATTCAAGAAAGGTACCGAAATGTAAATTATATATTAATTAAGTAGATTTTTGTAAAATTTCCTTTGCAATAACTTCACCAGTATACTAGCTGGACGAGGATTAGCTACTGAGAGGTTGAGTAGCTATCTTGCTACTGAAGTGACGTCACCAACTTTTGTGTGGCCCACCGTGATGTATGTGTTGTATCCACACCGTCCATGCATTTTCAGAGGTCCTTTCATGGCATGAGTCAAAGAATTAGGCAGATATAAATCTCAAGTGGATCTCACCAAAGAAAACAATGGGTATTGATCTCCTACCATTAAAAACTTCTTGGGACCACAGAAGTTTTCAATCAAGCTGATATTTTTGTTTTCCCATCTTACATGTCTGTGTGAACTTATGAACAGGTTGGATCTTAAATAAACATCATGGTGAGCGCAAAGAAGGTTTCAACGGTCTCGTCACTGTCTCTACTCTTTTCTTTGGTGGGGTCCACTTGAGCTTTGGATCAGTCTCGTTCTTTAGTTTATTCCCTAAAATGATCTCTCCAAATGGATGAACGGTGTGGATACAACGCATACATCATGGTGGGGCCCACAAAAGCTGGTGACGTCACTTCAATAGCGTTATAGCTACTCAACCTGTCAGTAGCTAATCCGCGTCCATCTTAGCTGTGGATGGGACTCCCCAAACTCGACGCAGATTAGCTACTGACAGGTTGAGTAGCCAGACTTGCTACTGAAGTGACGTCACCATGTTTTGTGGGCCCCACCATGATATACGTGGTGTATCCACACTGTCCATCAATTTGTAGAGATCATTTTAGGGCACAAGACAAAGAATGAGGTAGATCTAAAGATTGAGTGGACCCCACCACGGAAAACAGTGGGGAGAGTGACGCAGACCGTTGAACCTTCATAGGTCCACCATGATGTTTATTTGAGATCTAACCTGTTCATTAGTTAGCACAGACATGAGGGAAGAGAAAACACAAATATCAGCTTGATCGAAAAATTCTGTGGCCCCTAGAAGTTTTTAATGGTAGGCATTCAATCTCCACTGTTTTCTGTGGTGGGGTCCACTCCAGCTTTAAATCTGACTCATTCTTTGGTTCTTGCCCTAAAATGATCTCTCCAAATGGACGGACGGTGTGGATACAACACATACATCACATACATCATGATGGGGCCCACAAAACATAGTGACCTCGCTTCATTAGCGAGTCTTGCTACTCAACCAAACTCACCTGGTCCACCTAGTTCGGGGTCATCTGTCCGAACTGAGGGCCTGACCCAGAATCTGGCCGGTCCACTCATCAGGCGGGCCACAGGAGTGTGATGTATGTGTGGGCCACTAGCAAGCTCGTTCTAGACCGTCCACAAGAGTGTGTTGTATGGCTTTCCGGCTGGATCATCTGCGGAGTGGGGCCCACCTGATGCACTGCTCTACTGGCACACGTGTATCTGCCTTGTTGGCACGTGCAGTAGTGGGTTTGGGCTGAACAAAACCCCCGTTTGAAATTCAAAAGTTTGAAAGGGGGTGGTGGGGCCCACAAGAGAAGTGGTAGTTAGCTTTTCGGTGAAATTTTTTAGTGAAGAATTTTAGACAGTGGGTTGACGTAATAATACATATATAAACATTCTAATCATTTCATGCTAATATTCAAAGATTTCAGGTGGGATTAATGCTAAAATCTGATTTGACCAATCAGCGGTGGACGACTTTTATTTGACGATTCAAATCTCATTCAGACGATTCAAAAGGTCAGTCAAATCATAAATTATGGTCCACATTGATGGACAACTTTTATTTGACGCTAAGAGTTCATATGATAGAGTATATAGGTTCTAAATTCTTCACCAGTGAACTGATTGATGGTATGCCCATGTGTCACATAATCGTCTGAATAACCGGCTAAATTATCCATCTTTGAACATTATTGTAAGATTTTGGGATGTTCATTGTTGTACAGATCATACGATAAAGTTCTGATTGGGCACAAGTGTGGGCCCATTACCCATGCTCTAAAGTTGGCATGAACAGTTGGTTAAAAAAAAAAAAAGAATGGGATGAATGAAACTTTAGTTTTGATTTCTTTTCAGTTTCTCCATACTTCAACAATTAATGATAACTACTAAGCCAAATCAGAATATTTTATAGATTAATCTGTTGAGGGCAGGATTAAATCGCAAACTTAATTCTAAATTTTATGGAATTAGATCTGATTGTGTTAGTCACCATAGTGACCTTAATTGGTGAATATTTTCATAATTCTGGACTTGTAATATTGGGTTTTAGTAAATGATTGCATAGAGTTGCATTTGTTTCCCATGCAGATAGTGACGAAAACACAGACGTTCACCATTTTAGTAGGGATATTAACACATGATTGCGGTCTTGAGTTGAAAATCATGGAGTTGGATCTGGTAGTGTTAGCCACCATAGTGACCACCATCAGTGAAGATTTGCATGAATTCAGACTTGAAGTGTTGGGATTAAGTTAAATGATTGCATATAATTGCGTTCACGTCCAATGCAGACGGTGACGAAAACACAAATGATCACCACTTTAGCAAGGACATGAACACATGTAGACGGTGATGAAAACACAGACGATCACCGTTTAGATTCAAGTCCAGGAGAACCATCTGCATGTTATAACTACCACCTAGAGGTGGAGTCATGATGATGTGGCCGATTCTCACCAGGATTGATTATTTAGACCCACCTTCATCCTGGATAATTCAATTGAAGACCCCAATTAATTGAATATTTTTTGTCTAAAACTTTAGATACACAATCTAAATGTGAGTTTATTTTTCAGTTAACATTTCAAACAGCTACAATACAGTATCCCTTTTGACCGGCTCCAACTACACCACATGGAAAGAGTCTATTGAGATTGTTCTAGGGTGTATGAAGTTAGACATTGCCCTGAGAGAGTCAGAACCTCCTAAGCTTTCATCTGAAAGCAAAGAAGAGGAAAAAACCCACTATAAGGACTAGACAGAGTCCAATATAATGTGCCTCAAAATCATGAAGTACGCGATTTCAGAGGCCATGAAGGGTGCCATGTCTAATACAGATAAGGCTAAAGACTTCCTAACCAAGATAGGCAAGCGCTTCACGAAATCAAAAAAGGCTGAAATATGTTCATTACTCAGTAAACTGATCCGTGCAACCTATAACGGAAAAAGGAAATAAAAGGGAATTCATTATAGAACATATCCAAGTAGAATCCAAGATACGCAACTTAGGACTGAAATTTGAGGATGATCAACTTGTTTGTCTGATCATGATTTTTCTACCTCCTCAATAAAGTACGTTCCAAGTGAATTTCAACACCATTAAGGACAAATGGACGTTGGACGAACTGATTTCTCAGTGTGTTCAAGAGGAGGAAATGTTAGCTAAGCAAGGCATCATACATAATGTAAATTTCGTAACCCCAGGACAAGGGAGAAAATGGAAGAATAAGAAAAGAAAACAGAATTCAGGAAAATGTCTTTTAGATCCTATAGGTGGCAATCAGCCACAATCTGAAGGCAAAGCAAAAAAGAAAAGACAAGGTCCTAATGATGGATGCTTCTTCTGTAATAAGTCAGGACATCAGAAAAAGGACTACGCAAGCTTTAAAGCATGGTTGGTAAAGAAAGGTAATCATCATATTCTTGTTTGTTTTGAAAGCAATTTGACTGAAGTATCTACAGATTCTTGATGGATAGACTATGGTACTTCTATTCACATATGTACTTCCATGCAGGATATACTACAAAGTCGAATACCAACTGACACAGAGCAATCGGTGTGCGTTGGCAATAGGCGTAAAAGTGAACGTTGCGGCAGTAGGACTCTACAGACTTAGATTAGCATATGACCATCATTTAGAATAAGTAGATATCTTTTTATGCGCCTCTTATAAGGTAAAATTTGATTTTGATTTCTCGTTTAATTAAATGTGGATGGCCTTTTAAACTTGAGAATGAAAGTCTTAGTATTTACTTTGTTTTAAATTAAGTTAGCCATGTTTTTTGTGAATGAGCTATATTAGTTGAACCTACATATCGCAAACGTTCTGAACATAAACCTGCAGCATAACAGAGCAGGAATAAAGAAAAGAAAGAGGAATGAAGTTTCCTCCATCTCATGACATAGGCAATTAGACTATATCTCTTGTGAGATAATGGAAAAGCTTGTGCAGGATGGAATACTTCAATCCTTAAACTTCTTTGATTTTAAACATTGTACAGATTGCATTAAGGGAAAACAGATAATAATTAAAAAAAATGATGAAGCAACCAAAAGCGTAGGTTTACTAGAAGTGATATATACAGATATTTGCGGTCCATTCCCTATAGTCTCACGGAGTGGACACAAATAATTTATCACTTTTGTAAACGACTACTCTCGCTACGAATTCATGTACCTAATAAATGAGA
Source organism: Liriodendron chinense (assembly GCA_003013855.2). Lineage (NCBI taxonomy): Eukaryota > Viridiplantae > Streptophyta > Magnoliopsida > Magnoliales > Magnoliaceae > Liriodendron > Liriodendron chinense. The sequence goes on along the minus strand of ML058484.1, from coordinate 12,076,038 downwards.
AATCAGATTCTTCCTTTGTAATACTTTCTTTGTCATAAGCATCGAGATTCATAAGATAGATCTCGAGAACTACTTGATTTGTCATAGAGAGCTTACATTGGTAGGATACTCTAGCGATTCGCCATATAAAATTATTCTCATGTTTGATAACCTATAGTTAAAGGTGATAAATTTAAAAGTTTTTCAGTGCCTCAAGAATGATTTAGATTAAGATCGCATAAAGTAAATTCCGTACGCATCAGCAGTGGGAGTATAATGTATGCTCAGTTTTGTACGCGCCTGGATATTACCTTTATGGTTGGAATATTGGGCAGGTAACTGCAGAAAGCGTTGCGCTATCTGCAATGGATAAAAGACTTTGAACTCACCTACAGAAAAGCCGTCCATCTGGATTTGGTCGGTTATTCAAACACAGATTATGATGACTGTGTCGACACAAGAAAGTCCACATCCGGTTACATTTCTTTCTTATGAGTGGAGGAGTTGTGTCTTGAAAAAGTGTAAAACAATCCACCATAGCTTCATCAACTATAAAGGCAGAATTCGTCGCATGTCACAAAGCCACAAATCAGGTGGTGTGGCTACAGGATTTTCTCATTAGTTTATGGGTCTTGGAGCATATCCCAAACTTATGATAATGTTTTTTTTTGTGTAGTTCAGTTGCGATGCATTTCTCATACAATAGCGAGCACTTATCAAGGTCGAGGCATATCGACGTAAAGTATCATATTGTAAAGGATAAAGTGCGGGATCATCAAGTGTCTATTAAGCTTTATTCATATTAAAGAGATCATAACTGATCCTCTTACTAAAGGGCTTCCTATGACGCCATTTCAGGAGTATGTAGTGTCAATGAGAGTCATGACCTCGTAGATACATTCAGTTAGTGGGAGTTTTCAGATTCAGTATAGATCTATGTTGTTTAGATACTCGTGGAGATCTCATTTACTTTAATGATTCCATCTTTTGGTTTATACTATTTCTCTCATAAAATGTGCGCAATGTGTTTCGAGAATAGTATAATTTCAGTATTGTCTCATTGGAGACATCTTAAGAAAGCTCCTAAGACCTCTTGAAGATAGGCACTTTCGATCACACTTGAATGTAACCTTCATACCACACAACTATATTCATAATCAACGTCATTAAGATTGATGATACTAATGACTGTAATTCGTCTCACTTCGTCTTAATTAATGTTGTGTAGATTACCACGATCCAGTATTAGTGGTCTTGATGGATTAGATTGGAAAAGACGTTGTCCACAGAATCTGACATATCGGTTGACCACTTAAGTAGAATTAAAATCCGTGACATTGAACAGTATGACCCAAGTGGGAGAATGTAAGTTTTTTATATAGTGGGCCGACTAATCAATGATCCAGATTTGAATACAGATGCAGATTCATGTGTGGACTGATTAGTGGACCCCACTCATACGTGATCTGTAACGACCCGAGATTTTCGACTCTCGTGTATAACACGACGGCCGAATTACCAAGTAAATCATGGAATAATTGATTTGTTAAATAATAAAATATAGCATTCAAGCACAATGGCGGAAACAATTATCATCTTATTCTATCAAACTTACTACGTCATCATCAATGTTTAAATAAGGGAACCAACCAATATCCATACTGATTAATTAAAATACAAAACCATGTCTTCTCTTGAAGACTTATTACAATTCCATAAATGTATCAAGTAGTCAAAAGAAATATTTAATAAATGAAAACATCAACTAAGTTTCTCCAACATCGTCATCGCCATGTGATCATACGAACCATCGAACTCTTTTCCTTAAAAATCGGGTTCAATACATTGATCTTCACCTGCATCATCTAAATTGTGTTTGGGATAGCGTTAAACGCTATCATAGTGGGAAAAATTTCCTCTAAGATAATCAAGAATAATAATAACGGTACAGAGTAAACGCAGGCAGGATATTATCATTTAATCAAATCAAAACAACCAAGTAAAAATCTTTGTTAATGCGATGCATGGAATGCATGCTCTGGCTAAGGCACCCTGGCTGGAATCACAATACATGAAGTGGGAGACTCTCTGTTACGACTTCATGCTAGCCACTAGTCACCAGAGGTTTCTGGGACGCACAAGCCCATAGTTTTGCCCGACCACGTGAGAAATGGGATGCTCATAGCCCAAATCTACACGTGACAGTGTACGGGAGAAGTAGGACGCTCTAGCCTATTCTCAATTTCGTACACCCACATGGAGCCAAGTGAATGCATGACTTTAGTTTCACATTTATTTAAGTGTTTTCGCATACAACCGATTTAAAGAAAACTCAGTAGTCACTATGGAGAGTCGCAAGCAACCCAGCATATGCCGACAGCATGGGATTAGTGTCCATAGCACCAACTCCGGCTCATGAGAATTTGTATACCATTAGTGTCCACTCATTGTCCCGTTTTATGATTTCATCATGTCCCAAAAAAGCTAATGTTGTACATCATGACCAAATTCATTAAAATACTCATGTAATGTAAATGGGTCCAATCAAGTATCATGTACATGTAGGGATCCATTAATAGACAATCACTTCATTCTCTCAGTTAAGTCAAGATATATTCTTCCATCATGGACACTTCTCACGGGTTCCATCTCTTTACATCAAATAATTTTACCAACTTAAGGACAAAGAGTATACAATAATGGGATGTCCATATAATGATCTTATACATATATTTCATACCATAATATAAAAACCAATGTTATTTGTAACACATAGACTAAGAAAATAAGAGCATAGATTTCACAAAGATAAATAATACAAATACACATGCTTCTTAGTCAAAAATCTAAATAAGGAATCACATCATTATGTAATGAAATTCATTGCAAATCCTACGTTAAACTTCATGTTATATGGATCAGCAATTCAAAACAAAATAACTTTACATGCCACAAAAGAAACTTATGATAATCGTAATATTATTAATGAAAGGCTTGAAGGAAAATCCTCACCTTAGGATGGACTTAGAAGAGGGTTGTAGAAGATCCTAGCCGGTGCAAAATATGAGAAATAACTCTCTTCTTCTTCTTCTTCTTCTTCTTCTTCTTCTTCTTCTCTCTCTCTCTCTCTCTCTCTCTCTCTCTTCTCTTTCTCTAGGGCATGGAGGCTCTCTATCTCTCTCTCTCTCTTCTCTCTTCTCTCTTTCTCTAGAGCATGGAGGCTAGGGTTAGGAGAAGGGCTTGGAGGTACGTGGTAGGAATATAAAGAGGGATGTGCACGCGAGGTCTTGTGTAACAACCTCTTGAGGTGGGTTTCTCAAATCTCAATATTCGGATGATCTTTGATCAATTCTAATCCGTTTATCTTATCAAGCTCAAAGAGTAGAGTCAGAATACATAAATTTCTAGATGATCTACATTCTAGATTGGCCGATCATTGAAAATGGCATGATGGGTGCTAAAATTGGCTAGATCTCAATTAATGGTCTACGCTTAATGATCTGGGCCCAAATTTTGAAAAAATATGAAGTCATGATAGGCAAACAATTGTACAAAGTTTGGTGGTTGATTGATGGTGAGAAATGCCTAGATCTGAAATTCCAACTTTTGGCGGAAAAGGAAGGGGCTGGCTTTGTGGTTCAACGGTGTAGAATTATAGATCGGGGTCCAAATTTTGTGTAAACTCGTAGTCATATGAGTATAATGGGTGGTCCAAATTTGAGAAGCGATTGATGGTGAGAAGTGGATAAATTGAAAGGTTAAAATTTGAAAATAGTTGATTACTCGTTAATTTCTAGAATGGGATAACTTCAAATCACACTATTGGTCCATGATAAAGACGATCCAAGTCATTGATATGAAGGAAAATATTCGACTACGACTAACCATCCACTTTCCTCACTTGATGGACATGAAAATCAAGGATTAAGGGGCTGATTTAACAATTGGACCACTTCTGCTATGATTTAAGGGCTGAAAATTGATGCGTATGGTTAATATGCGCCCAAAAGCTTAAATCCAGAGTTTTGCATGAAAGTGACCGTCAGAAACTATAATACTTAAAAATGGCATCGTAACTTAAGTTTAACTAATGGCATTTTCGTAATAATCTAAAAAGTGCGTGATTTTTTAAATCTGATCTTTTTAAGATGTTTATGGGATCATTCTAAGCAACTTTTGTAAAGGGTCCCCTATCGGATCTCTTACGGATGTCCCGCTATTCGCAAATCAACAGTAAATGTATGATAATTAATAAAAATAAATTAAAAATGAATTTTCAAATAAATCTCGAAAATCTGGGGCGTTACATAATCTATGAAAATAAGAGGGGTTGCGCGTCTACACTGCCTGTGGCAGTATTGTAGTTGAACATGGATTCTTGTTACCCAAATTCGTGTGGAGCAAGGGTGACAGTGTTTTGGTGGGTTTCAAACACTACCACACCCACTACAAACCCTATTTAAAGGGTGCTGGGTTCCCAATTCAGGATTACACAAAAAAGCCCCATCTAAGGTTTTCTCTACAGCAATCCAAGGGGAGAAAGATCCAGATCTCAAATTCGAGATGGCACACCAAACAGGTATGTCTTTATTTCAGATTAACCAATCTACATATTCGATGCACTGCACGGTCCTCTGAATTCCGCAATATACAGATTCTTACACCCATCCAATAAACAATCTAGATTGAGGTGGGCCCAGGGAGATGCACCAATACAGCTAGACTCATACACGTGATAAATTTCATGTGAATTTTATTAAGGTTAATTGCACCGACCATCTCTCAGTTATATGATAATTGCACATGTCTCCCCTCATTTTCGATTATTACAGATAACCCCCTCTGTTTTAGGTATTCATTGTACATTCCCCCATAAAAAACACAGCTTATTAAGCCTATTTGTATTGCTATCTTTGAGTAATTGACTGTTTTAACCCTATTTTATGCATCGTAACAAATGTGTGGGATCATTATAGTGCATTTATGTTATCCAACCCATTCAACATGGTAAAAAAACAGGACACGCCCAAAATCATATTGATCCATCCATAAGGTGGGCCACCTCATGAATATGGAGTTTTTGGGGGTTTTTTTTCTTTGGTGGCATGGCCTACCTTTGAATTGGATTGGTCTTAATTTTGGGGATCCAATTTTTATAGTAGAGTGACTTTGTTGGACAAGTTGGATGCCATTAGAGCTGCACACGAGTTGAGTCGAATCAAGCTTTGCATAGTTCGGCTTGGTTTGGTTAGTGGGCGACCTGAGCTCGAGCTCGACTCAGCTTGGTCCTCGAGCCCAATTGGTGGTCTTGGCTTAGTTTGGTCGAGCTTTCGAGACGAATTCGGGCCTGTTCGAGCCTATTCAAGCTTCAAGCTTTTGAGCCTAAATTCGAGCCAAGCTTTTCAGCCACTATCGAGCTTAGGCATTACCGGACAACGTTGGAAACTGTCAGAATGGACATTGCCCAGAGATGGAGGGAGGTCGGTTGTCGGACACGGTTGGAGACTACCGGAATGGCTGGGCGTTGGCTGGCCAGGCGACGAGTGGAGAGAGAGAGAGAGAGAGAGAGAGAGAGAGAGAGAGAGATCAGAGAGTCGTGGTCTGGAAGGCAATCAGGTAACCATGGGCGAGGGCGACTAGGGGGGGGGGGGGGGGGGGGGGGGGGGGGGGCAACGCGCTCAAATGAAAAACTTTTAGACTTTTAGGATTTTATTTTTTTATGTGTTATATAATAATATTAACATATAATATAGTTTAAATACCGAGCTTATACACGAGTTAAGCCAAATCGAGCTTGGTTCGAACCGAGCCGAATCGAGCTCAAGCCAGGCTCTGAGCTTGGTTTGAATTTTCAACGAGCCCATGACTTGGCTTGTTCAACCCTACGAGTCAAGATAAAGTGAGCTTTTTCGAGCTAGCTTGGTTTGTGTACAACTTTAGGGCTTCATGTGCAAGCAAAATGAACTAACTGGACGGCATGATGTCATTTGGCAAAGATATTCTTGACATCTAAGTTTTGAAATTGTCCACCCATTTTTCCATGTCATTTTAGGGTATAAGCCCAAAAATGAGGCATATCCAAGGCTCAAGTAGACCACATAGTAGGGATAAAGCTCCCCCTAAAATTCTTGAGAGCTGCTAAAGTTTTAGATCCAGTTGATATTTGTTTTTTCCCTCCATCCAGGATTATGTGACCTTATGAACAAGGAAAATAAACATCTCGATGGGCCCTAAATAGGTTTCAATGGTTGAAATCATTATCACCACCTTTTCCTGTGATGTGGTCCACTTAAGCATTGGATCTCTTCATTTTTAAGCTCATATCCTAAAATGACATGGAAAAATGAATGGAAAGCGTGGATAAACCCATATTTCATGGTGGGCCCCTCAGAGCCCCAGCTTATTCCAAGCTTGGGATAGGTGGGGTAGTACCCAATCGGCATCCTCTATATATCAAGCCATGCATACCAACTACAAAAAATACTTAAACATTGAAACCTTGGTAACATCTCTAAGAGAGAAGAATATTCGCAATAATCCAAAAAAAAGGGGGTAAATATAATTGTCATAAAACTGAGGTAGGTATCTGCAACTCACCCATTTCATCATCACCAATTGAATAAAATTGAATAAAAAAGGTCATCTAAGGCGGGAAGATCCAACGGTCGGTACGACATCGACTGATTGGGCCACTTGTGCCATTTAATAATCAGATCTTGTCAGTTCAAAACAATAATTAACAATTTTAACGGTATGTGTACGTTGATTAAATCGATTTGACATGAGATTACGACATTATTACAGTTACAAAGAGTAGATCTGATCACCTACACATGTCTGCATGATAACTCATCATGGTGTTAAATGATGTTAATCCCACCTAATACCATTCCATCCCTTCTAATACCATGCGCCAAACATGCCCCAAGTGTCTATTAAGCTTTATCGGTACTAAAGAGATCATAACTGATCCTCTCATTAAAGGGCTTTCTATGGCACCATTTCAGGAGTATGTAGTGTCTATGAGAGTCATGACCTCATAGATACATTCAGTTAGTAAGAGTTTTCAGATTCAGTATAGATCTATTTTGTTCAGACACTCGTGGAAATCTCATTTACTTTGATGATTCCATCTTTTGGTTTATACTATTTCTCATTGGACACATTTTAAGAAAGCTCCTAAGACCTCTTGAAGGTAGGTACTTTCGATCACACTTGAATGTAACCTTCATACCACACGACCATGTTCATAATCTACGTCATTAAGATTGATGATACTAGTGACTGTGATTCGTCTCACTTCGCCTTAATTAATATTGTGTAGACTACCACGATCCTGTATTAGTAGTCTTGATGGACTAGATTGGAAAAGACATTGTCCACAGAATCTGACATATCGGTTGACCACTTAAGTAGAATTAAAATCCGTGACATTGAACAGTATAGCCCAAGTGAGAGAATGTAAGTTTTCTATATAGTGGGCTGACTAATCAATGGTCTAAATTTGAATGCAAATGAAGATTCATATGTGGACTGATCAGTAGACCCCACAACAAACGTGATCTACAGAAATAGAAGGGATTGCGCGTCTACACTGCTTGTGGCAGTATTGTAGTTGAATATGGATTCTTGTTACCCAAATTCGTATGGAGTAAGGGTAGCGGTGTTTTGGTGGGTTTCAAACACTACCACACCCACTACAAACCCTATTTAAAGGGTGCTAAGTCCCCAATTCGGGATTACACCGAAAACAAGCCCCATCTAAAGTTTTCTCTACAGCAATCCCAGGAGAGGAAGATCCAGATCTCAAATTCGAGATGTCACACCAAACAGGTATGTCTTCATTTCAGATTATCCGATCTACATATTCGATGCACTGCACGGTCTTATGAATTCCGCAATATACAGATTCTTACACCCATCCAATAAACAATCTGGATTGAGGTGGGCCCAAGGAGATGCACCAATACAGCTAGACTCATACATGTGACAAATTTCATGTGAATTTTATTAAGGTTAATTGCACCGACCTTCTCTCAGTTATATGATAATTGCACATGACTCCGCTCATTTTGGATTATTATAGACAACCCCATCTATTTTAGGGATTCATTGTACATTCCCCCATAAAAAAACACAGCTTATTAAGCCTATTTGTATTGCTATTTTTGAGTAATTGACTGTTTTAACCCTATTTTATGCATGGTAACAAATGTGTGGGCTCACTATAGTGCATTTATGTTATCCAACCCATTCAACATAGTAAAAAAATAGGACACGCCCAAAATCATATTGATCCATCCATAAGGTGGGTGTTGGAACTTGAAAAATGCTCGTGTCCCAGTTTTCTGGTGTTTTGTTGTTCTGGAGTTCTGAATAATTGAAACATTCGTAAACAATCACAAGCATTCACAAAAGTACACAAGAGAAGAGATATCACAAGGTGAATTTTATTCCAGAGATCCTGAGATCTTGTACATTCCAGGCCGTGATCTGGCACGAGCCCTTAATTACATCGAATGGATCGATCACCCTTGATTAAAAGGCAAAAGTAAATGTATATGCCTTAGAGAAAAATAAAGCAAATAAGGAAGCAAAATATAAATCATGCATGCCACAAATAACACAGAGATTTTTTCGTGAAAACCCTTGCGGGAGAAAACCACGGCACAAAGCGACAAAACTTCACTATGAATTAGCAATTGTACATGAGGTAGAGTATTCAGGAAAAAGCCCAAATCGATGGGCAGAAGACCAAGAAATCAGGGACTATGGCCTTAGAGTTCATGGTCGTAGAGACCTGTATTTTGTGTGGTCGAAGAGAGCTGTGTTTGTATGGTCGCGGAGACCTGTATTTGTATGGTTGCGGAGACCTGTATTTGCTGTGTTCTGTTATGGACTAATCCATCTTTGTACGAGTCGGATGTCTATGTCCCATGTTTTGACCGGAGATCCGGGCTGAGACTGTCAGGGTTTACGGCCGGGAAGGACGACTCTGGGCCCGCGCCTGTCAATGTATGGATAGGTGACCTCGGGAAGTCCATTCCACAGTTGTGTGTACCTGAGCATCTCAACCAGCGGATGCCGTTTGGATGGGTAGGGCATCGACTGTTCTTGAAGTGTCAGTCTTTAACAAATTATGTGTGATAGTTTAGAACTCTCCTGGTATGGTTTATCGTGTTAACCATAGTCCCCTTTGCTTAGTCCAAGAGCATTAATCTGGGCTAAAACATATTTGTATAATGAATACAGTAAATATGAAGTTTCTGCAAGCAGTCGTCGAATCGTATTGGAGTCTGGTGATTCGTCTTCGGGTGCGTTCTGGCTTCTGTTCACTTGCTGATAGTCGATATGCAACAGAAGCTTAGTTTGAGATCTGCTTGTATACACAAATATGCGGGACATTGCAAACAAAGTGAGGTAGTCTTTAGTACATGCCAAATATCATAGAGCGAATGTTAGATTAAGCGGAATGAGACATAGTGCATGTTAGATTACGTAGAGAGAATGCTAGATTAGATGGGGCTATGCATAATGAGTATGTAACTAAGCCACATCATGTTGGGTGCATGTGTAATTAAGTTAAATTAGGCCGAGTGCAATCTAGGCACACTTCAACTGAGACAAATCAAATCAAGCGCATGGCAGCTGGTGCTGAGCGCATGCTCATTGGTCAGGGGTAGATATGTTTGGAGAGGGGCGGATGCATTCAAGCCAAGGGCACATGTCATTTTAGAGGGAGCACATGCTACTAAGGACTGGCAGTGCATGATAGTAACGGCTGGCAGCGCATGGTTTTTTTATAGGCGGCGTATGGTGATAAGGGCTGACAGGGCATGACTTTATTTAGAGCCAGGCGCGTCCCCGCTCCAAACCTTAGTGCATGCCCACTTTTAGAGCCAGCGCGTGATGAAAATCACTCTATGTCCAGCGCGTGATGAAAATCACCCCATGCTACAAAGGCTAGCGCATCGCTCCGTCTCGTCCGCTCTCCTTCTCTCTTCTACTCCCACTCTCTACTACTCTCCTCTCCCTCTTCTCTCTCTCCCTCTCTTTTTTTCTTCTACTCACGCAACCCCTTTATATAGTTGTTGGTTTGAGAGTTGTAACGGTTCATATATATCCTCTTATGGTGTGGTCCACTTGAAACTTGGATCAGGTTAATCTTGTGTACTCTGGAGCGTGTGGACCACACTGATCCTGTGAACAGGTCGGATTCTCCAAATCACTCAGATGGTGGGCTCTTAAAGGCGCTGTACGTCGGTTGGTTTTGACAAACTGTCACTTTGCATGATTGTACGTCTTTTGGAGATTTAATTAGTGGATCTCAATTGCAGTTCAAAGGCCCCAAATCTGATCGGTTCATGAGCTCAAGGTCGTCATTATAGGAGGTGACCTAAAGTTTCACCTAAATTCGAGTTTCAGGTGGGCCATACAAGAGGAAACAGTTCCACTGCACAGTCCCCATTGAAGACTTGTGTAGAGACAAAGAAGTATCAGATCAGGCTAGTATTGACGTATATGACAAGTGTGGGCAGTTGAGACTTCATGAACGGCTCAGATGGCTCAAAGGGCACCCATGGTGGCCCCACACATGTTTTCAACGGTAACTACTTTGGTGGACGGTTTGCCACAGTGACGACTTCTGCATGTGTCTACGTGTTTTAGCAAACTTTTGGTGGGTCTCGTTTATATTCTATGGGTCTAGGATCAAAGCCGTCTATTGGCTCGGGAGTGTTATTCAGGGAGGTGGTCCCAAGTTTGGAGCAAATCGGATGTTCAGGTGGGCCATACTATAGGAAATAGTGTCACCGTCGTTTTGTCGTTGAACGGTACTTCGGGGCCACAGATGTTAACGCTAGAAATTGGCTAACAGATGTTGGTCAGAGACCAAAGACCAGAGACCAGGGCTGCTCACATGACCAGAGAGCAGAGACCAGAGACCAGGGCTGCTCGCATGACCAGAGAGCAGAGAGCAGAGACCAGGGCTGCTCGCATGTCCAGAGACCAGGGCTGCTCGCATGACCAGAGAGCAGAGACCGGAGACCAGGGCTGCTCGCATGTCCAGAGACCAGAGACCAGAGGCCAGGGCTGTTCGCATGTCCAGAGACCAGAGACCAGAGGCCAGGGCTGCTCGCATGTCAAGAGACCAGAAACCAGAGACCAGGGCTGCTCACATGACCAGAGAGCAGAGACCAGAGACCAGGGCTGCTCGCATGACCAGAGCCAAAGACCAGAGACCAGGGCTACTCGCATGTCCAGAGATCAGAGACCAGAGACCAGGGCTGCTCGCATGACCAGAGACCAGAGACCAGGGCTGGTTGCATATCCAGAGACCAGGGCTGCTCGCATGACCAAAGGGCAGAGACCAGAGACCAGGGTTGCTCGCATGACCAGAGAGCAGAGACCAGAGACCAGGGTTGCTCGCAGGATCAGGACGTCGTGATGATATACGATCATCGCTATTTGACTAACACTGAATTCCATGATGTGCTGGGGTATTTTAGTGACGCGCTGACCTACTCGTGTTTTGTAAAAATTGGGTTTTGCGAAACGGAGGGCTTGTGGGGCCTACTTTGCGATGGATGTCGATGCACTGGCCCTATTTCTTCATGGTTGAGGTAACCCTCCCAAATTTGTAGGGTTCTGATCATGATGACCGGTGGGGTCCACCAATGGCTCAATTTTTCATTTTTTCGTTAAGTTTGATGTGCATTGTGATTTTCGCCAAGATTTATGATGCTCTGGCCTAAATCTAATCAGGTGATGGTTTGGGCACTCATAATTATTGTTTCGAAGACCTGACTTTTGAGACCCCAACAGTGGGCCGCCGCATAAATATGGAGTTTTTGGGTGATTTTTTTTTTTTTTTTTTTGTGGGATGGTCTACCTTTGAATTGGATTGTTCTTAATTTTGGGCATCCAATTTTTATAGCAGGGTGACTTTGTTGGACAAGTTGGATGCCATTAGAGCTGCACACGAGCTGAGTCGAATCAAGCTTTGCATAGTTCGGCTTGGTTTGGTTAGCGGGCGACCTGAGCTCGAGCTCGACTCGGCTTGGTCCTAGAGCCCAATTGGCACGCTTGGCTTAGTTTGGTTGAGCTTTCGAGCCAAATTTGAGCTTCAAGCTTTCGAGCTTAAATTCGAGCCAAGCTTTCGAGCTACTATCGAGCTTGGGCATTGCCGGACAAGGTTGGAAACTGTCAGAATGGACGTTGCCCAGGGATGGAGGGAGGTCGGTTGTCAGACAAGGTTGGGGACTACTGGAATGGCCGGGCGTTGGCTAGCCAGGGGACGAGCAAGAGAGAGGAGATGAGGAGAGAGAGAGAGAGAGATCAAAGGGTCGTGGTCTGGAAGGCAATCAGGCAACCATGGGCGAGGGCGACTAGGGGGGGGGGGGGGGGGGGGGGGGGGAGTGGGGGCAACACGCTTAAATGGAAAACTTTTATACTTTTAGGATTTTTTTATTTAAATTTTTTTTATATGTTATATAATAATATTAATATATAATATAGTTTAAATACCAAGCTTGTACACGAGCCAAGCCGAATCGAGCCGAATCGAGCTCAGGCCAGGCTCTAAGCTTGGTTTGAATTTTCAACGAGCCCACGACTTGGCTTGTTCAACCCTACGAGTCGAGACAAAGTGAGCCTTTTCAAGCTGGCTTAGTTCGTGTACAACTCTAGATGTTATTCATATATTATATTGGGCTCCATGTGCAGGCAAAATGAACTAACTGGACGGCATGATGTCATTTGGCAAAGATATTCTTGACATCTAAGTTTGAAACTGTCCACCCATTTTTCCATGTTATTTTAGGGTATAAGCCAAAAAATGAGGCATATCCAAGGCCCAAGTAGACCACATAGTAGGGATAAAGCTCCCCCTAAATTCCTAAGAGCTGCTGAAGTTTTAGATCCAGTTGATATTTGTGTTTTCCCTCCATCCAAGACTATGTGACCTTATGAACAAGGAAAATAAACATATCGGTGTGCCCTAAGAAGGTTTCAATGGTGGAAATCATTATCACCACCTTTTCCTGTGATGTGGTCCACTTAAGCATTGGATCTCCTCATTTTTTGGCTCATATCCTAAAATGACATGGAAAAATGAATGGACAGCGTGGATAAACCCATATATCACGGTGGGCCCCTCAGAGCCCAAGCTTATTCCAAGCTTGGGATAGGCGGGGTAGTACCCAATTGACATCCTCGACATATCAAGCCATGCATTCCAGCTTCAAAAAATACTTCAACATTTAAACCTTGGTAACATCTCCAAGAGAGAAGGATATTCGCAATAATCCAAAACAAAAGAGGGTAAATATAATTTTCATAAAACCAAGGTAGGTATCTGCAACTCACACATTTCATCATCACCAATTGAATAAAATTGAATAAAAAAGGTCATCTAAGGCGGGAAGATCCAACGGTCGATACGACACCGATTGATTGGGCCACCTGTGCCATTAATAATCAGATCTTGTAGGTTCAAAACAATAATTAACAATTTTAACGGTCTGTGTGTACGTTGATTAAATTGATTTGACATGAGATTACGACGTTATTACAGTTACAAAGAGTAGATTTGATCACCTACACATGCCTGCATGATAACTCATCATGGTGTCCCATCAACGTGCCGCTTGTGTGTGAAATCCGGGCCGTAAAACGGTAGGTCCCATCATCAAGACCATCCATGTTCGAAATTAGGCTGATTCTCTTATCAGGTGGGTCAAGTCTTTATGTTAAGCCTCACAATCGTTTGTCGATTGATTCCATCAGTGTGGCCCACCTGATGAGCGGAATGATCTGATTTTTGAGCCAGGAGATCTTCATGGTGGGGATTAAAGTCTGCACGGTATGGATGCCCTACACAAGTTATATGTTGGTGAGACAGATAAGAGACCATGACAAGTACACATACAAGCACCTGTAGGTGATCATCTACAAGAAAAAAGCCCTTTAATACTCTGGCAGAATATGATGAATGATACGCATGCACTCAGAAATTCGACACGTGGCCATTTTCAACTCAAACTAAACCGTCTAAATAGTGGGTCATGCTATAGATAGTTGTAAATCAACAACTACACTGAAATGATGCCTTGTCAATTAGTTGATATATAGTGGACCGTCAACATGAAGAATAATCAATGGTCAAAATTCAACAGAGATAAAATCACTCCAATTAATATTATTTTAGTTTTATTGTAGATCAACAGTTGGGTCCCTGGTTTGGACAGTCCAATTTACAAATGCAAGTGCCTGTGTATCATACATCACACTAAGCCAGAGTATCAAATACCTCCTCTTTATTTATTTATTGGTACCTACTCTTTTTAGGAGAATATGATTAAAATATCTTTGAAAATTTGAAGCGGCCTCTAATATGGATGGATGACCAAAAACTACCAGTCCTGATCTACACAAATGATGGAAATTAAATGTCGTGTCCTTGAAGATGGGACACAAACCCAGCTAACCTACCACAAGAAAGTAAAAGATGGGCCCCACCATGGAAGAAGGTTCAAAGTCTACACATCTTGGTAATCAACGTTCGGCTGTGTTTGGTGAGAAATTGGTGTAGAGGTTTAAAAAAGTGACTAGAACATGGTTTGAGATGACTTTGGCCGTTGGTAAGAAGCTCTGTAGAGTAAGGGCTGTCAATTGGCTGGGCATAGCTTGGTCTGGGTCTAGATTTTGAAGTGTTGGGGTTGGCCCATCTTAAATTGTGATTTTGATCCATGGGCTATTCTTAAAGTACAGAGTTTGATTATGTATGAGAAAGAGGGGATATTAATTGTACACTACATCCATGCATGTGCAACTCGAGGTGGCGCAAAATGTGGGCCACACCGCACATTGGTCATCGAAAAATATCATTGCTGATTTGACGGTCTCCGCTGCTTGATAATTTTCGATGGAAATTTTAGGTGGAGATTTTCTATTTGAGGGTGCAACTTGGGTTGGGTCGGGGTTGCTCCGATATAAGGGCGTCAGGCAATCTAATTCAATTTGCAATTAGCCTTACACTTTTTTTTTTTTTTTGGTCAGTCATGCAACCCACCCACCCAGTTAGTCATGCAACGCACCCACTGGTGTTGTTAGCAATGTGGATTTTCACTACAGATGGGTTTCGAAACCAAAACCCCCATTTGTAGTTAGCTTTACATGTAATGTATATAACCTCATGAGTTATGACTAACACACGTGATACAAATGTAAAATCATGACTTATATTAAAAATATATTAATGGTTAGAACTATTTGTATTATCTTTACTTATATTAAAAATATATTAATGGTTAGAACGGTTTATATTAACTTTAGACTGTTCATTTTTATTGTTAGTGAGTTTTTAATTTTTATTTAATTTTGTTTGTTTACAAATGATGATTATAAATTTTACTTTTTCAAAATTATTGCAGTGCAAATATTACTCTAATAGTATTATTTGATAGTTAGATGTTTGATTTGTTTGTACTAGTTGTAGGCATTTACCCTACCCATCTAGCCTAATGCAACTTGACCCAACCCAATTTGGTTAGGGTTGAGCATTCCACGCATGGGTTGGGCAAGTTGGGGGTTAACCCTCAACCCCAACTATCATGCCCAAGTTTTTTTATTCAAAAAGGAAACAAAAATCCTTATGAGGCTACAACCTAAGGCCTAAAAAAAATTAAAAACTATAGAGCCCAATCCTTAAACAACACCAAAACTTTAAAGAGGACCACTTCTAGAGAGCATTTATAGTTAGGGAAAACTTGTTATTTCTCTCTGCCCAAATCACCCACATCACCGCTAGCTACAGAGTTCGCCACTTTCTTTTACTTAATAGACTACATTCCACCGCATGCTCAGAGCAAAATAGCTGCTCCAAGGACAGAAGCATCACCCAAGACAGGTCAACTAACCGCAACATAATCTACCAAATGTCCATAACAAATGAACAATGAATGAACAAGTAATTACCAGTTGTTGCAAAAGACAAAAAAATGCACATGTTCATAAGAATCATCCCTCTCTTCCACATGTTATTTATAGTAAGAATCCTACCCTTAATCCTGCTAAGGGAAATGACACTAGCGCAATCCCCATCGCCATCTTATAGGCCAATGATGGAATTCCAATCAAGGTAAACCAGGGCCAGTGGATTAGGTGCTGTCAGGGTGTCCCATCGACTTTCACAAGTCAAGTACATACTCAGCTCCTCCCTGACACACAGTTGACGACACCACGTGAGAAATAACACCTTGTTTGATGTTACCCGGGCAACACCTAATCTGAAAAGCAAGCTGGGGATTTATTTTTAGAGAGATGATGGATGAAGCGAGGACCACTTCATTATCACTAGCATCAAACAGTGACAAGACCTGTGTTTATCATCCTTCCATGGCAAAGGAGTGGAAGGGAATCATATCACAATTCCGTATAAGATGGGACAGTAATGGAAAGATGCTCCATTTGCTTCTACTCTTAAGAGGAAGCAGAACCAAGCAGGCCCCACTTTCCAAAACATCACATCCATCTAAGGGTGCAAATGGGTCAGGTCCAGTTTTTAAATGGCCCCGATTTAGGTCATGCTAAAATGATCCAACCCAACCCAGACTCAAGAAAAAGTAGTTGATTACTCGTGCAATTTTTCATTTTAGTTTGGATTAACGCAATATTTCACCTCCTTCACTTAAAATATGATTACCCAATCTACTAGCGACAATAGGACCATGCAAGATGAAGAATATACCAAAAATCACACTAGTGGAATTATCAACCACTTTAGTTTACCTGCTGGCCACTTTATTTTATTTTATTTTTTACCATCCAAATTGATAGCTGACTAATTGGATGGCATGGACCATTATGTGTGTTGAAAGTTAGTAATTTCCATACCTGACCCAACCCCAACCCAGGCCCAAAGTAAATCTGACCCATGTGATAAACGGGTCTGTTTTGGGTCCAAGAGGACCCAGACCGGACCCATTAAATTATTGGGTCAGCAATTTTTTATTTGGACCTGACCCAAACTCAAACTTTAATGGGTTGGACATGGGTCCAGGATTCTGGCCCGATTCTTTTATAGGTCCATCACAACACGGATAACAGAATCATAGAGTAAAAGGGGGAGCCAATTAAGTGCACTACGGCCGTACCCAAGGTGCTGAGTCCCACCTTGATGCATGTATTCTATATCCATGCCGTCCATCCATTTTGCCAGATTATTTTAAGGCATGAGCCCGAAAATGAAACAAATCCAAATATCAAGTGGAGCATACAGTAGGGAACAGTGGTGATTGACCATTTAATACTTCTTGTGGGCCATAAAAGTTGTGGATCAAGCTGATATTTGTTTTTTTTTTTTTCCCGTCCTCCAGGATTTGCCGATATGATGACCTTATCAACAGGTTGGATGACAAACAAATATTACATAATGGTAAGAGCATTCAATCGCCACTGTTTCATAGTACGATCCACCTGAGAAATGGTTCCACTTGATCAGGCAAAATGGAGAATACAGACATCAAGGTGGACCCCAAGATAAGGGCCGCACGGTCTTGGGCGGGGCGGGGTGCACCTAATCTACTCCCGAGAAAAAGAAGCTTAACAAATGATATCCAGCGCTCAAATGTAAAAGGCGTATAACATAAGATCCTAAGACTAGAGCTGAGCACGAATCGAGCTGGCTCGGTTAGCTCGCTCAATTCGGCTCATTCTAGCTCAATTCGGCTTGATTCGGATGGAGGTTTCAAATAGAGCTGAGCGCCTTACCCTAGCTCGTTTCATATTTCGAGCCGCACATGAGCTTGCCCAAGCTTGGCTTGATTCAACTCGAAGCTCGATTCGGCTCAATGTGTGTGTGTGTGTGTGTGTGTGTGTGTGTGTGTGTTCGCGTGCACGCGCGCGCGTGTAAGTTAAAACTAAACCCTAATTCTCCAAACATTTTTTTCGAACGAACGAGTGCCCATTCCCTCCCCAAAACCCTAACTTCCCCACTGCCCAACTATCCGTCCGGCCACTGCTGCCTGGCCACCGCTCATCTCTCTCTCTCTCTCTCTCTCTCTCTCTCTCTCTCTCTCTCTCTCCAGTCCAACCCCGACCGGTCACTGCTACAGTTCGAGCACCCTACCCTACCCGGCCACTACCTCAGTTTGAGCACCCTACCCTGCCAGGCCGGCGGCTAGGGCTGGTCATGAGCTAAGTCAGCTCGAGAAACTCGATCAACTCGACTCGAAAAAGCTCACCTCAGCTTGACTTGACTTAGTCGAACAAGTCAAGCCAAGCTTCATTTAGGAGCTCGAGTCAGAAATCGAGTCAAGTTCGACCATTGGGTCACTCAACTCGACTCGATTCAAGCACGACTCAGCTCGAGCTCGACTTGTTTTGTGTAGATATTTGTTTAAAAAAAAACCTAATCTTCTTATTTCTTGGTTCTTCCACCCACCCAACACACACACACACACACACACATTGGGGTCCAAGCTTAAGACATATAAAACCCTCACACACTGGGAGGTTTCTTAATCCTACTATTTTGTTTTGGTAAAAACATTCCTTGTTGAGCATATCTAATGGATTGAGTAATTTCAAGTACAAAACATGGTGAGCACACAGTGATTGTGTGTTTTACACGCTACACAAACACAAGTGCTACAGTGAGACCACACACCATTCATATTTACAAAACAGGGGCTATGATAAGACCAAACACCATATGAGGCTATTGATCGCAATTTTACAAGGGAGGTGGTGCATCTGATCCATGAATCAGCTAAGCCTCATCATGAAGATGGTCCACACAATAATCAGGGCAGTCCATTCATGTGGTGAGTTATGCATGTACTGTGTTAATTATGGTTCAGAAAATATTACTAGTCGTCTGCATTCAATGCATATGTGACCTGGCCAAAGAAAAAACCGATCAGAGCTAGGTCATTTCAATGGTGGGGTCCCACCAGTAGAAATACTATTCTCCCCTAATATAGGTATGACTTCTTGAACTTAATGTTGTTGACTTTGAATTTGTATTTTGTAGTAAAAAACATAATAAATTGAGGTGAGAGGAAGCTCGCCTCGACTTGATCCACTAGCTCGTCTCGAAAGTTTTAGCAAACAAGGCAAGCTCCAATGGTAAGCTCGAGGGTGAGCTCGAGCTCGAGGAGAGCGCAAACGAGTCAAGCCAAGCTTGGCCCACCTCGACTCGACTCGGCTCGATGTACAGCCCTACCGGTGGCCACTGTTGCAGTCGCTGCCCAACTGGCGACCCTCAACAACTGCCCGACGTCTGACTAATCACTCTGTCAAATTTTACCCCAAGCTCGACTCTCAACTTGAATTCAGCTTGAAAGGCTCGAGCTCGAACTCTGCTCGAAGCTCGGACGAGCTAGCTCGAACATAAAAGTCCAGCTCGATGGCCGAGCCAAGCCGAACACAAGCCAGGCCACTCAGTGACCAAGCCTAGCTTGAACATGGCTGAGCTCGGCTCGTGATCAGCTCTACCTAAGACCGGGTTGGTTGGCAAGGGGGAAGAAGTACAACAGCACACAATTCCAAATAATCCACTGAAGAATCCTCCCATCTCCAGTGGGGCCAATCAGATCAATGGTTTGGATTAGAGAGAGAGAGAGAGAGAGAGAGAGAGAGAGAAGCCAACCAGGACCTGAAAATTCCTCAATCGGCTAGGATGAATGCTCTGCTCCACCAAGCACATTCGCACGGACACACAACTCAAAAGATTAGCCCTTGAGTGTGACCTGTGAATCTGAACCAGCCGGACCTTAACAAATCCTATCAGGACACCATCAAGTGGGCCGTCACAAACTCCATCAGGACCAACATGCATGTAACAACAACAGTTAAGGGAGAATGTAGAGACAGGCTTCTATTATATCTGTATAACTGGGCCGTTTATACTTGTGAGGCAATTTACAACAGAGTGATTACAATGACAAGAACAGATACACCAGCTGCAACAACAGCAACAAACAAACAAACAAACAAACGACACAGATTACAGATTCAATCACCCATTACGATCGCATCACTGTCTTCGTACGAATGTGGAATTTAGAAGAAAAAAGAAAAGAAAAGAAAAAAGAATAGATAATTCTGCTGTAAAAGGTTGAGAATAAGGGAAAGGTCATGCCCTTAAATGATAGTACATGAGCAACCCTTCTTCAGCATCTCATCCGGGTCCTTATCTGCGCTCATTAAGAAAAAAGAAAAAAAGAAAGAAAAATGTAGCGTCAATAAATTAATTAGAATCTGACTCTGCAGAATCGCTGCATCTCAAAACAATGAGAGAAAACTTTGATACTCTTGACAGTGTGATGGATGATACACAGGTAATTGGAAATTGCTTTAAATTAGCAAAGTGGCATAAAATGAATTCAAATTAAACTGTCCAAATCATGGGCCCCAGTCAGATGCATCAAGAACCAAAATGACACTCATCTTAGTATCTGACTCAGATTTGTGGACATCTATTGGATGGTCAAAAATGAAAAATATCCGACAGTCCTATTTTGACAAGTGTCCATGAATCAGAGGACGGGATTGTTCAACCAATTTGATTTTGGAGCTACAACAAAGTGACAGTGACTGCAACAGTTTATACATACAATTTCTGACGGCCTTCATATCAAAGTATCATACACAGCTGGGGTATCAAATAACTTCCCCAAAGAATAAGTACAGTTCAACTCTGTTCTAGGCAGAGGTGTGTGTGGATGCCATATAGTCTTGGGAGTTGGGACAGATGATGTGATCTTCTGCCAGACTGTAAACATCAGCCACTGATCTACATGGCCCAATCTCATGTGATTGAACCATGCCAATGGAGATCTCCTAGTTCACATTCAAGTCACTTGCCTGCTAGCCCAGCTGGAAGATGCCTACGCGTTTCAACAGCAGGTCTCAGGTTCGAATAATAAGGAGACACACTAACTCCACCGGTGGGTGGGTGCATCGTGTTTCATGACTAACAAAAAAAAGAGTCATTTGTGGTTCACATGCCAATGTGGCAGAGGTGTGTGACCAGACACCAGAGCTGCCCATCAGTAGGCATCCCCTGTGAAAGTGCCCTGGCCCAAATCAGGCTGATTCGCTCATCAGGCGGGCAACACATCCAAGAAATATGAATTTTGATCGGACAGGACCTGATTTTTATGCTGTAAGTACAAACACATATGCTGTAAGAAATTTATCAAATGATCCACACTTATTGTGCATGCATGGGTAAACAAGTTTTGATCAGATAGGACCTGATTTTTACAACTGATAGAGAGCTAAAAGGTGGGCTCTGCTGGATGAGCAGCTTGGATCTTCCAAGTTGGCTCATGAGTCGTGTTGGCATTTCTACATAGAAGAAGGTGCAGCTTTTACATATCCAAACAGGGGAGAGAGAAAAAAAGATGGGATTTTTGGCAGTTAACCAGGTAAAGAAAAAACCTGATGTATGGTGATAGCAGGCGGAGGAGTCAGTTGGGAGGGTGCCCTTCTTCTGCTAAGTGTGGAGGAAAAAACAGAAAAACCTAGAACTGAGATATATCCATATTGCGGTGCTGTGGCTTGAAGTAAATCATACAATGAGCCTCCTTTTTAAGAATTAGAATTTGGGTTTCCTCTGTAGATCCTCTCTGTTTGAAGTACCTTTGTCTGAGAGGCAATAGTAGCAAATTGCACTAAAAAATGGGGGGATGGGGGGGGGGGGGGGGGGGGGGGGGGTGTTGGTTGGAACACTAAAATCAAAAGTTTCACTAATGCGCCCAGGCGGAGCCCAGCTAATCATGTCTCAATAAACTTCACCAACTATGGAGGAATTATAGGGACCAGCCATGTATTTGGATGTCCCAAAATCTTCCAGTTCCAGATCAAAAGATCCTAAGCATCCACCAAACATTTTGGTTCCTTTTTCCAGACCATTGCTATATTTCTTTCTGAATTGTCTGTTTATATATGTCAATGATTGAAGGGTTCCATCTCCTATTTGGGAAATTTTATGGGCATCCCCATCCACAGTGGAGCCCATCAAATCAACCATCAGACAACTGTTAAATACTGGGCTCATTGGAACTCCTATAGTTCCCCTCCTAATGCAGAATGCAAATGCAGCAATTTCAAAACCAGGTGACGAGTGCCAAGATACAAACACATACCTGTTTTCTTTCTAGCCACAGAAGGCTGGACCACCACATGCATTGTGATGACCCCACCAGGAAGCTCCCCAAGAGGTATTCTGGACTCAGCGAGTGTCTTCGCATTCTCCAAGACTTTTCCAGAATATATGAGTTTCACATCATTCACTGCCTTGGGCACAATTTTTTTGTCTGGTGGAACAGGTTCATTAAAGACAGAAATATCACAATGAGAAAGGGACCAACAATAAAAATAAAAAATCCAGTTAATATTATAGGGTAAGAGTACCACAAAAGTGGGACTTGATTCACAGTGGAGTTGTCTCCACTGAGCTTACTTGACATAAACAACACTGTAAATATAGCACCATGGATGGTGAATAACACATTGATCAGAAGATCTTAACAATCAGATTGTTCGTGCAACTTAATGATAAAATACCAAAAATAGTTAAACAGTCTCAGTTAGCCATGAATGGGATTGGGACGTCTGAGCTGTGCAATTTTGAACTGCAGTCCATCCACTAGTGAAGCTCTAGATGGACAGTCCAAGTTCACCATCCGCACCACCACGTGTGGTGGAAAGTACGTTGCCTAGAAGCTTCTGCAGTCTGGAGAGCTGACATCTATAAATCTTAGAAACAATGGTTCTTGCTACAACAATACTGCAGAAGTACCAAGATGGTCAATGCATCATAAATAAGACTGCAAGGCCAGTGGCATTAGAAATGCGTGGGTAGAAAAAAAGTATAATGTAACCAGAGGATAAACTGGGATCAAACAGTATTACCAAGAGTTACAGGTGGAATTGGAACAAAAGGGATCAACTGAAACAAACTGGAATTGATTTTCATTGAACTTGTACAATCTCTAAAGATAAAGGGATCTGGTTATTTTCTTTCTTTCTTTTTTTAGGCATCCTGGGAACTCTAGAAGGATGTTTGCTCTATTGATGAATCCTTTTTATTGCTGCCATTAGCCCCTTACTGATACTGCTTAGTCCCAAAGTTTTTTTTTTATTTTTTATTTTGAGAGAGATCAGAAACAAATTCATAGCAAAAAAGGCCAAAGCCAGAATATACAAAAAAGGAAAAGAAAAAACTATACCACCCCAAAGACGACCCAAAACTAGGACCAGCTAGCTGGGAAAAGATATAAAATCTTTGCAGCTACCGCCCATTCTTTAACAAGAGATTTGGCTTTGGAAAACACTTCCTGAGGACTGCCCGCCCTATTTCTAAACGTTCTATTGTTTCTTTCCGCCCATAGAAGCCATAACCCTGCCATTAGGGCAAGATGCCAAATTTTCCAACCCACGACCCCAAACATACCTTCATGCCAGATGGAGAGAAAAGAGCCTATATTGTTCGGGGAGACCCACATAATTCCGAAAAGGCTGAAAAACTGGTGCCACACCTGCCTCGCAAAACCGCAATGAATGAAAAGATGATTGACCGATTCCTCATCCATATAGCACATAATATACACATTCGGAAGGATCATCTTTCTCTTCCTAAGGTTATAACTGTTAAAACATTACCGCAACCTACTAGCCAGACAAAAGTCACCACCTTAAAAGGCGCTCCGTATCTCGAAACTTTTGCCGTTAGGCTCTTCTCACTACTCTCCCCTCTGTCCAAAAGTGCATAGAAAGATAGGACCAAAAATCTTCCAAACCTATGATTCAACCACACCATAAGAGTCCGAAAAATGCAAGACTGGCCTCACCTTGTCCAAGAGGGCCAACAAACCAATCAGCTCCTCTACCTCATCTTCCTTCAAGGGCCTCCTACACGGCAAGGCCCAAGAACAAGTGTCTCCTAGGAACAAGAAACACCTAGCCACCACAAGACCCTCTTCCAAAGCCTCTAGCTAGCCTCGGAAACGCCTCCCTCAATCTATGCTCCCCCACCCAAACAACTTCTCAGAACTTGATCTTCTCACCATTGCCTAGCAAAAACCCAACCCCTCTCATTACCTCATTTCTGACACAGGCCACCGCATTCCAAATTGGAGAGGATCTATAGAACGATGAAAGACGAATCCACCATCCCCACCCCCCCCACCACCCTATATTTCCTACCCACTACCTCCCTCCAAAAAGACCCCTCTTCCACCCCAAACCTCCACACCCATTTACCTAACAACGCATCATTTATCCTCTCAAGGCTTTTCAAACCAGCCCCCCTTGCTCCTTAGGCTTGCAAACTTCCCCCCACTTCATGAGATGAAACTTATGCTTGCCCTCTGCTCTCAAAGGAAATCCCTTCTAATTCTCTCCAACTTCTCCAACACCGCCTTTGGGCACTTAAACAAAGACGTAAAATATACCAACAACTTCTCCAATCCCTTCTAATATCTGCTTAGTCCCAAAGTTGGGAGTACCTCCAACCAAAGTACGGTTTCACCTATATGTTTAGTAGGGAGTTTCCATTGATATAGCCATCACATTACTTTAGTAGGGATAGTCTAGAAGATTTGCCCACAGAATTAAGATTACCCTATTATCATTTAGGAGGTTGTTGAGCTCTTAATTGGTGCATATTTTAACCCCAATTCATCACTCATTATGCAAGATTTTCACGATTTATAGACTAATCTAATGCATGAATTTGTGATTGTAGGGATGAGAGAGAGGATTCATCAATTGGAGATTTAAAGACGCCATTTACAAGCAAAGAAGATCAAAGGACTAAGTGTCAAAGGATGAAAGAAAGAAGTCAGAGAAAAGAAGAAAGAAAGCAAAAGAACATGCCAAGACCGGTCGTTCATAGCCCAGGACCGGTCGTCCAACTGGTCCAATCACTCAATAGAGGGGCTCTGCGGCCACAAGTCTCTGGACCATCTTAAGACCGGTCGTGCAACCGGTCGTCCACTGCTCAGACCGGTCGTGCGACCGGTCCTTGAATTAATTTTATGGGACAGAAAAATACCAAAACTCTCTGGACGTTTTTCACGTTTTTGAGACCGGTCGCACGAGCTCAGACCGGTCGTGCGACCGGTCGTCTACGTAACTGAGCGTGTTCTACAAGCTTCGGATTTCTCTGCGCACTGCTTAACCTTACACAAAATCTGGAAGATTCTGACGCTGCGGAGCTTCCCCACTATAAAAGGACACCTAGGGATCGTTCCTAGGGTATCTTAGAACGGATTAAGCACGGTGGGAGATGGCGGAAGTGGATTTCGGAGTTCCACAACTCCTCCTAGTTTGTTTGCTATTTTTATGTTTTCCTTAGTTTGTTTCATGTTTCTTTAGATCATGAACGGCTAAACCTCTTAGCTAGGGCTAAGAGGTAAAGCTTGTAGTGAATCTAAGATGTTTCAATTCGTTTAAGTTGGTTTTAAGTTGGATTTCATGTTTAAGAACAATGGTTTGAAGTTTAATTCAAGTATTAAGTAGTTTTTCTTAGTCTTATGATGACTCATGGATGTTTGGAAGAATTGCTTGAGTTCTTAATTGTTATGTACTAGTCTAGACCTGTATGATCTGAGGAATTGGAATACGCTCTAGATCTGTGATTGTCATGTGAGAACTTCCTACCAAAGTTCTATTTTTCTGGATTTCTGAACTATGTGACACTGCGTATGTGATTTGAATCAAGTTCAAATCATGATCTAGTTTTGTCCTGTGACAGGATTTAATGATGGTTATGATTGTGAACTTAGTCTATTGGAATTGGGACTGACCTATGCAATTGAGTATGCTCGTCTTAGCTTGCATTGAGTGAATCATATACATGGATCCTACATATGACAGATTATTAGTTTAACTGCTCTATCATCCAGCTAGATAGATCTTAATTTCGATTCTAGTTGAGAAAGTGTGAGACCACAACGAATTGAGCATCAAGGATTGCTACAAGTGGATCCTTGAACCCCTAGTGCCTTTTAATTAATTGATTACTTCAGTTTAGTTCAAAGTTACTATTTACATCAATCTTCTCAAAGTCTGGTTGTTAGCTTTCCAATAGAAACTATTGGAAGTATTCGTGAATTCCTACATAAGTCCCTGTGGATCAACCTCGGTCTTACCGAGATTATTACTACATCGCAACCCTAAACTTGGGGAAGCGAACAGAAGTTATGTGTTTTCTTTCTTTCTTTCTTTCTTCTTTTTTTTTGTTGTTGTTGTTGTTGTTGTTGTTGCTGGTCGCATCCAGCCAACATGGATTTGTTTAAGGGAGACGGTTCTTTGACATTGTGATGCAGGTAATGAAGTCACTGATGCAAGGCACAAAAGAAGGCACTCATGCTTGTTGCCCAAGAAAGATATTGGAAAGGATTCAGAAGATGGCAAACAGTGGCTCATCCAGAATCCCTTTTCAGTTTCTTCATACAATGAGTTGTGAATTAAATGTAGTGGATTTGGAGGTGGTGCATATTTGTAGGCATTTTTCTTTTTCACAATCAATGGCAGCTATTTGGGTTATTTGGAGATAGTAGAGGTTTGAGGGAGGGGGTTTCCTCAAACCATTTCGTCTTTTCCTTGGTGCCATTGTGTTTCATTCATTTTTAGGACTAAAAGGTTCTGTAGCATTGAAGTTTTACCGGGATGCCCAAAATATCTCTTATCTTCAATAACTTAATGATATAACAATTTCTTTGGCATTACAGTGCTCCTACGAAGGTGACAGCTTTTGGATGGCTGGTAGGCAGGAATAAAGTTCTAACAATCGATGATCTTTGTAAGAGGAAGATGATCCTTCCAAACGTTTGCTTGATGTGTCTTAAAGATGTGGAATCGGTGGATCACCTATTTATCCACTGTGCTTTCATCAGGGAGGTTTGGGATAATTTTCTACATTTATGGGGTTCTATGAGTGTTTCCGAACACAATAGAGGAATTTCTCATTGCTTTGCATGGTGGGAGGATAGGGAAATCAAGGAAAAGATTGTGGAGGTTAGGCATGCTAGCAGTCCTATTGGCTCTATGGTGGGAAGAAATGAGCAGTGCTTCAAGAACAAAAAAAGAGGAGCTTTTCAAGTCTTTAGATCAGCTATTCTCAATATAAAGGAATGGGTAGAAGCGTAGTCTTTTTCTGTATGTCTCTTGGTGGGGCGGTTTTTTGTTTTTTTGTATATTTTGCCTTCAGACTCTTTTAATGAAATCTCATCACTGTTTTGAAAAAAAAAAAAAAAAAAAAGTTTCTTGCAGGCCTTGGGTCAGGTTTAGACCAGCATGAGTCCTTTTTTCCTTCTCTTTTTTTATTTAAAGGGTAGATGATATTAGCTCTTCTTGGTGAAGAGCTAATATCATCCATTCACCATATTCATCAGCAATATCCTGTTTTTTATTACTAAAGACGATCTAAAGGAGGTTTTTGGAAGATTTAGGTTCGTAGATGTCGCTTTCATCCGAAAGATGAAAGGCATAGGCATAAGCCACAGTTTTACTTTTGTTCAATTCTGGAACTGGTATTTGGACCAAGCATGCATGACAATCAATGTAAATGGCAGACTACTTTGTGGAAGACAAATTAATGCATGTGAGGCTAGAGACATGTAGACAGAGATGGTTGAGCAGAATCTCTCTGTTCTTCCTTCAGCCAATGCTTGCTAGATCTGAAGGTAGGGGCCCCGTCATTTCTTGTTTATACCACCATTTAAACCTTGGAACTAACTTGCTCTGGCCAATCAATCCCCAAAAGACTGATAGATGGGAGTGACAATATCTTTTTCCAGTCCCTCCCTAAGTCAGCAAGTCCTAAGTGGCTCAGATAGAGTGAACAGTGTGTTTGAAGGGGAGGTTGCGGGGATGAGAGGAAGGCAGTGGCGGACTCCCCTAAGGACTAGTGTGGATCAACAATCAGATATAGCAGAGTTGGAGAGGGGTCTAGGATTTCTTTTTGTCCCTGCAGCAGTGGTCACACGGTAGCTCTGTAGAGATGCACTGCAGACCAAACGTTCCTAAGCCAGCCCATAAAGGAGTTTAGACAACTTGAAAGAATAGTAATCTTCTTGGGAGCAGGTGAAGGACAGCTGTTGGTGTTGCATGTGCCTCAAACAGTAGTCTTCTTGGGAGCAGGTGAAGGACAGCTGTCGGTGTTGCATGTGCCTCGAACTGAAAGTCTGGCGGAGATGTGGCACGTGTCAGTTTGTGAGAGCAGCTCTGGGACAAGTGCTGGCAAGCCAATCAACTCCCCTTAGTTGCCTTCTCTAATGGAAATGTTTCACCTATTCCTTTTCTTCCTATCTCTTGTGCCAGCCCTCTTCTTTGTGCACCTTTGCCATCTTTGAGGTTGACGTCGGGTCGGGAAGTATCAGGGGCTGGCTTAGAGTGCAAAATTCATCCCCTAATGTCACAAGGGGTACCTCATCATTTACTCCAGTCAAAGCTATCATGTTTCTGCAACAGAGGTGGGGTATATGAATGGCGCTCTGTTGGAGGTTGAGGTTCTGTTGGAGAGATCCGTGATGGAGAGAGAAAACTCACAAAAGGTGAAGTAAGGTCTGGGGAAGACCAGTTTTAAAAGCCAAATGTCTGGCAGTCAACGTGCAATGTCTGATGATCTGGCAGAGCCCAGAAGGCTCCATCGATAGTGACCAATTTGACTTATTGTGGGTGGAGGAAATAAAAGTAGAGGTTGCTTTGGTCCCCATTGAAGGTTTAGTCCTCGCACTGAAGGGATCCAGATGAGTCGGTGTGGGTCGATAGGAATCTTGCAAAGTTAGCAAAAATGATTCGGGTCGACATTGAGGGAGAAGAAGAGCACTTCAAAACCATTCTTCATAGAATTGAAACCAGAAGAATATTGGTCACTTCTGCTTTTGTTATCTCGACTATTAAGAAACCAATGCGATTTTGGGAACTCCAAAACTTAAAATTGAGCATAAGTTACGATGATAGGCAGGTGAGAAGGATGCCTTCAGGTGGAGAGACAATCTTGGAATTGTGCCCAAAGAAATATCATTTCTTGGAACAACAAGGGGTTGGGAAGAATAGATAAAAGATTAGCAATTAAAGATCTGTTTGCCCCAATAAAGCTGGTGTGCTTTTGCTGCAAGAGATGAAAAAGGAATCAATGGCCATCTATGAAGTTAAGGAGATTTTGCACTTTAGAAGGGAGTGAATAAAGGTCACAAATCAGGTGAATTCTGATTATGTGGGATTCAAATTCATTGAGAAAGGTTTCATCTGTTGAAAGGAATAGTCTAGCCTTTTGCAAATAATTGAACAAAATATAAACTAGAGATGAATAACTGAACATTGGGCCTAGCCCACTAGCAAAGCCCAAGATGGCCATACAGCAATGCATACGGTTTTGGGATATTTATAATAAAGAGATGTTGCTAGGGTTCCTACCTAAGCAGCAACCCACATTCTCCTCTCCAAGCTCTCCCTCTCTTTCATCTTCTCTCTTCTTCCTTTCTCATCTTCACACCTACAAGTGGCTTCTACAAGATCAGCACTAGGTAGAAGTTTACATGTTGAAAGTGTGAGTTGAATAGGAAATATGAAGAGTTGCATAGCAACATAGGAGTTCAATACATGGGCTTCAGCCCAATCCACAAGTTGGGGACCAAGACCCCTACACGTTTTGTACATGCATTTATAATATTATAAAAGAGAGGAGTTTAGGGTTTGCATATCCCAACTCTACACATTTTGCAATTCTCCTATCTCCCTCTCACTCTCTCCTTCTTCCTCCTCTTCCATCTCTTTCTTTTCCATAATAACATCTTTTGATCAGCCCTACAGTAAGATTGTTCATGCATTGCACGTTGGCCATGTAGATGGCCCACCATTGATCATCATGTAGATCAATGGGTGGTGCCGTTCAACATCATCAATGGCGGGTAGATGGTTGCTGTCATTCTATTGCACTTGGTGGCGGCTGGACGGTGGATACTCCTGGGTTTTAACTTCATTGTGTAGTCCTAATGTCTTGGGAAAGAAGCAACAGTTCTAGAATGTGCTTGGTCATGCTTCAAGCTGCAATGATGTTCCATGCTGCTTGGGTGGCGACTTTGATGTTAACAGATTTGGTCACGAAAAAAAAGGTTGGTCTAGAATTACCACAAGCATGAAAGGCTTCAATGAGTTTGTTGTATAGTTGCATGAAGCATGAAGCAAAGCAGCAATAGATATGGGTGTGGGAGCCAAGAAGTGTTTGTTTCAACATGTTATAAAGTATAAAAGGTTAAGAGGCAGAAGCGGGAGTGCTATCAGAAGCAAGAGCAGGAGTGCATTGGAAGGATTGTGCAACTAAGGTTTGTCGTTAAGTGGGGCTGATTTCTACCTGTGGGGTGCCAAGTTCACATGGTCATGCAATCCAGATGTTCAGGTAATGAGTTGTTTAGACAGGTTCCTTATTTCTCCCTTAGGGAGGACACCTTCCTTGAATTAAATAAAAAAGCATCCCTAAGAGAATGTCAGATCATAAACCAATGTCTTTCCACTATGCTCAAGTTGTGGGGCCCCTGACTGTTCCGGTTGGAATTAATGTGGATTGAAAACCTAGAGTTTCATTTTTGGTTTATGAGCTGTGGGCATCCTTTGTCATTGAGGGTAGTGTGAGGCACCAGTTCAGTAGCAAGCTTTGATGGGTGAAAGCAAAGTTAAAGAATGGAAAAAGGTTGCTTTTGGTGATCTAAAATCTTCTTAGGAGCCTCTAGAACAACAACGCAAAGATAGATAGAGATGAAGAAACTGTTGGAACATGTACCAAGACATGGTGACCAAGAAAGTGGAAGTTACTGCACCGTTAGTGGCCATTTCGTGGAGGGAAGAAATTCATTAGAAACAACAATCCATTGACAAATGGATCAACATAAGGGGACAACAATATGGCCTACTTCCATAAGATTGCAGGTGCACACAGAAAAGCGAATCAGTTCTCATCAATCAAAGAAGGTAATGTGACTATATGGTAAAATTGAAATCTGCACCTTCTCATTTTTTTTACAAGGAGCCTTTTGTGAAGAGCTCACTGTTGTTAGGAGGGGTTGAGTTTGATGACATCTCTGTCAAGCAACCTGTGGAAGTGGAAGCACCATTCAAACCAGAAGAGGTTCCTGCTGGCTAGATTTGATGCCAAAGGCGATTGAACATCCAGGTCAGATGGCTTCCCATTAACCTTCTTCAAACGTTGCTGAGATGTGAAGGAAATGGTTCTCAGTGAATTTCATTATCGGGCTACAGTTTACAAATCATTAGGTGCTTCTTTCACTACATTAGCTCTGAAGAAAGAAGGAAAAGAAACAGTCCCAGCCTACAGACCAATCAACCTTAATAGTAGTGTTTACAAGGTGATTGCCAACCTATTATATGGGAGATGGGGGAAAGTAATCAACAGCGTAATTGCTGCCTCCCAAAGTGCTTATTTTCTTGGTAGATCGGCTCTTGATCAACCTTTCTATGCTAATGAGCTTGTTAACAAATACTGGAGGAATGAGCTAACTGGATTTATGTTCAAAGAGATATGGAGAAGGCTTATGGTTGTGTCAATTGCGAACTCCTCATATATCCGTTGGATCACAGAGTGTTTGGCATCAAATGGCAAAGTTGGATAAGAGCCTTCATTCCTCCCATGGTTCATGAATCTAGTAAATGGTACACTCAAAGGCTTCTTCAAGGGTGAGCCTGGCATCTGTCAAGAGGACCCTCTATAGCCATTACTCTGCTGTTGCTGAATCATTGCCCAAACTGTTGAAACAGGCTGTCAAGCTAGCATTATTAGGGTATGCGTTTGGGTAATGGGGAGACCGCTGTTACCCAAGTTAAATATGCAAATGATACTTTGTTATTTGGAGACAAGATTTGGTCAAAACGTAAGGGATATTCTGCTTTTTGAAGTGGTTCCAGACCCGAAGGTAAATCTGTCAAAAGCAGAATCACAAGTGTCAACTTAGACATAGGGCCTGCAACTGGTATCATAAAGGAAATAGGGTGTGGGCTAGCTACTTTCACAATGAATGATCT
The DNA here is from genome assembly GCA_003013855.2 of Liriodendron chinense. Lineage (NCBI taxonomy): Eukaryota > Viridiplantae > Streptophyta > Magnoliopsida > Magnoliales > Magnoliaceae > Liriodendron > Liriodendron chinense. The sequence continues at coordinate 12,044,004 of ML058484.1, read as the reverse complement.
GGGAATTCCTCTTTTTATAGGCATATCTAATAGAGAAATTTGAGATGCAGTGATAAAAAAGTACAACAGGAAGTTAGATTGGAGGAAAGATTACTTAAAATCTGTTCTTAAAAGTTTACTGCGGTATTTGTTGTCTATTTTGACATACCTGATACAAGTCGCAAAAATAGAGTCGAGCGCAGAAAAGTTTCATTTGTAATGACTGTGCAGATAAACATAAGCATCATAGGTTGTGTGAAGATGTCTGCAAACAAATCCATTTTGGGGGTCTAGGCCCTAGAAACATCAGAATGATCAATATAGCCTTGCTGGGTAATTGGTGGTGGAGAATGGAAAATAGGAAATCATCTTTGTTGAGTGTTCTGGCAGCAAACAAAATTTGGCACTGCAGAAGATGGGTGGGGCCATAGGATGTCAATCGTGCTTCCTGCATGGCTGGTTGTAATATATTGCAAGCAATTTTGTAAGCTCAGTTTTTCTGTTTAAACCACCTCTGATACGGAGTTAGCAAAAGAAATAGAGTGCGTCTTTAGGAAGACTTGTGATGCTCTGACATGCCATTAAGTGAATCTTTTGAGTCGATATATGTCCTATCTATCAATAAAGGCACTGCAGTCGATCAATTCTTTCAGAGGTTGGGTGGCAAATTAGTTGGGAGCAGTCCTTCAGATGGAATTTAAAAGATGAAGAGATCAACAGTCTTGCAAGTCTGTTGGATATCAACAGTCTTCCAAAATCTGTTTTTGAGCTGACTGAGGGCTGATCAGATTCGGCTTGGGGCTCCATCATGCTTCTTCTGTGGAGTATGGTGATGCAAGCTTCACTTTGGTCTATTTAGCTTGAAAGAAACAGCAGGATCTTCAACGGTCAAGCTTCTTTGGCTAGTGCAGCTGTGAACAAGATATTCAGGTTTACAATTGAGTGGGCAAGGGTTGAATCCAGGTTCAGAGGCTTCACTCAATCTGTAGTGATTCTGAATCAGGAGAAGCTCATCCATTGCCGGTGGCAACATCCAAAGTCTGTCGTTGTAGGGACAACTCCAGATAACAGCTATGAAATTAATTTCTATGGTATTTTGGCAATTCCGAGATAGCAGAGTGCGAGTAGTTCTTCGAGACAGCAATAGGGTAAATGCAAGTTAGATACTGGACCCTGTTGAAAGATGCCTAAAAATGAGTTTATCTTGTTTTACTTAACAATAAATACTGTGTATTAGAGATGTTGTCTAAAAATGAGATGAGGCATCTACCAAACAAGGCCTTGGGCTGTGAGAATTGAGAATTTTTTCCCCCCATTTTATGAAAGATAAAGCACTACAAGGAAAATTTAACCTTGCTGCACCAGAAATTGTGGACTAGTAGAAACAGTTTAGCCCTTTGGCTGGCCATTCTTAGGGCTAAACATGGAAAGTGGGGTAGCTAGAACCTTACAAAAGCCTTTGGTTGGTCAGCATCTTTTAATGAGTACAGGGAAAGCAGACAGTTTGACTACGTGGAGTATCTGGAGGGCAGACTCTCAGTCTTTGTAATTAGGATGCAGAAGTGACATTCGAACTCTGGTCAACTTATACACATCATGTAGGTACCTCTCTAATAATTTCTAGCTGTTTTCGGTAAACTTGAAACCCTTGAGCTTACAACAAATGACTACTGTCGGTTTTCTAGCCAGATACTTCCTCAAATGCAATGGCCTCAGGATATGTCCTTGCACGAGAACTTGGTTCATGAAATAAGAACTACAGATCATCTCAACTGGCATATTTTGTACTGCTGCCAGTGCTTCTACTACTACTATTGGTAACGGTAGTTTTATTGCAGAAAATCTGGAAAAAAGAAGGAAAGAGAAACAGCAGACTTAATTCCAAATCAGAAGAAGGAAAGAAAACAACAACGGGAGAAGGAAGAGCTGATGACTAACTCAGAATGCCACCTGCAAGATAACAGCCAGCCTCAAAAACGCCTATTCCTTCATCCATTTTATGTGTTAGCTTCTCCTTCAATAACTAACAAACCAGAAAACTGGGATCTAAAAGTCCTCAGTCCAGTTAAGCAACACCATGACTTCGGCCTCATAAGAGTTTGTTTCTAATGCGGACATCAATGGTGCACCCTTTAGAGTGTACCAGAGGAGGCGACGTCGCAGATCGAGTGTTGGAGCAGACGAGTTGATGTGGATGGACGCCGGGCCCCTTGGGCCCATTTTCTGACGCATTACGAGTACAAGAGATGCAGAATCGCGCAAGAGCATCATGACCGCTGGACCACGGGGCGGATTTACGTTTAGGCGCTTTTCTGTTTATTTCCTTGTTTCTAAGCGCTTTAGTGTCGTTATTTACTTTAGGCGTTTTTATGTTATTTCTTTGGTTTTCAAACACTTTAGTGCAATTTTTATTTTCGTAGCTTATATATACTGTGAGAAACCCTATTTCGATTTTTTATTGAATGAATAGAAAATTCGTGAGTTTCTTCCTCTTTGTTGAGAGATTAGGGTTTCAGGATTGGCCCTCGGGTGTTGAGGATTCCACCCCGGAGTTTCCGTTTTCTCTTTTCTCTTTCTTCAAGGTGCAAGGAAAGGTAAGCTTCTTTTGATTCCTAATTCGTACTTCATGAGAACCCATTGCTTTTCGACGTCCCTCGTCCTTTTCTGAAACCCCCCCCCCCCCCCCCCCCCCCCCCCCCCCCTCCCCCTCTTGGTACGATCGAAAAGAGGGATGCCTAGCCACAATAACCGGATCCAAACTTGACTGTGGACTGGTCTATGCTAGATCTGGGATATCCTCATATCCCTGGATCCTCCCTGTTTTACGATTTTACACGGTTTTATGCGAAGGGGCATGATGCGGACGGACAGACCTCATTTTCGTGTTGAGATTTGTTAGTTTCCTCTGATTGAAAGTAGCTAGTTTCGTAATCTTATTATTTGAATATCTTCCAACTGAATATTCATGCATCTCTGGTTAGGTCGTCACATGCCCTTGCATCAGTTCCCCTTAAGGGCCAATGAAAAAAATTATCACCACAATGCTAGAACGATCTCTAAAATAAACCCCAATGCCACAGGTCTTCTAGGTTGCCAAGAGAACATCCGTAGACTCAATTTGATGATTCCTTCATAAGGGGGCCCCACCTTTCAAGAATCCTGATTTTTGTTGATACAAGTATAGCACAACTACTCATGAGGCCATAAATCACTCAAGCAGAAATGCAGCTCCTTTGTCGATCCACCCCAGTCTGTGCCTCTTCCCCATAGTCCTTCCCTTGAAAAATCTCTATTTTCTTTCCAGTTGCACATTTCCAAAAAAATTCTCCGAAACCAGAAGAGCTCTCCACTAGACCAGTTCTCCAGCAGTGAAGAAACCATGGGAGGAAAAACCCTAGAGATCCCAATCACCAAATGAGCCCGTAGCAATGAGGTGGTCCATAGACTCCTTGTCCTGCAATATAAAGCATCCACCTATCAGAGGGCACTGGTGTCCTCTGTGCTGCCAATGGTTGCCTGCAAGGACAAGACTCAACCAGCAGCACAGAAAAAGGCAGAAAATCTCTGGGAAAGATATCCCACCCAAAGCTTCCTAGAGGAGAACTTAGGTTCCTGAGAACTACTAGCAGTGGAGCACAACCACACCTTATAAAATGACCAAACAAAGAACCTGTAAGGTCCCAAAACCACACCCTATCATCTGCCCCAGCTGGCGAAATGTAAGCCTTTTCATCATTGCACACACTTCGATCAGCAAATAGCTTCATCATCTTTGAGATTCCTGCAGAAAGTTGGGTCCCACACAATATTATCTCCCACCATTTTAAAGACCCACAGGACCATTTCACTTCTGTTGTTGCAAATCTGTACAGCATGGGGACTTTCTGGTATAAAGGTTATGAGAAGGGACAACCTTTGATCTGCCCTGAATAGAGGAATCCACACCTATCTTACCATTCCAAGCCTTTAGTCAGCAAAATAGTTCCATCGACTTTGAGATCCCTTTGTAAAGTCAGGCAACAGATGATATTATCTCACACCATGTTAAAGACCACTGAGACAGTCTAACTGCTGTTTCTCACTCTCCTGTAGAGCAGGGAGATTCTGCTGCCACACCAAATGTCTCTCTTTCGAGAAAGTAACCCTGTCAGACGTACCAACTCTCAATCCAATACCTGCTGAGAATTGCTGGACAAGCTCGCTAACGGGTCTCCATATTCTGCAAGCTCATCTTTGAGTTGCCACTTTGATCCCCCAACTGTGATCTTGCAAACTATATTTAGATATGAAGCCTTCCAAAGTCCATGAGCTTCAGCTCCATACCAGAAGAGCATCATTCTATCCATACAGTATCCAACATAAAACACCCAAGTTAGTTAATCTAATACCATCTTATACTTAATTCTATGTTGCTCGGTTACAAACTCCAATGCTCTAGTGCCTAGGGAATCTACAACCATCAATGCATACGTTTGCTTTTGCTTCGAGGGACAAGATACCCAATAATGATTGACCAAGAAAAGCTATATGTGGTGAATCTTTAATAACATCATGACAAGAAGTTGATAGTTATGCATATTTGTTCGGCAGTACAGTGTTTTGCTTCAAGTTACATAATTTCTATAGTTCAGCTTATGAATGCTATTTTCATGATCATATGGGGCATTTGGAGCAGAATGCTGTAGTTTTAGTCTTGAGAGTATTGATAATGACATAGTTTGTCTTTGAAAATTTTCCTACTTCCAGTTCCAGCATCTTCATTGATAAATTTTTTTTAACCAGAAAATTTCCTTACTTTATTTAATGAATGATAAATTCCATACTTATTTTAATTCTTTCCTCCTAAAAAAATTAAAGCTAATGGAGAGGTAGAAAATGAGGATTCATAACCTAACAAACGATTCCTACTACAAGCTTGAGACTGCTCAAATTGGCCTCTGGATAGAGAATGACTCAACTCAATAGTTACAAAATAGGGACATCTGCTACCCTACCATTTCATAGCATGCTTGAAGAGAAATGGCTTACCACATGGGAACTATCCAAGATTTAGGGCACTAGAACCTATATCTCAAGAACAATAAGAGGTGACTAAGATTCTAAGGACACATATGCCAACCCGATCTACTTGCTCTGTTTTCAGTCAGTAAATCCAATGAAAATCAAGGCAGACAAAATCCAACTCCATACAGATACAAGAAATAAAACAAATATCAACACAAATTGTAACCTTGAGGCCATTCCGCAACTATCCTTTCCTTGAGCATTGCAACAGTAGTAGATGGAGAATAGGTACTTGGACCAATATCTGATCCATCAAAAAGACGAAATTTGAGTTCAAGCCGTTCCTCTCCTTCAGCCATTGTTTCTCTTCTTATAAAGTTCCAAAGTCGCAGATCAGATGCAATAACAGAAAAATCCACTCAACCAAAGAATCAGTCCCTCATTACCTAGACATGCAAGTAGAGGACCCCTCAATTATTATTATTACCATTATTCTTTTCAATTGCTAAGAAATAAAAATAAAATGGAGCAAACCTGAGAATAAGGTGGATACCTTCTTACACATCTGAACCGAGCATCAGGAATCTGGAGAATCACTGAAATCAATCCTTCATAATAATGCCGATAAATCCGACAATAAGTCTGTAAGAGCCCAAACATCTGGAATATCTGAACCTGACAAGTTAAGCATTTCATATTGGTCAATTGGCTCTTTCATCAACAGCAAGCAATACTAGGTATTATACTATGCTTAGCCCAAATTAACGGTGTTTTCTTTAAGGGCAGTGTTCTGTACAGGCCTACTTTCAGGGATCTAGCTTGGTCATCTCTGAAGGGTCATACCTTCAACGAGCACTCAACCAAAACTTACTTCCACTGAACAAACCCCATCATCTGATCTCCAGCCTCAGTTCAACATTTCATATGGACCATGGGCCAAGTATTGGACGGCCAGGATTATTCAATGGGAGTATCTTGCATAAGCCATCCATGGTGGGGCCCACCAACTAAACTGTCTGGATGAATGAAAGTTACAGCCCACCCATATGGAATTCTGGCCCTAATTAAATCGCGTCTAGTTCAGTTCAAGCATTCTGGTACTTACTAAATCGCATCTAGTTCGGTTCAAGCATTGTATATTCCCTCCTCTAGACTACAGAAGTACAACTCAAACTTCAATGAAGATGAAAGAAACGAAAATCAGAAAATTCTCTACATTCAAATCATAGGCAAATCTGCACAAATACCACATGCAAGATCATTCAAAATGTCTTCAAGAACCCCACCCCAAATTAACTTACTGAAGAATCCACCAGAGTCTCCCCTAAGCATTTCAAATTCCACGACAAAATCAAAACATTAAAGAAAGAAAGATATAAGCTAAAATAAATTCCCGAAAGTCTCAGTAACTGATACGAATTCAAACAGAAAACCCTAAAATATCGATCGAAACAGACAGACATCGAATCGATAAAGTTGAATTACCGAATTGACTGAGAATTGCAGGAATCAAAGGAGAAAACCAGTTCACGAACCTGATCAGGACGCCATTGCTGCAAGAATCCAGCTATGAAAATCTAGGGTTTTTCTGAAAGGGGCCGATTTCCTTTCTTTTCTTTGGCTCGAGGAGAAGCAAAGAGAGGCAGGGCAGAGCAGAGCAGACAAGAGAGAGGAAGATCAAGAGATCTGAAAGCTGGAGAAATGAGGAAGTGAAGGGGTTTATATGGGATGGATTTGAGCGGTAGAATAACTGCTAACGCGACGCGCGAGTGAGATGGGGGATATGGATCTCCACGTGTGAGAAATCAGAGACATTGAAAATCCTATATTGTGAAAATCATATGGTAAAGTTATTATGGTGATTAAAACTGTGTAGGAAAAAATTGACGGTTAAAGGAAAGATGAACGGTCCACGTTGAAAGTAAAATTCAGAACTAAGTAAATTCTGGTCTAAGAAGTTTCGTGGTAGTATAAACCTGATTAATGGATTGGATCTTTTATACGTGTTATATGATGGAACGTGTTTGGATTGGATTTTACCGATCTCAGTCGCGTGAGTCCCATTTGGATTTAACTGAGATGGGAGATGGTTAACGTAAACCAAGGGCGTAGATTTTGACCGTGGTTGCACGGACCGAAGCGTGTGAAGCGGGTTCTGATTCGAGAAATTCGAAAGCAGCGTCAGAGACTACCGCTGCAAGTGCCAGCTTGGCATACGTGCGACAATTGAAACTTTAATGCAGGTTCTTTATGTTGGCCTGAAAATTAGGACGGTCCGTTGATCAGGTGAGCCCCAGTTGGAACCTGGCCCGGTTCCTTTATTAGGTTCATGGCCAATGGTAAAGATGGTAGAGAAATAGTTATTTTGAAATGTACCGGTTGCATCCGAAATGATTCCAATACAGAGTCGCAGGGGACTGCCAAATATATTATTCTATAAAACCGACACAATAAACCGAGTTGACTGGAATTTTGTATTTATTATTACAGGCATATGATTCATGGTGAGATAAGGAAATAAATTGAACTACAATCCTTCTAAGGAATAGGAAGAAATTTTATATAATATATATATATATATATATATATATATATATATATATATATATATAACAAATTAGGTCTATTTGATCGAATTCAAAATGAATGAAGAAATAAGATTTCACCCCCAATTGGATCAGGGGATCGAATTGATTATAGAAACATGAGTTTAATTAGTCAATTTATTAGTGAACATGAAAAAATATTATTTAGATGGTGGATACATAGGCACCCAGAGATGAGGAAGGGCGTAGTAACTGATAAAATGCTTCGGAGAATTGAAAATAAGCGTAGATTCGGAAATTCCAAAATAAGTTAACCTTTCGAACTGCTGCTGAATCCCTGGGCAGATAAGAGACAACCCGGCGAACTAAAACATCTTAGTAGCAAGAGAAAAAGAAAGCAGAAGCGATTCCTGTAGTAGTAGCGAGCGAAATAGGAGCAACTTAAATCATGAAAATGGGGTTATGGGCATATTGGCTAGTGAGGCTCCAATTCTTGATTGGAAGGGACACCAAAGGCCTCTGCCCTTCCATCTCATGGATAGATAGAGAGGGAGGGCAGAGCTTTTGGTTTTTTCGTGTTGTCAATAAGTTGAACAATGAAAATAGATGGCGAGTGCATAATCGAATGGGAACAGTAAAGCTTCGTAGGGTTTTTCTGTCCATCTATAGGTAGTTCACATCTTCACATACATGTCTATTTCACCAAGCCTCTCTTTGAGACAGTGCCCAGATCATTACGCCTTTCATGCTGGTCGGAACTTACTCGACAAGGAATTTCGCTACCTTAGGACCATTATAGTTACGGTTATCGTTTACCGGGGCTTCGGTCGCCAGCTCCCCTGTCATCAGGTCACCAACTTCCTTAACCTTCTGACACTGGGCAGGCGTCAGCCCCCATACATGGTCTTACGACTTTGTGGAGACCTTTGTTTTTGGTAAACAGTCGCTCGAGCCTGGTCACTGCGACCCCCTATTGTAGAAAATTCCCCACTGCCGCCTCCCGTAGGAGTTTGGGCCATGTCTCAATCCCAGTGTGGCTGATCATCCTCTCAGACCAGCTACTGATCATCACCTTGGTAAGGTAGCAAAGTCGACCATTTGGGCTGACATAGAGACTATGGCAGAAAGGCTGGAGAATCTGGAATCGTTGGTCACCAGACTCAGCGATCGCGGTGATCTTCCCAGTGAAGGAGAGCCGTCTTCATGGGGCCTCAACGATCTCGGTGGCGATGTCCAAAGCGTGACAAACCGGGTGAAATCGAGGAGCTTGATGTGGAGATAAGTCTCCGGTCCACGAACCGAATGTCTCACCTGGCTGTGCGGTGGACTGGCCTGATTTTTTAGCTAGAGCATATGAATGCTGTGGATCTTGATACGTGTGAAAATTGGCACGTGTGTGGGATTGTAGAGGAATTATCGGGTCTTGAAATGCACGTGGGCCCATGGTCAGGATGACCCACCACTTGAGCTTGTTTTTAGAGCCCATGGGCCGGACTTGGGCTTCATTTATAAATCAAGACATTTCTAATCTGTCGATGGCAGGGGCTGAATCTAGGCCGTTGATAACTTTCCAGGCCGAAATTGGGCCTGATTTCGGGCCAATTAGCACGTGTGAGACCAATCCCACCTTTTGAAGACCCTTGGGCCCATTTTATTGGCCCAAGAAATCTCCTTCGTGGATCCTTCTTAAGTGTACTTGCAGTCGCTAGAACACGCTCGAGTGTACTCATTGCCACACACGCCACTGCAAGATCCACGCGGTTCATCAGGTGGACTGCACTGCTTAGATACCCTAGGCCAAAACCCAAGTCAGTTTGATCATCTGACGAGCCACATGTGTAAAATGTTGCCACGTGTACGGTAGATAGGCCAGCACTCGCACGCTGGTATTCGTGTGGGCCATCAAATCCATTCATCAGGCAGCCTCGGCGTGCAAAGATCTGAACCGCAAATCAGGCCGGTCAACTCACCGAGCTGTCCTCATGTACAAAGAAACGGAGGGTTTGAAAAGGATCCTCCAAAGGCCCACAATCACCACAAATGTGCAGCCTGTGGGCCAGGTCATTCACAATGTGGGCCCACCTGATTCACAGGTTGGATGTGCCCTGTTGGCAGGCGTGCTGAGTACCTGAATGTGTTGGGGCCCACTGTCTGATCATCTTAAGATCATGATCCAATAAAGCAATAGATAGCCAGATCATCTATAGTTGAGACATGAATATGGATGTTCATGGTATACTCCGGACGAGTCATTCTGAGTTGCCGAGTCTTCAATCCACGGTTTTGATGAGTTGATTCTTTCCATGATATTTGGGCCAGCCCTTGGACCTGAGCCCATGCCAGCCGTTCATTCTATTGTCATTCTCAACAGGTCAAGGCCCAACCAGCCTATTTAATAGATGGCTGATTCTCCCTGGCTTTGTCGAGTCGTGACTCAGTAGGTGACTCAATGAGTCATTTCGAGTCGCTGAGTGATTTAACCATACTTATCATCTGTTTAGCATTTCTCGAGAATTGCTTATGTGAAAAAGTTCATGTTTGGTAAACATGCCTAAGAAAAGTGATTTCACTGTGGCCCACTTAGATCTCGTATCTATCTAATTTTTGGAGTCATACCATAACATGAAATGGCAAAATAGATGTACAGAGTAGATGCCGCACGGGAATCTCAGTGGGGAAGAGCCAAATGGACACAACATCCGTGCGGCCCACCTTGCATTCTTCTAAATGCATATGCATCCTTGCTAGACACATTGTTTTGCACGATCCCTACGTGCATGCATGGATGAGAGACTGGGTGGGCTTCTTCGGGCGCGATAGGTGGCCCAATTTTTTTTATTGGGCTTAAAATTTAGGGATTAGCCCGATAATGACAAACATAGTGGGCCTTCATTTGGGCTCATATGTGCCACATCATGAGTCTGATCGAGCCCAAATGCGCTTCATATTGAAACTAAAACAAAATCATCTCTTCTTCTCAACAGATTAAGAGCATTGATTAGGGGCCAAATTCGGCCCGCTTCTTGAATCATGCCCATACGGACTCGGCCCATCTTGACCATACCGCCGATACTGGCTCATGGAAGAAGCTCATACTAATGGACCTGAATATGTGGCCTATTAAGTAAATGGGTCAAGTACGGGTTGGGACTAAGGTTTTAAGACTCAGATGAGTCCCTCTGCAGCTATTCCGAGTCAACTCGGACTCGACAGCACCTGATCAAGTTCAACACCACGTGTTAGAGTGGAAAATGGGGTGTGACTCGCCTGACTCACCGAGTCGCGACTCAATTTAGGACTGATCGAGTCGTCCAACTGCCAAGTACTAAAACCATGGCTGGACCATAATTTCAAACCATGAGGCAGGGCAGATACCAACTCGACACTCCATGGTGGAATTACCATTCCTAAAAGAGTGAAATTTACCAATCTTCAATATTCATTTCTTGAATCTGGACCGTTGAGTCCTTTTTCATTTGAAAATTCCATTAGATCTCCACCAATCGTCCAGGTCGAAAATCAAACCACTGTTTTTTTTTTTTTCGTTTTATGATCGGATAGCCGATTAGGAGCGGTCCGGGCCTCACCCAAGACCGTGCAGTCCTTAACATGGGGCCCACCATGGTGTATGTATTCTCTATCTACTCCTTCCATCCATTTCACCAGATCATGAAAAATGGATGAACAGAGTGGATGTAGAATACATACATTAAGGTGGGCCCCATGTGTACAATTTTTAGTGCATATGTATCAATGATCACACTCTGTTAGACCAATGGGGCCCATCCCTCCAACCCTCTATGAATGGACCACCATCACATATCGGCCTAGTAATTCAGGTAATGTTCTCAAATTGCATTGCTACTAATATGGAATGAAATAAACACCCATTTCTCATTGCAAATGATTCTCATCACAATCTAATCAGCATCATGTGGTGATGAAATGTGGGGCCCTCTAAATCCTGCCACCCACTTTTAAATTTGAGCCGACGTGGCTCTCATCACCATCCAATCTTGATCAATGGCTCACATTTCTCCTAAACTACTCAATAAATATATTCTAAAGATCACCACCATTTATCATATAGTTTTCTTTTTATAACTTAACCGTACTGGATCAAAACATTTTTGTATCTTTGTTCCTCCCATGCTTGATTCGTGACCATCACAAAGAATAAGAAAAAGGCATTGATATAACATCACTAAGAAGGAAAAAGTTCTTTTCCATTGGTAGTTGTAGGGCAAAACTCCTTTACAAAGATGGTAAGACAAAAAAGGAAAGAAAGAAAGAAAAAAAAAAGTGAAAATTGTACTTTGCATCATGTTTGGTTGCACAAATTGCAATAACAAGCGGTCAGTTATTACAACTTAATTTGATGGTGCATCCAAACAGACATGCAGTATAAGACTGGACATTCCCTTCCACCTCTCATGTAGTGGGGTGATTGTTGTTACGAGACTCTTATGCACAATGAAACTTATGATTTTACATGATATCAGAGCAGTGTCTTTTATTGTTAGAGCCAAAGAGCTCCTGCTGCTTTGAGTAGTGGGACTAAAGACCCGTTGAGATGAAGAGACATGACCCTGTCGGTAGGGCCCACCAAACGTCCTCCTATAAACACTGTTGGTACGGCTGGGCCATGACCCAATAGCCCAACTAGTGCCCCCTCCATCTCCCTTCCCCTTGGGTCCTCATTGAGCTCATGAATGGTGGGACTGACCCCGAGGTCACGAAAAAGCCTCTTAACAGCATGACACATGCAACATGTGCTTGAGCTGAATATCACAACCGCACTTTTGGCAGCCAATCTTCTTACTTCTTCCATCTCGACCGCCGCGAAAGCTTCCCTTCGTGGAGGAAATTAACTCCAAATGTTGGAGAATTTAGATTAAGCTAGACGATCAAAGGGAAGAAAAGAAAGAAAAGAAAGACCTAATGAGAACCCAAAATCAATTTAGAACCTTTTGCGATTGAAAAGGCTTAGATTCAACAAGAAAGACAACGATTGCAGCCGTCGACCGGTGTCCAAGCGATTGGACCGTGAATTAAACGACTAGAAAAGAGTTGAATTCTTGAAAGTTAGGGAAGAAATATGAGAAAGTGAAGTGGGTTGTGATGATCTTAGACTTGTGACATGATCTATTTATACATGTCCATGGGGTGGTGGATTGCATTTTTTAATTAAAAAAATAAAAAAAGGAATGTTCCCTGCATATTTTGATACGTGCCTAATATACCCCTTATCTTAGCCCTAGATTTTATTTTTATTTTTTTTAATATGTGTCCAATATACCCCTTTTCTAAATATTTTGATGTGGGCCCATCATGAGGTATGGGCACTACCACTAGCTGTGGTGGTTCCGTTGCTGTGGGCCCCAGTAATGCATTAATGACAATCAGCTAGCCTGTCCATCAGATGGGTATAAAAGTCAGACCAATAAAAAATTCATGCTGGACACATCATTGTTTATGCCTGGCGCAGCTTGGTGGATCCCCTAGGTGGGTGTATTCCTGACTGTGGGGCCCACCTAATGTATGTGCCTTACATCCATACCGTCCATACTCTTTTACAGCTCATTTTAGGGCATGGTTCCAAAAATGAAGCAGATCCAAATCTCAGGTGGACCAAACCACATGAAACAGTGGTGATTGATCATTGAAAACTTCTTGTGGGCCACAGAAGTTTTGGATCAAGCTGATATTTGTGTGGTCCATTCAACCAGGTCTTTGTGACCTTATCAACAGGTTGGATGGCAAATAAACATTCCTGTGGATCACAAGAAGTTTTTTTTTTTTTTTTTATTATTGTGGGTATTCAATAACCATTGTTTCCTGTGGTGTGGTCCACCTAAGATTTGGATCTACTTCATTTTTTTGCTCACGGCCTAAAATGAGCTTTCAAAAAGAATGCACGGCGTGGATTTAAGTCACATGTGTCATGACATGCCCCCACAGTCAGGCATCCACCAAAGCCACGCCCCATTGGCTATGGTGTTACCATTGTTGTGGGGCCCACGTAAATGCATGCACGACAACCAGCTGTCCATCAGTTGGGTCTAAAAATCAGACCAACCCAAAACTCATGGTGGGCACACCATTGTTTTTACCGAAGGGTCCAAAAATTAGACCAATCCAAAACTCATGTCGGCCACAGTCGAGATGGACGACTCTCACCGTAGGTTTCCACTGGGCCATTTCAGAATGATGTGCTTTTGTGGTATCGATTCAAGTGAGGTGGATGAGTAAGATGAATGGATTGGATCGCATAAAAACAACATGATGGCCCCTTAGAAAATCTATGTTGGCCGTCCTCTCTCAAATTGTTCTTTCCGTGTGGCCCACTTGTATTTTCGATCAGTCGTATTTTATGTTACTTAGTCAAACGTATGGGGTCACATATGATGAACGGTATGGATTTCATCCATACATCGTGTGGACCCCACAAATTCGCGGTAGCACCGGAAACTCCTCCAGCACACCTCCTATCAGCTCGCGACAGTGACTCGTGCTTGAGTAGGGGAGAGAAAAACTTCGATACTCTGGCAGAGTTGGATGGATGATACGCAGGCACTTAGATGTTGCTTGGGAATTTCATACGTGGCATGTGATTAACTATAATTAAATTATACAAATTATGGTTCCAATTTACATTCATGATTAATAAAAGTATAGGCTTGTTTGGTTATCTAACCATCGGACTGGTGGGCATTTATTCAACGGTTAGGATCGTTTCGACCAAACTGATTTTCTGATTGTAATTTTTTTTTTTTTTTTTTGGTCAGTCATGCAACGTACCCACCCAGTCGTCATGCAGCACCAACTGGTGCTGTTAGCAGGCTCAAACCCATTCTGATTGTAATTTACGGACACTAGATTTCATAATTTCGACGGCTTGATTTAAAGGCCACCTGGTCAATTTCTAAGTGCTAGCGTATCAAGCGCCATACGCTGCCAGAGTATCCTATGTCCCCCAACGGCATAACAAGGTTGTACGGAAACCCCAAAAATGGGGCGCGGATCGGCTAGTTCCACATAAGGGGTGGTTTCAAATCTATGTGGGCCCCACCATGACATGTGTGTTTTATCCACGCCGTCCATCTATTTCTACATATGATTTTAATGAACAATTCCAAAAATCAGACAGATCCAAATCTAAGGTGGACCACACTACAGGAAAACAGTGGGGATTGAACGTCCACCATTAAAATCTTCCTAGGGCCCACTGTAATTTTTATTTTCCATCCAACATTCTGATCAGGTCAAATAGACCTAGATGAAGGGAAAAAAAAATATCAGCTTGATACTAAACTTCTGTGGCCCCCAAAAAAGTTTCAACAGTGAGCATCAATCCCCACTGTTTTCCTTTGGTGTGGTCCACCTGAAATTTTTATCTATCTAACTTTTGGGTTTATAATTTAAAATAATATGGAGAAATGGATGGACGGTGTGGATAAAACACAAATATCATGGTGGGGCCCACAGAGATTTGAAACCACCCCTTATGTTAGTCCCACTGGGACTAGCCGATCCGCGCCCCAAAAAATGATTCCGGTTCTGGAAATGCTCAAATGCCCTTGGTTTTTGTCCAGCCGGAAGAACAAGAATATGGTAGGACCATCATTCCAGAGTACACATCTGAGGGTCATGTATCAATCGGGTCCGTCCATCTACTTGGCCATACGACGGATGGCTTATTTTTAAAAATCACACCTAGAAAATCCTACTCCTCTTATTAATGGCCCTTAATTTCACAGACGTACAAGATGAAGTATTTAAGAGCTACAATTCATTTGAAGAAAAGTGATGGATAGGATGGTTTGATAAGTTTGGATTTTTCAAAATAGGCCATCCATGTCCATATAGATGGATTGACCGGATTAGTACATCGCCCTGCCACGTGTATTGTGGAGAGATGACTGTACCATATTCCGATTCTACTTGCTCCAGCGTATCATCCTCTTTTTGGTCGGTAGTGTTAATCTCATTATCTAAATGCAAGTGGGCCACGCCATCACCATATGATGCCCTAAGAGAGATATTTTTACTTAAGCCTTTTGGGTTTTGACATTTGGCCGAATCAGAGAGCGCCATTTGTCAGTGGGATTCTTTGAGGGGGAGTGGATTAGGTGTTACCCGTGTAACACCTGGCACAGCTTAGTGGGTGTTACCCTAACCGTGTGGGGCCCATCTTAATGTATTTTTCATATATCTACGCCGTCTATTTATTTTTTCATATCGTTTTAGGAGGTGATCCAAAACCCTAAGAAGATCCATATCTCATGTGGACCATATAACTAGAAACAGTGATGAATAACCGTTAAAAACGTTTTGTGGGCCGAAAAAGTTTTAGATCAATCTGATATTTATATTTACTCTTCATCAAGACCTTATTGACATTATCAAGAGCTTGGATTACAAATAAACATAATTAAAACCTTACGATGGGCTCTTTGGAATTTTTAATGGTGCGACACTCAATCACACTGTTTCTAGTGGTATGGTCCACTTGAGATTTGGATCTGAATAATTTTTGGAACCACATCATAAAATGGGATGTAGAAATGGATGGACGGAGTGGATATACAAAATATCATCCATGTGGGCCATACGGTAGGGGTAACACCCACTAAGCTGTTCCCGGGGTAACACCTAATTCGCGCCCGTAACACCTTAGTATCCTTACTGTGGGGCCCACCTTGATGATGTTTGGTATATCCAGGCCGTCCATCCGTTTATACAGACCATTTTTTAGGAGGTGGTCCAAAAATTAAGCATATCCAAATCTCAGTCAGGGATCCAACGAAGTCGCATCCGAAATTCTGGGCATTCGATCTTACGTGTGGTATGGGGGATGGTGAATCGGGACCGTTCATATAGTGGATCCTACCGTTGATGGCTGACAGTTCAAGAAATGCATCGATTGGACGATCCTACCCGTCTGAATGTAGACCGTAGGGGTAGGCAGGCAGGTAGGCAGCAATCCACATCCTGATATTCAAGACGGAAGTATACGTAGAAATTACAGCTCTGGTGAGATTTTCTACAGCGATTGGACCTGCTTTCTTGTAAATTGTATTGACCGTCCATGTTAAAGACCATTTTATCAAATGGTTATTATTTATCAGCGTTACCGACCTGTCAGAAGCAGGACGATGGCTGATTTGAACGGCCGATTGTCATTTACAGTCAGAACCATGGCCGATTTTAATGGTCGATTTTTGTTCTGCACTCAGGCGCCGATTGCATTGCAGGGTGATCCAAAACTAGTTGTGCGCCTGTTTATGATAATCCTTGAAAATGAGGAGTGTTGTTGTACTTGTCATGTCATTGGGATAGCAGCTAAGATACGGCAGATGGAAGTTTTGATGCAGGAGCAGTGGCCGATCATGTCTCGCATCCATCGAAATGCGACTGATTGTAGTTTGCGCCCAAATAACAATGGTCGATTGTGTTTTTTATTAGGAGGCAGCGGTTGATTGTGTCAACAGCTGAGATACAGTGGCTATGAGAATTTTCAACCAATGTAGGTAACTAAGCAGTTCATGTAAGGAGTAGTGGCCGATTGATATTTATAGCCAGTTACAAGGCATAAGCCTAGTGTCACGCGGAGAAAGCAAAAAGGAAATACTTAGAAAGCTAAGTGTTGAACATGGCTATAAGCAGGAGAGGAGAGCCAAGCCTTGTAAGCGGTTACAAGATCACAAGTGTCTAGATAGGAAAAAGTCTCTAGAGAGTAGGCAATTATCAAGATATATAAGAAAGAAAAAGAAGAGAAGTTTTTGGGAGGCAATGTGGGAGATAGTTACCATAACTGTCAGGAAGTGGAGCATCCAGATAGTTCCACCCTTCAAGGAGAAAGTTATAAAAACAAAAGGATCTCAACATTGGAAAGGGTCCAGCACCAACCAAACCAAATCAACACTTCAATTTCAAGCTTATCATATTTCCTATCCTGTTATTTATGTTTCTTGGCGTAATCAACTTCTTTACTTTACTTAGCCTAATTGTATTGCTTATGTTCCGTAATGTAACCATTGATATTAAATTTCATAGCAGTAAGTTTATAGCAAGAGGTTTATAGTCAGTAAAATTTCCTTTTCTATGATCATATTTTCTAATGGTAAAAAAGAAGTGAAGATCGTCTGCATGGTCGACTGTAAGTTATTTTTTTCTTTTCTTTAATTTTACATTGCGAGTAGTCCTTTCGTTCGGAAGGTAAAGGTAGAATCTACTTTTTGGAGGACGAACCCTACCCTCAAAACATTGCTTGAATCCTCTGTTTTAAAACAATTGAACGAGTGGCTAATTAGGCGACCGATCTCTACATATCTTGGTCATATACAGTCGATCACGACATATCTGTCTTTCTTGGCGCTCGGAGTCATCATTATTCGGTTGGAATCGAGCTGCGAAATTTATTTCTCACACGCCCACACAGACATCACACACGTGGCCGAAAAATAGTGAGCAACAATAATATGGATGTTATTTTTGCATGATATCACATGAAATGTGTTCTCAATCTAACAAACGGTCTTGATAGATGGTTGGGATCTCTAAGTGGCCAAAATAAACTAGGAGCACTATAACTTATAACTTATAGCTCTCTGAGAGTACGGTAGCATCTCTCATTTTACTTTTTCTTTTTCGTCTTATCCAATCACAGAGGCATCAATAGGCATTTGTTAATGCGGAGAACCGACATGGAAGAATTATATGACACTCAAGAGTCAGGATGCTAACATCATACTCGGCTCTTTATTATGTACCGGGAGGCAACGATTCATTGGACCAGATCGTTGATCTGTTGAACCCCACCTTAGATGGACCGTGCTCTGAATGTCTCCATTAAATGAGAAACCTAGCCTTTAAATATCTGGATACTAAATATATGGTTGAGAAGAAATGCAGGAATGGTCCAAATTCAACGGGCCCGGAAATTGGCGGCTATGCTCTTTTCGTCGAAATCGGATTGCGTCATGAGTTACTCAGGACGCTCTTATCGTACTGAGTAAACTCAGTTGGGCCTACTGTAATAGTATGTAGTTTATCTACACCGTCCATCCGATTTTTCAGATCATTTAAGGGGTTGAAACCAAAATCGAAGTATATCCAAAACTCAGGTGGACCATACCACAAGAAACAGTGGGTATAATGATTTCCACCGTTGAAATTTGTCTAGGGCCCTCAGTGATGTTTATTTGTCATCCAACCTGTTCACAAGATCACACAGATATTGATGAAGGGAAAAAACAAATATCAGCTTGATCCAAAACTTCCGCATACCCCAAGAATTTTTCAACGGTACAAGATCAATTCATATTGTTTCCTGTGGTGTGGTCCACTTAAGCTTTTTATATGCTTCATTTTTTTTTGTCTCAAAGCATAAAATTATCTGTAAAAATGGATCAATGGAGTGGATGAAATACATAAATCACGGTGGACCCTTCAGGGTTTACTCAGTACGCAATCCGCTGCCCTTTTCGTCAAGGATGTTTTACAGAGAACGCTCCATCCAAGGTGGATCATGGGCAATAGGTCTCACCTGCGAGAACTAAAAGGTGCAAGTGTACTTTAGATGCTTTTTTTTTTTTTTTTAAATTTTAGAGTTAATTATCAACCCCTGCTTACAAGTCTATTTTCAAATACACACTTGATTTAGAAATACCACACATACAATACACACCTCATTTAAAAATACCCACAAATACAGGCTTATAATTTAAAATTACGTTGAAAAGGAAGTTTATTTGGCCTTGACGAATGATTCTTGAATCCTAATTGAAAGGTCTTAGTTCGAAAAACCATTTTGCCCCTACCTCAAGTAGGGCTGTTAATGGATTAGGTTGCCCGATGGGTTTTCAAGCTTGGCTTGTATTGGGCTGGGCTTGGACTGGAGTATTATGCTCACAGGTCAAGTTTGGGCCTAAAGTATAAGCTCGTTTTTCAAACGGGCCGGACTTGGACTATGCTATTCAAAAGCTCGACAACCCGACTTGGCCCGGCCCGATGTAAATATATCTTTTAATTTAAAATTTAAATTAAAATATTTTCTCTCCTTTTAAAATTTAAATTTTATACAAATTTTTCCTAAAACGCCATCTCCCTCTTAAGTGTTGAATGTTGTTGATTTTTTATTTTTTACTTTTTATATATATATGGAAAAGCATGGGATTAAAGGATAATTTCTTTCTTTAAGTAAAAGGCCGGGCACGAGCTAGGGCTAGGTTCAGATCGAGTTTAGGCATAAGTTTGGAGAGGTGGGTCGGGCTTGGACAAAGCTTGGCCCGGCCCTAACTCGGCCCATTGATACCCCTAGCCTCAAGTCACATTTACAGTTGGACCCCAAATTTTCATGCTTGCTTTCGTCAAGGAATTTGGCGGTCTGCTTTATCATATAAAGTGATCTATGCTGTCCATTTTTTTTTGTAAGGCTATCTCATGGACTGATCATCTGTGTCCTTAGAAGGTTTAAAAGGTGTTCATTGTCCGGATTTGGTTTTATTGTTGTGGGCCTAATTTATATTAGATTTGACTTATTTTTCTGCGTAAAACCATAATAAGAGTTGCCAAAGTAGATGGATGAGGTAGATCACACAAAGACATAATGGTGGGGCTCACCAAAAGAGCAGGGGCCATATGCAGCAGATCTGGCTGATTTTTTGAGTGAGGCCATAATAAGAGCTGTAAAAAATAGATGGATGAGGTAGATCACACACAGACATAACGGTGGGGCCCACCGAAAGAGCATGGGCCATCTGCAAGATGTTGTAGGCCATGTCAAGCTCTAATATGGTTGAATTTCTACATGAGGGTCTAATATAAGATGTGAAAACAGATGATTAAATTAGATCATGCATGCACATAATTGGGGGCCACTTAATAGTACTTTACACATAAAAACAAATAAAGAAAACCCAGCATATTAATAACAAGAATAAATACATTTAAAAATAGTTGTTGTTAAGGTAATCAAGAAAACGAAAAAGAAAAAACAAGTACAATTTATTTTGATTCTAATTACATAATGTACAACAGTAGGAAATAAAAGATAATTTGTGCATGTAGTCCACTCATCCATCTTGCTCATACAGTTTGTCATAGAAAAGAATAGAGAGATCAAATCGACGACATATTTTAATTCTGATTACATAATGTACAACAATACGAAATAGAAGATAATTTGTCAATCAGTCCACTCACCCATCCTGCTCATCATTCAGCTTATATAGCCCGTCATAAAAAAGAACAAAAAATGGTTATAAACTAAAGTCTAAAATGAGGAAAACCAATAAGATGTTACCAACCTGAATTAATAGTTCAGAAATTTATAAATCAATAGCCATGAAATTTGAAAACTGAACTTGAATTATGAAAACAATAATCATACAATTCTCCGATCCTACTAATATATCCAATCACTACTGGATAAACAAACACATCTAAAACTATATCCAACCAGATAGTCCACAGAAAATAGTGCAAATAATATCAACTAAGTATACAAAGCCACACTCTAAAGACACATAAAAGCAAACAATATAACAATCAATTAAAATCCATCCATAATATTACACACTCATAAATATTAGTGGAATAGTAACGTAAAAGAAATGAAGATGGATAATAAAAAAAAAAAAAAAAAATCTTAAAAACAACGTAACACCCAAATACATCATATACCATCTAGCGTATATTATCTATGTTAGTTGGGTGAGTATCGATGGATCCTACTTCATCTTATAAAAAGATAGGAAGACAAGGATGGTTTGCTTGGATATAATCTTTTATATTAATGTCGCCCGCATGGTAAAGGTAACGCCCACATCCGTGTAACAGCTAATCTCCTCCCTCTTTGAGGATGGGACACACTTGCCAGTCGCGGCACGCCTATGGTTTTGTCGTCTTGTGCTCCAGCGAAATTCCGGAGTGGTTGTGAGGTGGGTTGATCCCTTACTGAGATTTGGATCGGATTATGCCCTGAAATGATCCGTCGAAACGGATGGATGGCGTGGATTTAAGTAACATACTTCAAGGTGGTCCCCACAGTCAGGGATCCACCGAAGCCGCATCCAAAATTCCGTGCATCCTATCTTACATGTGGTACGGGGGATGGTGAATCAGGGCCGTTCATCTAGTGGATCCTACCGTTGATGGCCGACAATTCAAGAAATGCATTGATTGGACGATCCTAGCTGTCTAAATGTAGACCGTATATTTGAGAGAAAAACGTAGACGTCCATAGCTCAAGTGGCAGACTGAGTGAAGATAGCCTCGTTTCAACACTGACGTCATGGTATCCATTCGTAGTGGGGTGGGTAACATTGTGATGTGACTAATATGGGTGGGAGGGTAGTGTGTGACATAACTCAAATAGAAAAAACGAAAAAGAAAGAAAGAAAAAAAAAGGCAGACAGGCAGGTACCAAGTCACATTCTGACCGTTTATTTGACATTCGGTGAGATTTTCTACAGCGATTGGACCTGCTTTCTTATAAATTGTCTTGAACGTCCATATTAAAGACCATTGATCAAATGGTTATTATTTATCAGATGGGTGCGATGTTTGCATGATATCACATGAAACGTGTGATGAATCCAACAAACCGTCTTGATCGATGGTTGGGCTATCCAAGTGTCCGAAATGAAACTAGGAGCACTATAACTAGGAGCATCTCTCATTTTACTCTTTTTTTTTAATTTTAATTTTTTTTTTTAAATTTTCTTCCGTCTTATCCAATCACAGAAGCAACTGTTGATGTGGAGAACCGACATAGAAGAATTATATGATACTCGAGTCAGGATGCTAACATCATACTCGACTCTTGGACCAGATCGTTGATCTGTTGAACCACACCTTAGATGGACCGTGCTCTGAATGTCTCCATTAAATGAGAACCTAGCCTTTAAATACCTAGATACTAAATAGATGGTTGAGAAGAAATATAGGAATGGTCCAAATTCAACTGAAAAGGGGCTCAGAAATTGGCGGCTATGATCTTTTAACGAAGGGTGTTTTAAGATAGCGCTCTATCCAAAGGTGGGACCCAATTGAAAATGGTGTGATCATGAACGATAGGCCTCACCTCTGAAAACTAAAAGGTGCAAGTGTACTTTATATACTGAATGATCGAAGATCATGAAATTCGCTCACTACCAAAACTGAAAGATCCTTTCCAAATCCATGAGGGCGGCGGAAGCCAATTGGCTAGTGAGTCGGTGTTATGTGGGGCCACCATGACGATGTACACGGGATTTCTCTCTCCCAAATACACGGCGTGCTAGCCAACGTCACTTTTACCGTGTGGAACTTCTTTGGGTCACACGATAATTTATGTTTCATATCCACACCATCCATCAACTTTTACAGATAATTCTAGAGCATGAGCCCAAAATTGAGGCATATCCAAAACTCAAGTAAACCACATCAAAGAAAGTAGCCGATATTGAATGGAAACCGTTGACACCTTCTAGGGTTAATTATTACGTTTATTTTCCATGTAACCTCTTAATAATCTTACACATACATATACGAAGTGAAAACACAAATTTAAGCTTGATCAGAGCCCCCTATGGCTCCAAGAAGTTTTCAATTGTAGGCGTTCAATTCATACTGTTTCTATAATATGGCCCGGTTGAGCTTGGTTCTGCCTCATTTTTTTCTTTTGTCTAGTTCCATAAAATGGTATGAAAAAATGGCTACACGGTGTGGATCTAATAAATACTTCGTAGTAGGGACCACCGAAGTTTTACATGTAAATACTTCCAAGGGAGCATATTAGGTTATAGCCAAGACCGTGTAGCCCTTGTAGTGGTGCCCACCTTGACATGTGTATTCTATATACTCCGTCCATCTGTTTTTCTGAATCATTTTAAAGAATTATTCAAAAAAATGAAACAGGGGTGACTTACCAACAACAGGCCACAAAAGTTTTGTATCAAGCCTATATATGTTTTTCCTCTTCATCCAGGCTTAGGTGAACTTATCAATAGATTGGATGTCAAATAAAAACCATAGAAACATTAAGGTGATACCTAAATTTTTTTTAATAGCAGTGTCCAATCACCACTTTTTCCTAGAGTATGATCCACCTGATAATTGGATATTCTTAAATTTTGGTAGAATGCTCTAAAATGATCTGAAAATTCAGATGGATGGAATGGATATAGAATAAACAAATAAAGGTGGACCCACGGTAAGGGTTGCACTGTCTTGCCTGCATCACACAGCAAGCAAGCACAGGAGGTGTGAAATTTATGTCGCCTCCACGATGATGTATTTGTTAGATCCACACGATGAGGTAGTTGTTAGATACACACCGTCAATTCATTTTTTTAGATTATTATAGGTTATGAACCCAAAAACAATGCAAATTTAAAGTGGACCACATCATTGAGGACATTAGGAATTGATGCTACCATTAAAAACTTCTTGGGGCCATAGAATGTTCTTATCAATCTGATATTTTTATTTTAACTTCATCTAGTCATGTGTGATCTTATGAAAATGTCATATGGAAAATAAGCCTGGATGTTGGCCTTAGAAAAGTTTCAACGGAAGTTTGTTCAATCCCCACTGCTTTATGTAGTGTGATCCACTAGATGTTTGGATGTACCTTGTTTTTGGTATCGTGCTCTAGATGTATATGAAAAAAATTGATGGATGGTATAGATTTAACAAAAAAATCATGGTGGTACTTAAAAAAAGTTTCACACATTAAAAGTTGGTTATGTAGTTAACAATGTATGTGGGAGAGAAAAATCCGTCGTATCTTCGTAGATGGAGTCGAAAATGACATGGACTAATGAGAAGCAACGGCACTGGAACTTCTTGTGCCTTCAATACAGATGATCCGCACTCATGAGTTTTATCTACACCACTCATCCATTTTGCCCTATCATTTTAGGGTTAAGCCAAAAAATAGGTAGTTCCTCCTTTAGTGGTCTTCCTCTTATCCCTTCGTTCTTTCTTTTCTTTTCTTTTTTTTTTTTTTTTTTTCTTTCTCTTTTCTTCTTTTTTATTGGGCCTGCGTTGTCCGTTGTTTCCTTTCAGGCTTTGTCCTAGGTAAGTAATAACGGTCATAACTCCCTCGTTACATGTCCGATTTAGATGATTTTGAACCTGTTGGAAAAGTAATTTGATGAACTTTCAGATGAATTTGGAATCACCTCATTTGGACCCCACTTGATTGCTCAAAAATAGGCCCAAAGTCACTGTCGTTTGTTAATACTTCGTCGTTCCTAAATCAGACGAAAACAGTCATAATCCCTCGTTATATGTCCTATTTTGATGATCTTGTACTTGTTGAAAAGGTAATTTGATGAAATTTCAGATGATGGCTTTGGAATCACCTCATTTGGATCCTACTTGATTGCCCAAAAGTGGGCATAAATTCATTGTCGTTCGTCGATACTCCGTCGTTCGTAAATCCGACGAAAATGGTTATAACTCTCTCGTAACATGTTCGATTTGGGCGATCTTGTTCTTATTAGAAAGATAATTTGATGAAATTTCATATGGCTTTAGAATCACCTCATTTAGACTCCACTTAATTGCCTAAAAGTGGGCCCTAAGTCACTATTGTTCGTCGATATTCCGTCATTCACAGATCCGATGAAAACAATCATAACACCCTCGTTACATGTCTGATTTGGGTGATCTTGCATTTATTAGAAAAGATAATTTGATGAACTTTCAGATGACTTTGGAATTACTTCATTTAGACACCATTTGATTGCTTAAAAGTGGGCTATGTTTTCATGAGATCTACAACCTGCATGGAGTTATGACAGTTAACTAAAAAAAAAAACGCCACTCAGAAGTTCACTGGAATGGATGGAATGACGTTGGATACATGCTGAAAGCTCATCGGAGTGGGTCCTACGGAGGTGGCAACGGTCCTACAAATGGTCTCCTTTTGAAAAAACAGAAGAATAAGGAAATAAGGAAAAGGCCAAATGACATTTTCCACATAAGGGACCCATCTATTGAACCCATCCCATGCCTTATGTGGGGTCCATTGAATAGCCTTAGAGCATATCCATGCCGTCCACCTGAAAGAGGTTTTAATTTCATGTGATCTGTCTAAGTTTGAGGGCAAAACTCATCACGGATGGACCACATCGGAGGAAATAGTTCGGAATTAACTCATAGTGTTAACGTTGGTGTGGACCACAAAAAGCTCAATTTTTTTTTTTTTAAATGACCCTCTCTATGAGTTCATGGATGTCTGATATAAGTGAATGGATTAGATCAACCAAGGGATGACTCCAGTAGTCGATTTTATGGGGCTCACACCTAATTCTCAAAAGGCTCTCTTGATTTTTTCAAAAAGCTGCTGTGGTAGAGGGGCATTATGGTCCAGTAAAAATCTAAACAGTACCCAACGGGCTAAATAAATAATAGGGTCTATACGAATGGGCCAATAACAAAAAAGATGTCATAATTCGAAGTTTTTTTCAACTATTATCTCATAATTGGGAGCGGAGTATGTGAGACCTTGGATCCACCGAGGTGGGTGATACCTTGACTATGGATCCCACTATGATGTATGTGACTACATCCACCCCATCCATCCATATTGAAAACTCATTTTAGGGCATGATTTAAAAAATGAAGCAGTTCCAAATCCCAGAAACAGTGGTAACTGACCAATAACACTTCTTGTGGGCCACAAAAGCTTTGGATCAAGATGAAGTTTGTGTGGTCTCTTCATCTAGGTGTTTGTGACCTTATCAACCGGTTGGATGGCCAATAAACATTCCAGTGGAATCCAAGAAGTTTTTAATGGTGGGAATTCAATCATGATTGTTTCCTGTGGTGTGGTCCACCTAAGATTTAAGTCAGCTTCATTTTTTGGATCATGCCCTAAAATGAACTTTGTAAATGATTGGACGATGTGGATTTAAGGCACATATATCATTGTGAGCCCCACAGTCGTCGTCAGGGGTCCCATCCACTTGGGTGGATCCGATGGTATGGCCCACCTGAGATATGGTCCACCTGAGATTAATGATCACTCATCACTACTAGTGATATGTCCCACCTGAGATTCGGATATTCTTACAATTTGGGATCCGGTCATAAAATGAGATGAGATAACAGATGAACGCCGTGAATTTACAATAAATGTGAGCCCCACACGGTTAGGGTAACACCCAGGTAACAGCTTAGTGGGTGTTACCCCTACCGTGGGGCCCACCTTGATGATGTATTGTATATTAAGGCCATCCATCCGTTGCTACATATGATTTTAGGTGGGGATCCAGATCCAAATCTCTCATTTGGACCATACCACGGGAACAGTGGTGAATGAGTGCCTCACCATTAAAAATTCCAAAGGGCGCGCAATAAGGTTTTAGCCATCAACCCTATTGATAATATCAAGAAGCTGATTGCGATACGCTAAGGTCCACCGTGATTTAAGTATTTTATCCACTTCATTCCTCCATTTTAGCAGACAATTTTAGGGCTCATGCCCATAAATGAAGCATATACAAAGCTCAAGTGGACAGTACCAGTGTGAATCGAGTGTTAATCGTTGAAAGAATCTTGTTGGCCATAGAAGTTTTTGATCAAGCTGATATTTGTGTTTTCTCTTCATTCATGTCTATGTGATCTTATGAATAAATTGGATGACAAATAAACATGATTGCAGGCACTAGCAAGGTTTCCACGGTGGAAATTGTTGCTCCCATTGTCTCCTGTGTTGTACACTAAGAAACATAGCTCTAAGTGGTTGACTGAGCGGAGATAGCTTCATTTCAGCACTAAGGTCATGGCATCGATTCCCATGGTGAGGTGGCTAAGATTGCAGTGTGACTAAAAGGGGTGGGTGGCTGTACTAACTGGGCGCGAATTAGGTGTTACCCTGAGAACAGCTTAGTGGGTGTTACCCCTACGGTATGGCCCACAAAACGTTTCTAATGGTTATTAATCACTCTTTCTAATGGTATGGTCCACCTGAGATTTGGATCTTCTTAAGTTTTTGTATCATATCCTAAAATGATACTAGAAAACAGATACACGGCATAGATATATAAATAATATATCACGATGGGCCCCACATGGTAGGGGTAACACCCACTAAGGTGTTACCAGGGTAACATCTAATTCGCTCCCGTACTAACAATGGGTGTGTACGAACTGTCAGAGAAAAAGAAGAAGAAAAAGATTGTTTCCTACGTTGTGGTACAGTTATGATTTGATATGCTTCAATTTTGTGCTAAACTCTTAAAATGAGCCGGAAAAAATGGATGGATGGCATGGATAAACCATATACATTCAAGGTGGGTCCAAAAGCATACCAAGTAACTCACTATGCAATCCAATAACACATACATCATGGCGGAGTCAACGTAGCACCCACCACTAGCCAAACCGCCTTCAACAATTACCTGGGTATCTGGAAGCAGATTGCGTGCTGTAGCGCACACCACCGACCTCTATAGTGTGTTGATGTCACGAAGTTCTGCAGAGCCCACCATCGTGCATATGTGTTATTCCACACCATTCATACATTTTGGCTATATCATTTTAGGTCATCAGACAAAAAAATGTGGTAGATTCAAAGCTCAAGTGGACCATACCACATAAAAAAGTGGAACAATGATTCCTACTATTGAAACCTTCCTAGGGCCCACCATGATGTTTATTGTTCATCCAACCTGCTCATAAGGTCACAAGACATGGATGAAGTAAAAAAAAAAAAAACAAATATCAGATTGAACCAAAACTTCTTTAGCCCCAAGAAATTTTCAGTAGTCCTCTTTTTGTGGTGTGGTCCACTTGAGATTCAGATCTACTTCATTTTTGGGCCAAAGCTCTAAAATGATCTCCTAAAATGGGTGAAAGGTGTGGATATAACACATACATCATGGTGGGGCCAACAGAACTTAGTGACGTAAACACACCCACGCAATCCCTTTCCCCTTACATTGACATAAGCCGGCTGCTTTTGACTATGCATTTATACTTTTTTTTTTTTTTTTTTCAAACGATGTAGAGTGTAATGATTTTGTTATCCCACGCGTTTACCATAGGAAATGATTAAACAAACCGGCCTATATAAAAAAGGAAAATTGGAAAATGATTGAGGTAGGCCACCCCAAAGAAAATAGTTGGAGATATGTCCACCCTTGATTTTGACATGCCTATCGCGATGATTATATAAAATTCAATAAAATAATTGGATGCCACACTAAAATTCAGATGTGGGGCCCAAACATTAAGCCCATCTGTGATTTAGATGGGCCCAACCAAGGGAAATAGTTTAAAGGGCGAGCATTGCCTTATACATTGTTTTCAATCCTGGATCTATCTTGAGATCTAAGGAAAGGGGATGCCGATTGCGTCCTGCCCTTGCCCGAACGTAGACATGTGGAGGGGCCCATCGAGTGTTGGATTGCCTTGTTTTTGGGCCCATATATTAGAATGATCGTATAAAATGGATGGACGAAGTGGATAAATGGATACATCATGGCGGGCCCCTCCACAGGTCTGCCCGGACGGTAATGCGTCCCGGCGGGGCAGGACGCAATCCACGTCCCTGGGATGAGGTGGTTTATTGAAAATCTTAAAAAAAAAGGCACCAGATTATAAATTCTATATTGATTAGGTTTTTTTTGTAAAATTTCCTAAAAAAATATTCTACTTTTGAGAAATTTGATTCCAACAACCGAGTGCCCACTCGGGCATCCCAACCCATCTAGTTTACACGTGGGATGTATGCATGCCACTCCAGGCCGTCCAAAACGTGGCCCAAACTTGGATTTAAGCCCCGTTTTGACTTTCAACGGGTGGCCCACACAACTTGAGAGTTAAGATAACCTCATTTCAGTGAAGTCTTGGTATCGATTCCCAATTCCGAAGTGGGCGTGTGTGACTGGTGTGACTAACAGTGGGGTTGCGTCTCTTAAACCGAGAGGTCAAGCTACAGCGTTGGCCTACACACCAATGGTTTGGATCACTGAACCATGGCCTCATCCAAACCGAAACCTGACTCACCTTATATGTGTGTGTGTATTGGGTTAGTACACACATCCCACTGTTAGTACACACACCCATACTGTTGGTAACACTTCAATGGTAGCCACCCCCACATTGGGAATTGATACCAGGACCTCAATGTTGCAACGAGGTTATCTTCACTCAGTCTACCACTGTCCTAAAGGTGTGGGTGTGTCCAACCCATTAATCTTTGCTCTTGATCGTGTCCTAAAGATATTGCAGATTAGAAGAGCCTGAGGGACCGTTTGGTTGTAGAATCTAGATTCTAGAGAAAATCTAAATTCCAGTGTTGAAATCTATAATTGCATAAACTGAATTGGAAACCCAAATTCTATCTATAACTTGCTGTTTGGTTGAAAAATGTGTAATTCAAGTTCTGCTTTATTGAAAACTATATAATCCAACTGTTGCTTGCAGCATGCATGGCCCACTTGGGCTTTAGATCTGCCTGAGAACTTGACCCTTGGCCTATAGTAGTCCTGCATGATAGATGGCCGGGTAGGATGGAAAAAAAAAATTATAGTGGGCCCTAGGAAGTTTTTAGTGCTAGATGTTCAATCAACATTGTTTTTCTGTATGTCCTGTGCTCCACTTGAGATTTAGATCTCCCTCATTTTTAGTCCGACGCCATTAATTGAGCTCTCAAAATAGATGGGCTGTGTTGATAAAAAGCACATACATTATAGATGTATAACACATACATCGATGGGGGCACCACCCTGGGGGTATTATAGTTAATATTGAATAACGCTCACTTTCCCACATCCTTTCCACTAATCCTCGTCCCAGCCAATTTAGGTTCCAGATGAAATTCTATTCAGCTGGAATTTGCTGCACCAATTAAAATTGGATTTCTCTGGAATCCAGATATTAAGCTATAAACAGGTTCATATGCCAACCAAACAGGCCCTAATCTTTACATTTCTGATTTGCAAATAGACAATCAAGGTCCACATTCAACTGATGAAAGACCCAAGCAACGAGGATCTTCCTATTTTGGAATTTTCGGTGCTCATCAATGGTGTGGCCTAGCAGACCAATGGTCCGGATCTCATGGCCCACACGTGTACAAACTATAAAAAAACGCGTGTATTTTTCATGTCCTGGGACTAGCATATGATTCGGTCGGCTGCCATGAGGGGCTTGCACATTGTATCCACGCGTGCATGCACAAATGGGGACGGATTAGGTGTTACCCTTACCGTGTGGGCCCCACCTTGATGAATGTGTTGTATATCCACTCCGCTCATCCGTTGTTTCAGCTCATTTTAGGACGTTATGCCAAAACGTAAGCATATACAAATCTCCAGTGGATCACACCACTGAAAAAGGTAGTCAATGAAAATTAAAAACTTTTTATAGGCCATAAAAGTTTTGGATGAAGCCGATCTTTGTATTTTCCCTTCATCCAGGTCTGATTGACCTTATCAACGGGTTGGATGGAAAATAAACATTATGGATCTTCTTACAGTGGGCCCTGGGAAGTTTTTAGTGGTGAGCATTCAATCAACACTGTTTACTGTGGTGTGATCCACCTAAGATTTTGATTTGCTTAATTTTTTGGACCATGTCCTAAAATGGCATGTAAAAACGAATGGACGGCGTGGATATACAACATATCATCAAGGTGGGCCCCGCTGTAAGGGAAAAAACAAATGGGAGGCCGATTAAGTGAGACCCCGGATCCATCGAGGTGGGTGTGAGTCGTGGGACCCTGACTGTGGGGCTCACAGTGATGTATGTTACTTAAATCCACACCGCCCAACCATTTTGAAAGCTCATTTTAGGGCATGATCCCAAAAAATGTAGCTGACTTAAATCTTAGGAGGACCACACCACAGGAAACAGTCATGGTTGAATCCCCACCATTAAAAACTTGATAGATTCTACCATAATGTTTATTTTCCATCCAAATTGTTGATAAGGTCACAAACACCTAGATGAAGGGACCACACAAATATCATCTTGATCCAAAGATCTTGTGGCCCACAAGAAGTTTTTAATGGTCAATCACTGCTGTTGTTTCCTGTACTATAGTCCATCTGGGATTTGGACCTGCTTCATTTCTTGGATCATGCCCTACAATGAGCTTTCAATAGGGATGGATGGGGTCGATGTAGTCACATATATCACAGGGGCCCCACAACAGGGGTGTATCCGGGGACTGGAGAGTTCATTTTCCCTCCATTGCGACTCAGCTGCCATCGTGTGTTGCACCCCACTGGGGGCAACAGGCTGAGTGGTCCAATGATCGGAACCGTCCATGCTGTGGACTTTATGCTATAAGGGTCACCATAAGAAATTTAAGCTGAATGGAAGTTTGTGACCATTGCCAGCTATATATGACTTTACAATTAAGTGAAAAGGATTGTCAATGGCTTACATTCAGCTTTAAAAATCAAAGGCTAGGATCACATCGGAAGCGTGATTACAAGAAAATAGCTTATCACGATAGTAATGAGAATATGGGCAATTCAAATCATAAGACCATCTCACAATGAAGTCTCTATTGGGTGGCTAATTAAGACACTAGATCCAACTCATTTGAAGGGCTTTGGTCGAAAACTTACCAGCCTATTGCAGGAGGATACATCTGAACTTTAACCTTGAATCTGCTTTATCTTCCACTTATCCAAACCGTTCATATGATGGGTTGCACTTTGCATGGTGTCATTTCAACCCTACGAAAATTTAGCATTTTAGGTTCAACCCTATGACATGGTGTCATTCCATTGGTCCACCCGTCATCGTAAAGCAACTCGACCTAATAACTTTTTGAAAGATGGTGAGCCTCTTTGATAAATGTCTGATGGGCTAATGAAATGGCGCCATGTTAGAGATTGATGAAACTCTGTGTTATCAGACTCCACTCCTCTATCCAATGATATGCCCATCATGTAAATGGTTTGGATCAATTAAAAGAATCCAAATCCAGAAGATAGTCGTACATAGATTCTCTATTCGTAGGCATAGCATATCTTCTTTTATGTATAAACTATAAGAATTATGACTTGGATGCACCTTTAAAGGAGGGGGGAGTCGGTGAGCACATTACCTCCCATCATTTAAAGATGGCTCGTCCGAATCTGTGTTCATTTAAAATTTCAAAAGTCTATTTTCAAATGCACATCAAGATTCCCACAAACTGCTGTCGGATGTTGGAAGATCTGTGCTCATTGTCACTCCATGCACACTACAATTTACAGAAATCCACTTCTATTATTAAACATGGTATTGATTCAGGTAAAAATACTATTCATCCGTGGTTATTATTTTACATGGTATCAGAGCCAGAGTGCTCCAGCTTCTTTCAGCAATGGAACCAATGACCCATTGAGGTGGAGGGACATCACCGTGTCAGTAGGGCCGACCAGCTCACCGCCTATGAACACTGCAGGCACAGGCGGATTACGACCAAGTAGCTTGACGAGTGCCTTCTCCATTTCTCTTCCTCGTGGGTCTTCATCAAGCTCATAGACAACCGCATTGACTCCGAGTCCCCGAAAGAGTTGCTTGATTGAGTGACACATGCAACAAGAGCTCATGCTGAAGATCACGACCGCATTCCGGGACACCAATCTCATCACCTGATCCATTGATCGAACAAAGTCTTCTCTCCTTTCGTAGATAAAATAGAAAATAAAAGACTTGAAAAAGAGCTCACCAAAAAAAGGATGATCACGGCTGTCGATCACGATTCGACTATGGTTTTGTGCAATTTATGAAAATTTGGAAAGATTTGTAGGAGAAACAAGGGCCAAGATAGCTAAGATGTTTGTGGGTTTGATGAATTTGAGTTCCTATGGTGGCTTATTTATACTTGTGGGGGGGAGAGAGTGTGTGTTTTCTTTTATATATTTAAATATATATACCCTTATCATTCATTGATAGAGACATCTGCTTCAAGTGGAAAATATAAAGTAGCATGAAATAGCAATAGTCCATGGTACGGAAACGCCGAGAAAGGGCTCAGGCTCATGAAATGCCCTTGACCTTTTTCTCTTTTTTCTGGTCGGTTGGATTAGCCTATCTGTCTAATAGCAAATGGGCCACTGGGATGGGCCCACACGACCAGCATTTGATGCCATAGAAGTTATTCTCGTTTAGCTTTTTGTCACGTGGAGCGATTAAAAAATTGCCATGTTTCATAAACGGATCAGTCCATATGAGGAATTATATGATATGCCACCGAACATTTCAACACAAGCAGTGGGGCCCATTTTTCGGTGATCTGAACCGTTGGTCGTTTGATTCTTGCCGTGGATGGACCATGAACTAAATATTTATTGGATTGGATGGTGTCAAACATCCGATTTTGGGGCTTGCTTCCATTGAATGTAAACCGTTCTCGTATTTTTCTTCTTAACCGACTGTGTAGGGCACAGAGAAAGGTTTTGATAGTCATTGGGCACATCCCAGATTGGACGCGGATTAGCTACTGACAGGTTGAGTAGCTATCTCGCTACTGAAGTGACGCCACCAACTTCTGTGGGTCCCACCGTGATGTGTGTTGTATCCACACGGTCCATCCATTTGTAGAGATTCTTTTATGGCATGAACTAAAGAATGAGACAGATCCAACGCACAAGTGAACCCAGCCAAAGAAAACAGTGGGGGACAGTGATACGACCGTTGAAACCTTCTTAGGCTCACCATGATGTTTATTTGAGATCCAACTTGCTCATAAGTTCACACAGACATGGAGGAAGGGAAAACAGAAACCACAGCTTGATTGAAAACTTCTGTGGCCCCAAAATTTTTTTAATGGTAGGAGATCAATCCCCACAGTTTTCTTTGGTGAGATCCACTTGAGCTTTGGATTTGCCTCATTCTTTGGCTCACGCCCTAAAATTCTCTCTCCAAATGGATGGACGGTGTGGATATAACACATATATCATGGTGGGGCCATAGAAGTTGGTGACGTCACTTCAGTATGGAGATTGCTAATCCGCGTCCGCCGAGATTATATATACCGTGTTGAGATAGTCAGTCAGAATAGATGTGCCCACTGTTTAGTTACTGAGACCGTTGATCTGGTGGGCCCATTTTGAATGGAATCATCATAATCACCTATGCTCTAAAAGTCTCCTGGATTCGATCCTAGCCATCCAATCGTGGGAATTATTTTAGTTGAATGCGGATGGTTGTTGTCTTTATACTTCTTTTCCATTTCCACCATCAGGTGCAGTGCCAAAAATCAGCTCGACCCACAGCTCAGGTGGGTCACACCACAGGAACAATGAGGAGGGACGCCAGTAATAGGTGTCTTTGTAATCCCACCATCGTGTGTGTATTCCATCCATCCCGTTCATCATGTGGGCCCTACATGGATGAATGGATACTCCGAAAATCAGACTGACCCAAAACTCAGCTGATCAGCCTAGGCGTGATGTTATATTATTTCTTGTGGTGTGGCCCGCCTGACTATTGGAGAAGGCTGATTTTTGGGATATATGGTGAACATTAGAAGTTGCACCTGATGGACGGATTGGATTTTATACGCATAACATGGTGAGCCCCACAGAGCTCCAGTGTTTTATTCACTGCGTGCAACCAGAGGCCCGTTGTCTTTTTTCACTGCGTGTACTGAATATAGACTTTTCTCAAAGATCTGTGTGGGACGCATGATCAGTGGGCCAGTCTGGTTTTTGTGTCAGACACGTTTAAAGGTGGGGTCCACCTTTTGAATGGCCCGAATCTAGATGCATCTGCGGCGATCGCTTCTTCCATCTATTCTTCTGCTCAAATCCCCTTTAGCCGTTTTCTTCTTGAGCACCACTACCGTAACACGCCCATGCGTGTACAAGGCAACTCAATACACGCAAGCACGTGTGCCATCATGGCACTTGGTTACAAAATCCAAGCCGTCCATTGGATAGATCTGATCGTTAGCACCCTGACATGCTGTTCAACTTATTAGGTGGTCCAAGATGTTAGAACATGCCGATGGCTTAGAATTCCGTACTTTTTTGGCCGTCCATTTGTTTTTGTAAAATGTGCCCACCTGATTAAAGGACGGATCTGATTTTCAAACCACAAAATTTAGAAAGCGGTACCCCATTTGATGGGTGGCTTGGATTACAGATCCTAGTTCCTCACTGGCATATGTGATAGAGTGTGGATGACAAATGATACTCTCCTTTTATTTATTTTTATATGACAAATGATCCAAGAGACCTGAACAGTGAAACCCATCAATCCCAACTGTCCATTAGGCGCAGAACATACTCAACGGCTACGATTCAAAGAATCACAATCATCCGATGATCAAACCATAAATAAGCTGGACCTCTTTTTATAGCCATCCGTTTTCCAAACCAATGATGGGATGGTTAGGATCTCTGAAAATAGTGACTCCTTCTTACCATATACAATCAACATTGGACTTTTCTTTTCAAACTATCTTAGCCGTTCATTTTTTAGGCTGGTGGATGAACAAACAGTTAGAATCTTCCAATCCAAGAAAATTTTCAAGGGTAGACCATGAAATATATGATGGATCTAATGAACAGTCCGGATTGATCAGTCAATTTATCTAAGTGTCCCAATGCAACCAGAAACACCATAACTTAAGTGCACTGAGAGCACTGGATCATTTTCAAAATTTTCAAATTTCTACCGAAAGAGCATCTGCTGCGGTGGAGAGAAAGGGATGCTGCGGTGGGGAAAGGGATGGAGTCTATCCAATCCACGTACTTTTTTTCGTAATAGGATTCGCATCCAATTCATGAAAAGGGAAGGGAAATAAAAGAACGAAGTAAGAAAAAAAAAATGGAAGAAGAAGAGGAATAATGGTAAAAACCTCCCTCTAGTTTCTGACAATTTTAGAAATCTCACCTCCTATTTGGATTATTGCAAGTATCCCTCTTTGCTTACAGATTTTAAAGCTCATTTGAGAGCATGGAATTGAAATCCTAGATTTAAAATCTTAGATTTTGATTATGTTTGGTAATATAGATTTTCAAAACCCTAGATTCCAAAAGTTGTGTTTAGGAGCTTGGATTTTAGAGCATGCTTAGTTTTCTAGTTATATCGGTAAATGGCTAGCTATAAATGAGTAATGATTATTTACCCCTGTTATTTTGTGGTTAAATTACTTACATTCGATTGCGATTGATGATGATTTTACTTGTATAATTGTGTGGTGACATCGCTTACATTTGACTGCGATAATGATTTTATTATATTATTTGCTTCACGTAAAAATTATTATAAAAATAATAGTTTTTTAATGTGAAAATGCAATGATTACTATTTATTTTATCTTTTTCCTTTACAAGTGTATTTGACTCTTGCTTTATATACCATAATTCATGTTTAAACAAATACCTAGAAATGAAAATGAGTGTGCTAATTTTTTTTTTTTTTTTTTTAATTTTTTTTGTTGTTAGTCAAGCAACACACACACCCAGTTAATCGCGGTACACACGCACCCGGTCAGTCATACGTCGCACCCACTAGTGCGGTTAGCAGTGGGAGATGTTTCACTACCCTCATGGGTTTCGAAACCTTGACCTCTTATTGCAACTCCGTAGAGTCTTCCAACTAGGTAAAGGCTCCGAACCCAATGAGTGTGCTAAATTAAATGCTTTCAAATATTTTAAATAAAATATACATGTGTAACATAAGTTGATCATTAGGTGATCAATTGTAATATAGCCTTGGCTTAAGAATAAGGCAATTCTAAGCTTTTGGAGGCATATAAAAGTAGATCCATAAATTTCATAATTAAAATAAGATTTTATACTAAATTTTAAATGGTTATCAAAATTTTCTATTGTGTGGCCTACATAATAATTGTCTAGACTTGATTTTTATAACATCTCATAATTATGGTATGAATGCAAGTGAAGACGTCCACCCATGTAAACTAATGCGAATAAGAAAGGAGGGGATAGCTATTATGACAGTTGGAAATGACCCTAAAAACATAAGTATTGCAAGCTAGGGTTCTCTCATTAAATTGGAAATGGGTGAAAATCCTAGATTTTAAACTATCTTAAAATTGAAATTCAAGATCTTCAAACACACTAAATAACCACACTTTTTAAATCCTTGGATTTCAGTTCCCAAATCAAGGATTTTGGGGGGTGTCAAATGATCCCTTAAAAACATATGCACTAAATGACAAAAACACCCTCATCATAGATTTCCCCCCCACTTGGGGCCTACCTCATTATATGAATGGCATCTAACCCATCCGCCACGGTCCCTCCATAAATATTAGATGCCAAAAATTAGATTGATCCAAACATTAAGTGGGCCAATCCAAAAACCTTCAAATTTACATGTTGGCCTGACTGATTGATGGATTAGCTTAGTTTTTAAGGTTTCCACTTTCATGGTGGAGTGACCATGTTGAATGGGTTGGGTGTCATATACCCATTGTGTTGGGCCCACACGTCTACAACTAGTTACAATTGATAGGGATAAAAAGGTAAATTCTCAAAGCTAACGGTGCTAAGAGACTAGGTAGGACAATTTGCAACCAATCTTTAAACCAGAAGGAAAGTACTTGCAACATTTCACACTAAGGTGGAGGTATTTATAATATTTAGAAACTAGAGGGGAGGCACACGTTTACAATTATAAAAAGTGCATTAGGTTTGGGTGACCCTCATCTTTGCACCGTCTGCATGGTTTCTTAGTTGGTAAGTTGGGGTTGTGGTTTTATAATCAAGACTGCTAATTTATTGTACCCCACTTTGAATGGACTGTAATTGGAAAAGTTTCGTCGAGAGATTGATGTTAACCTTTTTATTTGTAGCTTATAAATAGACGGTTAAAAAGAGAAATACAACAATGGTTCACATATTGGTCGTTGGGATGATCCAATGCTATTTTGGTGACATTCTCTATTGACCATTGGAAAGAACAAACCAATGGCCTAGACTTTCGAATGATGGGCTCTACTTTTCAAGATCAAAACACGTGGACGAACCATACAAATCCTCTCTAAAATGAGCACATGGGTGCCCTGCCTATTCTATGATATCTTGTTTTTAGGGGTCCAATTGGCTGTCAGGCCATTGATATGGTGGGCCCCATTGATTATGCTCCTAAATATATATTCACTCCGATTTGATGATTCTAACAACTGAATCTGTGGCCTGCAAATAGTCAGCCAATAAGGGATAATCGTTTTATCCATTTTTATTTTATTTTTTATGGTCTTAAAGTGCTGATAAAATCTCTCAATGGTTGGTAAAGTTATACTCCATGCATATGTGATGTCTTAACCATAAAAATGGTGGCCCCCACCTTGAAGGTCATTAGGTGTAAAAATCTTGCGATTCCATTAATCTAGTGGGTCACACAATTGAAACCAATAAACTAACTAGTGGAATGAATCAATGTACTAATTGTTAGTGTACTTTTCTATGGCATACTAGTGCACCTTATTTATCAATCACGTGCGTCCATGGGTTGTAATGTTGATCGGTTGAGCCTTGATAAGGTGAAGACCGAAGATTCAAGTGGACAAGCATTATCAAAGAAGAAGAAATAGGTAAAAGAGATGCCTTGGTGACCCTAACCCTTAGAACCAAAAGACTCTATACCTCTAGATGACTTGGACCACATTGGTAAACCCTTAGTCATCATCATCAGCCATAGAACACTTAGAAAAGCATGATAAATTAGGCTAATAAAAGTGGTCAAAGCTACTGTAAATGAACCATTACAAACAACAGTTTTCGAGTGTATTTCGATCCATTGGAGTTCAATTCTGATGGGACTTCGATCCATTGAAAACCAGTTTGATCCATCAAATATTGGTCCAGCAACATTGTGAACTCTCTAGACATTTTTTTTGATCCATCGAACCAATCACTTCGATCCATCGGAGTGTATATTTCGATCAATTAGAGAATGTTTCGATTAATTGAACTGGATGTCCAACAACTGAATAAATTCTCTGGATAATTTTTTTCAATCCATCGAAAGGTACTTCGATCAATCTAAGATATACAAATTTGTCCATTTTTTTTACCGTTGGAGATTATCTAAAAAAACGGAGAGTTTGTTTTTAGGCATAAAGAAAGAAATTTTAGGAATTTAGAAGTTACTATTGTTAAAGACCATTAGGAGCTCTAATACTAACCCATCTAAGACATTCTCATTGTGATTCATTACAAGCTTGGAGCATTCAAAGCTCAAATGAGAATGAACTTGCTCTCTCT
This sequence comes from Liriodendron chinense, assembly GCA_003013855.2. Classification (NCBI taxonomy): domain Eukaryota; kingdom Viridiplantae; phylum Streptophyta; class Magnoliopsida; order Magnoliales; family Magnoliaceae; genus Liriodendron; species Liriodendron chinense. The sequence goes on along the minus strand of ML058484.1, from coordinate 12,004,280 downwards.
TGATTCCTATGAGTTTAGACACCTTGATCATAGGTAGAACTTTTGTCTAAACACCACATATGAATCTAATTAGGTGTATTCCTCTAGGTAACCCATTTCCTACTAGTTATAGTGGATTCACCACCTCCTAGCACCTTGGGCATCTCCATCGGAGTATCTCATGTAAGGTGTTTGATTGTTGGAGCTGGATTATTGGCGACGCAACGACATCCATGATCAGGGGAGTAAATGGGAGCTAATTGAAGCACGAGAGAGCGGAGATTAGGCAACTCGAAGCGGCGCATCAACGGAACTCAAATTCGACAAGTAAGGTTGTCATTTGTGTTGAGTCCAACATACTCTTTTCTTGTAGAGGATTGAGTATGAGAGTTTGAATTTCCAAACTCGATAAGTTCGGTTGTAGGACCTAGGCCATTGTGAGAGGGTTAAACCAAGTCTCCGTGTGGAGCCTCCGGCGGGAGTATATATATGTTGTATAAGTTGGAAGGAACCTTGTTAAACTCCTTGGTTGGGTGAAACCATTAAACACCTTAATAGGTTGGGAGGAACCTTGTGAAACTCCTTGGTTGAGTGGAACCAGTAAATACCTTGGTAGGGTGGAACCGATTTAAAACACCTAGGTTGGGAAGAACCTGATTTAAATTCCTTAGTGAAATTCGGTGTGCTCAAGGAGTGAGTACTTGAATCGGGATTGGAGTAGATACGTAGTCAAACCACTATACATGCTTATGTTTGTGATGTATTTAAGCATATTGTTATCTTAACATTGTATGTTAAATTCTTAATTATGAATGCTTGATAGGAATGTAAGCTAGGTGCTAGATAGGTACATTCACATGTAAGATGTGTTTTCACTAATTATTGTAGAATTGCACTTCTACGATCCATTCTCATATAGTCTACATAGGTTGCATAGATTACGTGCTTACTTAAGTTAAATCATATGTTAATCTATGCATGCAAGACTAGGTAGCTTAATTGCTTATTCATATGTTAGTTTTTGTGATTGGACTCACTTAGGTTTGAAAGCCAAAGTGTTCTTGCTTACTTAGCTTAAATTGTAGATTAATTTAACTAGGCGAAATTGATTTTAAAAAGGTCCTAATCACTCCCCCTCTCTAGGACTTAGCCATAATTTTAGTAGTTCCGCCAAGCTTCCGCGCATAGCGTAGAGTATCGTGTTAGACGATCCAATGCAATTTCACTATAGCCCATATGATGAATCAATTGTTTAATTTTTTTGTCCAATGATCTTCAAGTGAGGGCCACGTATTGGTGGATCACATGTCATAGTAAGTGACACTATATCTCACTTGGATATGGCCTAAGTTTTAAAGTTATTATATTTATAGTTTATTATCCATAATTGAAACAATGAACTAATTTAAGCCTCCTAATGAATCGAATGTCTAACTTTTATGCCCAATGATATTCAGATAATTGATAACATATACAATTACCCTCCTATTTGGGAGATTTTGGTCACCCATTGCCTATCCTCCACCATTTGATTGGATGTGTGAAAATATCATGGTATAAAAAATGGAAGGATCACCATCCCTCTCCCATTCAATTGGAATATGGTTAAAGATAACCATACCAAAAAATTAGTTTTTAGGAGAGATCGACAATTAAAGGTGAGCTCTCCATGATATGTAATACAAATTAATGATTGGTCAAAATTGGAGATGAATAGTCTAATTAGGCTAATATTTAAGATCAACGGTCCAATTGAGCCAATATTGAAGGTAAACAATTAGGTTAGATCAATATTAAAGATAAGTAGTTTGATTAAGGTTGGAGATGAATGATTTAGTTAGGTACATATTGATCATTAGTTGTCCAATTGGGCTGAAGATGAAAGATTTGGTTGACATCCGATTGGACTAATATTGAAGATCAATAGTTTGATTGGGATAAAATTATAGATGACGACGGACTAATTGTGTCAAAATAAAAATTGATGGTTTAATTGGCAAATATTAAAGATTAATGGCTTATTGGACTGATATTAAAGATGAATGGTATGATTATCTTAGTATTAATGATCAATAGTCTAATTAGTTGGATATTAAATATTAACAATCTAATTGGGATGATTATAGACACTCCACCTAAAATAATATTAAATTACTCTTCAGATTTTGGCTGAGCTTCGATCCCTGAGAAATTCGAGAACCATTAGAAATCTAACCAATGAAATGGGTAAGACCCTCTGCATGTTATAGGAACAATTGACGGACCTAATAAGCAAATATGAAACTAAATAAATCAGATCATGACCGCTAATTATCCAGACACTCCAAAAACCCTGTTTAAACTTTATTTCGATAAAAGTTGTCTTTATTTAACCTGTGAAGTATAAAAAATCAAATGGGTCACATAAAAAGGGTCTTCGATATCTTTAAAAAATAACCAACGAACTCGATTGACTAAAATAAAGCCACAAACGTTTAACAAGCCAATGGTGATGTTATCACCCTTACTTCCGTTTCTTTCGATCAAACAAGTGTTAAGGAATTATTTTTGTGAAAGGAAAAGGTGCCAAGTAGACCATCAACCCACTATAAGATGATGACCACCTAGTATGTTTTATACCCAACCAAGATCTTGTCTTGGCCTCCTAAATGCTAAAATTTCAAAGGATAGATATCGTATCGTCGGCTCATCACGAGCCGACGGTCTTAATGTAAAAATCCAGTGCTGGAGTTGCTACTCCACAAGGCTCAGAGATAGAGAGTCAAAGAGAGAGGGGGGTTGAGAGGAGTGTCAGGATGAGTTCTCTTTTTCGAGTTTTTTAAAGATTTCTGATTGATGTCAATGCCTTACTTGACTCAGGAGGCTAGTAATGGAGAAAGCATTCCATTAAAGAAGCTAATAACGTCAAGATTAGATTTGGAACTACAGATATCCGACCATCTCTTTTAAGTAAAAAGGGTGTCTGATTTCCTATTTTCTTTTTTACATTTCAATAATTAAGCTTAGATCACATTCCATTCCACACATTCTTAATATATCTGCATTATTAACTCACACTTTTATTTTTCTTTCTTTTACATTTTTTTCTTTATTTCATTCTTCTACCTAGAGTCATTTGACTCTATGAAATAAGGCTAGGATATATGTATTTTTGCTTGCCTAACCTTTTGTGGGTTATGTGAAGTATAACTTGATATATAATGCTAAAATTCTGTTGAATTTTCTTAAAAATTATAAAATTTCGTAGAATAAAGACCGCACATTGTGTAGGGGTAGAAGATGGTACCTAACTCCTTCATCTTCTATCATCGAGATTCTTACTCAGAATTTACGGTCGCGGATTAATTACAGGAGTCATTTAAATCAATTTTTTTTGCAATTCCCTGACTCAAGCATTTCTATAGTTTTTAGTCAACTGTAGATATGAAGTTTTATTTGTGTGCATGTTAGGATTGTTTATTTATATGTATGTTAGGATTGTTGCAATGCTAGACTGATTAGGTGAGCATGTCAGGAATACGAAAGGTTTGTAATGTTAGTGTCATGTTAGATCTTGGATTTAAGTATTATTAGTGCACTTTTTTGTGGCATACTAATGCACCTTATTTGTCAATCACGTATGTCCATTTGTTGCAATGTTGGTTGAGCCTTGGCAAGCTGTGATGGGGTTTTTCCTCCTCAGCTTAGAGGAGAGATTGGTGCAGCCTGGGTTTGGTTGGGCGCTAGGACTAAGAGTGGTCGGGTGATCGAAATTACCCAGATGAGACAGAAAGTTGCTGGATAATTTTGACAGAAGTCAGGCCCCCGATGGTCTTGTGACCGGGCGTTCGGTGCCTTGGGCGGGCGCCCGAACAAGTTGGTCCGAGCGCCCGAAATTGGAAAGTTTCTTTTGGTTTTTTCCCTAGACAGTTTTTGACCCTGCGTTCAACCCAATGTGGGACTACTCATAAGCAATTTCCTCTTTGGGTTCTAATTACTTCAGTTCTCTATTTAAGAAATTCCAAAACGTGATTAGGTATTCCTAATAAGGGTTTATCACGTCCAAGGTGAGAGACAGAGAGAGAAAAAGAGGAGAGAGAAAGAGAGAAAAGAGAGAGAGGAAGCTTGTAGAAGGGAGTAGTTGCTTGAAGAGGGAGTTCTTCTGTGCAACCGTCGACTCAGCACTTCTACGTCCTCGAGATCGGTGAGATTGCTCTAATTTTATTGTTCTCTTGTTATTTATCCACTCCTACGTGAGTGAAGAAGGTTTGATCCAAGCGGTGTGTGCTTGTGATTGGTTGTAAACGCTCTACTTCATAGTGAATTGTTTGTTTGGACGAGGTCCCGTGGTTTTTACCCCTTTTGAGGGTTTACCATGTAAAAATTCTTTGTGTCGTGTGGTTGATGCTTTATCATTGATTATTGCATTATTATATCCCATAATTCGAGTGTATTGGGGGGGTGAGATCCTAAGATTTTTTGTGCAACGCACCCAACAAGCTGAAGACTGAAGATTCAAGTGGATAAGAAGCACCAGGGAAGAGGATACAAGTAAATTTGATACGTCATGGTGACCATAACCTATTAAAACTAAAATAACCATAACCTCTAGATAACTTAGACCCCAATAGATAAACTTTTAGTCATCCTAAAAAGGCCTTAGGAGTCCCAAAGACCACATAAAGTAAGGCCTTAGAGGTAAGTAAGCTGTTGTAAAAGCACAACTCAAACCAGTAGACTTACAGTGTTGTCGGCTGCTAGATCGGCCGTTTGATAGACCGATAAAGGTTGAAATAGTCCAGTGCCTCGGCCCATTATTCGGCCGACTGACACCCATTATCGGCCGACAGACAACCCTAGTTGGCTGACCGATAACTAGTGTTTGTCCTCGTTTTTTAACCGTTGGGGCTTTAACTCTATAAATATGGGATTCAGTTTTTCGGCTTGATAGATGGATTTTAGTGCATTAGAATCCACCAGTGTAGTTAAGATCATTAAGCTGTAATCCTAACCCAATCAAGTCACATTCCTTGTGATTCATCACATGTTGGAGCATTTAAAGCTCAAATAAAGATGAACTTGTTCCTTCTTGATCTCTAGGAGTTTAAGCACCTTGACTATAGGTAAAACCTTTGTCTAAACACTCCCCAGAGATCCTTTTAAGTGAATTCCTCTAGGCAACCAAATCTTATCAGTTATAGAGAATTCAACCAACCTCCCATCATCTTAGTCATCTTAAAGAAGATCATATGTAAGGCGATTGATCGGTGGAGCGGAAGCCTTGGTAAAGCGTTAACATCATTGATCGATGGACCACAATGGGAGTTGATTTGAGCACGAGAGAGAAAGGAAAAGCAACCCAAGAAAGAGCATCAAAATGGGCTCAATCCGACAAGTAAGTTGCCATTTGTAAAAGTCTAGTGCATGCTTTTTTCTTATGGAGGATTGAGTATGAGAGTTTGATTGCAGCATTGACCAAGTCTCCAAGGGGAGCCACCGACACCGGTGTGTATGTGGACCACTGACACGGATGCATACGTGTAGGTTATTGGTTAGCTTGAGAAATCATTGTACATCTCTTATGTAGGACCGATGGGTTGAAAGGAACCTGTAAACTCTTAGGTTGTGCGGAACCTATCAAATACCTTGATTGAGAGGTGAACCTATTGTAAAACATCTGTGAAAGGTTGAGAGGTGAACCTGATTTAAAGCCTCAATTATAGTGAAATTTAGTGTACTCAAGGGATAAGTACAGTAACCAGGAGTGGAGTAGACAAGTAGTCGAACCACTATACGTCGTTGTGTTTGTGATTTTCTTTTGAGCTCTTTTTTATTCATGCAATGTCTATTTACTTATTGAATTATATGAATGCTTGGATGAATTAAATGATATGCATATGATAGTTAGATTCACAAACAAGATGTATTTTTACTAAGTAGGTTAGTTGCTTTATTGTTTCATCATTTGTAGTCCATGTGATTGGTTTCAAAGTTAAGTGTTCATGCTTTAATCTAGTTTATTTGCATAATTGATTTTAATTAGGCAAGAGTGTTCAAAAGGTCTAATCTCTCTCATTTTAGGACTTAGCCATAGTTCCAATAGCTTCGCCAAGCTTTCATGAATAGCATAGGGTGTCATGTTTGACGATTCGATACAATTTGAAGTACATGTTTCACTAGCCAGTTAGGTGAAAATGTAATGATTGTAAAAGTTTCTTAAGGTCGGTGTCATGTGAGTCATAGAAGACTGCTCTGCTAAATTAATCAAGATGAAATAACTTACTTTATACATCATGCATTGTACCTTAGTGTAAACATTGGTATGTCGTTATTCTACTAATATTTTACATATCTTCCACATTTATTGAACTCTCTGTACCTTCCTTAGAATTCATTTTGTGGTTAATATGATCTCACTAGCTCATCTAATTAAACATCATATACAGGATTTCAAAAAGAAGATGGTGTAGGCGGAACCGAATACCTAGATGGTTATTTCTACTAAAGCTTATTTGGAGATTAGATTGAGTTAAATTAGTTAGTCATGTATTTTAAATTTGAATTTATGTTGAGTTAAATTATAGTTAATGAAGTTTTATGTGAATTTAGTGTAAATATACGATGCGTGGAATGAAATTACAAAAAGAAGATGGTGCAGGCAAAACCTAGTATCTGGATGATTATTTCTACTAAAACTTATTTGTAGATTAGGTTGAGTTAAATTACTTAGTCATGTATTATGAATTTGAGTTTATGTTGAGTTAAATTAAAGTTAATAAAATTTTATTTGAATTTAGTGTAAATACGCGATGCGTGGAATAAAATTACAAGGAATAAATGTTCGAATTTTAATTCACACCCTAGAATTTGAGATCAAAGTTACTGTATTCAAATTTTGAATTTTGGGATGTAACATGAATGATCTGATTAGACCAACAATGAAGTTCAAGTATTCAAATGTATTGATATCAAAGATGAATGATTTGATTGTTTAAAATTAAAGACATGTGGTCTGATTCAAAAAATAATAAAGATTAACCAACTGTAGATTGATGTTTGAGTAAAAAGATTCAATATGAACGACATTAATAAATGGTTTGATTGAACCTAAATCAAACATGTACAGTCTGATTTGGCCAAATTAGAGGATTCATCTTTCATATTAGTCCAATGAAATTATTTATATTTCTTTGAACCAAATGATTTTAACATAGTAGAGCTGCACACTAGCCAAGCTGGCTCGAAAAGCTCACTCGGCTTGGCTTGGCTCGTGGGCTAGTTCGATCAAGCTTAAGCTCGATTTAGAAAGCTCGTTTAAAAATGAGCCAAGCTTAAGCACGAGGGAGCTTGGCTCGGCTTGGCTCGAAGCTCAAATAAAGCTCGGCTCGGCTTGAGCTCGATATTTTTATTATATATATATATATATATATATATATATATATATATATATATATATATATATATATATATATATATATATATATATATATTACATTTATAAAAAAACCCTAACCCTACTCTAGAACCCACCCAATCATTTTTTCCCCTTTCATTTTCACTCCTAAGTCCCACCCGTCCCCACTTAGCCCGGTTGCCCCTCTCCCTCTTTCCCTCCCTCAATTTCTTTCAAATCCCCCACACCCTCTCCTCTCCATTCCGGCTTCCTCCCAGCATCGCACTCGGTAACAAATACTTGGCAGTGAATGCTCGACCGCATCGCACCTTCAAGCGAATGCCTGAGCATCCACTACTACTTAGTAGGTTTTTATGTTTTCTTCTTCTTATTTTTTATTTATTTCGTTTGAAATAGAAAATACCCTAGTTTTGGGGGTTTTTTTGGTCGAAAGATTGGGGTTGGGTCAGCGGGTTGGGTCAGTTAGGGTCTTTGGCTGATCTATAAAAAAAGAAAAAAAAAGATAAAGCTCGGCTTGGCTCGATAGAGCTCGATCGGCTTGACCCGAACAAAGCTCGATCGACTCGACTAGCAAACCAAGCTCAAGCGGCTGTTTTGAGCTCGATGCTCAAGCCAAGCCAAGCCAAGCTCATGCTCAATGGGCCATTGATCAAGCCAAGCTCAATCTTTGTCAAGTTCGGCTCATGTGCAACTCTATAACATAGTGCTGATCTTTAATATTGGCCCAACCAAACCATCCAAATAAGCTTGTTTATCTTTAATATTAGTACAATCGATAGTTTATCTTTAGTGACATATAAATTAAACAATTTGGCTTCAACAATAGTTCAATTAGACCATTGATCTTAAATATCGTGCTAATTTAATAATTTATGTTTATATCTTTCATTTTCAGTATTATTTTAATTGGACCAATGATATTCAAATCGAAACTACTTAGACAATTTATCTTTAATCAGAATACCTATTAAATTGTTCACGTTAGACTATTTAGCTTTGACATTCATCTAATCAAATTATTAATTTCTAATATTAGCCTAATCAGATCATTTATTATCATTTTTATTTCAGGCTATTGATTTTTTAATGATTAAATGTAAACATTGATATGGGAAATCGTCCAATCAAATAATCGATATTTCATATTAACCTAATTAATTTATATACATTTTCAACCTAATTTAAATATTCTTTTTATACAAGTCCAATATAACTGTTGATCTTTAATATTATCTCAATTGAACCATTGATATTCAATACATATCCAATTAGATCTTATATATCTTATTTTGGCCTAATTAAAATTTTTATCTTTAATATTAGTCTAGATTTATTGTTGAACTTCAATATTAACTTAAGTATATATACTGTTAATCTTCAATATCCGACCAATTGGAATGCTGATCATCATTATTGATGCAATTTGATTATTTACCTTTAATCTTGTCCCAATTAGACTGTTAAACTATTGTTTTAGTGTAATCTAACAATTGATCTTTAATAAAGACCTAATTGTAAAGTTAATATATAATAATGAGTTAATAAGACCATTGGTCTCTAACAACGATCCAATCAGTGTGTTCATCTTTGATACGGTCCAATCTAATTATTATCTTCAATATTAGCATAATCAAATTGTTGATATTTAAAATTGACCCAATCAGACCATTCATCTCCAATTTTAGTTAAACCAAATTGTTCATATTTGATATCAACATATGATATACATTGATCTTCAATATCGAACCACTTGTATCATTTATCTCCATTTGACCCAATTAAACTATTCATCTTCAATAACAGTCCAATTGTATTGTTCATCTTCACTATCATTGGAATTAGCCAATTCCATTTGATATTTTTGAATCGTATGGTTGATTATAAATATTCTCTATAAAATCATTCATTTTTAATTTTGGCCTGATAAGACTGTTTATCGTCAATATTAGTCTAAATGGACATATTATCGTCAACTTTAGCGTAATCAAATTCTTCATCTTTGATATTAGTCTAGCCAAGCCATTCATCTTCAGTATAATTTAGAGCGGATAACTCAACTTCCAACATGGGTCTAACTGAAGCATGCATCTCTAATTTTGGTCAAATGGACTATCAATCTTCTATTTTGACATAATCAGACTTTTCGAGTTTAATATTGATTCATTGGGTCATTGATCATCAATATCATTTGAATCAGACAATTTGAATTTGATATTGGTTAATCAAACATTCATCTTTATTATGGGCTTAATTGAACCGCTTATCTCTCATGTTAACCCAATTAGACTATTGTTCCTCAATATTGGTCAAATTAGACCATTGATGTTCAATTTTAACTTAATTAGACTGTTGGTCTTCAACATCATTCATATAAGGCCATTTAGCTTCGACATTTATCTATTCATACTATTAATCTTCAATATCGATTAAATTAGTCCATCGTCCTTAATATAAATAGAATTGGACTACTTATCTCCAATTTTAGTTTAATAAGATTGTTCATCTTTGTTATTAAATCGCTGATCTCTAATATTGGCCTAATCAAACCATTGAACTTCAATATGCCCAATTTGAGGGTGGGAAGTCATTGGTAAAAGGACTTAAGATTATATTATTGGTCATTTGGTAAGGTGGTTTAGACTCTTTTTATGTAAGAAAATTGTTGTGAAAAGTACCCTATACATTTGATGAAAGCTACACAAAATCATATGAGAAAAGAGCTCAAATAAGAATTCACAAGGCCAAACAAAAAGCAAGTGAAAATAGGTATAAAGATTTATATGGTTTGACAGTATGCCTACTTTACAGGGCAGCAACACGTAATTTTCTTCTTCATTAAAAAACAAGTGAAATTAGAAATTGTAAGGTTTTAATTTCACCCTCACTCTTCTACTACATAGGAAATCTCTCACTTACATAACTCTAAAAGATACATAGAAGATACTCTTAACCTATGTTATGTGAATGCCTCTGTACGGGTGGATGCCTTCATTTGCTTGGTCTTCATCTGTCTGTTTGTGCAGATGGGGTATGATATCGACTCAGATACAAAAATACATTTGATTTACAGTCGTCACTTGCCAAATGAAACTGAGAATCTACGGTCGGTTAAAAACCATAGAATTGTTTAAAGGTTGCGGAATCATAAGATTTCCTAACTTAAGTGACGCTTGCAATTTATCTGCATTCATAAATTTTATATAGGGTCCTAGGTGATAGAAAAGGAAGTGGTTATGGTCCATTTTTTGCCTGCACTACGTGAGGTTTTTACATCATAAGATTTAATGATTTTGAGGAGATTTAGCAAAATTTTGAAAATATTACATCTAGCTTTATTTCACAGGATTTAAGATCCTATATAGGTAAGAAAGAAATAAACAACACCTAGCCTTAGTTCACATGATTTAAAGCCTTAGGTGGGTATAAAGAAAATAAGCATTGGTTAGGCTTACTTCACAGGGTTTAAGACTCAGGTAGACAAATAAAATATAAAGAGAATGTAAATAAGAGAGGATTATAAAAATATTTTTAAAAAGTGTATGTGCCATTGACATTTTTAGAATGTGTGAAATAGATTACAAATTAGTTTTGTTGGGTGCGTTTCACACAAACCTTCGGATCTCGCCCCCCAATACACAGGATCTCGCCCCCTAATACACTAGAATTATGGACTATGCTAATGCAATAATCAAGAACAAACATCAACAACACGAACACAAAGAGTTTTTACGTGGAAAACCCTCAAAAGAGGTAAAAACCACGGGACCTAGTCCAGATCAACAATCCACTATCTCAGGGAACTGTTACAACCGATCGCAAGCACACACCGCTTGGATCAAACCTTCTTCACCCATGCAGGGATGGATAAACAACAAGAGAATAGTAAAGGAGAAACGATCTCACCGATCCCGAGGACGTAGAAGCGCTGAGACGACCGTTGCGCAGAAGAATCCTTCTTCAAGCAACTTCTCCCTTCTACAAGCTTCCTCTTTCTCTCTCTTCTCTTTCTCTCTTCCTCTTTTTCTCTCTTTCTCACCTTGGACGTGTTAGCAACCCAATGGGATACCCTAATCCCATTTTAGAGTGCTTAAGTACAAAAAACGGAGGAATTAGAGCCAAATATGGAAACTGCGTATAAGCAGTCCGCGCCGGGTTGGGCGCCCGGCCAACCAAAAAACAGTCCAGCGAGTACACCTAGAGAAAATTGAATTTTGGGCGCCCGGACCAAACATGGTCGGGCTCCCGGCCGATCATCGGGCGCCCGATCACTTTGACCGTCGGGCGCCCGGCTAAAGCCAAAAGTGTCCAGCGGCAAAACTGCCTGTCTGGAGGAATTTCGGTCGCCCGGCCACTGAAGGGCCCGGGCGCCCGGCCTCACCCTGCAACACTCTCTCCTCTGACACATTTGAGGAGGAAAACTCTATCAAATCTCCCCCTTTCCGACTCAGGAGAAATTCGCCTTCTTCAAGCCAGCCAGGTTTCTGCAAACCTTAAACTTGCCCTTGAGCAAAGCCTTGGTCATCATGTCTGACCCGTTATCATCCGTATGGACCTTCTCAAGCTGTAACACCTTCTGTTCCAAAGTATCCCTGATCCAGTGATACCGAATCTCTATGTGCTTCGACTTGGAATGCTGACTTGGATTCTTGCTCAAGTGTATAGCACTCTGGCTATCGCAATAGACCACGTGCTCCTCCTGCTTCAGGCTGAGTTCCTGTAGGAACCTCTTCATCCAAAGCATCTCTTTGCATGCTTCTGTGACTGCAATGTACTCGGCCTTTGTCATCGACAATGCTACGACCTTCTGTAGCTTACTCTGCCAAGAGACCGCTCCCCCTGCAAACGTGAACATGAACCCCGATGTAGACTTCCTAGAGTCTATGTCACCTGCCATATCTGCATCTGTGTAGCCTTCTAACATAGGTTTTCCATCACCATAGCATAGGCTCAACTTGGATGAGCCCCTCAGATACCGTAGTATCCACTTCACCGCTGCCCAATGTTCCTTGCCAGGATTGACAAGATACCGGCTGACAACACCAACCGCATATGCTATGTTTGGGCGGTTACACACCATAACATATATCAAACTTCCTACCGCTGACGCGTAGGGTATCTTCCACATCTCTTCCACTTCCGCCTTCGTCTTGGGACACTACTTGTCGCTCAATTTGAAGTGACCATCCAGTGGAGTACTGATCGGCTTCGCTGCATTCATGTTGAACCGCTCTAGGACTTTCTCAATATACCGCTCCTGTGACAATTAAAGCTTCCTGCTGCTTCTGTCACGGGTTATCTCCATTCCTAGGATCTGTTTTGCTGGGCCCAAGTCTTTCATCGCAAAAGACTTGCCCAACTCCTGTTTCAACCTATCAATCTTCTTGATGTCTTTTCCCATGATGAGCATGTCATCAACATACAATAGCAGAACTAAGAAATCACCATCTGAGAACCTGCGAGTGAACACACAGTGGTCCGACTCCGTTCTGTCATATCCATGCTTTAACATGAACGAGTCGAACTTCTTATACCATTGCCTAGGAGCTTGCTTCAGCCCATACAAGCTCTTCCTAAGCCTGCACACCATATGCTCTTTGCCCTTGACTTCGAACCCTTCTGGTTGACGCATGTAGATCTCTTCTTCCAGGTCACCATGGAGAAAGGCAGTTTGACATCTAACTGCTCTATCTCCATATCCATGTAGCCGCCAACCCAAGCAACACCCGAATGGATGTCATCTTTACCACTGGTGAGAATATCTCCTCAAAGTCTATTCCTTTTCTCTGACCAAACCCTTTCACCACAAGTCTGGCCTTGAACCTTGTCTGTGAATTCTTCTGCTCATTCTTCTTTCTGAACACCCACTTGTTGCTCAGAGCTTTCTTACCCTTAGGCAATTTCACCATGTCATAGGTGTGGTTCTTATGCAAGGATTCCATCTCCTCTTGCATAGCTTTCAACCACTCCCCCTTATGCTCGTCGGCTAGGGCCTCAGAATAGTCTTCTGGCTCTCCCTCATCAGTGAGCATAATGTACTCATGCGGCGAGTACTTCTTGGATGGATGTCTGTCCCTTGATGTCCTCCTCACCTGTGACTCAACAGATAGATCAAGTTGGGGCTGCTCTCCCTGTCCATCTTCTGTAGGAACTCCCTCATCCTCTGCACCTTGCTGTACTCCCCCGTCATCAGGCACCACGGGAGGAGTAACCGGATCCATGTCCTCTAGTTCACCTGAACTGGGTTGGGTCTTCACTGGCTTTTCAATGTCTTCTATACACTGATCTTCAATGAAAACCACATCTCTGCTCCTGACGAGCTTCTTCTCGGTTGGATCTCACAACCTGTAGCCGAACTTCTCATCACCGTACCCTAAGAACACACACTGCCCGATCTTCATATCGAGCTTGGACCTCTCGTCCTTTGGTACGTGAACGGATGCCCTGCATCCAAACACCCTGAGATGACTGTACGATGGATCACGTCCAGTCCACACCTTCTCAGGTACTTCTCCATTCAACGGGGCTGATGGAAACCTGTTTATCAAATACACCGCCGTGTGCATTGCTTCTTCCCAGAACATCTTGGGCAACTTTGCATGGGATAACATGCATCTGATTCTTTCTACAATGGTGTGATTCATTCGCTCAGCCACACCATTATGCTGGGGGGTCTTAGGAACTGACTGTTCATGCTGTATACCCAGTGACTTGCAGTACTCGTGGAAGTCACCTATGTATTCACCACCATTGTCAGTGCGGATGCACTTCAATGATCTGCCTGTCTCCCTCTCGACCATAGCATGAAATAGTTTAAACACACCAAAGACCTCGTCCTTGGATTTCAAAGCATACACCTAAACCCTCCTAGATGCATCATCTATAAATGTGACAAAATACAATGCCCCACCTAAGATTTTTGTCCTCATAGGACCACAAACATCAGAATAAACCAAATCTAATGCATGTACTTTATTAATATGAGAAGCAATTTTAACAAAAGAAACTCTATGCTGTTTCCTAGATAAATAATCAATACAGGTTTTGAGAGGTATACCTGTCACGTCTGGAAGGAGCTGCTTCTTCGCTAGTAGTTGAAGCCCTTTTTCACTCATGTGGCCTAGACGCCTGTGCCACACATCAGTAGCTGAATCTTCCACTGCGTTCAATCCACTCTTGCATACACTGACACTTGCCTTGTAAAGAGTGCAACACTTCTTTCCTCTGGTAGCAATCAACGAACCCTTGATGAGCTTCCAGCGCCCACCAGCAAACCGGCTTTCATAGCCATCATCATCCAGCCTTCCCGTCGACATCAAGTTGAGGCGAAGGTCTGGAATATGTCTCACATCCCTGAGAACCAATGTGCAGCCCACATTGGTCTTCAGACAAATATCACCGACCCCTACGATCTTCGAAACATCAGAATTTTCCATCTTCACTGTCTCATAGTCACCTGACTTGTAGCTTATGAAGAAATCTCTATGTGGAGTCGCATGAAACGAGGCTTCCGAGTCTATCACCCAGTCGGTGTCTTGACTCGAAGCCGTGAAACAAATATCGTGATCTGCCGAAAGAATAACAATAACGTCACCATCTGAGGCGACCGCAGTAGAATTTGATTCATCTTCCTTCTCCTTTCCTTTACCCTTCTTGTCACTCTTCTTCTTGTGACATTCATGCTTATAGTGGCCCTTCTTGCCACAATTCCAGCATTCAACATCTTTCCTGGCAACTGACTTGCCTCTTGATTTATCTTGGGCCTTTCCGCCCTTTCTGTTCTTTCCTCTCCCCCTATCTTGTGTCACAAGGGCCTCTTGTTGAGCAGGTCCTAGGGACTTCCTCCTTGTCTCTTCATTGAAGAGACAACTTGTTACCTGATCCATGGATACCTTTCCGTCTGGCGCGGAGTTACTTAGAGACACCACCAATGTCTCCCAACTGTCAGGCAATGAGCTAAGCAGTAGCAAAGCCTGAAGTTCATCATCCAGGACTATCTTCATGGCGGAGAGTTGGTTCACAATGTTGCTGACCTCATTCATGTGTTCAGCCATAGAACTACCATCTTTGAACTTGAGATTCACAAGTCGTCTTATCAGGAAAATCTTATTGCCGGCTGTCTTGCTCTCATATAGCCCTTGCAATTTCAGCCATAGGCTAGCGGCTGAGGTCTCTGTAGACACATGGTGGAAAACTGAATCATCCAACCATTGTCTAATGAACCCCACCGCCTTCCGGTCCACTTTCTTCCAATCATCATCTGACATATCCTTTGTCTTCGCCGATATGCCTAGAATTGGAGCATGCAAGTCCTTGCAATAGAGCAAGTCCTCCATCTTAGCCTTCCATATGGTCCAGTTAGAACCATTGAGGCTGATCATCCTTGATGAGCCACCTTCCATAATTCAGAACCGATCCCACACCGTTCAAACAACCTGAACGCTCTGATACCACTTTGTTGGGTGCGTTTCACACAAACCTTCGGATCTCGCCCCCCAATACACTAGAATTATGGACTATGCTAATGCAATAATCAAGAACAAACATCAACCACACGAACACAAAGAGTTTTTACGTGGAAAACTCTCAAAAGAGGTAAAAACCACAGGACCTAGTCCAGATCAACAATCCACTACCTCAGGGAACTGTTACAACCGATCTCAAGCATACACTGCTTGGATCAAACCTTCTTCACCCACGCAGGGATGGATAAACAACAAGAGAATAGTAAAGGAGAAACGATCTCACCGATTTCGAGGACGTAGAAGCGCTGAGACGACCGTTGCGCAGAAGAATCATTCTTCAAGCAACTTCTCCCTTCTACAAGCTTCGTCTTTCTCTCTCTTCTCTTTCTCTCTTCCTCTTTTTCTCTCTTTCTCACCTTGGACGTGTTAGCAACCTAATGGGATACCCTAATCCCATTTTGGAGCGCTTAAGTACAAAAAACGGAGGAATTAGAGCCAAATATGGAAACTGCGTACAAGCAGTCCGCGCCGGGTCGGGCGCCTGGTCACCAGACCGTCCGGCGCCCGGCCAACCAAAAAACAGTCCATCGAGTACACCTAGAGAAAATTGAATTTCGGGCACCCGGACCAAACATGGTCGGGCGCCTGGTCACTTTGACCGTCGGGCGCCCGGCTAAAGCCAAAAGTGTCCAGCAGCAAAACTGCCTGTCTGGAGGAATTCCAGTCGCCCGGCCACTGAAGGGCCCGGGCGCCCAGCCTCACCCTGCAACACTCTCTCCTCTGACACATTTGAGGAGGAAAACTCCATCAAGTTTAAGATGTGAGAAGGAAAAGAGAAGACTAAACACTATTTTTCCTAAAAAAGAAATAACCCGATGTCTTGATTGCAACCTTAGTTGTCTTTAGTTTTTTTTTTTTTAAGAATTGTCTCCTGAGTTAGACAGAACCTTGACATAGTTGGAAATTTCCAGAGATACTTCAAAACCTCAGGCATGTGTTACACATACACCTTGTGTAATGCCTCGAAATCTGAGTACCAAAGTAGGGTTAATTAAGACTCGAATCTCAGACTTGCAAGATTAATTTAATAAAATTTAATGCAATCCATTAAAAATTTCATTTATTCGAATATACTTTCAAAGCCAACTAAATGGGAAAATAATAAATAAATTCATTCTCATTAATATAAGTCCGCAAATCAATCATCTAACATTTAACAAAACTTTATTACATTGATATTCTTAAAATCAAACTAACCTAATGTACAAAAATAAATTTAAATTCAAAATAAACCTAACTAATGAAAAAAGAGATTAGCAATAATGTCCAACTTGCTTGAAATACTCCAACTCTACACCGGAAGAACTAAGTGGGGGTGAACATAACAGCCCAGTGGGATTATATACAACCGACTTCTAAAAACTACTGGGTTTGTATAAATAAACAAAATAATTTAATAAAGAAATCATTGAATCGTAATGCAAGAGATACAATGCATGCAATGCTTTCAATGAACCATAGTTACCATAATCACTTTTCATAATCACAATCAATCATTGTCCATATGTACTATCAAGGAAACATTCAAAACATTGCATCAACCAATACAATTTTAGGAGATTCCGGGGAATTCAAGGCAGTGCATCGACTAAGATAATTTTAGGAGCCCAACACATTCACATCTTGGAGATCTCATGTCAATGCAGTGAAGTGACTAAGACAATTATAGGGACTCCGCATATATCTCATTAAGGATAACCCATGATAGTGCACCGAGTAAGATAGTTTTAGAGAATCTATACAACATAATAAGGGAATCTAAGGTATTGCACCGACCAAGTCAATTTTAGGGCCTCGAGATATCGCACCTTCTAGGGAATCGATGGCAGTGCACCAACCAAGACAGTTTTAGGAAACCCAATATTGCACACCCAATCACAATCTATAATCCGAATTTAATGCTCATATGCACATGTAATAATGCAGTTTCTTAGAAATATAAACAAATACATTATGCAATACCAAATTCTAATAAATCTGTGATATAAATGTGTAAATCATGATACATTGTTTCAATTCAGAGTAACATGGATCAAAGTTTAATAAAGCTTGTTAAAAACTTTAAAATCATTAAAAAAAACTCAGAAGATTAAGGAGGCGGGAGGATCACCCACCTGGAAGACTATTCAAGGGTCTGATCTATTGCTAAAAAATATAAGAATATGGTCTAGGTTCAGTTTTAGATATGCATTAAAGTTTAATAATGCTTATTGAAACTTCAAAAGCATTAAAAAAACTCAAAAGATTTAGGAGGCAGGATGATCACCCACTTGGAAGAGTGTATAAGGGTCTGATCTATTGTAGAAAAATATAAGAAGATGGTCCAGGTTTGGTTTTAGGTATACACACTTCTGCGTAGTTATAATCGAGTTGATTTAATATGTTTTCTCATTACAATGTGATGAGATTTCTACATGTAAACATACATACTAACTATACATGCCTTAATCTAAGGTTTCTAGTCTTCTAGATCTAAAACATAACAAATTAGCAACAGTGCTCAATTGAAAGATGCTTAGGCATTTTTACAGCAGGTCTAAGTTTCCAGTGCTAAGGACACCAACTAACCCCATTGGTGGGTGGGTGCATTGTGTGACAAACTGTGTGGGTGTGTTGCACAACTAACAGGGTCGGTGCGTTGCATGACTAACAAAAAAAAAAGAAAAAAAAAGCAATAGTGACTTAGTGAGTTGATTTAATGAGTCAACTCAATAAGAAGCGTAGTTTAGGCTACAACTAACTATCTATTTTCAATTGAAAGATTGGGAGGGGGCTTACTTGTTAGAGGGCACATATGAGTTTATGAAATCCTTCAATCTTAATAAGTCAACTGGTTGACTTGGCTTAGTTTTTTCTTCTCTATCCTTTCTTCTTTCTTTTCTTTTCCTTTTCTCATTTTTTTTTTTTTGTCTTTTGTTTACTTCTAATTTCTACTTCTTTATCATGACTCATATCAGAAAGCTCGAAATCGTAACTCAAAGAGTCAGCAAGTTGTTGGCTTCTCTTATCTTATGATCTCTTTCTCAGTTTCTCTCTTTTAAGAAGTACTCTCTCTACTTCACATCTATGTTTAGAATGGTCTCATGGATTTATGTTGCAGTGAATATAAAGATGCCCTCACACTTGTTTTCGGAGTCCGGGTTACACAAAAATAGTTAGTGTCGAAAGATTACTTGCAAAACTGATAACATTTAGGTTTCCAATTTCTACACATCAGTTGGTTCTCAAGTAGTAACCGCTAATCAAATAGAGTTTAGGTGGGCCTTACATAGTAATTTGAATATCAATTCAGACGGTACTGTAGGTGCTTGGTACGAAAGATAATGCTCGACAATGTAAAATCCGATCTTGCATGTTTTCCTTTGAATGGACGGTGGTTGATGGGTCCCACGAAGCTTAAGGATGTAAGAGATCAAACGTCGGGATGCATATGATCGGTGGTTCACGAGGAAGAAGCATTCAAGCTGTCACACTCAAACAACAAAAATCATGGAGAAGAACACAAAAAGGGGTGTTCTTTTGATTGGTTGTTTAGTATTAGGATGTGTTGCAGGTTTGCACACCATTTGGTGAAGGATGAAACATAGAATCAGATGTCATGCATCGACTGTGAGTTTTTGAATATGGAAGGACTCAAAGACGAATACAAAGAAGAAGCAAACACTGGTGAGGCTTCATGGACGTGACTACCTACTCAACTAGGTGTGGCTTGGTGGGGTCCATGTAATGTTTGGGAGAAATCGAATCTGTCCACTAAGTGCGTTGGGTTGAGATGAGATGGAATTTAAAGAATAAGGCAGATTTAAAACTTAGGTGGGTCGCACGAAGGGAAATGGTAGGGACGAGCACAGTTGCTGGAGAACTTTCGAGACTGTTTGATGAATGGCTTGGATCATGATGGTGGATCCCACCGGATGATGAATGACAAAGGAGATAATTTGAAAGGAGGAGGGAACTGAGTTTCCCAATCCCAGCATGGTTTTATAGTGTGTGTAGTCATGCAACACATGTTTTTCTTTTTTTTTTTTTGTTTAATTTATGTGCAAAGATCAATGGGCCCCTACCTGAGATTTTTTTTTTTTTTTAATGAAAAATTCGCTGTTTATTTTTTTCGTCAGTTTAAGATAGGCCATAGGCTTAAAAATGAGATAGATCCTAAGTTTAAGTGGGCTATAAATTAGAAACAGTTGAGTTCTTCGGATTGGATAAACATCTTTTAATCGTTTGGTTCAGATGATGATAAAGTACTCGAAATCTGATCTTAATATATGGAAAAGTGGTTGGTTCCCCTTTGATTAATGTTTGAAAAGTGGTTGATTCTGAAAGAATGACTGGATGATAGTAGAAAAATATGATTTGAGTGTTTGTGTGGTCTTATGAATTGTCAAGGCTTAGATGTACGATCTGATATGGTGATCTGGTATGAAAATTGAGGTTGATCATATGAAAATGGCTTAGATTAGATTCTTTGTGTAGATCCTGATGATGTGATGGTCTAGAACAAAATCAAACAATTGGCCATATTAATTGGTCCATGCTGAGTAATCCTAACAATTTAAATCGATGATAGATTGAGTGGTTTATGATGTATAGGCTCAGGATGTCACGAAGGATGTGTATGTGCATGCACTCTTGAATGGAGTCGTTAGGTAACAACCTCGTTAAGTAAATGAGCTTATATATGGATGGTGAGTAAGATAAACGGGTTGAATCGACGAATGGATGTGAAGATATCATGATTGGATTATCATGATCAGGTGATCTAAAAGTAAGATGAACAGTTAGATGTTTTAATATGGTGATGAGTAACTATTTTAATGGTTAGTTTGATGACTAATCAAGGATATGATGATATATTGAGTCTTGAAGGTCGTTATGGGGCATATGCAGGTCTAAATATGTGTAGATGTGTGCAAGTTTAAGTGTCACTCTCAGTGTGTGGGTTTAAAGTTGGGATGTACATGAGGATGAGCGCTTGTATACATATATACACGAGCACAAAAATTTTAGGGTATTACACCTTGTACACTCGAAACCTTAAAAACCCTTTCTCTTGTATTTTCTCTCACTCATACCCTCTCCCTGTTGATTGTTCACTGCCTCAAATGCTTCCTGTTGTGCGGTTTATATAGACCTAGATAACATGCTATTGAAGGGCTGCCTATAGGGTATAAGCTTACTTTTTCTTTCTTTCATTTCTGAAAAATCTAATAGAGAGAGTCACAGGGCAACTATTTTGGACAGATGACCTCAGGAGGGCCTCTTATTAGTTTTGTCTTTTCTGTAGAAGGTCCTCCCATCAGTTTTGTCTTTTCTACATGCTAGTTGCTTCATACAGAGGATTTTTAGGGTTTTAGGAATTAGTATGAATGGCCTCGATCTACTATTTACTGAATTTGGCACTGGACAATCTAATTAGGGGCTTGTCTCCAAGAGACAGTAGGGATCCTTTCAACTTGACTTCTCTCTCTCTCTCTCTCTCTCTCTCTCTCTCTCTCTCTATATATATATATATATATATATATATATATATATATATATATATATATATATATATATATTACTTTGGAGTATGACAAATGTGGTCTAATCGAAAATGTAAGTAACCAAAGTTTTTAAATAACTTGGACAATCGTTGGTATTTGAGTTTATTGAACTATAAGCCTGTCAATTCAGACCATTAATCATTTTTTGGGTTATACGAAAAACCCTTTTTATCTAATTTGTTTGGAGTTTTAAGGCCTTTCAAACTAGTCCGAGATGGTTTTATCAAAGTGGAGCGTGTTTCAAGTCTTTGAAAGATCCAGATGGTTTGGTCAAAGAATGGACTGCTCGGGCCGACCCTTGAAATGCTAATCTGGTCGGTTAGTTATTCCCATGACCTATTTTTAGGGACTAGAAAGTTTATATCGGCAAACTGTGTTAAGGCCAAGAGCATTATAGGGTCATGAACACTCAATACAAGACTAAAGGGAACTGCATGTGCAAGCGATAGGCATGCCCTCCACTCATGGCAGACATAGATCATCCATCAAACACATACACATTAAAACCATCTATCATGCATGCCATGTAAACATACACGCCATGAGCCGCACTTGAATGCAATATTAACCAGGCAAGCATATGCAACACATACATTTACCATGTTGCCATGCATTTAAACTACAACCCGTCCATCACTCGCGGCCCAACATATTATGCATACCCATTATACAAAACACAGGCATGTAACTATACACAAGCTACGTACATGTGCCATGCACAACCACTATGCACACACATACACTATGCATACATACCATGCCTATGAACACATCATGACATGCACACCATGCATGAACACCTTGCTCATATGGCCCATTCATACATGCATGTACAACATGTACAAACCATGGACCATCCCTAAGACTCATGCATGAAACACATGTGCCATCCATAGAACAAATGCATACATGCCACAAACTACATGTGCACATGCATATGCAATGCATGCACGACCTACACACCACAAACATCTCCTGTGCACACATAAAACCACGACATGTATGCACATTCACATTGCCCATGGTAACGTTACCACCGGACATTGTTCTATGTGCCCCACCATGGAGTATATACTTGATCCAAGACGATCATCTGGTTTGCCAGCCTATTTTGTCCCTTGGGACAGAAAATGAAGAAGATCCAAGTCTTTGGTAGACTACACCACGAGAAGCATTGGAGGAAGAATTATCCATTATTGGAAGTTGGCAACATGCATAAATCATGTAAAACTCACTCACTCCTTTGAAACTTACAAGTTTGTGAAAATGCAACAACTTAATGAGCTTACTCTAGACATTGCTATAAGGGCCCATCGTGATGCATAAGGGTAATCCACACCGTCCATCAGCTTGGCCGAGTCATTTTAACCCTTGTTGGCCGAGTCATTTTAACCCTTGGGACCCCATATAAAGCATATTTGAATCTCAGGTGGGACATACCATAGGAATTTCAACGCCGACCATTATAACTCCCAAAAGGACCGATCATAACTTTTCTAGTTGCCCACCACAATGTTTCTCTTGAAGATTTGGGCCGGCCGGAATGTCCTAGGGAGGCACATGTGTGGGATACTCAAAAGATTACTCAATCCAATATTTATGTGGCCCTGAAGTACCATTCAACGACAAAACAACGGTGACACTATTTCTTATTGTATGGCTCACCTGATACTCGAATTTGCCCCAAATTTGGGACCACATCCTAGAATAGCACTCATGAGATAATGGATGGCTTCAATCTTAGACCCATAGACTATAAAAGGGACCCACTAATGAATATGCCAAAACACGTGGAACCATGCAAAGCTTTCTGTAGTAAACCATCAACCCAAACCAGTGACCGTTCAAACCTTTTGTGGGGCCCACCATGGGTATCCTTTGAACCATTTGATCCGTTCATAAAATCTCACGAGCACACACGTGTCACATAAATAAATATTAGCTTGATCTGATACTTTTGTGTCTCCACATGAGGCTTTAACAATAAACGTGCGGTGAAACCGTTTCCTTGTGTATGGCCCACTTGAACCTTAGATTTTCCCCAAACTTCGGATCACCTCCTAGAATGGCGCCCCCGAGCTGATGAATTGCTCAGATTTGGGGCCAATGAACTACAAATGAGACTCACTAATAAACTTTCCAAATACGTGTGAAACCTGTAGAATCAGTGAATCACTGTTACAAACTTCTGTCCAAATCAGTCACTGTGCAACCTTCATAGGGCCCACCTCGTGCATCCTTTGGATGATCCAAACCGCTCACCATGACAAGAAGTCCCACACGATGTCATCCCCCTAGATACAAGCCTGATTCAATGTCTCTATGGCCTTGGGAAAATTATAATGGTATATGTTCTCTCCTATTTTTTTCGGCAGTGGACTCTTGAAGCTCCACATCCTCCTGAAATTTGGACCCATGCCTTGTGATGACGAGAGGAAGATAATGAATGGCATGGATTGGCGATAGACAGAACAAAAGTTAAAGCTGTGGGCGAGCTCTTATCTAAACAAGTTCGCCTTCGCCAACGCATCGGGGAAGTAAACTTCAAAATTTTTACCTATGCACGTTGTTTCGAACGCACTTATCGATTGATGTTTCACTCTAAGTTTAAAAGCTAGGTGCGTTGGTGCCAACGTACCCAAATTTGATGTTTTAATCCCAAGTTAAAACTGGGTGCGTTGACATAGTTTTACAGTGGATAAAAGGGTGCGTCGATCTCCTTTCAGCCTGTTTTCAACCAATTTAAAGGTGCTCTACACGTGGCATCTTCTCATTCGTCACCTTCTGGAATTTTTAGGTACAAATGCCCACCTGCGCTATTCATTTGTAGGGGTATCGTCGAAGAGAATTTGGTTATTGCCCGTTGGACACTTGAGAATCCCCTCGTCGGAATCCTTTTCCGATCACTGCAGCTCCGAAAACCTCAACGCACCCAAGAATAATGCAAACGCACCAGTTTATTCCGCACCAGTTTATTCAACACACGCAAAATAGAATCCTCATACTTAGCCATTTTTAGCTAAAATCTTCGGCGGGCCCCGTAAGTCATTGTGATCAAAACCATCCAAAATCAGGCTAACATCATCATCATGAATTATGGTAAGCAATGCATGTGATTTCATTATCAAACGTACCCCACAAACCCAATGAAATTTAAAGCCTAATTCGGAGCGTTAAAAAGTCCGTCAACACACCCATAAAATCAAACTCCAATGCATCCATAAATTCGGGTACCCACGCACCCGAAAAATCAGCAAAAACAGAAATCGATTTAAAGGGTGCATTGAACCCCACGCACCTATAAATTCAACACATTTCAGAATTTTCATTTAAGGGTGCATGGAGTCCCACGCACCCGAAAAATCAAAGTCTCACGCACCCAAAAAATCAGATATTTTCATAACACATTTTTGGATGCGCTGGACCTCCGCACATCGATTTTGGGGTGCGTTGGGGGTATTTTCTAGGTGCGTGGCACGTGGCAATCGCTCATTGGTTGGCTTCCGGTATTTTCGGGTATAAATACCCAATCTGACTATTCATTTGTACGTTCTGAGAGAGAGAGAGAGAGAGATCTATTATCCTCTGGGTATTTGAGATTCCCGCTGAAAAACCCTCACTGAAATCCCTTTCCGATCACCAGAAACCTTTCCTGGTCGTCGGAATTCTTTTTCGATCACCGACGTCTTCCACCAGAAGATTACTCTGACCAAGACTACCACTGGTCTGAATTCTAAAAATCACAAGTGTGGGCACGCATCCATAAATTCGATTCCATGCACCCGAAAAATGTCTCACGCACCTATAAATTCAACATAATTCAGACAAGTGCATCAGACTCCCACGCATCCGAGAAATGGCCTATGCGTCCATAAATTCGGGTCCCACGCGTCTATAAATTCGAAGTGATTCAGACAAGTGCATTGGTATCCCACGCATCCGAAAAATGGCCCACACGTCCATAAATTCGGGTCTCACGCGTCCATAAATTCAAAGTGATTCGGACAAGTGCGTTGATGTCCCACGTACCCAAAAATGCCCCACGCATCCATAGATTATGGGTGCGTTGGAGCCCACACACCCATAAATTAAGTCCCACGCACCAAAAAAAATCAGCAAATTATAAAAAATATTTATGGATGCACCGGACTCAATTTTAAGTGTTTTCAAGATCCGTATTTTGGGTATTTTGAGCGTTCCAGACACAATGGAATGGTCAAACGAACATTCCAGGATCTCTAAACGAGTAGAATTATGTACCTTCGAGGTTTGACCCGATCCAACACGAAGAATGTAATAACTTCTCGGAAAGAAGCCGCCAGCATCCAGAGTTATACAAATGTATCATCATTCACATGTACTGTAAGATATGACCCAATTAGGGTTGAAAGCTAGACAAAAGGGATTACGGTTATCACAATAAAGCATATCAAAGAGTTTCAATTCTCTACAAAGCAATTGCTATGAACTGCCATAACACAACAGTCGATGCCCTACCCATTTAAACGGCATTCATCGGTTGGGCTATTCAGGTACACACAACTGCAGATCGGACTTTCCGAGGTCACCTGTCCAAACATGACAGGCGCGGGCCCAGAGTCGTCTCTCTCAGTCATAAACCCTGATAGCCGCAGCCCAGATCTCCGGTCAAAACATGGAACATAGACATCTGACTAACATAAAGATGGTTTAGTCCATAACAAAACAAATACAGGTCTCTACGACCACAAACTCTAAGACCATAGTCCTTGCTGACTAGTTTTCTGCATTTTAATCAAGGGTCATCGATCATTCGATGTAATTAAGGGCTCGTGCTAGATCACAGCCTGGAATGTACAAGATCTTAGAATCTCTGAAATAAAATTCGCCTTGCGATATCTCTTCTTGTGTATCTTTTGTGAATGCTTGTGATTGTCTATGAAAGTTTCCATTACTCAGAACCCCAGAGCAACAATACCCAGAAAATGTGCTTGCAGCATTTTCAGTTCTAACACCTATCAAGATGCATTCTGCTTGATACTTTTGATTTTTCGATGATTTCGGAGTCTAACAAAGACATTTTTAGGCCAGGCTAAAAGTTGAAGAGTAATTTATTCTCATTATATATGAGATGCCAAAAGCTCCTTATTATATAAATTACACCACAGAAGACATTGTTTACACCTTCACGTCGGGGCCTACACAAGAAGGGTAAGAGAGATCCGTTCTTTAACAGGACATGGGTTCTTCCACTACCCCAACAGTAATGCCCATATTAATATTCTATGTAACAAACACACCAAAACCTCTATATAGATGGATTCTTCCACCACCCGAACACTAATTGCCATATTAATTTTCTATGTTTATTAAACGTCTATATACAGAGATAGATTCTTCCACCACCCCAACAGTAATTGCCATCTTAATAAACACGCACAAACCTTTATAATCACGTTGACCATTGACATTGTTTTTTGTTTGGCCTCTAAATGAGCGGCTCACATGTAAAGATGGACCAACGGTCAAAATGATTCAAATTTCCAGGCACCATTATCAATCCACGGCTGCAAATCCAACAACCATGCTAAAACAATCATCCTAAGCATTAGTTGAGATTGTGAGACATCCACCATAGTGGATGAACATTTCTGATTATCTACATCTCTGCAAGTGGGACTTTTGGTGCAAATTGGATAAGAATGAGTTGTGGCTCATACAAAACAAAATCAATGATCCTCACCATCTAAAGCTAGATTTTGATCTCAAGTGGTCAACACGTGCAATGCACGTGCCATTTACTTTTATAGTAACGTATAAGGATAGAGATTTGGCATCTGACCCACACACACTCACACACAAACACACAAAAGTAAAAAGATTTTTCCTTAGATTTTTATTCATTCTCTTGAAAGTTCGATATCAGTTTTTGGTATCTAGTTATCTAGAGAAATCCAAAAGGACATTGCACTTTGTGGCCCATTTCTGTAATTGATCGAATCTTGTATCTGTTCATGCATTTCTCTCTCTTTTTCTTCTACTTTCTACCATGTGAATAACGTCAATATTAAGAATATTTTAGTGGGTTTTTTATGAAATTGTATTTTTGAGCCCTGCAATATGCCACGTGGCACATAGCTCATGAATGTGGCGAATCAAAGCATGGAGGGGTCAGATAGTACAGGTACACGTAACCTTTGAGGAGTAAAAGGGCCGGTTTACGTACTTATAAATGGTATATCTCTTGCATGCATATATGCATGCATGATGACATGTATTCATGGGTGGACTGGCATCTTCTACAACCACTTGTTTTATGTACTACGTAAAACACCCAAGTTCTTGGGGCCCACCATTTTGAAAATGTGAAATCCTTTGGGTTTATCAGGTTCTGTCCTTGATGGAACAATGGGAATGGGATGATAACCATAGGTTTGTGTGTGGGGGCAACCATGGAGTTTATCTTTCATCCAAGCCGTTAATCAGGTGTATCGCAGCAGGATGAAGTGGATGTAAAAAAAATTGGCATGACCCAAGAGTCATGCGGGCCACACTGTGTAAACTTATGTTTTAGGGGAAATTTTACATTGTTCCTGTTGGCGTGGCCTGTTGGAGTTTTTGATGAGGCTGATCATCTGTATCTATGGTTCAAATAAGGGTTATTACCTGAAGGACGGAATTGATTTACATTTACAAGATGGTGAGCCACGGAGAGTTTGGGTGTTGTAGAGGGTTCGGCCCCTGATGGATAGAGGTAGCATGCAAGCTTCTCCCACGGAGATTTGTTAATTAACTTAATTTGCATCAACCGCTAGTTAATATGGAAGAGTACGATACTTGGGTCTGGCTTCAATGCTGACAGGTTGGGCCCATTGACCCATGATCCAGACCGTTGGTCTGTTGCATCCCACTGCGGATGAACCATGGCCTAAAAGTCTTGCCGATTGGACGGTCCTAAGCTTTTTAACTTTTTGCATAGAAATAAATGGTTGAGAGAAGAAATACAGCAACGGTGCATGTTGAACTGAAAGAAGTCCATATTGGCCATTAGGATCTTCCAAAGTATGAGATTTTTGGGGCGTGGTGCATCGATGGTGGGACGGGACAGATCAATGGTCTGGATTACGAAACCATGGGCTCCAATCTTCAGAATTGAAGACTAAGTATACAGTGCAAATGGGTGAAGGATCTTGGAAAAACCACATTGATGGAATTTCCATGAAACAGGATGCCATCATGGTTTTATGACTCGGACGAGTCCCACCGTGCGACTCATCCGAGTCGACTCGGACTCAATCAGACCCAATCCGGTTTGATACCCCGAGTTACCCCCAATCACACCTGACTTAGGCGAGTCACAACTTGACTGTAGACAGAAAGAGTTAATCTGAGTGGCCGAGTCGATGCAGCGGGGCTGACCAAAAGCGAGCCATGACCATGGGCTGAGGACCCATATCTAACCCAGCATAGCCCAGAATGAAAAGGAATTGGACTTGGGCCTGTACAAGCTGTTGGGCCTAAAGGGAGAGTCAGGCCAAGGTCCACTACCCAAAGGTCCAATCATGCATCGTTGGGCTCTGGCGAAACCTGGTCGAACCAATTGGATACGGTTAGATTGGAGGCAAGCCCAGCCCAGTAGCAACCTTAGGGCCCGTTTGGGTGCCACTTAAAAAATGAGTTCATCTCATTTTAGTTAATGGCAGTTGTGTATTAGATAACATAATTGCATGTTAACAAAATTATATTTAATCCTTACCAGAAGGAAATATGATTTCTAGCAGAACTGCGATTAAACAAAATGAGATGAACCCATTTTTGAGTGGCATCCAAACCATGGTTTGATGATTCCTCTGAATGGACTGATCAATTTCAGTTGTGAATGGGTCAGGTTGGTACAGAAAGTCACCCCAATTTACCCACAACTCAGGTGAATCATGACTTGGACGAGTCACCGAGTCAAAAAAAAAAAAAAAAGACCTCAATTTTCCACATGCTGTTACACCCTTCAAGTAGAGGGAGCATCCCCCTGTATCTATCTAATCAGATGATCCGAGCCATCTGATACAAAGTAACAATCACAATCAGGTGTGTGTGTGTGTCTATATATATATATATATATATATATATATATATATATATATATATATATATATATATATATATATATATACCTCCAATGAGGAAGCAATTAAATAGGCAGAATTTAATAATTAAACTAGAATTTACTTAAACAAGTAGTAGTCACTTACAATAACATAAATTAAAAAAAAATGTGCAATTACAACCGAAACCCTAACCCCCTTCAGTCCTGCTCGCCGGTTTGGCCATCTGCTGGACCCTCTTCTCTCTCCCATCCGACCATCCCTCTGCTCATCCTTCAGTCTTGCTTGTCCATCCGGCTATCCCTCTGCTCGTCAGTCCTACTCGCTCATCCATCAATTCCTCTTCTTGTCACTCCTACTTGCCTATTTGATTCCGGCCATCCCTCTACTCCTTAGTCCTACTCGCCTATTCGATTCCTGTCATCCCTATGGTCATCAGTCGATTCGAATCCAATACTCTGCTTGTCCAACTCCAAAGGTCTGAATGAAACCCACTTGCTCTTTTCTATTTTTAAAATTTTAATATTGTTAATATGTAATTGTGATGTGATTAGAGTTTTTTAATTTGAGGATTTTTATGCTTTTTTTTTTAATTATAAATTTGGGGGTTTTTTTATTAGGTTTAGGATCTAGGGGTTTTGAAATTTTTTTTTTTTTTTTTTTAGATTGTAGTGATATAAGTATAATTGTTTTATTGGAACGGAATTGGAGATAAATGATTCATTTCAGCCATTATTAAATAATAATAGTTTAATAGATATGTTGAATCAAGTAATTCATTTACAATTCCATCCTAATTGGATCATTAATCTTCGATATGTATACAATTAGACCATTTAAATTAATTTAAACATAACTTGACTATTCATCTTCAACCTTGTTCAATTTTGGTAGGTTATGACTATTGTGATTTGTAA
The DNA here is from genome assembly GCA_003013855.2 of Liriodendron chinense. Taxonomy (NCBI): domain Eukaryota; kingdom Viridiplantae; phylum Streptophyta; class Magnoliopsida; order Magnoliales; family Magnoliaceae; genus Liriodendron; species Liriodendron chinense. Next base: position 11,973,842 of record ML058484.1, on the reverse strand, counting down.
ACATTAGTTATTAAGTATATATATGATTTTTGATATGGTTGATTAAAAACCTTATGTTGGTTGGTTTTGAATATGAACATTGTGTTTTGTGAATATTAAGTATATGTATAATGTACGTATGAGTTATGACTTGTGATTTGCTTGGTTAAAAATCTTGTGATTTGTAATTTATAATTTGCGAACACGTACTAAAACAAAAATATTTTTGCACAAAAAAAATAAATTATTCAAAATCGTTCGAACTGAAAAAATTGTCCGAAATGAAAAATGTTTGAACATGTTCAAACAGGTGTTGGACCAAATCGAACCAAACCGAACACGAATAGGGCCACATTGTTTGAATGCTTATTCGAACAGCCCAGTCAGCAACCGAACTAAACCGACTTGGCCATGTTCGTCTCAGTTTGGTTCATTGTCCAGCTTTAGTTGAAAGCCTTGGACAAAGAGCCAATAAGATGCCATCTCACTTGGGATAACATGAGTAACATCATCTAATATATTTCATGACACTTGCACCCTTTTATTTTCATTGAGAGAAAAATGCACACCAAATTTTCCTCTAATAAAAATATGTTCAACTTATGAGTTATGAGGCGTCGGACCTGACTTCCTTATAATAAGGGGATTGCAGGCTGTAACCCTTGATGTGGGCCAATGAAAATGCGCGATGTGTGCACATCAAGTATCGGTCCTGAAAATTAGTATGGAGATTTCCCTGCGTGAAATGATGATTCATTTCCTGTATCTCAAATGCACATCCTCTAACCCTAATTACAAGCAATTCACATCATTAGTCATCACAATATACGATACATTGGTCCACATATGCATTTCTCCGTTACATATCACAGTATTGTTGGTCCACATGCACATACCACACATGTCTAACCATGAAAAAACATTCGTAATGTGTCCATGCATGAACAATAGATACATACATGCATAGATTATATACATACATTAGAGAGATAAGGAGAAGGACGTATAGCTGAGTGGATGAGGAATGTCAACTTTTAGGTGAGATGTAGATAAAGAGGAATGCGAGCTCGGATCGTGGCATCCCATGGTTAGGTGATGTACGCACGTATACTGCACAAATTCCTGTCTTTTTCCTCTTTAGCTCTCTCATGTTGTCGATCCATTTCTACTTTTTTTTTTTCTTTTTTCTTTTTCCTTTTTTCTTCTTCTTCTTCTTTTTCATGAAAGCTTTTCTGGATTCGATTGACCGTCTAAAAAGCAGATTTCCTATCTTCTCCCTGACTAGGATTATTCTAGTCGCAGTCGGATGCGATCCAACCGTTCAGATCATTCGCCCACTTGTGGATGGAGCATAGCCTAAAAATCGCCGTGATCGTCCAATCACAGACATTGGATTGGTATTTCTGTCAAATGGATGGTTGAAATTAAATTATCAGATTGTTGCATAAGCTTTGTTCCATCTACCATGCGGATGAACATAGCCCATAAATCGTACTTTTCGGACATTTCTAACCGTTCAGTTTGTGTGGCTATCAAATGAATGATTAAAAATAAAATCCACAGAGTTCAAACTTAATAGGAAAAATCTGATGGCTAAGATTGTCTGATCTGTCTGATTTTCTGGCCATCAGCCATCCACACTGGGGCTTACAGTTTGAACGGTTTGGATTGCCTGTGCTACGTGCGGAGAGAACCGGTCATCATCACTTTTATGGAAGTCACTATATGGAAGTCCCTTTCAAGCTGCACGCGGCTAAAATGTACGGCGATAAGGACCGTTGATTCCGTGGGCCAACGTGTGGGCTACAGGCCAAAAATGAAAGTATTTGGACAACTAAGACCTTCCAGGTATTGTAAGTGATACTGTTGGAATGTGGACCACTGCTCTGATGGTTCCTTTTGTAGGCCACTTGGTGGACATCTAGGACCGTCTAATTCCTTTGCCTTTTGTCATATGGTCCATCCACGTTGTGTCCCACCAGATAAACGGCTCACATCACGACCTGTTTTCCACATGTACCTTGAGTAGGTAACGGCATCTAACATTTTATACAGTGACCTGCACCTTAGCAATCCTACACCCGAGGATACAATGTGTACTCGGGTTCTCAGTTTATAAAAGTGGAGGCATTGTTCAGTAATCCAAACCATTGGTTTTCTGCACAATAGTGTGAATGGATCTACCCATGAAATCTTCAAGACTGGAAAATCCTACGTAGCCTTGATCTTCTGACTTTGGAGATCTTCATTGGGGTGTCCATCGAAAGCAGTGCCCAGCAGACCGATGGTCTGGATCACCGAAGTGTGGGCCCACTGGGGGCTCTGTCTTCGGTGGATCCCCGGTGGAACCGAGGTGGGTGGGGCCACTGCCTGTGGGGCTCACAGTGATGTATGTGCCTAAAATAAACACCGTGGTTCACCACACCACAAGAAACACTCGTGATTGAATCCCATTATTAGAGACTTCATGGATTCCACCGAAATGTTTATCTGCCATACAACCTGTTGATAAGGTTACAAACACCTAGCCACCACACAAATATCATATTGATCCAAAAAGCTTCTGTGGCCCACAAGAAGTTTTAATGGTCAATTACCACTATTTCTTGTACTGTTGTGGATCTGGAATTTGGAACTGCTTCATTTTTTAAATCATGCCCTAAAATAAGCTTTCAATATGGATGGACGGTGTGGATATAGCCACATAGTGGGCCCCACATTCCGGGTCTTACCCAATCCGCTCCCTTTTTTGCTGTGGTACGGATCACTTGGGTTTTGTTTCTGCCTCATTTTTTTGAAACATGTCTAATATGAGCTAGAAAAATAGATGGACGGGGTGGATTTCTCACAAAGAACACGGTAGGCCCCACTTGCTTCTAACCACATGAACTTCATGTGGATAGGCTGCCTCAGGCAATCCTCTCCTGGGCCACTTTCAGGACGCGGATTGAATACTACCTCCACCGGTTAGAGACCTACGGACCTGCCAGGCTATGTGGGGGCCAACAATGTGATGTAGGAGAAGAACCCTATGATCGAGGGCGTGGATCACGCACCTTCCTGCGAGAGATGGATAGGAAAAAAACAAAAGAAAACTAAGGAATTTTATATTTTGGAGTTTCAACCTAAACAGGAAATTGTTATTCCCGTTTTTGGATTTCGGCTCAACTTGTGGGGCCCATCTTGATCATTTATGATGATCCGTTCCGTCCATTTAGTAAAGCTGCTCGACGCCGAGAAAACCCAATAAGTTTCACGTTGATCTGAGTTACGGATTGATCGTGGCGTCCAAAATGGTACGAACTGTTCAAAAAGTTCCGAATTCCGCCTACTGGAGATGGTCCAGGTGGCCCACTACTACTGATATGGAGAATCTAAGTCGACCATCTTGAAGAGTACGTCGATATCAGTAAAACCACAAAGTTTTATGCCAATCAGATATGTGGATTGCTCGTATCAGCGGAAGGAAGATGACACCCTACAGGCGATATACAGTTTGCGCAGATTTTTCTATTTCTTTTCTATTTGAATTAGGATTCTTTTCTTCCTTTGCAAGTTAGTATTAAGGACGAATTTAGGATTTAGTTTATTATTTAAAGTAAGCTAATTATGTTTTTTAATTATTCATTCAATCTTCGATAAAATAATTATTTGGAATTAAATTTCTCTTTTTGTCTTTTATTTCTTCCCGTGGATTCGAGAAACTATTGATTAGGGAGACGGTGATCGACCTACCACATCCTCCTTGCGTCACAATGCTATATATGTTTTATCTATGCTACCCATCCATTTTGAAAGCTCAAGGGAATAAGCTCAATAAAAAGGCAGACTGAAGGCTCAAGTGGACTACCCCACAAGAAGAAGTTAGGATTGAACTCTTACGGTTGAAAATGTCTTAGGGCCCACCGTGATATTTATTTCCCATCACATACACCTGGATGAAGGAAAAACATAAATATCAGCTTGATCCAAAACTTCTGTGGCCCACAAGAAGATTTCAACGGTAGGATTTTAATCCCCACTGCTTCCTGTGGTGTAATCCACATGATTCTTCAATCATCCTTACTTTTTGGCTCATGTTGTAAAATGATATTTCAAAATAGATGGACGGCATGGATAAAACACAGACATCACGTTGGGCCTCACAGAGCTCCTGTCCGTCTCTAGCTAGGTCATGGGGTAGTACCCAATCCGCGTCCTTGCCTCTCATCGATCGTCTTTTACTCGAACAATTCCAAAGCCACGTGTCGGCCAATCGACGTGCACGTTTGATTCTCTCAAAATGTACACGAGTCTTCTGTTCATATCATCGTCAGCGTCCAACCCAGTGTACGCATGCGTCTATATCTGATGCTTGTGCATGTGCACATTGCTTGTGTGCTCCTGCGGGCCCACCAGGTGTATGTAGGATTGTCACTGGGCCGGGCCTGGGGTAGCTCTCGGCCCTGATTTTGCACTGTTTCGGGCCGGTCCATAGGGCTGGCCCTATTCAAAATCCTGATTTTTTAGGCCCAGGCCCGGCCCATTGACACCCCTAGGTGTATGAGCATACGCACGCGGGAGCCCGATTGCCTGTGACCCGGGCCCGGGCCTGTGTGGGGTCCAGAGAGATGTCCGTGGCAAATCCACTACATCCATCTGTTTTTAAAGACAAAAATAGTGCATGATTCTAAAAATCAGGCAAATTCAAAACTCAGGTGGGCCACACCAACAAAACAGTGGGAACACCAATGTCCACCATTGAAACCTTCCTGGAGCTGAACATGATGTTTATATGTCATCCAATAGGAAAAAATATCATCCTGATGCAAAACTTTTGTCACCTCTAAGTATTCAATACCCACTGTCACGTTTGGTATGGCCCACCTGAGTTTTGGATCTGCATGTTTTTTTTAATCCTTCCCTATTGTGTTCTTATAAAACAGATGGACGAGTGGATTTGTAACGGACATCTCTATGGGCCCCACACAGTTCCAGCCACAGAGATATCTCTATGCCCGTGGTCGACCACAGGCAATCACCAAAGCCTGCCATGGTGCCATGTAGGGCTCTCAATGGGTAGGATATGGATACAGGCAATCACCAAAGCCTGCCATGGTGCCATGTAGGGCTCTCAATGGGTAGGATATGGATCGGATCAGCTGGATCTGGCTCCAAGTTCGTATATCTGTACATGGATTCGGATCCAACACGGATCCAAAAGGTGATATCCATATCCTATCCATTTATAATTGGTTAGATCTATTTCTGATCCAAAATCCATATAACCACCGGATTTGGGTTAGATCTAGGTCAAAATCCACCCCATTACAAATCTAAAATTATATATAATATAATATATTTAATTTAGCAGAAAAATGATGCAAATCCCACTATTTACTATGGCATGGTTGACCTAAAAGTGGCATGCCTCAATTTTGAGACATGGCCTAAAATAATCTATAAAACAGATGGCCAGCATGAATATAACATATACAGTAAGGTGACAATGAGTTGGATCTTAATTGGATTCGGATCGAACTCGGATATGTTCCTGTGAATCCAAATCCGGTCCATTTAAGTAATCAGGCCTATTTTAAGATCTCAATCCAGTCCATTTAACTAATAGGATCTATTTAAGATCCAAATCCACATTATATGGATTCGGAGCGAATTGGATCTCGGATCTGACCCGATCCATTGAGAGCCCTAGTGCCATGTTGGGCTATGAATATCGGGCCCACTCCAATACTATGAACGGTCAATATCATCGTATTCTTAGGCTTAGAAAGATAATCCTACACGTTTGATTCCATGGCTTTTGAATGGCCGGTGAGGCTGGCCCACCCCTTTGACAACCCTTCATGTATAGTTTACACGCACATGGTTGAAATTTTGGATGCCTCATTCGGTAAATGTGCACACGTGACATTTCTTTATCCAGTGGGGTTAGATTATTAGATCGTGGAGAACAATCTTTCCGTAGATTATATACCCAAGATCAGTGTAGAAGCCACCGATCCACCGTCCATCTGATACATGTGGCTGTCAATTTGTACACGTCAAAATAAAGTGGACCAGATCTTGAAAAGGCTCAGAATCTACAAAATCCAGCAACTAGAGACTAACCTGTTTGATAACGTACTTTTCAACGGTCGGCAGAAGTCGTTGGCGTTACTACTAATTCAAAAGATGGCCCACTAATCACACGGTCTGGATCAATGTGCATGTGTACGGATTGAAAGTAGGTATAGTTTCTACATTGAGCTTCCATGCGTAGTTTATCCATGAAATCATCCTACGTTGCTTTTAAGCGACTTGGGTACCTCAGTCGATCCCTGACTGTGGGGCCCACCTTGATGTTTTACTTACATCCACGCCTTTAATCTGTTTTGATAGATCATTTAAGGGCATTATGCAAAAAATGAAGCATATCCAAACCTCAGGTAGACCACGCATCAGGAAACAGTGGTGATTGAATACTCGCCATTAAAAACTTATTGGGGCCACTGGAATGTTTATTTTCCATCCAACCTGTTGATAATGTCACAAAGACCTCGATGATGGGACCACGCAAAAATTTTGGATCATCTGCCTCATTTTTGGGCTCATTCGCTAATATCATATCCAACAATGGATGGACAGAATGGATAAAACACATACATCATGGTGGGGCCCACAGATACACACGGGTGTGGAGCCCTGCTCATACTTACTCACGCAAGGAATCCGACATGGCATACTTGTCTAAGATCCAAGCTTTCCATCAGGTCGGTCCAACTGTTTAGGTCTTACGGCCTAAAAATAAGATCGTATCACTTGTCAGGTGGGCCACAGTATACAAAACACACGGGTGTCTGAAACAATTGTTTCTAGCCATCCATTTGTTTTCTACTCTGTAGCCCACATGAGATATGAAAAGTCCTGTTTTTTAGGCCAGAAGGTTTATGATGGACAACTCAGATATGGAACACGTGTGCCTTGTTGCGTGTATATGGAGAAGGATCCTCACTCGTGTGGATAGTGGTAAAAATTAAAATACTCCTGTACTCATTCGAGTTCATTTATGTTTTAAATGCACAACAGTAGACAAATTAGCAGTCCAACCATCAATTTGGACCGTTCATTAATTTGAACCAATCTCTATGGGCTCCGATGAAGAAATCACAATGATCAGAGGATTTATCAACCTGTTCAAATCCATGCAAATACACCCAGGTCCATAGCTCAAGTGGCGGATTGAGTGAAGATAGCCTCGTTTCAACACTTAGGTCATGGTATCGATTCCCATAGTGGGAGTGACTAACATTGTGACTCGACTAACAGCCACAGGGTGGTGGGTGTACTAATTAAAAACTTGGGGTGACTAACATTGTGACCTGACTAACAGCCACAGGGTGGTGGGTGTACTAATTAAAAACTTGGACTAATTAAAACTTAAATACATACACTGTGTACCGGAGCATTTCTCCAACAAACAATATAATACTCTGGCAGGGCATGTTGGATGATGCTGATGCACCCGTATACCGTACACATGGTTCCAATGTGCGTCAATCCGGACGGTGGACCACTCAAATCATGGGCCCCACCGTTGATGCCCGCATTTCTTTTTCCAATTCAAGCCGCAGCTCCTGTCCCTGTCAAGAAATGATAAGGGGCTTTTTTGGGCATGATCCAAAATATCTAACAACATTCTTCTGTTAGAAAATGCCATCCACCATCCCCCCACAAGCATGTATAAATAAGACTCCTCACAACCTCATTTTCATCACAACCAAAGCCTTCTTACCTTTCTTTCAATCAATATTCTCCAACCTCTCTCTCTCTCTCTCTCTCTCTCTCCCTCTCTCGATCTCTCTCTCCTTTGCTAAGATGGACCAGGTGATGAGATTGGCGGGCCAGAACGCATTAGTGATCTTCAGCAACAGCTCATGCTGCATGTGCCACTCCATCAAGAGGCTATTCACTGAGCTTGGGGCCCATGCAATTGTTTATGAGGTTGACGTGGACCCCAGAGGAAAAGAAATGGAGAAGGTGTTGGTCAGGCTACTAGGTCGTAGGCCGCCTGTACCGGCCGTGTTCATAGGCGGTAAATTTGTGGGCTCCACCAATGAGGTGATGGCCCTTCAACTTAACCGTAATCGTGCTCTGATAACGCTCCTTAAAGAAGCAGGAGCGATTTGGGTATAATATTGTGATACAAAGTCTGCTCTAATACCATATAAAAGAATAAGTCGTACATATATATAGACAAGAGGGAGTGTCTCATACACCTTCGGCGGAAATGACGAATTACTAGGTTTTAGATCTTAGTTATGTATTAGAGTTATGTATGGAGTCATAAGTTAAGGGTTCAAAAGCCTTGTGTCGATGATGAGGAGGAATGTTTCTTTGGAACTTTGTTTTTAATGTGAAAGATATGTTTCCTATCTTTCTTTTGTTTGTATGTTTTTGCATTCTTGGTTGAAGTGATGAAATTTTCTATCTTTTGGTAGAGTTAGTCTTATAAGGGTTTGGAAAGAGGTAAAGGAAAAACAAGAAGAAGACAAATGGTACTCCTGCTTGAAACACCCATATGAAACCATGGGCGAGTTTTATTCTCTTTAGATATATAGATGGGAAGTTGGTCCCACTTGATCTTACTTTCTAGGTGGTAGGAGGATTGGGTTCCACTTCACCAGTTGGGAACTTTTGCTCTGCGTATGTTTGTCTGTATCCATGCTAAAGAATGGTGGTCCACTTATGGGCAATGAAGATCTGTAGCTAATGGAATATTTTCAATGTGGCCCACCTATAATAGGGCCTGATGAATGACCTGGATCACCAAAATTTTCTGACTGCGACCTTACGATCCTAACATCACAACATGATGCGAAATCCACCAATATTGCATGGGGAGCAGATTAGGTGCGGCCCAGGCCTCAGCCAATTAAGATGGTACGGCGCTTACCGTGGGGCCACCTCGATGTATGCATTCTATATCCATGCCGTCTATCTGTTTTTTCATATAATTTTAGGTCATGAGCCGAAGAATGAAGCCGATCGAAATCTCAGATGGGCCATACCATAGGAAAGAGTGGTGATTGAACACCACACCATTAAAAAATTCCTAGGACCTAGCTTAATGTTTTCATAATGTTTATTTCCCATCCAACCAATTGCGAATGTCACAAACAACTGGATGAATGGGGGAAAACAAATATAAGCTTGATCTAAAAGTTTGGTAGGCGATAAAAAGTTTTTAATGGTCAATAACCACTGTTTCCTTTGGTATGGTCCACCTGAGATTTAGATCCGTTTCTATTTTGGGCTCATTCCCTGAAATAATCTGGAAAAATAGATGGACAGCATCGATATAGAATACATACATTAAGGTGGACCCCATCGTCCATCTTGGGTGAGGCCGGGTCCGCAACTAATTATCCTATACCTATTGCATGTGGGTCCAGCGTGGTAGACCCCACCTAGCAATGAAATCAATCGTAAAAAAGGTCTGTGCCTTGAGGCTTATCTGATGCAATTCCTAAACATCATATGATGATGCAAGATCCATCCTTACGTGTGTGCCATACCTCCTTTGATCCAGACCGTCCACCTGGTGGATCCAACCTACTGAAGGAAATTTTACATTCAACGGTCAAAAATCCCTCAGGCAGATTTTTACTCTCCAATCAGAACCGTCCTTCGGGCCATGGGAAATCCAATACATCATTTTATGACGAATAACAGATGATGCATTCCTCAGTGGACAAATGTGGAAAGCATATAAATCTCAAATGGCTGTGGTCAAGTATACCTCACTTGATGTTAAAAAGTTTCCAACTCCCAGATACAGCTGTTGTATTACGTATATTTGACATCTGAACCATCCAAAATATTGGCCCACTTTGAAGATCACTGAGCGCAAAAGATCAGACCGATCCATTCATCAGCTAATCCACATCGTTAGCCATCCATTGTTTTCTATGTTGTGAGCGCCACAAATGATGGGCACATCAGCCTAGTTTTTGGGTGAAGTGATCTACAAGGGGCCCCAACCTTTTCAATGGCTCCGATTACCTATACATGTGGCACGCCCACCAGGTGTGCAAGGTGGAAAAGGAAACTTTACCATGCATTAGGGTGTATATGATCATTCCTCCATGTGAAATTCAAGGCCTAGTGTTTCTAAGAATATTTAGATTGTGTATTTCTTCGACAGTGCGTTTTCATTTTCAGATGCGTTGAGTAGTCATCAAGCGAATTGGAATTTTCTAGGAAGTCTTTTTTCTGTCCTTCATCCAAAACCGTACACATTTCATGTATGGATTAGATCCAGAGGTTCATCAGATGTGACCTGCAGGGGGTGAACTGCTCTTGAATTGCACTGATGGGAAGATCCTAACCATTTGATTGATGGCCTACAAACAACACCCAAGAATAAAAAGTGACAGCCCGCATTGCACAGGGAGAAGTGTTATCGAATGGTTAGGACCGTCCGATTAGTTTGGTGTAAGCACCCTACTCAAGATAGGAACATTTACACAAGTTCGATTCGAACCAACAATTGAAGCTGATTCTAAGAACACCTGAATTGTATACAAATCAACCTAAAGAAATGGTTCATCAAGTACAGCACGGGATTCAAGTTTGGACTAATAATGGGAATCTCATTCCCACTGCCCACTACCGAGCTCGAAAACCTAAACTTACCATCAAAAGAGAATTTCCGAATTGGAACCCAACCAAGAAAACAACCAAGAAAATCTAATCATCACCAGCAATAATTGAACTCTCGCCAACATCTTTATAAAAGTAGTTTATATTGTATTAATACTACCCAACTAGGAGCTTGAAATTATAGCTAAGTGCTAGAGGAAAGTGAATAGGACCTTTTAACCTATTTGTCAATCAAATTAGATTAATCCACATAAATAAGGTGTGGTATGTGCAATATCATACACTATTAATGATACAAATGTTGAAAATTTGGTCAGCGGAAGCATCGAAGAGATACAAACAATTACCATAAGCCACACAAGTAATCAACGCAAAGACAAATGAATTATACGTGAAAAACCCTTGCGGGAAAAAAACCTTGGCACAAAGCGACACCTCCACTATGAATTTCAGAAGATTACAAAGCTAATCTACCCTTAAACAAATCTCAAAGATGAATAAGGTACTCTCAAACCTCACAATCTCTCTCCCAAGCTCTAATGTCGAACTAGGACTCCTTAGTATTGATTAGGATACCTCTAAGATAGATTAGGAGGTGCTTTTATAAGCCTCTAACCCAAAATAGAAACATGCAACATGAAATTTCGCAAGTTCGCGTAAATACTTGACCAGTCCCGACCGGTCGAACCGATGTAAGAACAGTCCAAAGAGATTTGCCTTCAAAACTGCAATTTTCAGCCTCTGTCCGACGGAGAACATGTCCAGAAAGCTTTTTGAGGCTCTGTCCAAAGCAGGGATCGGTCAGACCGGTCGAACCAATTTGTCCGACCGATCAGACACCCAAATATGTATTTTTGGAGTCTCTAACAACAACAAATTGCATATGAATACAAGTGTAACTATAAAGTGAGATAGCTATATTTATTAGACATTGACTCAAACACTTAACATACCATCAATCTCTTCATGTATGCATAAAATAAAAATCAAGATAAAGCATAAGTAGAAAATCATCACACATTGCACAACACAACGATATGTAGTCACTACAATAATTGACACCTATAATCCACTGTTGTAATATGGATATATACCAAGATAACCTATAGCGATGGTGCAATGACGGATATGATATTCGTCACTGTTTTCACTGTCGATGTATCTATAGCAGTGGATAACTAGTTCGCCGCTGTCTTTAGCCACGGATAAACATGTCGTCGTTATTAGAAAATATAACGGCACACGTAGCGAGAAGATTTATAGCAACGGATATATAAAACAGCTGCTATATTTATATATAACGACGGATCTATCTGCCACTGAATGGTAATTTAGCAATGGATATATATCCAGTGCTGAAATCCTATATAGTGGTGGATTACATTCTTCGTTAAAGATAATATAGCGACGGTTATAAACGTCGATGCATTCTTTTTGTAGCAGCGGATGCAACCGTCAGTTTTAATACAGTTCTGATGGATATATCTATCGCTATAAAAATTTTCTGTATATTTTAGCGACGAATATATCTGTCGATATTTTCCTTCATTTATTTATAGTGATGGATATATCTGCCGCAAGAAAATGTAACTTCATTTTTTGTAGCGACGAAAATATCCATTGTTATATAGTGTACTTTTTTTAAGCAAAATTTTCTTTCGAGCTTTGAAAAAACCTATTTGAAAACCTAATAATCGCAATTATAATATACAAATAAAAAAATATTCACAATTACGCATATTAAAAAAAAATATACAACATCCATGTAAAATGTATATAAAATAAAATACAAATACACAAATGTAAATGTTATAATATACATCCATAAAAAATATAAAAATTAAAAAAGACGGCTCAAACATCTGGCAGAGGAGCGTTAATACGATCAGGTGGACGAGTGACACTACCACTAGCTCGTAGAAACTCCTCCATGTCGAGTAGATCACCCAAACGCTAGGACATGTAGTGCAACATTGCCTGAAGATGACTGCACGGTGGTTTGTAAGTTGCTGACCTCCCGACGTGCCTCAGCAACAGCCTGACTCTGCTTTACAACCTGCTCCTTGTACTTAACACGAGGGGGGGGGGGGGGGGGGGGGGGGGGGGGGGGGACCCTACAATCTGGAAGGAGTAACTCCTGCCATCATCATCCTCACACGGCCATAGCCATATTCTACCATGACTTAAGAGAATATTTTATTCCTGGTTGTGCTGCTCTGGGAACCCACCGGTAGCTGGAACTCCCTCGTTATCATCTTAGCTTGAAAGAAATTAAAAATATTCAATATTAATACTTTTTAAAAAAAAGATAAAAACAATAAATAAAGATAACATTGATTTTAATTTTGACACATATACTTACAATGAGATCTGTCGATGCCTGATCTACAAACGTCCCGTCCCTACGTGTATGTGTAATCGTAAACATCTGCACGCGGGATGGCTCCACTACGATCTCTTTCTCGATATGTTAACAAGTATAAAATATTAAATTATTGATAAATGAAAAAAAAAGAACTATATGTTTGTTGGTCATCCAAATTTACCTCAGCGCGTTTCCTTGCGAAGCTGTTCATGCCAGATGTATGGGGAAGCCCCTGCTTCGCGCGATTTGCTTTACTTTTTTCCTCGCGCATTTACATAAAATAAATTTTTTAAAAAAATAATATAATATAACATGCTAAACATATATATAAATGAAATTATATACAGTTATTATTCTTACATTACCGACCTTACTAGTCTAAAAGTTAACCATCCAATCCTACTTAATCCATGTCAGATGGGAAGTTCCTCTTAGCTTCATCTAGATTATCCGCATGAGGTGTAAAGTGGGATATCTTCAGGTTGGACTTGTAGTCCTTCATTTCCTATTTAATGAGTTCATAACTCATCACTTAATGAGAGGACTGACATCGAACATCTTTTGCACCACAATTAGAAAGAAACTGTTAAGACAATATTCTTTGACAAATAGAATTAAATTTAACCGAACAGAAAACTTTAACTAATCTACCTCAATTGCCTACCAAATAGCCTCTTTATGTTCGGGGGCCACCAGCCTCTAATCAAAATAGACGAGGGGGAAGAACTGCGACATTCGTACCGTAGTCCCCAAGAATTGGCCAAGTTTCTTGGCCCCATCGCTAACTGGTTTCCCACGTTCGTTTAGCACAACTATCACATTCTCATCCCTTAAGCCCTTATTCCAAAAGGTCTCGAGACGTGAGTTGTCACGCGCACGTCTTTGTGTTGTATCCGCAGACTCTGTAAAAGATGATTTATAAGAGATTATCATGCACACATAAATATATGTCAATAGCTTAGTAGCAGTGGATGCAGAGGCCTGCTGGGAAGGTATATTAGGGTCTGCCTGCGTGGACCCGTGGTCTATAGCCTCCTCATACTAACTGGATGGCTATGGATCCGAAGTATGTTCCTCAGTGAATCGTCGACGTTTAAGAGACATCGTACAATAAAATTAATAGATAATACATACAATAAAATCCAAACCAAAGTCAAAATGACTAGCTAGTTATGTACAAGTTTAGCCCAACTTAAACAGAATTCAACAAGTCTACGCATTCAACCAAACCAATATCAAAATAACTAGCTAGTTATTCAAGTTTGACCAAACTCGAACCACTTTCAACAAGTTCATGCATTCAACTAAACCAAACTTAAAACAGCCACCTATACTGAGTTCGGCATTAAGAATCGAATTCACAAGTTCATTCATTCATTCGTTCGTTTGTTCCACAAGTTCATTCATTCATTCGTTCGTTCATTCCACAAGTTCATTTCAAGTTTATAGTAGAACTAACCACATATACACCCGTCAGTGGCCAACACAAGGACTTACCATATACTCACCCAGTAGTGGCCTACACAAGGTCTTACTCATGAGTTTGGATCATAAACTCTTGATTAGTCCTACACAAGAACTACTCACGTACATACCCGTTGGGTGACCTACGCAAGGACTTACCACGTACATACCTGCTAATGGCCTATACAAGAACTTAACTTCGAGTATATGGACTCTAAATAAAAACTCCTACAAGTTTAGATAAGCCCCTTGAATAGTACAAGTCTTGATATGCTTCTTCAATCTTGAAGCGCTTCTCTTCAGCTCCCATGATCGGCTACCTTGTAATGGATCTTCCTATGAGAGTGAGGTAATTGAAGAATGGGATGTTGGTTGAATCTCTTACAATTAGGGTATAGTTGGTTTTAAAAGGAGATTCACTTAGATGGACATTCTAGAGGCTAATAGACAAAAAGCTTTACTTGAAAAGTAAGGTTTATACTTCAAAGAATGCAAGAGATCATGTACACCTTCAATTTGAGCTTTGAATGCTTATATAGAGTGATGAATCACAAAAAACAAGACATAAACTCACTTGAATTAAAGCTTAAGAGGAAAGAATGAAGTTATAATCACAAAGGCTCTAGCACAATCTGAAATCCATCCACTTGTAAAAGCCTCAAATGATCATTTACATAGAAAGAATAGCCAATGGATCAATAACAATCAATTGTTATTAAGTGCAATTATTTGTCAATCACGTGTGTCAGTGGGTCGGTTGAGCCCTTAAAAGTTAATGACCGAAGATATATGAAGACTTGGAGCATCAACAAGAAGTGAAGAAACAAGTAAATTGAGGTGTCTTAGTGACCCTAACCTTAGACCCAAAACAAGTTGGCCTTTTGATAATGTATTCTCCAATAGATAAACCTTTTCTTGAACATGCCATAGCCTTATGACCTTTATTTGATCATGATGAGCTACAGTTTTAGAGGTTTAGAGCTGCTGTGAATCATAACCTAAACAACAGCTTTCTGAAAACTGTCGATCGTATTAACAATCCATCAATCAGAGTCGATTGATAGACCCTGGGGCTATCAATAGATCAAAGATGACTAAAAATGTCCAACAAGTTTAACAGGAAAATTTGAAATTAGTTCGATCGATCAAAGGTTCGATCAATTGATCAATGAACTAGCTGTTAGAGATCCATTAGAGCTTTTTTTTTTTTAAAATATAAATTTAGCATCCAGATCCTTATAAATGGGATGATTTTTTAGAAAGTAGAAACCCTAGTGTATTCTAATCATCCCCATTACACAAGCTCTATCCCAAAGAGATTCACATCTTTTTTTAGTAATTCATCACTTTGATGAGCATTCCAAGCTTCATTTCAAGAAGAACATAACATCTTACATTTTCTAGACTTTAGACATCAAACTTATAAATAATTTTTTTATCTATCAATCTCTAGAATGCCCATATAAGTGAATCTCTAAATTAGAATCAACTAAGCCATTAGTTGTAAGAGCTTCAATCAAACCGTCTTTCACATTCTTTAACACTCTCAATGGGAAGATTAAAGCAAGGAGTCGATCGTTTGAAGCTGAAGAAGATTGACATTAAAGTTCGAAAGAGAAAAAAAGCTGATTCAAGTGTGAAGAAGCATCTTTACGAAGGCGTATCAATATGGCTTAATCCAAACAAGTAAGGTTTAATTATAGTCCATTATATACTCTTTCCTTATTTAGGATTGGGCAACCCAAACTCAAATAGGTTCTTGTGTAGGATCACCATCAAACATGGGTGGCGGGAGTGTACATAGGTCTTTGGATGAGCACTGTGGATGTTATTGGTGAGCCTATAAAAAAACCTATTGAGTCTTTGAGGGAGTCACCGACACGGGTGGACCACTAACATAAGAGTACATGAGGTCTTTGTGTAGGACCGTGATCGACACGGGTGTGAACGTGGTCCACCAACACGGGTGTTAGAACTAGAAAATGTGACAATGGATATTTTCTTGTGTTTCATTATTCTGGGGGTTATGAGTATCGAAAACATTCATAGATAAACACAAGCATTTAGGAAAGTACACAAAGAGAAAGATATCGTAAAGCAAATTTTATTCCATAGATTCAGTGATCTTGTATATTCCAGGCCATGAGGTGGGACGAGCCCTTTAATTATATCAACGGTTGATCATCCTTAATTAAAAGATAAAAGATTAAGCCATTAGGGGCTATGGTCTTAGAGTTCACGATCATGGAGACCGGATCATATGTTTTGATATGGACTGAGCCATCATTTTGGGCAGGTTGGATGCATATGTCCCATGTTCTTACGGGTGTTCCGAGTTGAGAGACAGTCAGGGTTTGTTAATCAAGTCATGCAACGTTGGGCCAACGCCTGTTATGTGAACAGGTGACCACGGGGAGACACATAATTCGACTGTTGTAACCTGAGCAGCTCAACCAGCAGATCTTGTTGTGGATGAGTAGTACATCAACTAGCTTTCATGATAGCAGTTCATAGTAAAATGTATTGAATGTTGTTGGAACACTTTGATTTCGGTTTCTTATGATAATCATAGTCCCTTCGGTTTAGTCTCGGACATTAATATGGGATGAGTAGAGTTTGTACAATGGATGTAAGAAATACAAAGTCAGTGTGCTTGATCCTAGAGTTTGGCGACTCGTCTTCAGAAGCATTCTTGTCCTCGCGCACTTGCTGATAGTTGGCGCACGGTCAAAACAACATTGAAGATCTGCTTATGTATGCATGGATATGAGAATATCATGCCCGATGTAGAGGGTTATTCTATGTATAATGGATGTAAACAGGATACAGAGTTGCAGTTGGCATTGCATGTTTAAAACTAAATTGTAGAATGCTTGATGATTTCTGTATTGGGTGACCTATGCACTTCATGTAGTTAATCTATCTTAAGTGTATTCTTAATTCAACCACATTATTATTAATGATCAATATTTTGGGAGATTAGATCAATTGGATGAGTTATGCTAAGCCATACTTCTTTGAAAACTCAAGCCTGATGAGCTATATTGTGCATTTCGGGCCTTGAAAATGGCTAAATACTGGGACTGATATATGCCCATTTATGTTGATAACTGATAAGTGGTGAGGATTAATACTCTACAAGTACTTGGTTTAGTTGCTTGGAGGTAGGAGGGTGGTAAATCCAATTTGGCATCGGTGAGATTACACTTGATTCTACTTGGCGTCAGTTAATCTTCAGGCTATCAAGGCACTTCCCAGGGTAAAAAATGACTAACTACTGGGCATGTTTAGTGCTTAATCGTGTTAATTAATAATTAATAGTGATGATTATCCTTGGAGGATGCTAGATTAATCTAGGGTTGTAATGATACTAAATCCGGTCTGGCGTCAATGAGATCGCGCCTGATTTTATCCAATGTCAGTCAATCTTTAGGCCATCAGGGCACTTCTCAGGGCTGAAAATGATTAAGTATTGAGCCTTTTTATCCCTTAATCAGGGTATTTTACGATTAAGATAATAATTAATGTCGATGTAATGCGTGATTATGTTGCTTTAGACTATAGAGATAAATCTCATCTGGCATCGGTTAGATTTTGCTTAATTCCATCGAGCGTCGGTTGATTTGTGTTGTCATGGAGGGGTTTTCAGGGTTACAAAATTGACCAAGTACTAGTCATTTTGGAGAAAATATTGATTAGAGGGGTTTAATCTCGACCGTTGGACAATCAGGCCTGAGGGATTGAAAGAGCATGCTAATGTGTATCCAGAAGACGTATAGCTTCGAAGAGCCGGGACCCACCCTAAGTGGGCCACACCATAGAGTCTTTAGGTCTCCTGGGGCCACCTGGACGCATGTCTGCCCCATAGCCCCCCCCCCCCCCCCCCCCCCCCCCCCCCCCCCCAATGTGGAGAGAGAGGTGAGAGAGAGAGAGAGAGAGAGAGGGAGAGGGGGAAGGGATTCTCCCCCTTAGTCGGTAGGCGCATGTGCTAGGAGAGGAGGAGCTGGTGGGCTCATGTCCCATTAGGACTTAACCAAAGTCGCCCACCCTCAAAGGGGTGGGCGCATGTGCCTCATAGCTGGGAGAGTACCTCTTTACTTAGCCAATTTTCATGTTTAACAAGAGGAGAGAGAGTGGGCGAATGTCCCTCTAGAGAGAGGGGAATGTTCCACTACTTAGTCATTTTCTGGCTTCTCCAGGGGTGGACGCATATAACCCTTGGCCAAGGGAAAAACTCCCACTACTTAGCCAAAATTTGGCTTCTTATCTCTCTCTCTACACTTCTACTCCTGCAGGGAAATTCCTTTCCAGTGAGGGATTCCGACCGTCCGACAAAGGATTCCGATCTTCCGGCGAGGGGATTTCGGAGTGGGCGCATGTTACCTTACATCGTGCTCACATCGCTCTAGAAGTGAATTGCTCTGAGGTCATCAGGAGGGTCGGGCTATTTATAGCAGGGTCTTTCAAGTGCGGTTCCAATCAGATGCGAGTGGATGCCAAACCTCGAGCGCATGGGGAGATGGCGTTGGCGCATGTGGCCCTGCTGTGGGTATATATGCCCAATACTTAGTTTTTTCTGGTGTTTTACCACTTGAAAGATGAATGAGAAATGCCCCGAGCGCATGTAATTAGAGCATGGGCTGATGTGCTCCTTGTCATAGGTAGATGTCACTCTTGACAAATTTCAAACTTAGAATTTTTCAAGCTCCTGCACTTTGCAAGAGAGGAAATTGGTTTCAGACTCAGAATATTTCAGGATTCAGGGTCTGACCAGTCAGCTCTTGGCATAGGGACTTCGCTCCTCAAAGTGCATAATAAAAAATACGCATAGTCTGGCTTCCGAACTTAGGGGTTAAGGGTTTTTGGGCCTTTCGGATCATTTGGCGGCAAAGCTGATGTCCAGATCTGTTCTAAAATAATAGTTTTCAATTCTGGTCACTGCATAGGGTTAGGGCTACACTAGCGTCCAATTGCATTTTCTGGTTGTTTTTCGGGTCTTCATCCGATTCGGATCATTGCAATTAAACTGTAATTCATCATTTCATCATGGGTGAGATTTTAAGCCCTAACAACAGGTGTGTACGTGTAGGTTTGTGGTGAACCTAGGAAAACTATTATAAATGTTAGTGGTGAACTTATTGAAAACCATTGAGACGGTGAAATTTGGTACACTTGAATTTGAGTGCATCTGCTGGGAGTGGAGTGGGATTAAGTCGAACCACTAAATATCATTGTGCTTGCGATTGTTTATTTGTATATGCAAATCTAGTATATTATGAGTTAAATTGGTAGATATATATGGATGCATGAATAGAATCTATGCTAGGTGTTTAATTGATTGCATATACTAGATATTTCACATCTTATCTCACAGGCTAGTTTCTCAACTTGTTGTATCTTTTGTAGTTTATGTAATTGGACCCTTGTGCTTAATTATATTTAATTGGTAAATTATTTTAATTAGGCAAAGATTTTTAAGTAGACCTATTCACCCCTCTCCCCCTCCTTATAGCACTTAGACATAATTATAAGCTCCATAAGCTTCTTCATAGCATGGTGTCGTGTTAGACAATCAACGTAATTTCAGCTGTTAGTTGGACCCTTGAGTCTGTCGTTCTAACTGACAGATGTCAAAATAAAGATTGGTATTTGTTCGAGTCTGTAGGTTCAACGACAAGGGCCAGAATAGAGATTGGTGATTGTTCGAGTCTGTAGGTTTGACTTATAGGTCAAACTTATAGTTTTGTTGGTCGGATTGATAAGAACCAACAGTTCTGTCGGTCACACTGATAGAACACAAACTCGGTTTGTTGGCTGTTGTCTACAGTTAGTTAGACTGACAAGGGTTCAAATTAAACTGATAGAGCCTGAAATCCTCTTTAAAGCTTACTAAATGTGAGCATATGGAACTCCTACGGTCTATGATGATCAAATAAAATTTTTCTATCAAAGAAATTATTTAAAATCATCTAAAGGCTTATTATTTTGGACTGAAAGGGGTCTTAAGTTAAGTTTTACCATCGCACACCCATTACCAATAATTTACTCATTGATGGTACAAGTCTTCAAATGTTTTCATCTTTTAATAAGGCTTGGATGACTCAAAGACATACAAACACACATTATTGACAAACTAGGGTACTAACATCCTCCCTATTCAAGAGAGGCAATTCCAAAAAGGAAAGGGGTATAGGGATTGACTTTCAACGAGAAATTCAGAGAGAATGAAAAAGAAAAAAAGAAAAGAGGAATTGAGGGGGAGAGAGAGAAAAAGAGAGAGAGAGAGAGAGAGAGAGAGAGAGAGAGAGAGAAGAAAATGGAGAAAGGAATGGAGAAAAATAGTGATCTAAGCAATCTCTCCTTAACCCAAGTCTTTCCAACAGATAGATTAAAAAAGTAGAAGTTGATCTCAAGATATCTGATCACCTCTAGCACTGAAAGTATTAGAACTCTCAATTTTTGCATCACATCTCCAAGAACACTGTGATCTATTTTATGTTCTAACTGCAACATTACTTTCTTCCTATTTCCTTGCTATGTTTTGTTTTCTTAATTTTTTTTGTAATTATCGTCTCATTGGCTATTATCAATGTTGAATGCTCCATCTCCATGGTCATGATTATAGTCAAGCCATTTTAGTTTGTTTACTTTTCTAGAACTGAACAACAAAAAAATCTTGTAAAGTAGAGAACATTGTTTAGTATAGGCGGAGAAAAGTGCCTAACACCTTTCTTCTCCATCATCGAAGCCCTTACCCAGATCTATAATTGCAAACCAGTCATAAGAGTCTTTGATTTTCTGATCTCTTGTGGGCCTAATACATTTAGTTAGCTGTATATCCCAAAAATTGTTGGAGTTCAACCTAATTAACACAGCGTATTAGAGGAATTTTTATAATTTCATCCCATATAATCAATTTTCATTTAGATCCCTAATATAATAATGATATGTTTTTCATGAACTTCAACTAATACGCACTATCAAGTCCTTAATTACATGATCATAATATAGGCCAATGGGCTTTTAGACTATTGACTTGAACTTCAATTCACCAATGTAAGTGTCTAAAGGTTTAAAACTTAGATCCCATTTCCATGACATACTCACCTTCTGTATAGGGAATTTAATAATCCAGATTTTCCATACTTGGTTATGAAAAAGTCCAAATTATTACATTGAATACTTTCGTTAAAATGCACTATATGATGTTTATACTTCTATTAGTATGAAAGATGATCTATATAGCATTCATTGTCATTACAACAGTTGGCACTTTTAGTGACGGATTAAATCCACCACTATAACCTGTATATCCGTCACTATAACCTCTAATGGTAGGTGAAATGG
Organism: Liriodendron chinense; assembly: GCA_003013855.2. Taxonomy (NCBI): domain Eukaryota; kingdom Viridiplantae; phylum Streptophyta; class Magnoliopsida; order Magnoliales; family Magnoliaceae; genus Liriodendron; species Liriodendron chinense. The sequence goes on along the minus strand of ML058484.1, from coordinate 11,952,046 downwards.
CGGTTAAGATATCCGTCGTTGTTGCAGCCGTCCCTGTATCTATAATGGCAGATAATACTGTCGCCACTATAACAAAATATAGCAGCGCATACAAAAAACCACCGTTGTATGTCATTATAAAAAGTGACGCTTAAATACACAGCTAAAAGCATATATAGTGGCGAATTACAATTGTCGCAAAACAACATTCAACGATGGTTATATTTACCGTTGTATACATTATATAGCAGCAAATACAATCATCACTTTTTATCATTTAATGGTGGATATATCTGCCGCTATATATATTTTCAGTCTATTTCAACGGTGGAAATATGTTCTAATGTTTTAAAAAAAATTGCATTTGTATTCTTTAAAGGTGGATATACCCGTCGCTATATGTTTTGCTGTTTTAAAAAATTTTACATTTTTATTCGTTAGAGGCAGATATATCCGCCACCATATGTACTTTTTTTAAAAAATGTTACTTTTAGGTGCGGCAGTTGCTAGTGGATACAAAACATGTTTATAATCACAATTACAATATATAAATATAAGAGAAAATACACAATCAGACATAATAAAAAAGTACAATCACACAAATAAATAATATTTTACAGCAAAATGTAAATATTGTAATATAAAACATTAAAAAAAAGAGCGGAAGACTCAAGGCGGAGGAGGTCGGCACGATCAGGCAGAGGAGCATCGTTACCACTAGGTGTTGGATGAGTACTATCATCATGTGGATCCTCCATACTACCGTTCAGAATCTCATCCATGTCCATGGAACCCCCAGACGCTAAGTCACATCGCCTGAAGCTATGCTTGCATGGTAGTCTCTAAGTGGGCGACCTTCTTGTTTGCCTTGACGCCTCCCGACGTGCCTCGACAATATTTCGACAGTCATCGGCAGCCTACTCCTTGTACTGAGTACGAGTGGGGGGTGGAGGCACAATCTGGAGGGATTAACTCCCATCCACATCATCCTCACACGACCATGACCATCTTTTCCCATGACCTAGGAGAATATGTTATTCTTGGTCATGCTGCTCTGGGTGTCCTCCGACAGTTAGGACTCCCTTGTCTTTATCTCAGCCTGCAACAAATTAAATACAAGCAATACTAACATGATTAGAAAAAAAGATAAAAACAGTAAATAAAGATAAAAGTAATTTTAATTTTGGCACATATACTTACAATGAGATTTGTCGAAGCCCAATCTGTAGACGTCTTATCCCTATGTGTATGTGTAACTGTAAACCTTTACATGTGGGACGACTCAACTTCGTTCTCCTTCTGGATCTGTTAACAAGCATAAAATAATAAATTGGTGATAAATGAAAAAAAGAACTATACTTTTATTGATCATCCAAAATTACCTCAGCATGTTTCCTCGTAAAAATTTTCATGCCAAAAGTATGGGGAAGCCCCTACTTCATGTGGTTTAATTTGCTTTGTTTTTTTGCTTGTACATCTACATAAAATAAGAAATTTAAGAAAATAATATAATACAACATGCTTAACGTATGTATAAATAAAATAATAAAAAATTATTACTCTTACCTTTCCGACCTCACTAGTCCAAAAGTCAACCAATCAATCCCCTTTATCCACGTTAGATGGGCAGTTCTTGTTAGCCACATCCAGATTATCCGCATTGGTGTAAAGTAAAATTTCTTCAGGCCGGCCTTGTAGTCCGTCAATTTCCTATTTAAAGAATAAAAAATTTAATCATTAGCGTAAAGATCAACATCAAACCTCTTCCACACCACATTTAAAACCACATTTAAAATCAATTGTTAAGACAGTATTATTTGACGAAGAGAAAAAAAATCGTATAGAAAACTTTAACTAAGTTACCTAAACTACCCACCAAGTGGCCTCTTTGAGCTTGGAAGGGACAACCTCCAATCAGAATACACAAGGGGGAAGAATCACAGCTTTTGTACCACGGTCTCAAAAAAGTGGGCAATTTTATTATCATATTCGCCAATGGTTTGCCCACGGTCGTTCAACTCAACTTGTACCTTTTGATCCTCCGGGCCCCTACTCTAAAGTGACTCGAGATGTGTCTTGCCACACACACGTATCTGTTGCGTCTCCACAAGTCTTATAAAAGATGGTCTACAAGAGATTGATTAAAATTTATTGGTTAAGAATCATGCACACAAAAATATATGTCAATAGCTTACCAGCAGTGGATGCAGAGGCCTGCATGGACCCGAGGTGTACAAGCTCCTCGCTCTGACTGGATGGTTGTGAATTGGAACTATCTCCCACATTGGATCGTGGACATTTAGGAGGCATCCATAATAAAATTCATGGATAATAATACATACAATAAAATTCATGGATAATAAAATAAAGTTTGATCCTATCTCCCACATATAGTTACGTTTGAGTTCGGCACAACCCAAACCGAATTCAACAAGTTCACACATTCAACCAAACCAAGCTCAGAACAGTTAACTATGCTCAAGTTCGGCTCATCCCGAATTGAATTCAACAAGTTCATTCATTCAACCAAACCAAACTCAAAACAGCTAGTTATGTTTAAGTTTGTTTCGACCTGAACCGAATTCAACAAGTTCATGCATTCAACCAAACTAAACTTAAAACAGCTAGTTATGTTCAAGTTCGGTCTAACCCGAACTGTATTCAACAAGATCATACATTTAACCAAACCAAACTCAAAACAGTTAGTTATGCTCAAGTTCGGCTTAACCTGAACCGAATTTAACAAGTTCCTGCATTCATCCAAACCAAACTCAAAACAGCTAGGCTCGACTTGTTCAAGTTTGGCTATCTCCGAGCCGAATTCAACAAATTCATGCATTCATCGAACCAAACTCAAAACCATTAGGTATGATTTGTTCAAGTTCAGTTTAAACTGAACCAAATTCAACAAGTTCCTGCATTCATCGAACCAAACTTAAAATCAGCTAGCTAACTACGTTCAATTTCGGCTAGTTCCAAATTGAATTCAACAATTCCATGCATTTAACTAATCAAACTAAAAATCAGCTAGCTAGTTAAGTTCAAGTTTAGCTAAAACTAAACTGAATTCAACAAGTTCAAGTATTCATCGAACAAAACTCAAAACAGCTAAGTTCGATTTATTCAAGTTTGGCTAAAACCAAACCGAATTTAACAAGTTCATGTATTCAACCAACCAAACTCAAAATCATTTAGCTAGCTACGTTCAAGTTTGGCTCAACTCGAATCAAATTCAACAAGTTCATGCATTCGTCAAACCAAACTCGAAATCAGGTAGCTAGCTACGTTCAAGTTGAGCTGAGACCAAACCAAATTCAACAAGTTCATGCATTCATCAAACCAAACTCGAAATTAGCTAGCTAGCTACGTTCATGTTCAGCTAAGACCAAATCGAATTCAACAAGTTCAAGCATCATCTAAACAAAACACAAGATAACTAGCTAGCTATGTTCGAGTTCAGCTAAGACCAAACTAAATTCAATAACTTTATGCATTCATCCAAACCAAACACAAAACAAGTTCATCAATATTCAACAACTTCTAGCATTCATCCAAACCAAACTTAAAACAACTATGTACAGTTTGTTCAAGATCGACTCAACTCGAACTGATTTTAACAACTTCATGCATTCGATCAACCAACCAAACTAAAAAATGACCAGCTAGATATGTTCATGGCTTAGACTGAATCGAATTTAACAACTTCATGCATTCATACAGACGAAACACAATACGGCTACCTACCTATGTTCGAATCGACGAAGACTGAACCGAATTCAACAACTTCATGCATCATCCAAACCAAACTCGAAATGGCTAGGTAGCTATGTTTAAGCTCGGCTAGGATCGAACTGAATTCAACAAGTTTATGCGTTCATCTAATCCAAAGTAAAAAATGGCTAGCTAGCTATGTGATCATGCTCGGTTAACACCGAACTGAATTCAACAAGTTCATCATTCATTAGTTCACACAGACTTGGATGAAGGGAAAATATAAATATCAACTTCATCCAAAACTATTGTGGTCCCCAATAAGCTTTTAATGGTGGGCGTTCAATCACCACTCCACATGAGATTTGGATCTTCCTCATGATGTATGTCATTACATCCATGTTTATCCGTATTGAAAGCTCATTCTTAGGCATGATCCAAATCTCAGATGGATCGTATTACAGGAAATAGTGGTAAATGATTATTAAAATTTTCTCGTGGGCCATAAAAGCTTTGGATTAAGATGATATTTGTGTGGTATATTCATCTAGGTCTTTATGACCTTATCAAAAGGTTGGATGGCAAAATAAATATTTTGGTGGAATTCATGAAGGTTTTAATGGTAAGGATTCAATCACAACTTTGAAGACAATGGCAAATGTGTCAAATTAACATATTTTAAACATTTCAAACGTCAGTTAATAAAGAGATTGTTATAGATTCGATATTTAGTTTTTTAGTTTAGATTACTTAGTTTTTTAGTTTAGATTTAAACTTTAGATTCAGATTTCAAATTCAGGCTTTAGACTTCAGATTCAACATGTTCATACATTCAACCAAACCAAACTAAAAAATAATTATGTTCGATTTGTTCAAGATCGTCTAAGACCGAACCGAATTCAATAAGATAAAGCATTCATTCAAACCAATATCTTTTTTTAGATCAGACTCTCCATACCCAACAAGAGAGCTTCCTGCATACTTATCATCGTGATAAGATCATAACTAGATCCAATTGCTCGTATACTGATTAGGGTATTAGATTTACGCTCGCCCCCAAATCTAATAATGCTTGTTCAATCCGATAGTCTCAAATGATGCATGAGATTGTGGGACTACTCGGATCCTTGTATTTTAGAGGGGTCTTGTGGTTTAGGATCGCACTCACTTGTTCGATTTGAAAGACCTTTTGTTGCACATTGTGTTTGCGTTTGATAGTGCATAAGTCTTTTAAGAACTTGTCATAGGAGGAAATTTGTTTGATCGCATCAAGCAGAGGGATATTAATTTTTACTTGCTTAAAAACCTCTAAAATATCCTAATTTTTGGTAAGAGGTTTGGGTGCAACCAACCGTTGAGGGAAATTAGGCGCAACGGGCTTGTACTCACGTTCCAATTCTCTTGTGTGGTAAGGCTAAATTCATCTTCTTAGAATTTACTAGATCCTTAGGCCTATTGACCTTCACCAGGATAGATTTATCAACTTGTTTTCCACTTTTAAGAGTGGTGATAAACTTAGCTTGCTCCACATGTTGGCTGGAGGAATTCAAGGTGCTCACTTCGCATTGTGGCTTTGGATTGGGCTAAGGTTGGGCTGAAAAAGTCCCTTCCTTAGCATTCAAGCAACCCTTTATTTCTCAAACTGACGTTTTCAATTCTTCGAACATCTCAAGATTTTTCTGATTGATTTGAGTTTGGCCCTGCATGAATGCCTTCAACATGTCCTCCATAGTCATCTGAGATGGGACCATGTTAGGTATAACAATTTGCATGGGTGGTCCCCTTGGAGGATTATTAACATTAGTCGTAGGCCCATTCTTCCAACTGAAGTAGGGATGATTCTTCTAGCTAGCATTATATGTGTTGCCCATAGGCCCACTTAATGGCCATTGATAAGTTTTTAAGGCATTTGCTTGGTCTTGTAACACTTTTGAAATGCAGGAATTGTAGGACAATCATGTGTAGTGTGAACATTAACAACAAAAATATCACAAACACTTTCAACGGATTCATTAACTTGAATAGGTTTAACCTTCTTAAGTTTTATGGCCTCGACTTTCCTTATGAGGTCAGCAACCTTAGCATTCAAGTCATCCTCTTCTCTGAAAATAAACAAGCCTCTTTTCTCTCTAGACTGAGGCTTAATATTACCCATTTTGTTGGTGGTATATGAAGATTGTGCGTTTTCAACCACCATCTCAAGGTAATCTCATGCTTCTTCAGGATCCTTGTCCAAAAATTCACCATTACATATCATCTGAATGAATTGCCACATGGACAAGTTTAATCCATCATAGAAGAAACTAATCACATGACATCTCTCAAAACCGTTGTTATAAGATAAAGTTGGTCGTCGAAGAGGTTTAAAACCCAAGCCCCGCGAGCGCCTTTCGATTCTTTAAAGGCACGACCCAATCATTCGACCAATGAGCCCTTATGGTCGCAGCTCGCATATCGCGTAAACGCATCCGTACATACTCCCGAATATGCGAGCAGGCCTGGTCGTTGGTCGTCGGGTGGGGATACCCTCGTTACTCGAGCAGCTCTGCTCCCTGGTCATCAAACGAGGATATTCCCAAATCCGAACAGCCCTGGTCTCTGGTCGTTCACTGGGGACGTCCCTCGTCTCATAGTACCAGCAGCCCGTATAGGCCGGCTTTGGCTTGTTTGTTTTCATAGTTTCGGACCACGAGGGGTCCCCATCGAGGAACATAATTAGCTAGATGTCTAGAGTGGTTATACCATCTTCTTATCTAAGGATTAACAGGATAAGCTCCTTATCCCCCCAAATCAGCAGTAATCTTAACACCTTGCGTAACAGACTGGATCACCTGGATCTGTATAAATAGATGGTCCCGCAGCTGATAAAGGTATGCAATCTCTAAACCTACATTTCACACTTCATCTTACTATCAAGTCACTTCTGACTTAAGCTTCGGAGGGCCAACGGCCAAGCGCCGACCACCCTTAACTTTCTTCTTTGGCTTTCAGGTCTAGAGGGGAGCTTGCTTGAAGGAGGGTGAATGTTTGGAGGAGCCTGTTACTAGAATCAGACGTTAACAGATTGGCGCTGTCTGTGAGAACTTCCTAGAATTTAATCCGCTCTCAACACCGATTGTCACCTCCCATTATGCCTCCTAAGAAGACGGCCCATCCTTCCACTTCAAGGCAGATGTTACCTCCGCCTGACATACCTGAACCAACGCCCAATCTCCCTCAGACTGCTTCGACGGGGATTCCCCTAAAAGAGCCCAACCTACAGTCACAAAATCCATTTCACGACATGTCTGGCGGCTACGATGGTGTTATGCGTTTCGTCGGAGATACACTCCTTACCCTCAAGGTTGGGCTTCAAACCTTATCTAATCGGTTTGATCAGCATTTTTTCGAATCGCAGCAACCTCCAGAAGGACCGCCACTAGGATCTGCACCAGTAACTTCCAAACATTCCACAGATGAACCACGAGCTCAGCGAAATCCTCCTTCGAATCGCATGTCACTCGGTATTCAAACTCCAGCACCTACTCCACAATCTATCCACTCCATTACCTCTCGGCAACAACGATCTCAGGGATCTGGTGTCGAAATGTTGAGTTATATATACTTTACCTTGGGAAGGAGATCTCAGGAGAATCGAAGATCGTTTCGCTGATATGGAACAACGGTATCGATCCAACCTCCCACCTGCTGCTTTTGCATCAATCCATCGATTTGAACCCCCCTTCACCAGCGAGGTAATGGAGGCCCCCTTGCCCAGAAAATATCGAACGCCTAGCATTGTCCCATATACAGGTATCGGTGATCCTCTCGAACATTTGGAGATGTATAGGTCTCTCATGGAGTTAGAGGGATATAGTTCAGAAATTATGTGCTGGGCTTTTTCCTTAACTCTAAAGGATCCAGCGCATACATGGTTTTGAGGCCTAAAACCTCGGTCTATATAATCTTTCTCCCAATTATTGGATCTCTTCCTCTCTCAGTTTATGAAAAGTATCCGTACCAAAAGGCCTGCATATCATCTATCGGATCTAAATCAGCAACATGGAGAAACAATTAAGGAGTTCACAGTTCGGTTCACTGCAGAAGCCATCCAGACTGAAGGTTATACTAAAGATAAAGGCCTCACTGCCCTTATAGCAGGAATCACCAGCGAGAAATTTCGATTCACCCTGGATAAAAATCCTCCTAAAACCATGACTAAATTCCAGGCCAAGGCTCAAAAATACATTAATGCAAAAGAAGTTGCTTTGGCTCGTCACGGTATACAAGGGAAGAAACGTAAGTCTGAGGAGATCTCTTCCTCTGATAGGAAATATCGGCCCGATCGGCGGGATCGTTCCCTTAGGAAGCCTTACTCCGGTAAATATCGCAACTATACGCCCCTCAATCAATCTCCTGAGAAAGTATTAATGGATATAAAGTATAAATCTTATGTAAAATGGCCTCCAAGGATAAAATCAGATCCTGAAAAAAGAGACAAGAGAAAATTCTGCTATTTCCACAAAGATCATGGGCATAATACTCGAGATTGTATATCTCTGAAAGATTAAATTGAAGCTCTCATTCGGAAGGGACATCTCCGGGATTACATTGTGCGACAGGATTGGTCGCCTAAAAGAACCGATACCTCATCACGAAGAAAAAAGTTACCTCAACATCATCCTCCGCAGGAAGATACGGAACCCACTGGTGAGATTCGGACCATTGCTGGAGGTCCAGCTTGTGGGGGAGATTCTCAAGCTTCAAGGAAAGTATATGCTCAGAAGGCGTCTTAGAGGCCTCAACATATTTATTGGCTGGAAAAATCGTCCGATGCATCAAATCCTAGCCATCGTCCAATCTCTTTTTCTCTTGAAGATGCTGAAGGAATTCATTTCCCTCACGAGGACTCCATCATGGTCGCATTAAAGGTATCAAAATATTTAACTCATCATATTATGTTGGATACAGGTAGCTCCACTGACGTCCTTTATCTAGAAGCCTTCAATAAAATGACACTTGCCAGAAATTTACTCAAACCTATCTCTACCCCCCTCGTCGGCTTCGGGGGCGAAGTTGTAACACCAGAAGGAAGCATCGACCTTCCTGTCACCTTCGGAGAAAGTCCAGCCAAAATCACAGTGTTCGTCAATTTTCTAGTGGTAGATCGAAAATCAGCGTGTAATGCTATTTTGGGTCGACCCTCGCTCACCAAAATAGGAGCAGCTTTACACCCCTTGTATCTGTACATTAAATTCCCTACTCCAAGCGGAGTTGGGGTAGTGCGAGGGAACCAAAAGGAAGCTTGAGCATGCTACGAAATCGCGGTACAAGATCGAAAAAATGTCAAAGTAGCTCCTATTATGATGATTACAGGAAATCAAGCGAATCCCCCGATAGCAACAATGTTGGACCCAAGGGAGGACGCTCATCAATCAGGGACCCCGTGTAACGCCCCGAAATTTCACTAACTTGAAAATTAGAAGTCCTTGGGCATTACCTTCGGTGTGTTGGTTACAGGCGTACCCGCACGTGTGTTCACATGTATTGGGGACTAAAATGAATGTTTTTATCAAAGAAATGATGGAATTAGTTTAGGAGTTGGAGGATCACATGGTTCGAAAGAGTTTTCCAATGATTGGGTTGACTCGGATATGTCGCTGTCTATAGAGACTAAGTAAAGAACCCTGAATTATTAATCCACACGTAGATCGACGAGACCATCATAGATATTTTACTGGACCTTGGTGTTTTAGCCTATTGGAGGTATTTCAGATTTTTTGAACGATTTAGATTTGGCAAAAACCCTCTCTTTTAAAAGGCGCTATGTTTTAGAAATGCCAAAAAGTTGAGATTTGTACTTGGAGGGGAAAATCAAAATCTTTATTATTGGGATTTCAATTTTCTAGTATTTTTTATTGAATCCAAATGGGGGGTACTTCCTTATTTACATAAATAACTTAAAGTAAATGGAAACATAAATTAAACATAACATTTACTTAAATGTTATTTTGTAAATAAGGCTGACAAGTAGCCTGGACTGTGTAGGAACTCACTGTGCAGGGAAGAAATCCTGAATTTTCAGAGAAAATGGCCAATGGACGACTGGCCGACCGGTTTGACGACCGGCCGACCGGTTGTGCTGCCTCATTTTGAAGGCAAAAATGGGTGGACAGCGGGATCCGACCGACCGGATCTGCGACCGGCCGACCGATCGTGGCCGGACGGATTTAAAAGGGGGGTTTCAAACCCCATTTTCTCTCTCTTTCTCATTTCTTTCTCTCTTTCTCTCATTTCTCTCCTTCATCTTCTTCTCCCCTTTGCTCCTAAGCCCTCCTAGCTCTCTTCCTCCCTTCTCACACCTCCCTTTTTCCTCAAATCCTCCTCCAACCGTGGAAATCTCGGATTTCCGAGCTCTCTCCGGCCTACACCTCCGTTCTCGCGTTTCTCTGGCCAAAATCTGGTGGCTTTGGGTCGGATTCTCCTCCTCATGCTAGGTAAGGTGTTTCTCTACTTCTTCTTTTCCTCTTCCTTCCATTTTCTTCATCTTTGGACCATTAGGGTTAGAAACCCTCGTTGGATTCGTCCAAACCCTAACTTAGGGTTTGCTCATGTTGGGGCTTGGGGTCCCGACTGTTGTATTGGTGCGGCCCGTGCGTTGTGGAAGCCGTGATCAGGCAAGGCCCCATGTGAATGCCGTCATGCTCCAACTCCGGCCCGATTCACCGAATCGATTTGGGATTTTTCTAAATCCGAGATACCAAAACCCTAAACCCTAATTAAACATTTAATTAGATTAAACCCTAATTGATTAACGCTAAATTTGCAATTCATTGTAGGTCATTGAGGTATTTCCCAATTTTCTGCGTTTGGACCGTATTTGGATCGCTCAGGCCTCATCCGAATCGAGTAATTTCGATTCCAAGGTGAAGATCTACCCTCAAGCTTACTCTCGACAAATCTTAATTAATGATTGGTTGAATTTATACGTTAATTGTTGATGTGTGCATAACATGTTCGATGAAATGCCTCTATGGTTGTTTGATTGATAACATGCTCGATGAAATGCCTGAATGATATAAATTTACAATATTGTAATATATCTATGCTTGTGGATGTATGTGGCGCCCTGTGTCATCCGGGCTATGTCATCCGGGTCCTTTAGATCGGTCGGGCTAGTCGGTCGGGCCAGGTGCTTAGATATGTTTATGATTAGGTATTTAATAACCTAAATTACTATTATAATAAGGTATCCGTTGCTTTGGATTAAGCTCTGAAAACTGTTGATATAGTGTACTGCCTGCCACTGGGTTGGCAGTCAGGGACTTATTTGATCGACCAAGCAGGACACGGTCGACCGATAGTGGCCATTGTTGGTGTGTCGTCGTCCACTTGGGTCCATCGAATAAGCCCAATTCAGATTTAATCATTTTTGTATTTCATTCTTGAATCACATCTTATGGAATCTAGAATACCATCGTTCCCACTGTGAATAGTCCACTTAAAACCATATTGCGACTCGATCCACCAAGTCTCATGAGCCAGGCATGGTGGTATGGGACACTGTGTTTGAGCTGTCAGCCTACGCTGGGGTGGTACCTCCCCGTAGTGACCAGTGAGCATTGATAGGGGTGACCGATTGTTGTTCGAATGACCCTTGTGACAAATGTGATCCGGGCGTGTTTGCCTGACTATGCACCATTCGAACGACCCGGGCGTGCATTGGGATAATTCCGAGTGAAACGCCCGCACCTCTGAATAAATTAATCGTATTTGATATTTGGGATATGAGACCTTCCGCTTTAATTTGGTCGTGGCTAACGAGTCACGGTCGAACCAGGCTTTCATGGTAGGATAACTCAACCTTGGATCGAGGGGCTACTGGCGATGATTGGCGACGCATCCAGGGAGCCAAATAATTCTGGTTAGACTTTATGATACGATGTGGTATTCTGGCTTCACCAATTTGCTGAATGAATTGGACTAATAAATACTTTAATTAATCATTCATACATGACATTGCATTTAAGGGGGACTCGTGTAGCCTGGCTTGATGTGGCGCCAGCGCTACCTTGAGCACCTCATGTCATTTCTCTGTGTCATCCGGGCTGTGTACTCAGTCACGACTTACGATCTGCTAGACAGGTGGACTGTGGATTCTGATACCAGTTGGTCGGGCCAGGGCTTGCCCAGGACATGCATTGTGTGCGGAATCATGACATCCATGCATTTAATCAACTAACCTAGGATGATGTATGATTTGTATGTGGACATTACCCTAACTTGATTGATTTGACAACATGCTTAAGAATGATATACTTATATAAACCTGTTTATAATTTAAATATCCCGAGTCTAACCTTGGGGTTATTTCTTCACTATGTTGGCGTTTTGACGCCTTTCATTTGACATATGCAGATGCCCCAGGAATAGGATCAGTTGGTAGCGCGCACAGGCGCCTTGTAGCCTTTTAGCTTCGTCCCTTTTGGTAGATGTATTTTCCCTTCCTATTACTTTTATTACGATTCGTATAATTCTCATATGGGCTTACACTGCGATTGAATTGTTCATCTAGGGTGTTAGCCCTATATTTTTAGATTTAGTTACCTCCGCTTTGCTCATGATCCGCTAATTGAAATGCGTTACTCTGATTATTTGTGAATTGAATGAATATAAATCTGATTGAGGACACACGTGAGTGCATTTTCCACGTGTGGCATTCCTAAAATAGCATTTTATTAAGTTAACACTCGGGAACTCGGGATCAGAGTTTCCATACTCGGGTGCTGAAATTTCGGGTTGTTACACCCCGGGAGAGGAGACAGTCGAAATCTTCCTATCCAAAGATAATCCCTCCAAGAAGGTCTACATTGGATCCTCTTTAAGCGGTGTCTTTCGAACAAACCTGACCAATTTTCTAGCCGAGTATCAAGATGTATTTGCTTGGTCTCATAAAGATATGCCAGGTATCGACCTCAACATTGCGGTCCATTGTCTGAATGTTGATCCAAAGTATAAACTTGTTCATCAGCTTCGACGAGCGTTCACGGCAGAAAGGCAAATGGTGATTAAAGTTGAGGTCGAAAAATTCTTGGCCGTCAATTTCGTTGAAGAAGTTGACTATCCAAAATGGGTCACGAACGTGGTTCTTGTTCGCGAAGCCAATGATAAGTGGAGAATGTGTGTAGATTACTCCAATCTGAACAAGGCGTGCTCAAAAGACAGCTTCCTGACTCCCCGCATCGACCAATTGGTCGATTCAACAGCAGGACATGCCTTACTCAGCTTTATGGATGCTTACTCTGGTTACAACCAGATCATGATGCATCCGCCTGACCGTCAAAATACCGCCTTTATCACTGATCGAGGTTGCTACAGAGTAATGCCTTTCGGTCTCAAGAATGCGGGGGCCACCTATCAGCTTTTGGTCAATAAAATGTTCACTACACAAATTGGCAAGAATATGGAGGTTTATGTCGATGATATGCTCGTGAAAAGCGTCGTGGCCAATGATCATCTTACGGATCTCCGGGAAGCCTTCAATCTGATGAGGAAGTACCAGATGAAATTAAATCCAGAAAAACTTGCCTTCGGGGTCTCTGCCGGAAAATTTCTTGGATTCATGGTTGGTCAACAAGGGATCGAAGCAAATCCCGAGAAGATAAAAGCCTTGATTGAAATGAAGTCTCCTTCCACTCTCAAAGATGTCCAACGATTGGCTGGTCGCATTGCATCGTTGAATACGTTTATTTCGTGTGCCTCTGATAAGTGCCTTCCCTTCTTTAAGCTTCACCGTACTACCGTAAAAACCAACTGGGTATGGACCCAACAGTGTGAGGAGGCATTTCAGCAACTGAAGCAATATATGAGCGCGCCTCCTATCTTATCCAAACCTGTTCCACACGAGCAGCTCTTTATTTATTTATCTGTATCTTCCACGGCCGTTAGTGCCGCCTTAATAAAAGAAGAATCTGGGGTCCAGAGGCCCGTTTATTATATTAGTCGAGCAATGGTGGATGCCGAAACTCGATACTCCAATATGAAAAAATTAGCTCTCGCCTTAGTGACTGCAGCCCAGAAACTACGACCTTATTTTCAAGCCTACTCTATATTGGTACATACGAATCATCCATTAAGACAAGTTCTTCAAAAGCATGAGGTATCAGGCTGGTTGACTAAATGGGCAATTGAGCTCGGTGTTGGGTTCTCAAAAGGTAGGGGCCCTTGAAGTAAGCAAAATAGCTACATACCTCCGAAAGAATCACTCAAAACGCCTTCTAGTGCGCGTAAAACGGAGAATTACAAAATTCCCTTAGCCAATTTTGGCTGGAATCTCCAGCGAGCCCCGCGAATTATCGTGATCAGAACCGTCTGGAATCGGACCCATAACTTCTTTGTAATTTATGATGAATAGTGCAAGTGATTTCACGATCAAACGGGCCCTACAAACCTCCCAAAATTCAAAACCCAAACGGTGGAGTTCCTATTTACGTCTCCACGCACCCATAAATTCGGGTACCCCACGCGCTCGAAAAATCAGCAAAAATGGAAATTCATTTAAAGGCATTTCGGAGTCCCACGCATCTGAAAAATGGCCCACGCACCCTTAAATTCACCAGATTTAAGGAATCTCATTCAAAGGTATTTTGGTGCCCCACGCACCCCAAAAATGGGTCCACGCACCCTTAAATTCGACCCATTTGATATCCGTCATTTTAGAGGCATTTCGGAGTCCCACGCACCCGAAAAATGCCCCACGCAGCCATTAATTCGACTAAAAATCAGCCACTTAATTTAAAGGTGCGTTGAGTCCCACGCACCCGTAAAATAAGTCCCACGCACCAAAAAAATCAGATATTTTCATAAATTATTTCTGGGTGCGTCGGACCACCGCACGCTAATTAAAAGGTGCGTGGAGTGTATTTTAGGGGTGCGTGGCACATGGCATTCCTTCATTGGCGGAAATTCGGCGTCTTCGGCTATAAATACCCCTTCCAACAATTCATTTCGACGATTCAGAGAAAGAGAGAGAGCTGCCGCCCTCTGGGAATTTGAAATTCCTGCTGGAAACCCTCGCCGGAATACTTTTCCGATCGTCGGAAACCCCTCTCGGTCGCCGGAATACCTTTCCGATCGCTGATATTCTCCACCGCAGGTCTGAATCCTAAAAAAATCATAAGTGTGGCCACGCATCCATAAAATGGTCCCACGCACCCGAAAAATGGCCCACGCATCCATAAATTCGGTCCCACGCGTCCATTTATTCAACAAAACAAACAAGTCCATCGGACTCCCACGCACCCGAAAAATGGCCCACGCGTCCATAAATTCGGGTCCCACGCGTCCATAAATTCGATGAAACTCAGATTTGCAAATTCGGTCCCACGCACCCCTAAATTCATCAAAAATCCGGAACTTCAATTTATAGGTGCGTTGGAGTCCCACGCACCCATAAGTTAAGTCCCACGCACACAAAACATCAGTCAATTACCAAAATGTTCACGGGTGCTCCGGACTCAATTTTAAGTGTTTTCAAGTTCCGTTTGAGCTTATTTTGGGTATTTCGAGCATTCCGGACGCAATGGAATGGTCAAACGAACGTTCCGGGATTCCTAAAAAAGCAGAATCGCGCATCTTCGAGGCTCGACCTGACTCAACACGTTGAATGAAATGACTTCTCGAAAAGAAGCCGCCAGCATCCAGAGCTATGCAAATATGTCATCATTTATATCTACTGTAAAGATGTGATCCGATTTGGGTCGAAAGCTAGACAAACGGGACTATGGTTATCACGATAAACCATATCAAAGAGTTTCGATTCTCTACAAAGCAATTGCTATGAACTGCCACAACACAACAGTCGATGCCCTACCCATCCAAACGGCATCCGTCGGTTGGGCTGCTCAGGTACACACAACTGCGGACCGATCTTCTCGAGGTCGCCTGTCCACACATGATAGCTGCAGACCCAAAGGCGTATCCTCTCAGTAAAAACCATGACAGTCTCTGCCCGGATCTCTGGCCAAAATATGGGACATAGACATCTGACTAATACAAAGATGGTTCAGTACATAACAAAACAAATAGGTCTATACGACCATGAACTCAAGACCATAATCCCTAACAATTTAAATTACTTGCTCGATCTATCCGTGCTTTCTTTCTAACATTCCATCTATTGTATATCTACATTCATAGTGGAATCTTGTCGCTTTGTGTAGTGGTTTTCTCCCGCAAGGGTTTCCACGTAAAAATATTTATGTTGTTTGTGATTTATTTCATCTACATTCATGCTCTCTTAATGCTTTATTTAACTTATCTATGATGCATGCATTCATTTACTTTTGCATTTTAATCAAGGGTGATCATCCATTGATGTAATTAAGGGCTCGTGCCAGATCACGGCCTGAAATGTACAAGATCTCAGGATCTCTGGAATAAAATTCGCCTTGCGATATCTCTTCTTGTGTACCTTTTTGTGAATGCTTGTGATTGTCTATGAATGTTTCCATTACTCAGAACCCCAGAGCAACAAAACACCATTTTCAAGGAAATGTCCTCGTGATACATTTTCTAGTTCCAACAAACTGGCGACTCTGCTGGGGATCGAACCATACCAGGATCTCTAGTTAGGTCTGAGAATAGAAACACTCTAAGATTAATCATTTACAGACATGAATGTATATACAGGAAAGCTAAAGCGAGGCATAATGTTTCGGCGCCCTCGGGCGCCAAACTGGCGACTCTCAACGGGAACGTTCTTCCCTTCATCTTTAAGGCAATAGACGGTAAATCAAAGGTTTTCAAACCCACAAACTTCCACAAATGCACACTTATTTGTCTTCTTCTTGCTTATTCCTATTAGTTTATGTACCGCGATCGATGGGTTCAAGCTCCCGGCCGCGTTTATGAACTGTTCTAACGATTTTCTGCCACCGCAGAATTAGCAAGATATTAACAAAGACAGGAGATATGGCACAGCTCCTGTGTCTTCCTCACCGCAGGGGGATTTAGCTTCCCCCACTTCACCGCAACCGTGACATTCGTTCTCGAATCAGACTGGCAGCTGGTTCGCAAGTGCGAGCAAAATAAAGGATTAAAGAAAGCAGTGACAAGGACCTCATGCAAAAAGAAGAATGTCGTTGAGCCACACTATGTGATCAAGAAACAGTAGCAGTATATTCAAACTAACGAAGTCAATAAAACCAGTAGGATTACGACAACAAAGAGAGCTCAAAGTTTCATCATTATAGTCGATGAATTCCTAGCGCTATCAAGGATAACCCATCCAGTCGAGAAGAGAACTAAGATTACAACTCGCAAGGCAGATGAAGAAATAACAGGGGCATCCATCACAAAGGTCGTCATGGTAGAGCAGAAACCACAACTAGCACAAGTCGCAATGGTCCAGGTTGTCGAGGAAGAAGAGCCAAGTGACCAGCAAGACGAATCACCAACTATCCAAGAACAGATTGATAAGTTGGCTCAAGCCCAAGAAGACATGACGAGGGAAATGAGAGAAATCAAGGAGATTCTAGCAGCACTAGTTGCGCAAGGGGCAGTTCAAAGCGCCGTTGTGCTCGCTAAATAATCGATGGAGGAATCACAAGGGGCAGCTCAGAGACCTATGGTTGTAGAGCCACAGGTTTGGCCCAGAAATGTCTCATTCGAGCATACTGCTACACTACCATTGCAGATGACGAGAAAAATGTTATCTCAAAAAGTCAAAGGGAAAAGACTAAGACGTGAAATGGGAGAAATGACCGAAGTTGACGAGAGAAAGAACCCTAAGGATCGAAAGCAACCAGGGTTAGGATGTAAGATAGAAATCAAGATATCAAAAGCTCAGGACAAGGGCAAGGGATTCAAGGACCCGCGACGGGCAACGATTGTTGAAAGAAATGGGGCAAACAGATCACACACGTTTGATGCGGATGACTTGGTCCCAATTATGGAACAGTTAATCAAAGAAGGAGAGTTGCAATTACCAGAGCCCATCCGGCCAAATGAAATAGGATGCGTAGGAGACCCTAACTATTGTAAGTATCACCGAATTGTGGGACACGGAACTGAAAACTGTTTCACCCTAAAAGGAAAGATTCAAAGGATGATAAACCAAGGCATTATCGACTTGAGAGTCGAAGAACTTAGGAAGAATACACCTGAAATGGCTTCAGCAGACACAACTCAAGAAAACACTTACCCCGGGACTTCGTCTCCCGAACTCGAAAAATCATGAACGCTTACAAACAGTTGCAGAAAGCTAGAAGGGAGGCAGGGGTGTACACACGTTCATGCATACACCCATTTTATTCATGCACTACATTTTCTATACATTTATGCATCCAATTACGTTGTACCATTGCATGTATAAAATATAAAATGTCAGTGTGGCTTTTCTTGACAACAGGTACCGTAATCAGAAGGGAACTGAAAAGACAAACTCCAAAGGGTTTTCATAAGTACCATAATTGCCACGGCCTCCAGGATACGAGGATAAACTGAACCACACGGCCTCCAGGATACGAGGATAAACTGAACCACACGGCCTCCAGGATACGAGGATAAACTGAACCACACAGCCTCCAGGATACGAGGATAAACTGAACCATACAACCTCCGGGTTACGAGGATAAACTGAACCAATACAATTCTAAAATACCCCAGGCTTCGGGTATAAACCAGCCAATACAGTTCTAAAATACCCCAGGCTTCGGGTATAAACCAGCCAATACAGTTCTAAAAAAAACCCAGGCTTCAGGTATAAACCAGCTAATAAAATTCTAAGATACCCCAGGCTACGGGTCTAAACTGAACCAATACAGTTCTAAATCCAAGACTGAAGATCATAATCATCGACCACAATCATATCTTCAGAATTTTGAATCAGTTTAGTCAGACTAAAGAAGCTCATTATATAGAAGACCTACATAAGATATAACACTTTCATATCATTACTCCATCGGGGGTTTTCTTACTATCGCCATGGCCTTCTTTTACTCTATATGGGGCAATTCAGAGTTAATGATCTCTTATATGTATATAGCTTCATATGAGGATGGTTATGGCATTCTACTGTGTATCATTTTGCGTCAAAACATCTTCGGCTCTCTCTTATGAATGGTTTCACAACGAGGGCATGCGATTGAAGATTATGATCAACTGACCTTCAATACGGATTCCTAAAGTAGAGAAGAGTGCATCAAAGTATCTTTATAAATTCAAATCTTGAATATCTTCAACTTTCTCCTATGAATTGTTTTACAATGAGAGGATGCGATTGAAGACTATGATCAACTGACCTTCAATACGGATTCCTAAAGTAGAGAAGTGTTCATCAAAGTATCTTTATAAATTCAAATCTTGAATATCTTCGACTTTCTCCTATGAATTGTTTTACAATGAAAGCATGTAATTGAAAATTATGATTAACTGGCCTTCGATGTGGATTCCTAAAGCAAGGAGATTTCTTCATCAAGTCCCGATATAATCTCCATGTCGTGAATATAGATTGAATCTTATGTTGTCAAGTTATGTCAGACTTAAAGATACATTCTTGGATTCTTGAAGATAAGTATGAAGCACAACAAGCTTATATATTCACCAAAGCAACGACATGCAAACGAAGATCAGGAAAGTCAAAAGGGAAGTAATCTTGCCGAATACTTATCCTCTTTCAATCCATTTATCACATCTCCTGATTCACTTATCACTTTGTTTGTGACTAACATAATAAAAATCACGTGAATGAATTTTGGATATCCCTTTGTGCCGCCTCTGCTTCAGCCAAAACTTGTGCAGGGCGGGAGCGTTCTGAAGAAACTGCTGCAGTTCTGTAATATGGGCCTCTATATTGTTATGCTTCGCTTCATATTGATCAATAGACGACTGTAAGAAAGCTTTCTGAATGCTAAACTTGAAAAAGTTAAGTTTTGCCTCGCCGTGGCTACGTCTGCCCTGTGAAGTTCTAACTTCGGAAGAAGGGACTGCAACTAGCTACGCTTCTCCTTAATAGAAGGATCAGGCCTGAGATGCTTTGCACAAATGACACGAGCCATCCCTTCCTTGAACCGGTCCACGTGACTGACCATCGAGGAGACGTCAATCGCGAGCCATATAGCATTGTGTTCAAGTGCTTGCAGCCCTTCATCCAGAATACACCATTCGTCTTCGTTCTTCAGAGAATCGGCGATATTCGTCAGAAGACTCTTCAAAAGATTCGCCTTTATTTTCAATAAACCTCGAAGAGAAGAAATGAGTGCTTCAGGCAAAACAACAGGGGTAGGGACACGAATCGGAACCGCTGCTAACAAAATAAGCGATAAACGTCAGTATAAGGAAACCACCATCAGAAAGGAAATAAAGAAAATAGCAAAAATGGATGATACACCAATAACTTCGGGAACACCAACAACAGGAGCCACTAGATGAGGCAGCGAACGCATGCGATACTGGGGTAGGTCCAGTTATTCTCTCGATCAATGGTTCAGGTAATTCTGGAAAAGATAGCACCATAACCTCAAGAATATTGGCATTGAACGTTGGCTTAACGATGGGAGGAACTTCAGCGACGAGCTCGGCTGATGATGGCACAACAGCAGGAGATACATTCATGACAGGTTCAGTTGACAGTGGCTCAATAGAAGGAGGGGCATCCACAATAGGTTCAGTTGATGGTGGCTCAACAATGGAAGGTGCTCTGATGACAGGCTCCGACACGTTTAACTCAATATGAGGATTAGGAGGAAGAACAGATTCAGCCGGTGCATCATCATCCAGATCCATAAAGACGGCTCCAGTGTCCTCCGCAGGGACAGACCTCTCATATATTGGCTCGTTATCATTGCTCTCCCGGGTGTGGCAGTCTTCACTTATGTTGGCCTAAGAGCTTGATTCACCCTCTTCCCTGACCTCATCTGTGTTGACAGTTGGAGCGTCGCTTGTATCCTTGGAGAGTCGTTTTCATTAATGCTCAGCCCTGTGTAATTTCCACATGTCCTTGATCTTCTTACCCCCTCAAGTAATAGGAAGACTAGGGACAGTTCTCACTCGGGGGCCGGCTCGTTCAGACAACACCTTATTACCACTGTCCCCAGGACTAGGACATCTAGGCAAATTCCCTTGGCCCCTTTGACCACTTGTCGATACAATCCTTGCTGAACCACCTTCATCATCATCACCATCATCTTCACCATCTCCATCAGCACCATCATCACCGTCACCACCATCAACATCATTACCTTCGGCATTAACACCTCCATCATCCCCATTATTACCATCATCACCGTCACCAACTTGACCGTAGACCAAGTGATCCTCATCTTTTCAGACTTGAATTTGGCCTGATTTTCTAAATATACTTGCTTGGCACCCTTCCCAACCCTTTTCGGACGACCACGCCTGATAAGCTGAGCAGGTACAGTCGGGCTCGCTTCACCATCTTCAGATCCTACGACCCCGTCCGATCGAAAACCATGCAGGGGAGCGTACCAAGCATCCCATTGCTCTTGTGTACCCTTATTCGGAGGAGGTGGCACGACCTTGTCGCAAAGGATTTTCTTCTACATATCCTTGGACAGCGTCAGGATGCGTTCGGAAAAGCTGAAGGTTTCTGGAGGCATGAACCATTGAGGATTCTGATCAGACGGACGATTGACCCTCTGTGGACCTGCCCGTTTACGCTTTGATGGAGTCAGTGGTTGACCTGAAGGCCCAGCTTGCGAGGGATCACTAGCCATTACGATCTGCAACTGCATGCAAGAAGCTTAGATATAGCTCAGAGCAAAAAAAAAAGGAAAAATACGCGCAGAAAGAAATCGACATTCGCAAAATCCAAAGGGATACAAAGCAGTAGGAAAAGATCTCAGTCCTGCAGCGGCGGAAGAATCCGAGCCTTCAACTCATCCACCTTCGCCTGGACCCGGCCTTCCTTAGAAATCAGGTCCATTAAGTAGGAGATGCATTGCTACACGAAATCGAAGTTCAAGTATTCGGAGTTGGTCCAGTTCCTCGTGATAGAGATGTCGACCGCGAGTCTGTCACGTTCCCTCAAGGCCTCCCTGGCCATTCTCCAGATTCTAGCGCTACGGTCTAGAAACTCGGCCTCCGCCAGCGGGAGAACCCAAGCAAGGAATCGTTCATTCTTCATGTTTTCCTCCTTTAAAGAGTGAAGTCGGCTCAATAAAGCCAGGAAAGAAGCAGCCAAAGGGGGCTCTGCCGCTTCAAGGATTGCCAACTCTTCCGGAAAAGAAGAATCGCCGATGAAGTCAAGGATAACTTCCTTCTGCTCGCCAGAAAGGGAGGCCATGAGGGAGACATTCCGGATAGCCTTCAGAATTGGGCGAGAGTCTGCGCCTAGCCGAGTCAAAGCCTCGGCTACCTCATCATGCTGAGCAGTGAGAGATGACCAAACCTTAGGACGATCGAGGGAGCCAAGAAGCCGCCGCAGACAATCTTGGGCCGCGCACAAAGAAGCACGAGTTACGACCATTGTCTGCCAAAAAACAAAACTGACAAACCGATCTGAGAAACATAGCGACCCGATAAAAAAGAGAAGAAAGAGAAAAGAAGCGCATAAGGCCAGCCACATGAAGTCTAAAAGTCGGAAGACGCATACAAAGGTACGCTCGAAACAGCACTTGAATTAACCATTAGGATCACCCTTTACACTGATGCGATCTAGAAATCTTTCAGGTCTATGAGACCCTACGCCTCCTCAAAATAACCGTCACATATACGCAAATGCGAGGTAGAAGTATATGGGCGCATACCCTTTAAAGATCTAGCACAGCAAGAACTATTAAAGTAGATTTCACAAAATTTCAAAATTCATAAGTCCTATAGACTAGGTGCGTGAGGCTCCACGCACCCCAAAAATC
Source organism: Liriodendron chinense (assembly GCA_003013855.2). Taxonomy (NCBI): domain Eukaryota; kingdom Viridiplantae; phylum Streptophyta; class Magnoliopsida; order Magnoliales; family Magnoliaceae; genus Liriodendron; species Liriodendron chinense. Next base: position 11,929,499 of record ML058484.1, on the reverse strand, counting down.
TGAGAATTCCACCAAAGTTCGAAATTACTGGGTGCGTGAGCCTCCACGCACCCGAAAAGTCATTTTACCTTGAATAAACGGGTGCGTGCGGAATAAAAAGGTGCGTGGGAGAGAATTTTTGGGTGCGATGGCGAATAAATGGGTGCGTGGAGGGCACAGCGAAAACCAGTAAGAAATGATGAAATGACGAGAATAGGCTATCTTCTCTATTTATAATGGGACCCAAAAGGTCCGGTGCGCTGCACCAGACGATCGTGCTTCCGTCACGACCCACCGGAGGGGCATCTGTTGGGGTCCCAAAAGGTAGGGGCCCTTAAAGTAAGCAAAATAGCTTTCGAAAGAATCACTCAAAAGACCTTCTGGTCCGCGTAAAACGGAGAATTACAAAATTCCCTTAGCCAATTTTGGCTGGAATCTCCAGCGGGCCCCGCGAATTACCATGATCAGAACCGTTCGGAATCGGACCCATAACTTCTTTGTAATTTATGATGAATAGTGCAAGTGATTTCACGATCAAACGGGCCCCACAAACCTCCCAAAATTCAAAACCCAAACGGCGGAGTTCCTATTTAGTCTCCACGCACCCATAAATTCGGGTACCCCATGCGCCCGAAAAATCAGCAAAAACGAAAATTCATTTAAAGGCATTTTGGAGTCTCACGCACCCGAAAAATGGCCCACGCACCCTTAAATTCACCAGATTTAAGGAATCTCATTCAAAGGTGTTTTGGTGCCCCACGCACCCCAAAAATGGGTCCACGCACCCTTAAATTCGACCCATTTGATATCCGTCATTTTAGAGGCATTTCGGAGTCCCACGCACGCGAAAAATGCCCCACGCATCCACTAATTCGACTAAAAATCAGCCACTTAATTTAAAGGTGCGTTGAGTCCCACGCACCCGTAAAATAAGTCCCACGCACCAAAAAAATTAGATATTTTCATAAATCATTTCTAGGTGCGTCGGACCTCCGCACGTTAATTAAAAGGTGCGTGGAGTGTATTTTAGGGGTGCGTGGCACATGGCATCCCTTCATTGGGGGAAATTCGGCGTCTTCGGCTATAAATACCCCTTCCAACAATTCATTTCGACGATTCAAAGAAAGAGAGAGAGCTGCCGCCCTTTGGAAATTTGAAATTCCTGCTGGAAACCCTCGTCAGAATACTTTTCCGATCGTCGGAAACCCCTCTCGGTCGCCGGAATACCTTTCCGATCGCCGATATTCTCCACCGCAGGTCTGAATCCTAAAAAAATCATAAGTGTGGCCACGCATCCATAAAATGGTCCCACGCACCCGAAAAATGGCCCACGCATCCATAAATTCAGTCCCACGCATCCATTTATTCAACAACATAAACAAGTCCATCGGACTCCCACGCACCCGAAAAATGGCCCACGCGTCCATAAATTCGGGTCCCACGCGTCCATAAATTCAACGAAACTCAGATTTGCAAATTCGGTCCCACGCACCCGAAAAATGCCCTACGCACCCCTAAATTCATAAAAAATCCGGAACTTCAATTTATAGGTGCGTTGGAGTCCCACACACCCATAAATTAAGTCCCACGCACCCAAAAAATCAGTCAATTACCAAAATGTTCACGGGTGCTCCGGACTCAATTTTAAGTGCTTTCAAGTTTCGTTTGAGCTTATTTTGGGTATTTCGAGCATTCCGGACACAATGGAATGGTCAAACGAACGTTCCGGGATTCCTAAATGAGCAGAATCGCGCATCTTCGAGGCTCGACCTGACTCGACGCGTTGAATGAAATGACTTCTCGAAAAGAAGCCGCCAGCATCCAGAAATATGCAAATATGTCATCATTTATATCTACTGTAAAGCTGTGATCCGATTTGGGTCGAAAGCTAGACAAACGGGACTATGGTTATCACGATAAACCATATCAAAAGTTTCGATTCTCTACAAAGCAATTGGTATGAACTGCCACAACACAACAGTCGATGCCCTACCCATCCAAATAGCATCCGTCGGTTGGGCTGCTCAGGTACACACAACTGCGGATCGGTCTTCCCGAGGTCGCCTGTCCACACATGATAGCTGCAGACCCAGAGTCGTACCCTCTCAGTAAAAACCCTGACACTCTCTGCCCGGATCTCCGGCCAAAACATGGGACATAGACATCTGACTAATACAAAGATGGTTCAGTACATAACAAAACAAATAGGTCTATATGACCATGAACTCAAGACCATAATCCCTAATGATTTAAATTACTTGCTCGATCTATCCGTGCTTTCTTTCTAACATTCCATCTATTGTATATCTACATTCATAGTGGAATCTTGTCGCTTTGTGCAGTGGTTTTCTCCCGCAAGGGTTTCCACGTAAAAATCTTTATGTTGTTTGTGATTTATTTCATTTACATTCATGCTCTCTTAATGCTTTATTTAACTTATCTATGATGCATGCATTCATTTACTTTTGCATTTTAATCAAGGGTGATCATCCATTGATGTAATTAAGGGCTCGTGCCAGATCACGGCTTGGAATGTACAAGATCTCAGGATCTCTGGAATAAAATTTGCCTTGCGATATCTCTTCTTGTGTACCTTTTTGTGAATGCTTGTGATTGTCTATGAATGTTTCCATTACTCAGAACCCCAGAGCAACAAAACACCATTTTCAAGGAAATGTCCTCGTGATACATTTTCTAGTTCCAACAAACTGGCGACTCTGCTGGGGATCGAACCATACCAGGATCTCTAGTTAGGTCTGAGAATAGAAACACTCTAAGATTAATCATTTGCAGACATGAATGTATATACAGGAAAGCTAAAGCGAGGCATAATGTTTCGGCGCCCTCGGGCGCCAAACTGGCGACTCTCAACGGGAACGTTCTTCCCTTCATCTTTAAGGCAATAGACGGTAAATCAAAGGTTTTCAAACCCACAAACTTCCACAAATGCACACTTATTTGTCTTCTTCTTGCTTATTCCTATTATTTTATGTACCGCGATCGATGGGTTCAAGCTCCCGGCCGCGTTTATGAACTGTTCTAACAATTTTCTGCCACCGCAGAATTAGCAAGATATTAACAAAGACAGGAGATATGGCACAGCTCCTGTGTCTTCCTCACCGCAGGGGGATTTAGCTTCCCCCACTTCACCGCAACCGTGACATTCGTTCTCGAATCAGACTGGCAGCTGGTTCGCAAGTGCGAGCAAAATAAAGGATTAAAGAAAGCAGTGACAAGGACCTCATGCAAAAAGAAGAATGTCGTTGAGCCACACTATGTGATCAAGAAACAGTAGCAGTATATTCAAACTAATGAAGTCAATAAAACCAGTAGGATTACGACAACAAAGAGAGCTCAAAGTTTCATCATTATAGTCGATGAATTCCTAGCGCTGTCAAGGATAACCCATTCAGTCGAGAAGAGAACTAAGATTACAACTCGCAAGGCAGATGAAGAAATAACAGGGGCATCCATCACAAAGGTCGTCATGGTAGAGCAGAAACCACAACTAGCACAAGTCGCAATGGTCCAGGTTGTCGAGGAAGAAGAGCCAAGTGACCAGCAAGACGAATCACCAACTATCCAAGAACAGATTGATAAGTTGGCTCAAGCCCAAGAAGACATGACGAGGGAAATGAGAGAAATCAAGGAGATTCTAGCAGCACTAGTTGCGCAAGGGGCAGTTCAAAGCGCCGTTGTGCTTGCTAAATAATCGATGGAGGAATCACAAGGGGCAGTTCAGAGACCTATGGTTGTAGAGCCACAGGTTTGGCCCAGAAATGTCTCATTCGAGCATACTGCTACACTACCATTGCAGATGACGAGAAAAATGTTATCTAAAAAAGTCAAAGGGAAAAGACTAAGACGTGAAATGGGAGAAATGACCGAAGTTGACGAGAGAAAGAACCCTAAGGATCGAAAGCAACCAGGGTTAGGATGTAAGATAGAAATCAAGATATCAAAAGCTCAGGACAAGGGCAAGGGATTCAAGGACCCGCGACGGGCAACGATTGTTGAAAGAAATGGGGCAAACAGATCACACACGTTTGATGCGGATGACTTGGTCCCAATTATGGAACAGTTAATCAAAGAAGGAGAGTTGCAATTACCAGAGCCCATCCGGCCAAATGAAATAGGATGCGTAGGAGACCCTAACTATTGTAAGTATCACCGAATTGTGGGACACGGAACTGAAAACTGTTTCACCCTAAAAGGAAAGATTCAAAGGATGATAAACCAAGGCATTATCGACTTGAGAGTCGAAGAACTTAGGAAGAATCCACCCGAAATGGCTTCAGCAGACACAACTCAAGAAAACACTTACCCCGGGACTTCGTCTCCCGAACTCGAAAAATCATGAATGCTTACAAACAGTTGCAGAAAGCTAGAAGGGAGGCAGGGGTGTACACGCGTTCATGCGTACACCCATTTTATTCATGCACTACATTTTCTATACATTTATGCATCTAATTACGTTGTACCATTGCATGTATAAAATATAAAATGTCAGTGTGGCTTTTCTTGACAACAGGTACCGTAATCAAAAGGGAAATGAAAAGACAAACTCCAAAGGGTTTTCATAAGTACCACAATTTCCACAGCCTCCAGGATATGAGGATAAACTGAACCACACAGCCTCCAGGATACGAGGATAAACTGAACCACACCGCCTCCAAGATACGAGGATAAACTGAACCATACAGCCTCCGGGTTACGAGGATAAACTCGCGAGCAACTTCAGGCTCGCGATCCCCTTCACTCGAGGGGTGACTTGGCCCCGCCTCTCCGCTTCTTGGGGAGTTATCAATGATATCAATAACCGACGGCTCTGGAGGAACCACTGGAGCATCCGTCGTAGACTCAGGAATGGGGTCGCATGGATGCGAACCTCAGGCAGGCTCACCCGACCGACCAGATAGGTGAGATGTACCGGCCATTGTCTTCTTCTGTCTCTTCGAGCTAGTACCCTTTAGGCGGGGCAGCAATCCTCCCTTCTCACCAACGTTCGCCATGGTAACTTCCTCCTGAGATGTCAGTCCGGAAGCAGCAAGTCGTGGGAGTGAGAGACATGACTCGATATTCCTGTCACTAACTGACAGCTTGTAGATTTTAACAATCTTCTAATTAATCCCCCCTTTCAAGCTCGACTTTCCTCCAGTCGGAATACCTGCGAATACGAGCAGAGCTGGGTCAATAGGAGAGTAAGACTACTACGAATTTGCGGCTAAATTAAGATTCACCCACCTTCACCAAAGAAGCGACTCACATTATGGCCCCTGGGGGTGGATCCTACGTCAGATTCCCAATTTTCAGAGGCATAAAACCACTGTTTCCTCCACCCAGGGTAATTCAAAGTTGGTTTCCCCAAAACGTAATTATCTCAGTGCCAGTAGCACACACTACAAGAAATTCCATTTTTACCGACGAATGATTTCGTCGGTAATCAGTAAAATTTCATCGGGAAATCTTTTTCCCGACGAAATAATTCGCGGCTAACATCGTCGCAGAAAGCCCGTCGGTAAAGGTTTTTACCGAAGAAATAATTTTTCGTAGGTAATAATTACACCATTACCGACGAAAATATTCGTCGGCCAAACATATGAATTTTTGTCGGGAATAAAAATGATACGTCGGTGAAAAAACTTTTACCGATGAAATAATTCGTAGGTAAAAACATGTTAAAACTTTTACCGACAAATTATTTCGTCGGTAAAAGTTTTTCCTGTCTCGGTTTCATTTGTTTTCAAAATTCAGGAAAATTCCTGATATACACCTGTAAAAAAACCTATACATTTTTCTCCTATTCACATCCATAAACATACAAATAAACAAAAACTACATCATCCATACAGAAATAATCCATTCCACATCCACAAACAAACAATATTCATCCACACACAAATACATACAAGTTAAAAGTCGTATATTAAAAAAAATAATCAGGAAGATGAAGGCGGAGGTGGCGGGGCATCGGCGCCAAGGCGTGCAGCGAGAGCCTGAAACATCTCCTGCATCCGTCGCTCATGCTCCTGCCGCTCCTGCCGCAACTCCTCGATCCTCCTCTCCTGCTCCTCCCGTCGCCTCTCCTCCTCCTCCCGTCGCCTCTGCTCCTCCTTCCTCTGCCTCTCCAGCTGCTCTCAAATCCCATCGACGATGACCCGTAGCTACTGAACCTCTCTCTCTGCGATGTCAGCTCGGCGTTGAGCGCTCTCACCAGCTACGGATCGGCTGGAGCCAGCTCTAGTTTGTGCCATGAGCTTAGCACCATGGCCAAGCCCACGCACATATCCAGAACGGGTGCCAAGCACCTCGCTCAGGATTTCTGGCTCACTCCGCTAACTACCATCGGGAGTGGGCTGACTGCGTATGGTGTCCATCGCCGCCTGTAATGAAAAGATATGAAATTTCATAAAAAATGACATGAATGACATTATTATCAATCAATGCGCAATTAAATTTTACAAAGTAAAGATTTTTACCCAATACTCACTGGCTCTAGGATAAACCCAAGATCCCTTCGCCTGCCGACAGTGAGTCCCTCTGTAGAGGTCTACTGGTCCAGGCTCCTGGCCGGTGACGGAATCCCGCTGCGCAATCGAAAGGAAAAAAGACTTATAATAAATGCCAATCAAAATAATATATTAACTTAATAATCATCAATAATTTCTTACCATGTCGTAACGATGTCGTACAAATGACTTTGAACCAGCTACGTGGTTCACTTGTAACTTTTCCCTATTCGCAGAATTTATTCTACTCCTCTTCTGAACACATTATACAAAATACATTTCTATTAATTGCGAAATTAATTGCGAATTTAATTGTTACCGTAAGATATCGTATATGTAAATATTACCTGAAAAGCCTCCGACGAAAATCTCTCGCAGAGTATCCGCCAGTCGTCTGTAGTAACATGTGGCGGTGCGGACAGTACGGCCTCATCGTGTGTCCTGCACCGCTTGTACCGCTGGTGCAACTCTCTGCGGTACTCCTTGAACCGCTCTCTAATCATGTCGTCGACGGCATGAGAAATGTAGGGAACATTCAAATCGAATTTAAATTTATCCTGCAGTTTCGTAAATAATAAATTAAGGCAATAAACTTATTAACAATAGGACTTAACCGTAAATGAACTTTCACAAAAGAAAATTTCAATTTACTAAACTTTACCTGAAGGCGCTGACGGATGAGCTGTCGCACATCATCTGTCACGTCAGTCCAACGGGGGGTGGTGGCGGGGATCAGAGATCGGCATAGGACACCGACCTCAGACGTAAACAATCTGGCACTGTCCCCAACAGGTCTAAGGCAGTCCTGTGGAAACTCTACCGCCACCCTACCCTCACGCGTAAGTCGCTCTAAAACTAACCCACGCGTGGGTCCACGTCCTCGTCGGCTGGTAGAAGATGCTGCTGCGAAAAGATATATGTAAGTAACAATATAAACAGAAATCACTAAATAAATGTCTAGACTTACATGCAGTGCCCGGTGTATGCTGAACCGAAGGATCAGATGACTGTGATGCACCGTGCGACGTCGATGCTGTCTGCGTCGCATCACGGGTGGAAGGGGTAGATCCAGTGCGCGAATGACCTGATCTCCCACCTGGTGCCATGACTGAATATATCTGAAATACAAACTTATAAATTTAAACAATGTCAATGCAAGTTTATGAACATCATTGCAGAGTGAATTTGTGCTTATGCTTAGAGAAATGATAAAAATATGATTAGACCATTACACTATAATGCAAGCAGAATATAATAAAACCGTAAACAGAATATAATAAAACCGTAAACAGAATATAAAAGTTGAAAAATCCATTACACATTGTCATTCTATATTAAATACATATATCTCATTGTAATACAAATCAACTTCGGATCAACTATCCGAAATACTCCCTGCGTAAGTTATCGTACGCTGCAGATGTATATGTCAAGTTGTATGAAGCACTCGACATTGTTACAGCTAACATGCCAATCACAATAGGAGAAATCTGATCTCTCGGGACTCCATTCAGATGTGCAAGTGATAATGTCGCATCTTCCATACGAAGTTTTCCGCAGTTATATTCCTCAATCAGGTCCAAAATTTCTTTGAGATTGTATAATCTTTCATCTGAGTCATCGTCTTCCTCCCTACATTTCTCGACCAGACCGGGTATCTCTCTGGCCCTACCAGAAGAATATAGGGCCGGAAAGTCCATCCGCAACAGCTGATGAAGTATGCTGCGTGCTTCCACTACGCTCCAGTTTGTGGAGGACATGATCAGAAAGTGACTTAACTGTAAATGTAGATTATAAACAAGTCAATTCAGAAAAAAAATCATGACTTGTAAAACATATATACATGTAATAATCAAATTAATCGAATTGAAAATTACATGTAAATCTTGTATACATTTAATAATCGTCGTCTGAATCATTATCGCTTAGGACTCTTTCTTCTTCACCATCACTATCGCTGATCAGAATTTCCTCTTCATCGTCTGCAACGTTGTCATCGATGAAAGCACTATCATCTCTAACAATGTCATTTATGATTGAGGCATCAACATGATCAGGTGGCACATCATCTCTATTCAATTGCACCACATCAATATCAACATTTGGATCATTCCCTCTATCCCAAGATGGCATGTCTTCTTGGTATGCTTGTTCAACTGACGACGTTCTATTACTCCCTTCATCGTTATCTTCAACGTCTACTTCGGGAACGTCAAATATGTTCCTGGGCTTTATTTTCTGCACCACGTGCCAAGAGCCGCCTAACTTGGTGTCAGCGAGGTAGAATACTTGTTCGGCTTGGCCGGCTATGATAAATGGGTCATCTTTAAACCACTTCCGAGATAAATTTACGCTCGTGAAGTAATTATCAGTCTGTATTCCCAACTTTTTATTTCCAATGTCCCACCAATCGCATTTAAATAAGTACACCCGCTTTCTCATACAATAACTCAGCTCAATAATATCCGTCAAAACGCCATAAAAATCAATTTCGACCTCCTCATGTGTTCCCTTCATAACCACACCACTATTTTTGTGGTCCTATATTTTCTCACGCTCCTCAGTGTGGAACCGAATCCCGTTTACAATACAACCTGTATATCTAGATACACGTCTATCAGGGCCACACGCTAGTGAGTAGAGCGCATCAGACGCATCCGCAAAGTTGCTAGCGCGCAACATCTTCATCTATCATCACGTACAGAATATAAATGTACGTTTAGGCATTTAAAATTACGTGTATATATTATGCAATACAACAATATTGTAAGTGTGGTGAGATAGAAGGTAAATTAATCTTACATGTTTTGCAAACCATTCTGAAAACAAATCTTGATGCATTCGATCATAATTTGTAGGGTATTGGGACTTCATCTCCTCGATGTGTTCGCTATACACAATTGGTACGTTGTAAGCAAGAAATTTTGAGATTAAAACTGTCTGTAGATATACAATAATTATGTGCGAAGACTTACTCCAAGTACGACTCTATTTCTTCACAGTTATGCAACACATACCACCGCGCCTTCGCTTGATCCCGATGGTCCATATCCTGAAACGTTGGCGATCCTAAAGGATGGACGTTATGTGCGAATACAGATATGAGTCCTTGTTCATGCTCCTGCCCTACATCGGCATTACGATCTTCTCGGTTGAATCTAGTCTCTATGCCACGAAGATACATGGAGCAAAATGTCAGGCACTCATTATCAATGTACGCCTTAGCAATGGATCCCTCTGGACGTGCCTTATTCCTCACATATTGTTTTAATGTGTGAAGGTATCTGTACACAAAATTAATATGTTTAGGACATGAAAACATGGATATACGTAGTTTATGGAATGAATAAAAATTTATGATCATTGTTCTATCACCTTTCGATCGGATACATCCAACGATATTGTACTGGGCCTGCAAGCTTCGCTTCGTGCGGTAAGTGAATCGCTAGGTGTACCATGACATCGAAAAACGCAGGTGGAAAAATTCTTTCAAGTTTGCAAAGGATTACGACAATATCCTTCTCCAGTCGTTTAATAACCTCTACATTCAAAGATTTCGAACACAAATCCTTAAAGAATATCCCCAACTCAATCAGCGTAGCACTGACATCCTTGTTAAGGAATCCACGAATCGCAACCGGTAGTAGGCGTTGCAGAAGGACGTGACAGTCATGACTTTTCATTCCTGTTACCTTACAGTCCATAATGTTTACGCACCAAGAGATATTCGATGCATACCCGTCGGGAAATTTCACCTTGTTCAACCATTCACGTACACGTTTTTTCTCTAGTTTTGTCAATGTGTAGCAGGCTGCTGGTATAGTATATGAATTTCCATGTGGTTGCAAGTGCAACTCTTTCCTTAAACCCATTGCTTGTAAATCCAATCGAGCCTTAAAACTGTCTTTTATTTTCTTCTCTATGTTCATCAATGTTCCAAAGACATTGTCACATATATTCTTCTCAATATGCATGACATCCAAGTTGTGTCGTAATTTCAGATGACTCCAATAAGGCAACTCAAAAAAAATGCTCTTCTTCCTCCAGTTGTACTCCAATACTGTACGTTTTCTCTTCTTCAAGTGCGGTGCCTTACCAAATCTAACTTTTTCAATGTTACTCAACTGTTGTAACACATCTTCTGCAGATAGTTCTTTCGGTGGTGGCCTATGATCTTGTTTGCCATCAAAGATTACCGTCTTCCTGCGCCAACTATGATCCCTCGGAAGGAAGCGACGATGGCCCATATAACACGTTTTCTTACCATGCTTCAATAACAATGAACAAGTCTCAGTACTACATGTAGGACAAGTCAACTTTCCCTTCGTGCTCCACCCAGACAAATTTCCATATGCAGGGAAGTCATTTATTGTCCACAAGACCGCTGCATGCAATCGAAACGTCTGTTCTGCAAAAGTGTCATACGTCTGGACACCTTGACTCCACAACTCGTTTAACTCATCTACTAACGGTCGGAGATACACATCAATGTCATTCCCCGGTGACTTGGGTCCAGGAATAAGCAACGACATCATAAAAATGATTCCTTCATACACAACCAAGGAGGTAAATTGTAGGGCATAAGTATCACTGGCCACATACTGTACGAGCTACTCATATTACCAAATGGATTAAAACCATCACGTGCAAGACCTAGCCGAACATTGCGAGAATCCTCTACAAACCAGTCATATTGCTTATCAAAATGTTGCCAGGCTTCAGAGTCAGCGGGATGCCTCAATGTATTATCATCATGAAGGCGTTTCTCCTTATGCCACCTCATATCTTCAGCCATCTTGCTCGACGTAAACAATCTTTGTAATCTGGGTTTCAATGGAAAGTACCTTAACACCTTTTGTGGAATTTTCTTACGCTTAGCTTCGTCATATTTCCACCTAGACTCTCCACATTGTGGACACTCCTCAACATTTTCATGTTCTTTCCAATACAATACACAATCATTTATACATGCATGTATGAGGATGTAACCAAGGCCCAAGTCTCGCATTAACGATTTTGCCTCGTAATGAGACTTAGGCAATGTCTCACCTTCAGGTAATACTTCTTTCAACAAGCCAAGTAACATGTCGAACGATTTGTTACTCCAACGATTTATTGTCTTTAAATGAAGTAACCTTGTAAGGAAATTCAACTTGGAAAAGTTCCGACACCCCGGATAGAGTGGACGTTGCGCATCCCTCAACAACCTACTAAACTTTTTTGATTCGGCATCACCTATAGGAGGAATATCCTGGCTAGTACTTGTCGCTGCAAAATCAGTATCCGCAATTGTTCCCCTTAACACATCCCCAATGATATCTTGCATATCGTCAACATCTTCATCCTCGTCATTACGCACAATTGGGTCAGCAAGGACTTCAGTGGCCTCAACTCTTTGGTGGAAGTCTTCACCATGATGAATCCACCAAGTGTAACCCTGGTCAATCCCAACTATGAACAAATCATCTTCCACTTTGTCCAATGTCTTGTGAATCATGTTCTTGCATTTTCGGCATGGACACCTAATTCTATTACCTGAATCTGCCCGATCTCTCGCAAATTCCATGAACTCCTTAACACCTTCTTTATACTCTGGGCCAAACCGATTCTTAGCTTGCATCCAACTCTTATCCATATCTACAATGCAAATATTAGAGTCAGGTTTAGTTTAGGTGACATGAGTTTAGGATTAGGTTTAGTCATAGGTTGAGATTTTCGAGTTCGAGATCGGGTTTAGGGTTAGGTTGCCAAGTTTGGGTCTAAGTTTAGGCTAGGTGAATGGATTTAGGAATAGGTGTAGGTTTAGTTTAGGTGACATGAGTTTAGGATTAGGTTTAGTCATAGGTTGAGATTTTCGAGTTCGAGATCGGGTTTAGGGTTAGGTTGCCGAGTTTGGGTCTAAGTTTAGGCTAGGTGAATGGATTTAGGAATAGGTGTAGGTTTAGTTTAGGTGACATGAGTTTAGGATTAGGTTTAGGGCATAGGTTTGGATTTGCGGGTTCAGGATCGGGTTTAGGGTTAGGTTGTCGAGTTTGGGTCTAAGTTTAGGCTAGGTGAATGGATTTAGGAATAGGTGTAGGTTTAGTTTAGGTGACATGAGTTTAGGATTAGGTTTAGTCATAGGTTGAGATTTTCGAGTTCGAGATCGGGTTTAGGGTTAGGTTGCCGAGTTTGGGTCTAAGTTTAGGCTAGGTGAATGGATTTAGGAATAGGTGTAGGTTTAGTTTAGGTGACATGAGTTTAGGATTAGGTTTAGGGCATAGGTTTGGATTTGCGGGTTCAGGATCGGGTTTAGGGTTAGGTTGTCGAGTTTGGGTCTAAGTTTAGGCTAGGTGAATGGATTTAGGAATAGGTGTAGGTTTAGTTTAGGTGACATGAGTTTAGGATTAGGTTTAGGGCATAGGTTTGGATTTGCGGGTTCGGGATCGGGTTTAGGGTTAGGTTGCCGAGTTTGGGTCTAAGTTTAGGCTAGGTGAATGGATTTAGGAATAGGTGTAGGTTTAGGTTAGATGACATGAGTTTAGGATTAGGTTTAGGGCATAGGTTTGGATTTGCGGGTTCGGGATCGGGTTTCGGGTTTGGTTCTCGTGTTTGGGTCAAAGTTTAGGCTAGGTGAATGGATTTAGGAATAGGTGTAGGTTTAGTTTAGGTGACATGAGTTTAGGATTAGGTTTAGCGCATAGGTTTAGATTTGCAGGTTCGAGATCGGGTTTCGGGTTTGGTTCTCGTGTTTGGGTCAAGGTTTAGGTTAGGTGAATGGATTTAGGAATAGGTGTAGGTTTAGGTTAGATGACATGAGTTTAGGATTAGGTTTAGGGCATAGGTTTGGATTTGCGGGTTCGGGATCGGGTTTCGGGTTTGGTTCTCGTGTTTGGGTCAAGGTTTAGGTTAGGTGAATGGATTTAGGAATAGGTGTAGGTTTAGGTTAGATGACATGAGTTTAGGATTAGGTTTAGGGCATAGGTTTGGATTTGCGGGTTCGGGATCGGGTTTCGGGTTTGGTTCTCGTGTTTGGGTCAAGGTTTAGGTTAGGTGAATGGATTTAGGAATAGGTGTAGGTTTAGGTTAGATGACATGAGTTTAGGATTAGGTTTAGGGCATAGGTTTGGATTTGCGGGTTCGGGATCGAGTTTCGGGTTTGGTTCTCGTGTTTGGGTCAAGGTTTAAGTTAGGTGAATGGATTTAGGAATAGGTGTAGGTTTAGGTTAGATAACATGAGTTTAGGATTAGGTTTAGGGCATAGGTTTGGATTTGCGGGTTCGGGATCAAGTTTCGGGTTTGGTTCTCGTGTTTGGGTCAAGGTTTAGGTTAGGTGAATGGATTTAGGAATAAGTGTAGGTTTAGGTTAGATGACATGAGTTTAGGATTAGGTTTAGGGCATAGGTTTGGATTTTTGGGTACGGGATCGGGTTTAGGGTCGCATTTTCGTGTTTGGGTCAAGGTTTAGGTTAGGTGAATGGATTTAGGAATAGGTGTAGGTTTAGGTTAGATGACATGAGTTTAGGATTAGGTTTAGGGCATAAGTTTGGATTTTTGGGTACGGGATCGGGTTTAGGGTCGCATTTTCGTGTTTGGGTCAAGGTTTAGGTTAGGTGAATGGATTTAGGAATAGGTGTAGGTTTAGGTTAGATGACATGAGTTTAGGATTAGGTTTAGGGCATAGGTTTGGATTTTTGGGTACGGGATCGGGTTTAGGGTCGTATTTTCGTGTTTGGGTCAAGGTTTAGGTTAGGTGAATGGATTTAGGAATAGGTGTAGGTTTAGGTTAGATGACATGAGTTTAGGATTAGGTTTAGGGCATAGGTTTGGATTTGCGGGTTCGGGATCGGGTTTCGAGTTTGGTTCTCGTGTTTGGGTCTAGGTTTAGGTTAGGTGAATAGATTTAGGAATAGGTGTAGGTTTAGGTTAGGTGACATGAGATTAGGTTTAGGGCATAGGTTTGGATTTGCGGGTTCGGGATCGGGTTTAGGGTCGCATTTTCGTAGCTTATAGGGTCTAGGTTTAGAGTTAGATGAATTGAGTTTAGGTTTCGGTTTAGCTATAGCTTATAGGTTTTAGTTTTAGGTTTATGGTTTCGGGTTTAGGGTGTAGGTCTTGGAGACTCAAGCAACTTAAAGATAGCTCCGACGCACATCCGGGTCTGCTCCACACAAAGCAAGCCTGTCCAAATGGCCAAGCCACCCATATTGCTGTCCATAGGAAATGGACAGCTTCATCATGGTCATAACAGCGATTCCCACCTTCCAGGGACCCCCGCTCAACAACCGGATAGCTCCGACGTACATCCGGGTCTGCTCCATTAATTTCGAGCTAATACATAAACACAGGCCTGTCCAAATGGCCAGGCCACCCATATTGCTGTCCATAGGAAATGGACAGCTTCATCATCATGGTCATAACAGTGGTTCCCACCTTCCAGGGACCCCCGCTCAACACCCGGATAGCTCCGACGCACATCCGGGTCTGCTCCATTAATTTCGAGCTAATACATAAACACGGGCCTGTCCAAATGGCTAGGCCACCCATATTGCTGTCCATAGGAAATGGACAGCTTCATCATCATGGTCATAACAGCGGTTCCCACCTTCCAGGGACCCCCGCTCAACTCCCGGATAGCTCCGACGCAAATCCGGGTCTGCTCCATTAATTTCGAGCTAATACATAAACACGGGCCTGTCCAAATGGCCAGGCCACCCATATTGCTGTCCATAGTAAATGGACAGCTTCATCATCATAGTCATAACAGCGGTTCCCACCTTCCAGGGACCCCCGCTCAACACCCGGATAGCTCCGACGCACATCCGGGTCTGCTCCATTAATTTCGAGCTAATACATAAACACGGGCCTGTCCAAATGGCCAGGCCACCCATATTGCTGTCCATAGGAAATGGACAGCTTCATCATCATGGTCATAACAGCGGTTCCCACCTTCCAGGGACCCCCGCTCAACATCAACATCAATCAACTACTCTTAATCACAAGTATCATGTTCGTCATCTAATTTGCCACTAAATGATAATATAATAAAATCAGTCGCCCATCCAAGGATGGATAGATTGAAATGCTATCATTATTTCCATTTAAATGCCCAAGCCTAAATTTCGACAGCATCTCCCCCTATCTCTCCAGATATATTTATCTTACATTTAATTTCCACGTCAACTATCCACACATTGTGTGGATTAAATTGACAATGGAATTAAACATAAGAAACATATCCAGAGAGAATAGGAGAGTTACCGCACGAAACTAATGACAGAGCATGTAAATGACAAACAACGATAACATTCCAATCTATCTAACCTTGGACTGTCCAACAGGACAATTTGGCAGATTTCTATACCTCCAAAACACACTTTATCTATGCTCGGCAATATAGAAATCTCCAAATGGGCTAACTGATTCTATTATACTACCATTTGTGGACAAAAAATAACTATTAATAATAAGCCAAATACATCCACAACATACATCCACATAAATCAACCACGGGTAGCTCCGACGCACATCCCGGGTTTGCTCCATCAATTCTAAATACACAAGCACATGAAAATGACAGAATCATCAACACCATGAATCAAGTCTAATCAAATACCTAATGACTGCTACTTTCTCAACAAATAAGTATGTATGGGGCCCACCATGGGAATCGGATTGCGTGCGGAGTAACTCTGCACGCTCTTATCATGTAGAGTAAATTCAGTTGGGCCCACCTAGAATGTATGTGATTTATCTATTCCGTCCTTATGTTTTTTCAGCTCATTTTAGTGGTTGAGCCCAAAATTTAAGCATATCCAAATCTCAAGTGGACCATGCCATGGGAAACCGTGGGAATAATGATTTCCACCATTCCCAGGACCTACAGTGATCATTATTTGTCATCCAACCTGTTCATAAGATCACATGGATATGGATGAAGGGAAAACACAAATATCAGCTTGATCCAAAACTTCTGTGTCCTCTAAGAATTTTTCAATGATAGACATTCAGTTCACACTTGTGCTGTGGTCCACTTTAGATTTTGATATGCTTCATTTTTGGGCACCAGCGGTTCCCATCTTCGGGGGCCCCACAGCCAGTGGACAGCGACGGTGGGCCTCACAGCCAGTGGACAGCGACCGTGGGCCCCACAATTACGTATTTCATTTTTTTTAATTTGTAAAACAAAATTTTGGATTTTAAATTTTTAAATCCCTAATTAGGGATTTTAATATTGAAATCCCTAATTAGGGGTTTTAATTTCGAAATCCCTAATTAGGAATTTAATAAATCAGTGGGCCCCACCAAATTGTAGACAGCTAAGGTGGACCCCACATGCAATGGACGATGGAAACCGACGGTGGGACCCACATGCAATGGACAATAGAAAGCGACGGTGGGACCCACCAACATGCATTGGACAGCGATGGTGGGACCCACATGCATTGGATTTTGGGAGTGGGCCCCACAATCAACAACGAGGAGAGAGGGAGAGAGGGGAAATGGAGCAAGAAGGAAGGGGGAGAGGGTTACCGGAGGAGGCGGCGGCGTACGGAGGTCGGTGGAGGCGAGTGGCGACCGGCCAC
Organism: Liriodendron chinense; assembly: GCA_003013855.2. NCBI lineage: Eukaryota > Viridiplantae > Streptophyta > Magnoliopsida > Magnoliales > Magnoliaceae > Liriodendron > Liriodendron chinense. Next base: position 11,912,446 of record ML058484.1, on the reverse strand, counting down.
AGTGGTCGGCTGGGGGGGGTGGTCGGCTGAGGCGGTGGGCCGCCAGTGATGTTGACGGCCGGCGATCGGAGCTAAGGGAGAGCCGAGATGGGTGGACCGGCAGCGCGCACGCGAGAGAGAGAGAGAGAGAGAGAGAGAGAGAGAGAGACAGAGCGAGAGTGAGAGAGATGGAGAGAAATGAGGGAGGCCCGATCGGGTAAGTGAAATAAAAGACTTTTACCGACGAAAATTTTCGTCGGTAAAAGCAATATTTTTCGTCGGTAAAAGTCATCTTTTTCACTGGGTGGGAATCAAATATTATTACCAACAGGCAATAATCGTCGGGAAAAATGACTTTTGCCGACGAAAACTTTCGTCGGTAAAAGTCCTCTTCCTTAACTTACGCATATGCCACACATTATTACCGACAGACAATAATCGTCGCCAAAAAAAGACTTTTACCGACGAAAATATTCGTCGGTAAAAGCCAAATTTCTTACTTTATTTTTTCGCGACGGGTAGTTTCGTCGGTAATAAACTTTTTACCGACGAAATCATGATTTCGTCGGTAAAAGTGTGTATTGGAATGTATTTTACCGACGATTACTTTATTTTGTCGGGGAAATGGCTTTTTACCGACGAAAATAATTTCGTCGGTAATACTTTCGTCGGTAAAACACCGTTTTCTTGTAGTGACAGATAATACCAACCCTCACTGGAAGGAGCCTTCTTGAGTTGGAACATTCTAAAGAACTCTTTGGCAATTAAATCTTCGTTTCCGACTTGTTTCCAGAGAACGAAAGCACTCAGAACAACCCTCCAGCCATTTACAATGAGTTATCCAGGGGCAATTTTGTAAATACGAAGTACGTTTCGGATAAAGGGGTGAAGGGGAAGACGCACACCAAGAATAAAAAAGTAATCGTATAGGGCCACACAACCCGGAGGTGGGGAATTTGGAGTCTCTTCCTCTCTAGGTAACCGGAGAATGACAGAGTCAAGGATCCAGTATCTTTCCCGTAACTCAGTTAATCGTTCCTCCGTCATTATCGAAGGATACCCGGACGCAGAGTATCTCCCCGCAAGGACTCTCGAGTTGTTCGAAGAAGAAGAATCCGGAGTTGCCTTCCCCAAAGGGATAGCCTCATCATCGGAATCTCTCACCATTGCCGTTTAAAGAAGAGAACAAGGAAAGGAGAATACCTCAAAAGAAAAAAATGTAAGTTACGTCAGAGAGAGGTAGGGACACCAGAGGGAGACAGAAATAGGGAGAGAAGAAGAACTTTTGAAATCCTCCGATGAAACTTCGAAATGAAGAAATCTCCCAGGCTTCGTATATCTATAAGCAATCATTCCTTCAAGATTTGGGCGACACGCGGCGACCATTCATTTGGCACGACAGTCGAACGGACACGATCATTAATTTGGAGACACGTGGCAGGCGCCGCTTCATTTCCTCCCAACCAAAAAGTTGCGGAAAGCTGGCGCTCATAAATGAGGGCTCAATCATGTACGGCTTCTCTTCCAAAAAACGCATTAGGCGGTTACATGTACAAACAAGTAAGTCCTTCGCTTAGACTCCTCAACGCCAAGGACTTGGGGGGTATCTGTTATAGGATAAAGTTGGTCGTCGAAGAGGTTTAAAACCCAAGACCGGCGAGCGCCTTTCGATTCTTTAAAGGCACGACCCAATCATTCGACCAATGAGCCCTTATGGTCGCAGCTCGCATACCCCGTAGATGCGTCCGTACATACTCCCGAATATGCGAGTAGGCCTGGTCGTTGGTCGTCGGGTGGGGATACCCTCGTTACCCGAGCAGCTCTGCTCCCTGGTCATTAAACTAGGATATTCTCAAATCTGAGAAGCCCTAGTCTCTGGTCGTTCGCTGGAGACGTCCCTCGTCTCATAGTACCAGCAGCCCGTATAGGCCAGCTTTGGCTTGTTTCTATTCATAGTTTCGGACCACGGGGGGTCTCCATCGAGGAACGTAATTAGCTAGACGTCTAGAGTGGTTATACCATCTTCTTATCTAAGGATTAACAGTATAAGCTCCTTATCCCCCCAAATCAGCAGTAATCTTAATAGCTTGCGTAGCAAACTGGATCACCGGATCTGTATAAATAGATGGTCCCGCAGATGATAAAGGTATGCAATCTCTAAACCTACATTTCACACTTCATCTTACTATCAAGTCACCTCTAACTTAAGCTTCGGAGGGCCAACGGCCAAGCGCCGGCTACCCTTAGCTTTCTTCTTTGGCTTTCAGGTCTAGAGGGGAGCTCGCTTGAAGGAGGGTGAACGTTTTGAGGAGCCTGTTACTAGAATCAGACGTTAACAACCGTGATGTGGGTAAGCAAGTAAAAGGTCCTTGAATATCTCCCAACATTGGAAAAATGTTTCATCTTCTTTTTGAGAGAAATTTATAATGGCACATCTTAATGTGTTTGTTTTATGTATCGAAATTTTTTTAAGGAACTCCCAGGTCAATTCAGCTCATGTGCCTATGGATCTCGGCCTTAAAGAATGAAATCATGCTTTGGCCTTTTCTTTTAAAGAGAATGGGAACAACTTCAATTTCAAAACATCTTGCGTAACACTATTATGTTGCAAAGTTGCCACCACTTTATCAAATTCCTTTAAATGTAAGTGTAAGCTATCAAAGTCTAGCCCGTGGAATTTAGGAAGTAGTTGAATCATTCCAGGCTTAACATCCACGTTTCTTGCATTGAGTGAAAAAATCATGTAAGAAGGTTGTAGTCCGGGTTGGTTATAAATAATCACGCAACGTTCTAACTGGAAGAGCATTATGCACTTTGATTTTTACTTTGTCCTCTTGATGAATTAGGTTTGGAGGATTTTTTTTTTTTTTTTTTTTTTTTTTTACAGCCATACTTCTAGAACTCTCAGATATTTTCTAACTTTTAAGCAAATTGGGAGTCCTTCAACTAAACTTCATTTGCTTAAGAGACACAAAGTGTGGTCACATTCCCACCTAGGCATATACCACACAAAAAATAATAAGAAAAACCTAACTAGAAAATCTGAAACTAGAAAAGAAAATTCAAAAATTAAAAAGATTTAAGTTTGAAAGATAGTATCAGATTACTGAAACTAGGTTAATGAAGTCTTACAAAACAAATAATAAAAAACTATCAGTATAAAATCTAAGAAAACCTAATTACAGAAATAGTAAAACCTATCCTAACCTATGTTAATCCTAAGATTCAGAACCGAGCAGTGGCGCCAAAAACTTATTAAGTAACCCCAACTGTAAGGCCGCGATGTAGTAGTAACCCAATGAGACCGAGATCGTTCCACGGGAATTATGAGAAAGATAATAATATTTCAAACCAATCTAAACTATCTAAATTGGGATTAAACAATGGATGAATGATTTCATAAACATATTGAAAGTAAAAGAAATTCAAAATTAAAGACACTAGAGTGCCAAGGATCCACTTGGAATCAATTTACAATGACAGTCCGTTCATTCAAGCATATAACTCAATTGGAATCGAAGTCCTATCCTATCCAATCAGATGATAAATTCAGTTAAATCATATTCACAAATCCAAAATAAAATTTAAACTTTCAGAAGAGTAGTTCTAATTTAACATAGAGAGCTTAAACTAATGGAGAACTTCAAAGCATTCATCGTATCCGAAAATCACGATGAATCTAGGGTTTCCATCATCTAACTCATTAAACTAGTATGGTCAATCTTAGAAACTCATAAGCATCCCATCTAACCTTAATCATAAGAGATCTTTAAAATTATCTAAAACTATCAACTTTATTCAAACTACTCTCTAAAAAATTCAACATTAAAACCATTGTTCTTGAAATAAATGAATTAATACATCATAAATGACTACAAGTTTCACCTCTTAGCCCTAGCTAAGAGTTTTAGCTAACCAAAGACATAATTAAACTAAAAACTTTTAGAAAAACTACAGGTAGAAAACCCAAAAAAAATTGAAGTAGAAGCTCCGCTTCAAATTTTCTTTACTCAGCTTTTAGGACTCCTTTGGGATTTATTAGAAGCCCAAAAGACCCATCTATTTATAGGAAAAATCGAGCACCGACTTTTGAATTGCTTAAAATTTTTACATCGACATTGACCGTCGGCAGGTCAACCATGGGCATCAACGATCGACGGCCTTCAGATAACCAACATAACTGATTTTCAAAAGCCTTCGAGTCTTGTCGGCTAGCCGAAAACGTCCAAAATAGTCCGACAAGTTTTTTCTTCATATCTTCAGATTTTGGGAAATTCGATGTCAATCGACCAATCCTATCAGCCAGCCGATAACCTCCAAAAGTACTGTCCAGCAGCCTTAACTCCCAAAATTTTGATTTTTTTTAGCATAAATAGGCCGATTAACAGTTGACATTGACCAACTAAACCTGAGTGTCGACTGACCAATTAGGACAATCGACTTGTCAAAAATTACAATTTCTTCCTGAACTTCGGTTCTTCAGTTTCATTCTTCGGTAGCTTGATTCCTCCATTCATTGACATGTTTGAGGCTTGTCTTTTCAACATCCTAGATTATCCCTTTTAACATTAAATTTTTGGGTTCTCTCTCTCTTACCTGCTAACATAGAAACATACATAAGTCAGTTATTTTAAGCACATAATCCATGTAACCATACTATGAAATTGGGGATACAAATGCACAATTCAAAGCTCAACAAGCGTCCGACTTACAAAAGAAAGAAAACTTAGCTTGTGTGAGACACATCCTTGATATAGTACTCTATGGAGTATATTTAACTATGTACATGCCACACCTGCAGGCCCACCTAAAACCCATCAATGTGATCCAACCATCCATTTCGTTGCTATGGCAACCAATGCAATATGTGGGCCATAAATTCTAATAATGGCTTTATCAAAAATAAAGATCTGTCATAGCTTAATTAAAAATTGAATTTTCTAAATTTAAATTCCATTGCATCTTTGTTAAAAATCCAACCGTGACAATTGTCATGGTTTCATATCATTAGTCTCGAAGAACCTAGTTATACAAGGTACATCTCATTATTCCATTATAAATATCTAATAAAGGTTTGAGCTTAACAACAATTTTTTTTATTTACTATGATAATTTGCCTCAAATAAGCCATCGTTGTTTACGCTTGGATTTACAGCATTTCCGATATTGACAATGACAAGGAGCCTTAATAGTAAAGCCTTAAACTCTCTTGGATACACTTGTACCATTTTAGCATGTAAAAATTGTGGGGCCTACCATGATGTATTGAGCTGACTCAGCCAGGAACTCAACAACACCAAAACTTTTTAATTCAAAAAGAATAGAAATAACTTTTTTGGAGAAGAGAATGATTTTCGTGTTTTAGACTGGAATATAGAGAGTCCTTATATAGACAAGGAAATGACGCCTTAATCACCCTTTTTGAAAGGGTCACTGTTTCAAAATGAAAATGCGCAAGTATGAGTACACTAGCACGAAATAAGGTCCTGCGAGTACCCACACACTTGCACTCACACCTGCGGCCACATCCAATTGCGACGTGCACATGGACACACCTGGACTCGGCTTGACTCACTTGTGTGTTTTTAATGACATAGATTAGAGCTATTAATGTTACGGCATAACCCCTATGGGACCAAATTCACATGCCCCTCAATAGAACTTAAGCCCCAAGGCAAAAATTCTATCTTATATGCATGAAATGTTTCTGGAGCAAATACGTTGTGTGACTAAACCCACACCACAAAACCAACACAAAATTGCAAATTTTAAAGGGAAATCAAAATATTTAATTTTTTTAAAATTTTGAAAAAAAAAAAAATACAACAAGGTTTCCCCGTTAACGTGATCTAGATTTCAACACTTGCATAATGCAACCTACGTAAATGTTACCTGCTAAATGAACCGTCTAATCCAGATCATGTTATGCTCAAGATTGGAAAGATTGATCCAACACGATTTATTCCATGACTTTTGTTGAGCTAGGTGAGGCTGGCCCAAAAATTTGACATCCCTTCATCTATAGTTTACACGCACATGGTTGAAATTTTGGATGCCTTATGTCGATAACACATGCGCACGTGACATTTATTCATCTACTGGCATTGAATATTAAAATGTGGGAAATGATCTTGTCCATATATAGACTATATACTCAAGATCAGTGTATAAGCCACCTACTGTTCATCTAATACATGTGCCCATCAATTTGTACATGTCAAGATACAGTGGGCCACATCTTCAAATGGCTCAAAGTCTATAAAATCCAGCCAATAGAGATTATAAAAAATGCGGTTAACTTTTCAACGGTCATCAGGAGTAATTGGCACGCATACATAAAAGAAAATCAACGGGCTACCTTAACCTCTCGATCGATTGGTGTAAAATTTAGAATACCATTCATCCAAAAGATGGTCACCAATCAGACGGTCTGGATCAAGGTGCAGGTGAACGGATTGAATGGTAGATTATGTTGGATCATGCTGATGCACCAATATTCCGTACACATGGTTTCAGTGTGAGTCAATCCGGACCGAGGACTACTCAAATCACGGGCCCCACCGTTGATGCCCCGCCTTTTGTTTTTTCTTCCAATTGACCCCGCAGCCCGTCACTGTCAAGAAATGATAAAGGGTATTTAGGGCATGAGCCAAAATATCTAATTACATTCTCTCCTGTTTTTTTCATCCACCACTCCCACAATCATGTATAAATAAGGCTCCTCACAACACCTCATTTTCATCACAACCAAAGCCTTCTTAGCTCTCTTTCAATAAAATTTCCAAGTTCTCTCTCTCTCTCTCTCTCTCTCTCTCTCTCTCTCTCTCTCTCTCTCAAGGATGGAACAGGTGAGGAGATTGACGGGCCAGAATGGGTTGGTGATCTTCAGCAACAGCTCATGTTGCATGTGCCACTCCATCAAGAGACTCTTCTCTGAGTTTGGGGCCCATGCAACTGTTTATGAGCTCGACCAGGAATCCAATGGAAAAGAAATAGAGGAGGCGTTGGTCAGTCTAATAGGTCGTAGGCCACCTCTACCGGCTGTGTTCATAGGCGGTCAGCTGGTTGGCTCTACCAACGAGGTGATGTCTCTTCAGCTTAAGCGTGACCCCACTAATCAGGGAAGTAAGAGCCATCTGATAATGCTCCTCAAAAGAGCAGGAGTCATCTCACTGTAATGCAATACAAATTCTGCTCTGATATCATATATTAAAAAAAAAAAATAAGTTACACAGACAATAGAGTTTCTCGTATATTAATTTCTTGAGGAATTATGTCGTTTTGGGTCTTAGTTATATGCATTGAAGTTAAGTCTTAAGTTGAGGGCGTTGGAGGAGAGAAATGTTTCTTTGGAATGTTATAGAGGTGTTTTAAATGGGAAATATAATATTTTCTTTCTTTCTTTGTGTACGTCTTTGCATTTTAAGCTGTAAGTGATGAAATTTTCTATCCAGTTGGTCCTCAAGGAGATAAAGGAAAACCAAGAAGAATACAAGGAAAATGGTCCTACTTGAAACACCCATATGAAACCATGGGTGAGTTTTATTCTCTTTGGATTTATAGATGGGAAGTTGGTCCTGTACTTGATGTTACTTTCTATGCGGTGGGATGAAACGGGGCCCACTTCATATGAAACCATGGATGGACCATTGGACAAAGCTCCCATTCATAACAATAAAAAAATGTTAACAGTCCATGCTAAAGAATGGTGGCCACTTACAGGCAATGAAGATCTGTAGCCAATGCAATCTTTTCAATGTGGCCCGCCTATAATAGAGCCCGATGAATGACCTAGATGATGCAAGGAAGAGTGTAAAACACTAGGAGGAAGATTACCATGTTCCCCAGAGTAAACAAAACCTTGAACCTATACGAAGTGAATTCTCGAGTCTACGAGAAAACAGAGAGAAAATTAAGATATTTTATTGAATAAATGAATTTGGAATGCTTGATTATATCACTTATATGAAAGACCCAAAATCCTAATAGAAATTTTCATCCAAATATAATAGAAATTATCTGAAATTACAAAAAATATTAAAATAGAAATCTTAATTCGAATAGAATAGAAATTATCTAAATACTCTTGGCTTAATTATGAGCGACTTCTAAAAGGACAAAAATTCTAAAACTGCAAGAAAAGGGGATACAATAAAAATGAAATTTTCTAAAAATAGTGAATTTTCCTAAAATCGCAATGTTGAACCAAAGGAGTGCGTTTTCTGGTGAAACAGATGAACTCGTCCATCATAGCTGGCCAGTTAACCCCAAAATCATTGTTATATCAAGATCGATAAGTGTTGCATTTTGTGATGATGTCTGGATTAAAAGTTACGATTGATTTATGATCCACACTTTTAATGGCAATTTCTCTCCACCCTGAATGATTTTCTTCGATTAAGGCATGCTTAGGGCTCAGTCATGTCATGCCCTACATAGGACTAGGCGTGGATCTAACGGACTACTTTTACTTTCATTTGAGCTTCTTTTAGTTCAACTATGCCAAGAATGAATTTGTAGCCCACTCTACATCACTGGTTCACCATATGTTGAGGGCTAACAATGGTAGAGCAACAATGGCAAGCAATGCTTGAAAAAGTTTTTGACTATGACTTTACAATTCCAACATCATAACATGATGTGAAATCTAGCATTGCATGTGGGTCCAGCGTGGTAGACCCCACCTAGCAATGAAATTATTAAACCTATTGTGCAGGATGCCTTGCATTTTGCATATGTAGAGTTCATGGTCGACTGGAACTCATTGTGATGTTCACAGTTGATTGGAGAATTTCGTAGTCGACTATGACTCACTGTGAAGTTCACAGTCGACCGACAATTGACCATGGTGCGATAGTCGGTGTTACACGAATTTGCACAAATAAGGGTATTTACGCCTAATTTCGAATTAGGGCTTGAATGATTACATTTTTTCCCTGAAGGTAAGAGCTTATAAGGTGAGAGGGTTTCCAATATTTGTGATGGCTTGGAAGGGTTTTCCAATGGTACTTGTATTGCAAGGGGAGATCGAGTACATTTGTAATTGAAGAAGGTGAGTCTATACGTACAACTCTAAGGTCTTGATTATAGTAGATCTCTGTCGCTTTGTGTCGTGGTTTTTCCCACAAAGGTTTTTCAATCTTGCGTATTATAGTTATTTGCTTGATTGTTTAGTTATTCTATTATATTGTTATTGTTCCATCTTCGTTGTACATGCTTCCACAAAGCGCATGAAGTGATGGTATGTTAGATCTGAATTTCTAATACCTAGGGTTGATTTGAGTTTTGGTTGAGGGGGGGGTTCTGAATCCCAACAAAACCAACGGTAAAAAATGATTTTTGGGCTTAAGGCTTATCTGACCTAATTCCTAAGCATCCCTATGTGATGCAAGATCCATCCCCACGTGTGCGCCATACATACCTCCTTTGATCTAGACCGTCCACCTAGTGGATCCAACCTATTGAAGCAACGATTTACATTGAACGGTCAGAAGTCCCTCAGGCAGATGTTTACTGACCAATCAGAACAATCCTTTGGGCCATGGCCAATCCAATACATCATTTGGTGACGAATAACAGATGATGCATTATGTAGCATCGTTTTTTTTTTTAAAACAACAAATCACGTTGCGGACAAACGTCGAAAGCATAAAAATCTTAAAGGACGGTGATCAAATATACCAAAAGTGGATGGTAAAAAGCTTCCACCGCCCACATACAGCTGTTGTATTATGTGTATTTGACATCTGACCGATCGAAAATTTTAACCCACCTTAAAGATCATTAAGCACAAAAGATCAGACCAATCCACTCACCAAGTGGTCCACATCGTGGCCATCCATTCTTTTCTAAGTTGTGCCTAAATGATGGGCAGATCAGCCTATTTTTGGGTATAGTGATCTTCAGGGGCCTCAATCTTTTCAATGGCTCAGATTACCTATACATGTGGCATTTATCATACATTAGTGTGTATATTATCATTCCTCCACGTGAAAATCAAGCTTTAGTGTTTCTAAGAATATTTAGATTTTGTAGTTAGTTGTGATAATTCTTCGGCGGTGCGTTCTCATTTTCAGATACGTTGAGTGCTCATCAAGCGAATTAGAATTTTTTTAGGGAAGTCCTTTGATCCTAAACCGTACACTTTTCATTTATGGATAAGACGAACAAGTTCATCAGATGTGACCTCCAAAGGAGAGACGTGGTTTAGCTACTGACAGCTTCAGCAGCAGATTCGCTGCCGAAGTGACGTCGACAAGTTCTGTGGGCCCCACCATGATGTATGTGTCATATCCACACTGTCCATCCATTTGGAGAGATCATTTCAGTGCATGAGCCAAGAACAAGGCAGAACCCAAGCTCAAGTGAAACCCACCACAGAAACCAGTGGAAATTGAATGCCTACCATTAAAAACTTCTGAGGTTCACACAACTTTTCGATCAAGTATTTTCCCTTCGCCCATATCCATGTGAACTTATGAATAAGTTGGATCTCAAATAAACATGATGTTGGGCCCTATTAAGGTTTCAACGGTGGGCATTATATACTGTCAACATTATTTTCTGTGGTGGGATCACTTGAGCTTTGGACCTGCCTGATGGACCGTGGGATACAATACATACATCATGGTGGGGCCCACATAACTTGGTGACGTCACTTGAGTAGTAAATCTCGCTACTGAAGCAGTCAGTAGCTATACCGCGTCCGCAGAGAGGGTGAACTGCTCAAAGCGGATTGCTTCCAACTCCGCCCGTCTCTAGCGACGGAACGGGCAGATTTGTATAGGGGCACACCATGATGTATCTGTTCATCCACGCCGTTCATCCCTTTTCTCATAACATTTGAAGGAATGAGCCCAAAAAATGGGAGATCCAACACTCAAGTGGACCCCACCAAATAGTAAGTTTGGTTGCATTAAATGCAGGAGCCATCTATGGTGTGGTCCACTTAAGCGTTGGATCTGCCTAATTTTTTGGTTCATACCTTAAAATGATCTGAGAAAAGCAATAGACGGCGTGGATAAACAGATACATCACGGTGGGTCTCCACACAGATCTGCCCGGAAGAAATCCTCTTTTTAGATGATTAGGATTGTCTTGTTAGTTTGCTGTAGACAACCCACGGAAGACAGGGAAAGCTACATCGTTGATCTAAACCAGTAGTTGAAGCTGACTAAGGAGCACCTGAATCGTATACCAATCAATCTCAAGAAACCGTGTATCAAGAACGCCTCAGGATTCGAGTTTGGAAGAGTAGCGAAAATCGAATTCTCAACAACCCACCGTTGAGCCGGAATCCCTAAACTTTCTGTCTTAAGAGAATTTTTATATTGAAATCCAACCAACTCAATTACCAACAGAAATCCAATTAATTACGTACCACCAGCAGTAATGGAATCCAGCATCTCTATAAAAAGAGCTTCCTCCTCAATCAAGAGAGAAAAAATCATAAAGGAAAGAAGGGGATAGTGACTGAGTTTGGAAGAGAAATTCTAGGAGAAAGAAAAAGATTAAAAAAGAGAGAGAGAAAGGAACAGAGAAAAGAGGGAGAAGAAAGAAAAGAGGAAGAGAGAGAGAGAGAGAGAGAGAGAGAGAGAGTTATCTAAAGGTATCTTTCCTAAGGCCAAGCCTTTCCAACCATTCAAATCGAATGGAGTAGAGGTGGATATGAAGATATTCGAACACCTATAACACCTAGAGTGTCGGGTCTCTCGGTTCCTCCCTCACATCTCCAAGCATGTGGCGATCTATTTCAAGTTCTACCTCTAACATTACTTTCTTCCTACCTTCTTACTATGTTTTCTTTCCTTAGTTTTTCATAATAATTGTCTTATTAGTCATGGTCGATGTCAAGCATTCTATCTCCATGGTCATGATTGCAGTTGAGTTGTTTTAGTTTTGTTTACTTTTTCTTAAAATGAATAATCTCATTTAGAAAAAATCTAAATCTAAATCTAATAAAGTAGAGACCATACTTCAATCCAGGTGAAGAAAGGTACATAACTACTTCCTTATCGATCACTGAGGCCCTTACCTAAGATCTATGGTTGTAGATCAATTACAAGAGTCACGCAAGTCGAGGAGTCTTTGATTTCCTGATCTCTTGTAGGAATATTGTATGTAGCCTGTTAAAGTTCAACCCAATTAACATAACAGATTGGAGGGCTTTCAGAATTCCATCCCATATAATCGATTTCCATTTAGATTCCTGATGTAATAATGTCAAATTTAAAATAAAAAAAATAATAATAAGAATGGTTTGGATCTACCTTTTTGTGATCAGCTATATAGACGAATTCCACGATGCAGATTTGTCAATACCAGTTACTTAACTGAAAGAGTTTATCCTCGATTTGTAGCTTCTCTCTTTGCCTTCTCTAAGGTGGGAGCCCAAGCTCCTCTTCAACATCATAACAACTACCTCCCCAAATCGGACTCAGCCACGTAAATTCGGAGTCTCTTGTGGTGAATGCTTTGTGTGATTGATTGCATCTTATTTACTTGTTTGATCTCGAATTGCTCTGCGCGTTCGACGTTCCGCTTCCGCTGCCGGTTTTCCCAACAATAGGTAGTATGCGCATTGCATATATATATATATATATATATATATATATATATATATATATATATATATATATATATATATATATATATATATATATATATATATATATATAAACTGAGTAGGCCTATGTCTCTCTACTTTTTATTTATTTATTTTTATTTTTTTACACATGCACCCCCACATGCACCCATGCACTCACACCACAGTGAGATCTAAACCCAATAGGTACTTGAACCCGTGATCTTGGTGTTGAAACGCTTGTGAGTCTACCATGGAAGCATGAGTAAGGACCTAAGTATTCGCCTCATTTTAAGAGGAGCTTTAGTACAAAGCCTACAATATAAAAGTATGACTGCATTTACATGAGACAGTAGACATCCCACCCTCAGGTGAACTAGGTACTACATGTTGACTCTAAGTGTGCATAAATTGGGTTCACTATAAGGCTAAAAACATGTCATCAAAGCAATGAATGGCTCAAGTTGGTCACCTAAATAAACATGAAGCAATGAGAGCATGTGTGGCATATTTATGCCAAGGATGGCCGAAACCATCAAAGAAGGAGCCCAGAAGTGTGATAATCCTTTTCCATGCAAACGGATCCCATGACACCATTTTCAGGCATAACATTAGAAATGGCCTTATGATAATCAGGTTCCATGAAAGCGGCTACCCTGTGACTGTTTCTAGGCATTTTCAAGCCCAAAACAGTCATAGAATAATCATATTCTATGGAAACGGACCCCATTCAACCATTTTCAGAAACCACCTGTCAACTTCGGCTTTTGCGTTGCCAACATACTCTGTGGCCAATCCAAGCTTGCAATTAATAAAGAAACGCCGTGTGTTCACATCGATTCGATGAGTAACTACGAGAATCGTCACGCATCCGATTCAAACTCGTGAAGAATTATCAAATCACATCACTAATTGCCTCGATCCGAGGCCACATCGCCTCCAAATAGTCTATTTAAGCCAACACAAGGACCCAACGAGGGAGAGAGCGGAAATAGTCTAGGAGCGAGTAACAGATAGTTAGGGGCCCGGGAGATTCTCTGAAATCAATCAACGAAGCTCTGCCCAAATGCAGAAGTCCAAAGCTTGGGAAACAGGATATGCGGAAGCCTCGCCTGACCAAACATCCATATGACATTGGCATGGTGAATTTCCTTCCTTCTGAAGCATCGGACAACCGGCCAATGTCTTTCTGTCTCCATCTTTTTCAATCAATAAATCAAAAGCAACATCCCGAAGCTACTAAAGTCAACGAGTAGGGTTGGGATTAGAGCTATACATGAATCGAGCTGGCTCGGTTAGCTTGCTCAACTCAGCTCGATCCAGCTCGATTCGGCTTGATTCGAAGGCAGGGTTCGAATCAAATTGAGTGGTTTTCCCTGGCTCGTTTAAGATTTCGAGCTGCAAATGAGCTGACCCAAGCTTAATTCGGTTCGGCTCAAAGCTCGTCTCGTTCGTAGTTTGACTCGACTCGCTTAGTTCAACTCAATTATATATATATAAAATATATATTATTATATATTATATATAATTTAACTTAAAAATTAAAAAAAAAAACCCTAAGACTCTTGTTTTTCCCCCACCCCATTCGAACGCCCGCCCACCCCCTTCCCAAACCTTATCTCTCCCTCTCCAGTCCGTCCGGCCACCACCCGAGCGGCCTCCGTTGCTTGACCGTCTCTCTCTCTCTCTCTCTCTCTCTCTCTCTCACACACACACACACACACACACACACAGAGTTCGAGCGGCCTAGACGCTGCCCTACTCGACCGTCCCTGGCTCTCTCTCTCTCTCTCTCTCTCTCTCTCTCTCTCTCTCCCCCACAGTCCCAGCGACCCAGCCGCTGCCCTGCCCGACCGTCCCCGACTCTCTCTCTCTCTCTCTCTCTCTCTCTCTCTCTCTCTCTCTCCCACAATTTGAGCAGCCCCACCGTTGCCCTGTCCAACTGTCCCCACTCCCCAAGTGCTACCCTGCTCCAAGCGCTGCCTGAGTTTGAGCAGCCTATAGCCTCTGCCCCCAACATTTGATCACCGTCACATCGTCAGATTTTTCCTGAGCTCCATTCAAATTTCAAGGTAATAAATTGTTTAATATTTTTTGTCAATTATTTTGCCAATTTAATTGTTCAGTTAATTATTTAAGTAATTGTTTAGCTAAAGTAACTATTTAGGTAATTATTTAATTGACTGTAATTGTAATTGCAATTATTTTTTAATGGTTTAGCCAATTTAACTGTTTAGGTAATTATTTAAGTAATTGTTCATTTAATTTAATTGCTTAGCTAATTTAATTGTTAAGCTAATTATTTAGGTAATTGTTTAGCTAGTTTAATTTTCTAGCTAATTATAATTGTAATTGCAATTCTCTTGTAATTGTCTAGCTAATTGTAATTGTGATTTCATTAAATCAACGGTTTGGACCATTTGAACATGGCCCCAAATGCACGGAATTATGTGCATAGTAATTGTTATTTATTAATGTTAGTAAATATCATGTGGATTTTTAGGTAATTGTTATGTGTTAGTAATCATGTAGATATTTAGGTAATTGTTATTTGTTAGTAATCATGTGGATATTTGTTATTTGTTATTCGTTAGTAATTGTAGTATGTAGCTGTAGCAATTTACACTTGCAGTATATAGATAATCAGTTGGCCATTTGAGTATTTCTATGTGGCCAGGCATAAACTAGTGTGTCTTTGTTGTATACAATCCTCAAATTGTCCCATTTTTTAATAGTTCAGGATCGGATAGATTGTAATATTTTTGTTTTACTTATTTAACTACTTACGCCTGTTCTGTACTACATCTTCCGTCTTCTATGTAGATGTGTTTCTTTCATTTGATTCTATTGTCATTTATCATCACTTTGTGTGGGTACTTGACAATGGAAAACAAATGAGAAATAAATATATTATTGAGAGATAAGGGGAGCAGCTGCCAAAATTTTGGTGTAGGTATTTAAATCGTAAAATAAAAACATTACAATCTATTTATCTTGAATGGGTAACTAATTGAGGTAGAGAAAATTCGTAATGTCGTAGTTGTAAATATACACGTCAAGGTGAAATCAACACTATAGGTCAAATTTATATCATAGGTCCACAAGTTGACAATATTTAGTATTTATATTTATACATGACTAGCGAGGAGATTCCAACTACTCCTGGTGCATCAATCACATCACACTTATTATGGAGGGAGATTCTTCGACAACAACTAAGAAGGGAAAGAAGAAATCATTAGTATTGAATGATCTCGAAGAAGTCGTGGTGAATGGAGTAAAGAAAATTAAATGTATACATTACAAAACACTAAGGGGGGGGGTGCAACTACTCAATTACAGAGGCATAGGCAGAGCTGTGTAAAAAGACAAAAGATTCCATTGGCTTATCAACAATTGCTCTTATCTACCAAGAAAGAAGGTGGCGACTCTACCGGTTATTTACCAAGAAAAAAGGTGATGACTCTACCGGCACAGTTTTCACTCATCATTTTGATAAAGATATGCTAAATGAATGGTATGCGAGGTTAGTGGTCATTGAAGAGAAGCCATTTAAGTTTATAGAGAGCAAAGCTTTTGTGGGGTATAGTAAATTCCTTAGCCCTAAAGCCGAAAAGGCCTCACGAAACACAATGAAGAGAGTGTGTATGAAGATAAATTCAAAGGAGAAGATGAAATTGAAATCAATTTTGGCGTCAGCCTCCAAAATAAGTTTGAGTTCTAATTTGTGGACGATGTCCAATCAGAGGAATGAATACATGTCATTAACTGCATACTTTGTTGATGTAGATTAAAAACTATGTAAGAAAATTCTGAACTTTTGTCACTTCCTCCTCCTCATTCTGGTAATGCAATTTCAGATCACATATACGGTTGTTTACAATAGTGGAGCATTGAAAGAAAATTTTTACAATAACTTTAGATAATGCCTCTGTAAATAACAATCTGATTACAATCTTACGCAACCAAATGGAGGTAACCAAAAATTTATTTTTTAAGGGGAAGATATTCAGATTAGGTGTTGTGTCCATTTTCTAAATTTGATTGTCCAAGAAGGGTTGAAGACAATTGACCTCATAATAGAGAACATCAAGGAGAGTGTAAAATACATCAAGGGAACACCTTTAAGATTGAGTATATGGAATAATATCATCCAGCGTTTAAATGTGAAATCTAAAAAAATGTTGAAGTTAGATGTTTGCACACGCTGCAATTCGACTTTTGAAATGTTGGATTCGGTAATTGCACTAAAATTTGTACTCCCCGAATTCGCAGTGCATGATAGATTGTATGCTTAGTCGCCTAGTTAAGAAGATTGGAGCAGAGCGAAACAATTTCATGGGTTTCTCAAGATATTCTACAACTGTACGAATATTTTCTCAGGAATGAAATATCTCACAACAAATCAGTTTCTTCCATATATTTGTCAGATTAAATAGTTCTTAAATAAAACAGTTAATGAGGGTCCAAAATTTCTGAATCAGATGACAGACAAAATACAAACAGAGTTTGATAAGTACTAAGATAAGTGTCATTTATTAATGTCCTTAACAGTTGTTCTTGATCCCCGATGCAAGATGGTCTTGATCGAGTTTATTTTTATGAAGATTTATAATATTGGAAGGGTATCATTCGAAACCTCTAATGTTCGTGATGCAATTGAAGAATTATACTCTTTGTATGCTTCTACTGCACCCACAATCACAAAAGTTGATCAAGGAGTTGCAAGTCTAAGTTCTTATGGTTCATCTACACCCGCTAGCAATGTGCTCAATAAATTCATGTCTTTCTTAGCAAAAATAAAAATAAAAATACAAATATGCAAACAAAGGAATCAGAACTAGACATCTTAAAGAGCTGATCATAATGTGTCATGGTTTAAAATTTGATGTTTTGAAATGGTGAAAGATGAGAGTTAGCGAATTAAAATACTATATACTATCGGTGTGACACGAGACAAATTGTCAATTCCTATTTTAACCGTGGCACTAGAATCTACCTTTAGCATCGAGAGTAGGGTACTTGTTTTTAAGCATCAAAGCTCACTTTAACTAAATACAATCGAAGCATTAATTTGTACATAAGATTGCCCCTCAACGAGTAAAAAACCACGGTACAAAATGATCCACTATGAATATCAGAAGATTACAGATATTGACAGCCCACTAGCAAGGAAAAACAGAGAAAACCCCAAGTTCTCTCTCACACACACATCTACCATCTTCCTAACACAAATAGGAAACCTTGGACACCTTAGGATACCCTCTAAGTCAGGATTACAACTCCTTAAATAGGTAAAACACCCGAAATAGAAGCATCTTGTGCGCTACTGCGAGCTGCGCAAGAAATCCGCGTGCACGTCCGACCGATCGGCCGGTGCACAGAACAGTCCAGGGAATTTCACGCCCGCCTCTACCTCACAGCCGACCGGTCACTCGATCGGTTGGAGCCCCCTGCAAACCAGCCGGCTAACCGGTCTAGGGCACATGAAATCTATCCAGGAGGGTCTCCACATGCATCTAGGTCACGTCGTCCGACCGATCGGAGCACCTAATCCGTGCATAGACTGATCGGAGCACCCAATCCGTGCATGGTTTGAAGACTACCCCAACACTTGTTACATGTATCAAATGAACAATTTAACTCCCTTATTTTTCTACACAAACCCACACCACATGGGCACTTGATTGCATGATTGTTGAAAGAGAGTTCTCTGTCAACCAAGGAGCCTTGGAGCTGAACCCATCTAACGCCATTGATTCCATATCTTTAGACGAGCGAGGTGAGGCTGGCCCAAAAGTGCCCGGATCCTCTGTTAAAAACAAGCAGAGAAATCCTGCTTGTCACTACTCTGATTGGTCCAGCTCAGCTCTGACACAGCTGTGACACAGTCAGGATAATCTGGACCAATCAGAGCAGCAAAGTTTATCTGCTCGTTTTAAACGAAGGATCCGGATTCGGCCCAAAAACTTTGGCATCCCTTGCACGTGGTTGAAATTTTGGATGCCTTTTGTCCGGAACACATGCGCACGTGACATTTCTTTATCCAATGGCATTGGATATTAGATTAAGGTGAATGATCTTGTCCGTAGATTATATACTCAAGATCAGTGTATAAGTCACCTACCCTCCATCTGATACATGTGCCTGTCAATTTGTTCATTTCCAAATACAGTGGGCCAGATCTTGAAAGGGCTCAAAGTTTAGAAAATCCAGCCAATATGGATTATAAAAAAATAAAAATAAAAAAACGCCTTAAACTTTTCAACGGTCGTCAGGAGTCGTTGGCACGCATTCATAAAAGAAAATCATCAGGCTACTGTAGCCTCCCGATTTGCGTGAACTTTCGATTACCATTCATTCAAAAGATGGCCACCAAATTACACGGTCTGGATCAAGGTGCAGGTGTACGGATTGAATGGTAGAGTATGTTGGATCATGTTGATGCATCCATATTCCATACACGCGCGTGGTTTCGGTGTGCGCCAATCCGGACCAAGGACTACTCAAATCACGGGCCCCACCGTTGATTCCCCGCTTTTTTTTTCTTCCAAATGACGCCGCAGCCCGTCACTGTAAAGAAATGATAAAGGGTATTTTGGGCGGGAGAGCCAAAATATCTACTAACATTCTCCTGATTTCCTCCATTATAGAAAATGCCATCCACCATCCCCCACGAACATGTATAAATAAGTCTCCTCACAACCTCATATTCATCACAACCAAAGCCTTCTTACCTTTCTTTCAATCAAATTTCCAAGCTCTCTCTCTCTCCATTGCTAGGATGGACCAGGTGACGAGATTGGCGGAACGGAACGGGTTGGTGATCTTCAGCAACAGCTCATGTTGTATGTGCCACTCCATCAAGAGGCTCTTTTCTGAGTTTGGGGCCCATGCAACTGTCTATGAGCTCGACCAGGACCCAAGGGGAAAAGAAATGGAGAAGGCGTTGGTCAGACTACTAGGTCGTAGGTCACCTCTACCGGCTGTGTTCATAGGCGGTCAGCTGGTGGGTTCTACCAACGAGGTGATGTCTCTTCAGCTGCAGCGTGACCCCACTCATGGAAGCAGGAGTCATCTGGTAATGCTCCTCAAAAGAGCAGGAGTCATCTCACTGTAGTCCAATATAAATTCTGCTCTAATACCGTATAAAAATAAATAAACTATAAATAGATAATAGAGCTCGTACGTTTCTTGAGGATGTGACTACTTACGAAGTTTTAGGTCTTGTTATATATTGAAGTTATATATGGAGTCTTTAAGTTGAGGGTTTTGGCGATGAGAAATGCTTCCCGGGAATGTTGAGTGGGTGTTTTGAATGTGAAATATGATATTCTCCATCTTTCTTTTATGTGTATGTTTTTTGCTTTTTAAGGTGAAGTGATGAAACTTTCTACACATTTGGTAGAGTCAGTCTTATATAGTTGTTCTCCAGGAGATAAAAGGAAAAGCAAGAAGAATAATACATGGAAAATGGTCCTACTTGGAACACACATATGAAACGTTTCGATTTTAGATAGGACGTTGGTCCCACTTGATCTTACTTTCTTGGTGATGGGATCAAATGGGGCCAACTTCATCAGTTCGGAACTTTTTCCTCTCTGTGTTTGTGTGTCTTGCCATGGATCGATGGACCACTTGAAAAAACACCCATTAATAAAGAAGAAGAAAAGTTCGTTGTCCATGCTAAATAATGGTGGCCCACTTCATTCTACTTATGAGCAATAGCCAATGGAATATTTTCAATGTGGCCCACCTATAATAGGGCCTGATGAATGGCCTGGATCACCACATGGTGAGGCCTAACAATGGCAAGCAATGCTTGTAATTCTTTTTCTGACTGCGACTTTTTCTATACAATTCCAACATCATACCATGATTCGAAATCCACTATTGGATGTGAGTCCAGCGTGGTAGACCCCACCTAGCAATGAAATCAATGGTCTGTACAATCAGAACCATCCTTTGGACCATGAGCGGTCGAATACATCATATCATGAGGATGAATAACAGGTGATGCATTCGTTTGCATCTTTTTTATCCACAAATCTCATCGTGGACAAAAGTGTTGAGCATATAAATCTCGGAACCGGATTGCCTCTGACACAGCACAGAGATATTCTTGTGCCTGGTGATGTGTGGGGCTGACAG
This sequence comes from Liriodendron chinense, assembly GCA_003013855.2. Taxonomy (NCBI): domain Eukaryota; kingdom Viridiplantae; phylum Streptophyta; class Magnoliopsida; order Magnoliales; family Magnoliaceae; genus Liriodendron; species Liriodendron chinense. The sequence goes on along the minus strand of ML058484.1, from coordinate 11,891,733 downwards.
AGATGTTGGCGACAAATCCACTACCTCCATCTGTTTTGAAGGACGACAAGAGGACAGGATTCTAAAAATCAGGCATTTACAAAATTCCCGTGGGCCATACCACACGAACAGTGGGGATTGAACGCCTGGGGTGACAGAAGTTTTGTATCAGGATGATATTTGTACGTACAGTTTATCTGAGTGGTAATAAACCTATGAACGGTTTGGATGGCATATAAACATCATGGTCAGCTCCCGGGAGGTTTCAACGTTGGGCGTTTCTGTTTCCATTGTTTCATTGGTGTGGCCCACATGAGTTTTGGATCTGCCTGAATTTTAGAATCCTGGCCTATTGTGGTCTTTCAAAACAGATGGATGGAGTGGATTTGTTACGGAAATCTCTGTGGGCACTACACATCCCAGGGACAGGCAATCCGCTTCCATAAATCTAAGGGGATGTGACCAAATACACCTCAATGGATGGTAAAAATAAAGCTTCCACCTCCCACATACAGCTGTTGTATCACGTGTACTTGACATCTGGCCCATCGAAAATATCATCCGACCTTGAAGATCATTGAGCACAAAAGATCAGATCAATCCACTCATCAGGTGATCCACACGTTGGTCATCCATTGTTTTCTATCTTGTGCCCAAAAATGATGGACATATCAGCCTGATTTTTTCTGAAGTGATCTTCAAGGGGCCTCAACCTTATCAATGGCTCAGATGATGTATAAGTGTGGCGTGCTTACCAGTTATGCAAGGTGGAAAGACAACTTTACCATACATTGGGTTGTATGTGCCCATTCCTACATGTGAAATTCAAGCGCTAGTGTCTCTGAGAATAATTAGATTGTCTAGTTATTGTGATAATTCTTTACCATACATTGGGTTGTATTGTTTTCATGTTTTTTTGGGATACGTTGAGTATTCATCAAGCGAATTGGAATTTTCTGGGCGCGGATTTCCTGCGCTGGGAACCAAGGTGGGGCCCACAATGATGTTTTTTTTGATAAATCCACCCCGTCCATCCGTTTTGGAAGCTCATTTTAGGAATGAGAACAAAAATTAACCGGATCCAAGACTCAAGTGGGCCGAAAACGTGATGATTAAACGTCCACAGTTGAAATATTTGTGGAGCCACAGGAGTTTCGAATCAGGATAATATTTATGTTTCCAGTTCATCCCAGTAGTAGTGACGTTATGAACGGTATGGATGTCATATAAACATCACTGTGGACCCCAGGGAGGTTTCAACGGTAGTAATTTACCTACCCACCTTTTTGGATCCGGTTCATTTTTCTTTTCATGTCCTAAAATGAGCTCCCAAAACGGATGCACGGGGTGGATTCATCAAAAAACATCACTGTGGGCCCCACCTTGGTTCCCAGCGCAGGAACTTCCTGCGCAAGGCTCTGCAGGAAATCCGCGCCCGAATTTTCTAAGGAAAAGTCCTTTTCTGTCCTTGATCCGTACACCTTTCATTATTGATGAGATCCAGAACGTTCATCAGATGTGACTTGTCGTGGTGGGTGCACTGCTCATGAATTGCACTGATTGGAAGATCCTAACCATTTAATCAGTGACCTACGAAAAACACTGAAAAATAAATATAAAAAAAAGTGACGGCCCGCATTGCTCAGGGAGAAATCCTCCTATCGGATGGTTAGGATCATCCGCTTAGTTTGGTTTTTAGAGCTATGGTCCCTCCAGAGTAAGGCCCTAAGGACCTATGCGTGGCCGCACAATACCATGAAGCAACTGGGACCCACCATGTAGATGACCAGGTAAGAAGATAGGGCTCGTTGACTGATCATCTGGATCGAACATTTACCTTGGATGTGGACTTATTACCAACTTTTATTAACCCTACATTGCTTTCATGCGTGTGACTAACCCAATGAGTTAACCGTCTTGGCTTTTGAGCCACAACATCTACATGGTGGGGTCGAAGTGATTAACGGCTTAGATGTTGCATCGGGCACTGTGTGTACCTGTTCTAGCATGAGACGGATAGTCAATGATGCTCATATATGGACCATTTCATGTCCGAGAACGGCAATTGGGTGCAGTATCCCACCGTCCATCAGGTGGGCCCCATTGTGTAGATGTACAATCCTCAAAATAAGGGCAGCACCCTCATCAGGTGGGTGCATAGTTTATGAAGCAAATGGGTGGCTGTCAGAAGCTTAGCCAAGTTTTTGTAAGCCGTCCTGCCGTTCTAACATCGTGGCCCACATGATGAGTTAACCGACTTGATTTTTGAGTTGGATCATTTTAATTGTCAGGCCCACATGATGAGTGAACCAACGGACGGCTTAGATCCTGCAGGTATTTGCTATGCTCGCACATGGTGGCGCCGTTCATTTTCAATGTGAAAGGATCAAATTATTAAAAGATGAACTAATCCAATTGAGAGCTTTTATTTTCTATCTTTGCAGCACGGAAAGTGAGACTTATCATATGAACCGTTTTATTTTCTATCTTTGCAGCACAGAAAGTGAGACTTATCATATGAACCGTTTAAATCATTGGATGTATTCAATGCATTCTAGCAGTCTTTTAGGAGCTTTGATAAGATCACACGTGTATTCAAGTCAGCTAATGCACACATCACCATGGTTAGCAAAATCACAACTGACAAAAACATGATACAGAAAAAGTTCACATTTAATTCAATCTCAATAATAGAAAATACAGTAAAAAATTCAACAAAATTGGTAATGCCAAAAATTCAAATAACTAAAAGTGTAGGTTTAATATAGTTTGCTCAGTAAAAAGAAGTGAAAAAAAAATGACTATATATGTACACAAAAATGCTCACCCCAAGCACCTTCAATGAATGATCTTATCCAGCACTTTTTGCATGCCACTGACATGACAGTTTGGATCATCTGATCAGTACAACTTTTTTTAAATTATTGTCTCAAAATCAAATTAATTGTGCATTACCTAATATCTGACTAATGGACACTTTGTTGAAATATGGCCACTCGATATCATTTCATTTTTAACTGTCCAATAAATGCCAGTATGATTTCTTCATGATATTGTAAGAATTTCTGTAAGGTGGGTTTAATTGATCAACGGTTTGGATCTCTTTAGGGTTGGATAATGTGATTGTATATTACCGGTGTACTCCACTCCAATAGTGGTTGATCTAAAAGCATATAAGAGTGGTGCGTTGCGGCTGTGTCACATGTAAGTGTTATTGTTGGATTAGGATATTTAAACTCGTGGGTTCGGGGCTTTGCCTCATAGGTAGACTCTAAGCAGTTTCAACAAGAGGTCTTGGTCGCCAAACCCATCAGGAAAAATTCCTGCACAGCACCAGTGGGTGACTGACTGGGTGGATGGGTTGTAAAAAAGGATATTTAGACTCGTGGTCTCGCCTGCTAGCCCAGTTAGAAAAAGCCTGAGCGTTTCATAGCTAGTCTAGGTTCGAGTGCTAAAGAGGCACACTAACCCCCACCGGTTGGTGGGTGCATTGTATAACTGTGTGGGAGTTTAGATATATGAGTATTGATCTGATTGCCCTGATTTTAAATGGGGCCGGGAATGCCTCAGAAATTCAAGTGAACGTAAGATCCTAACCCTAGGATCTTTGACCTTTTCCATTGGATATGGGCAGTCAATGTGTGTGTTCTTTTTCTTTCTTAGTATAAGAATGTAGTCCACAGATCAAAGGCCAGGATCTTCCAATCTTATGGGGCATCTCCACACAGAAGAGCCCATCAGTTCAATGGTTTGGATCACCAAACCGTGGCCTCCACACGTACAGAATATGGAGTCGTGTGAAAGGCCGGGGAATTTTTCACCTTTTGTGAGGCCCATGTATTCCTCCATATCCGTGACCCGAAAGGCAAAACTCGCAGCTTTTCTAAGGCAGAGGAATATGGCACTTTGTACGTGCCTGTACCTCACTACCCAATTTTGATGCTGTCAGCTTTGCATGATGTACTGGACCATTCATCAGGTGGGTGGACCCCACCATGATCAGAAAGTGGCTTGGAACCGAACGGTCACAAAATGGACCCGAAATCACAACTCCATTTAAACCAAGGTTAAAATATCGTTCTTCAGTATGTATTCGAGTTGCCGAAGGAACCCACATGCAATCAAGTGGGCCACATTTTTTCACATCTTTTAGCTAAAAAATAAGGCATTTACCACAAATGGACGGCTAATGCGATTGTTTTCTAGCCATCCATTTGTATACCGTGGCCCACCTGAGGACTGAACAGTGTGACCCACCTAATGGAAAGCTCTTATATTGCATGCGTGTGCGACATTGGCACATATGCTTGCGCATGCAATGTCATCTTTCCGGCTTAAATCCATACCATGAAAACGGTAGACCCCACGATATAGATCATCTAGAAAAAAAACATCAGTTTGGTCCGCCCATCCTATGATCCACAACGTTGTAATTAATGGGAAACCGACTGTCTAACTCAACACTTCAGGAGTAAATCAACCTAATTTCTGAGAAGGATGAACTTCATGGGATGGGCCCACCGTTTCCATGGTACGGATGCCATGCCTACGTGAGCGGCATCTTAGCACTAAAGATGAACAGTACTTTTCAACGTATCCCATATCAAGATACGTGCATTTGTCGAGACTCGCAGTGGAGAGCCTTGCTGAGTGAACACACATGCAATGAAGCTCATGCACACGCTACAAATGTGCCAGCATGGCACATAGGTGCAAGATCCAGTCCATCCATCATGTTGGTCTGATCTTTTCCATGTAAACATGTGTACGGTTTAGAAAACCTTGGCCCACCTCACCAATGGATCAACCTGATTCTTGGGCTAGGGCATCAATAAACTGGTGTCGTTCTGATAGATGGATTGGATCAGGGATCTACAATGCCATACTGGCACATGTGTGGCAGGTACATGAACTTTATTGCACACGCGTGTGAGCTTAGGAAGACTCAGCAATGTATTGCTAGTAGAATGCGATAGATACATTCCACCATTCGGAACCTGACGCAAAGCAAAGATGGTCGGTGGTCCACCTTCATCCAGAAAAAGTGCAATGGTCCAGGACTCAAGATCATCATCGAATCGAGTGTGGCTTTTGTCTATAGCTAGCCAGGTTGGCGCACCACACAATTGGTTGGTAAGCCATACACGTCGCCACGTACGTGGATAAGGACTGCAACATAGGAATATAACTAAAGATTTTCTACATTTAGAAAATGGACTTCTTTTATAAGAGGCCAAGGATAATTGAGTAACCGATGGATCATTTTAAAGTGGGCCCCACTAGGTACGTGCATTGCATCTGGACAACTAGTCCAATGGGCCTTAAATGGTATGTTACAGAAGATAGTTTTCCATGTATGTACTTTGTCTTATATTTGAATGGAAGAATGCACATTTATTTATTGTTCATGTGGTGCACTATTTTCTTGGAGATAATAATATATCTTTTATACTTAATTAGCATTTATTTTGAGCTTCACTTGTAGTTAATTATTATTATTATTATTATAAATAAAGGATTCTAAAAAAATCTATTTTATTTTTATGTGTGTTTGTTCTTCTTTTAGGTGATTCTTTTTTCTTTTTTTTTTCGCTTGTTTGGAGAGTTCGTCGCTCATCCTTCATCTCGTTAGACCTTACGTGGTGATAGAAGAATAGATTTATATTTATCATCATCAAACAAGGTCTCCCTTTTAATCTTCCAATCTCATTTTGTCCCTATCAATTATCATAGGAGGTGTGAATGAGTTGGTTAGGCCATCGGGCTTTTGGGCTTGGATTGCCTTGGCTGGACTTGGGTTGGAGTATTATCAAGCCTAAGGGTTGGGCTAGAGCTTAAAATTCAAGCCCGCTTCTAAACGAGGCAGGGCTCGGATCAACTAGATGTTCGAAAGCCCATTAACCAGGCCAGCCTGTTAGGAATTGCATAGGCCACTTTGGCACGTTAGGATATGCAAAGGACACTTTTGTAATATGTTTTATATCCAAATCCAGTGCCCCTTATGATCCCATCTCTCTCTCTCTCTCTCTCTCTCTCTCTCTCTCTCTCTCTCTCTCTCTCTCTCTCCCCTTCATGTCGTTAAGATAGATGGATTAGATCTCAGATTTACCATGCCATTCCGGAACATTCCTGATGGGTACGTGAGCTTTATTGCACATGAGTGTGAGCTTAGCAAGGCTCAGCAATGTATCACCGGTACGAATACAATTAGATATGATCCTATATTCGGAACCTTACCTAAAGCAAAGATGGTCTGTGGTCCACCTTCATTTAGTAAGAGTACATTGGTCCGGACCCAAGACTATCATCGAATTGAGTGTGACTTTTGTCTATAGCGAGCCAGATTAGGCGCACCACACAAATGGTCGATAAGCCATACACATCGCCACGTACATGGATAAGGACTGCAACAAAGGAATATAACTCAAGATTTTCTACTTCTAGAAAATGGACTTCTTTTATAAGAGGCCAAATAAGATTTAGCAACTGATCAATCATCTTAAAGTGAGCCCCACCAGGTATGTGCATTGCCTTTGGACAATCAATCAAATGGGCATTTGGAATGTTACAGTTTTCAATGCACATGCATTGTACTATATTTGAATCGGAGAGGGTCTGGCTCTAGGGCTCAGTGGCATACAGACTTTGTTTCAACACAGAGATTATGGGATCAAGTGTCCATGTGGTGTGGGTGTGGGTGTTAAAAAAAAAAAAAAAAAAAAAAAAAAAAAAAAAAGGAGAGAGAATGTACACATTTATTTACTTTTCATGTGGCGCACTATTTTCTTAGAGATAATAATATATTTTTTATACTTTATTAGTATTTATTTTGAGCTTCTCTTGTAGTTAATTATTATTATAAATAAAGGATTCTAGATTATTCTTTCTATTTCTATGCGTGTCAGTTCTTCTTTTAGTTGATTCTTTTTATTTTCTTGTTTGGAGAGTTCGTCGCCCATATCATGATCTCATTAGACCTTACGTGATGATAAAAGAATAGATTTATATTTATCATCATCAAACAAGGTCCCCTTTTAATCTTTCAATCTCATTCTACATATCTTTCGACGTGTCAATGGGTTGGGTTAGCTCATTGGGCTTCGGGTCTGGCCCACCTCGGCTGTACTCAAGCCCGCTTCTAAATGGGGTTGGGCTTGAACTAGATGTCTGAAGACCATTAGCCCAGCCAGCCTGTTAGTCCTTACAAAGGGCACTTCGGCCCGTTAGGATTTGCAAAGGACACATTTGTAATATGTTTTATATAATAGAAATACTTAAATACAATGCCTCTTTGATGATCCATCTCTCTCTCTCCCTCTTATACCATGTCAAACAACAACTTTCTCTAAAAGATCGAGCCGTTACAAGATGGCATATCAATGTACATGAAGGGACTTATCATCCAGCTCAAACAGTTCAAAATCCTGTAATATTGTAGCAAACTTTCTAAAGTCTAACAGGTTTGCTACATCACATCCCTGTTGGGTTTGGGTCATGTGGCGACGATCTAAACCATTTACATGATAGGCCCGAATGTGAATAGATGGTATACATAGAATCTTCAAGATCAAAAGATTCTATTAGTGGCCCACAAAAGAGTTATTAAAAAGGACAGTCGATATTCAAAGGAAAAGAGCTAAACAATTAAGGAGTTGAGATATTAAAATATGAAAATTTTCTAAACCGTTGATTCATGTCTCACTTATTGCAATCTCACGTGCAAGTGCACGTGCATTTTACAATTGAGATTTTGTATCAAGGAAATGAGTAGGGCTGTCAGTGGACCCGAATCGGGCCAGCAAAATCAAGATTTTGAATAGGCCCGACCTGAATAGTTCAAAATCCGCCGTGAAGACAACCCCAGGCCCGGTCCATTGACAGGTCTAGAAATGAGGTTTGCTAGGCATGCAATGCAAGAGAGCCCTTTACACCTCGCAAGTGCACCAAAGTAGCACACGTGTGTATGATCTACCCCATTCAATCTGGTGGGCCTGACTATGTAAATGGTCTTATTCGACGTGGACAAACTCAGACCAGACCCAAACTTGAAGCCCCACCTTATGGATATTCAATGGGTACCCAAACCCGTTCAGATACTGTACCGATCCTTTAAACCAATACTTGGACCCGAAGGGATTCGGACCTGGCAAGACCCGACTATCAGCCTATATCCAGGAACCGTAGGACCTACCTGAGCCCAACCTATTGACAGCCCAAGATAGGGTCTCTTAAGCAGACGGGTGATGGGATGGCCCACCATTGATAGACCATTCATGAAAAGTCCTCCCAACGGGATGATCCTAATCCATTGGCTGCCTGCAGATGGACGGTTAAGAAATATAGAAGGGGGGCATGGGGTAATTGGTAAGTGGTCTGATCAAGGGTTCTGATTAGGCTCGGTAAAATTCCACACGACGCGCTAACCTGTACAAAAAAAAAAAACCAATGTTCGGGTCTAGCCTCATCATGTTGGGTCACTAATGGGTTGGTCCGTTAAGACCCGTTAACATAACGGGTTGGTTCAGTGTTTCACCCATGAAATATGTTTAAACCTGAAGGTATTTTGGTAATTACCCTTAATGTGGTGAGAAAACCCTAAGCTAAGCTAATAAAGGCAATAAGACTCTCTCTCTCTCTCTCTCTCTCTCTCTCTCTCTCACAAGGAGTTTTCTCCATCTTTCTATCCATGGCCCTACACAGCCACACCCTAATATCTCCACGCCGAATCGAGCCTCTTCTCTATCTCTTTACCCACAATGGCATGGCCTATTTATTTAACGAGTTAAACAAGCTAGGGTTGCGAGTAACCCGTTAAATTAATGAATGGGTTAGGGTTTCTAGATTTCAACCCGTTAGTTAATGGGTCGTCGGGTTTGGGTGAGCAAATTTTTAACATGACATGATACAAACCTGGTTGAACATGACCGTTGCCAGGCCTAGCTCTGATGGCCCCGCTGGAGATGGACCATGTCCCAAAATCGTCCCATCCGGAAGATCTTAGCCACCCAAACAGTTGCCTTTGTACAAGCCAACTGTTTGGGCAGCTTATTCTGTTAACCATCTATTTGCAGGCCACAAATCAAAGGGCAAACATTGTGCGATCAAGGAGATTTTCGGGGCTTGCACTATACCTTGTGATGGGCCCAAAGTGGTGGGAAATGCCTCATTAATCTTCTGGGTTGAAGATCCTATCCATCCAATCTTTGGCACTTCTCTTTTGTTCGTTGAATCATGAATGTGGGCCACCAACATAAGGGATGAGAAGCACGCATGTCGGCTGAGGATCGTATAATTCTTAAAAAAAGACCTGATGATAGTATGTATACCTTCTGGTGATCTAGGTTAGGGCTGTTGATGGACCGGCTCAACCAGGAATAATCAAATTTTTAAATAGGCCCGCATGCAGAGTTCAAAATCTCGAACCAAGCTAACCTAGGCCCAACCCATTGATAGCCCTAATCCATTTTTTTTTTTCATTGTAAATGACTGGGCTGGGCTGGGCTGGGCGCCTGGGCCAGCTCAAGTCCAAACTTGCTTTGGGATGAGAGGCCCAGGCAACCGGACCTTGCCCATGTCCAACCTGCTTTGGTCGGGGAATGGTTGACCACTCTAGATGGACCATGAGTGGGGGGACATGTTTGAGTTGGGCCAGCTTAAATCAAGTGAGTCAAATTAACTGAGGTTAATACCTGCAGTTCATAACATAATACATGAAATTAAATATTTAACCATCAAATAATATTATTAAAGTTATAACATTGATTATTAAAATAATACTAGAAAGATAAAGTCACAATCATCATTTACCACTCACCTAACAATTTGAAATTTAAGTCCCAAGTCTTCTGACCATGAACCCATGATGTCCGTGGTTTGGTCAATTCCAATCATAACCCAATTTTACATATAAGCCACGGTTTGGATGCATACTTAAAGGGCCTTTTTGACACTTAAACACCATTTTGAATTTTTGAGCCATATTCCAGTTCATGTTGTGTTTTCTAATGCACTTATGCAAAACCCCCTCTAGGAAGAGTATTGTGTATTGAGTAATGCTGTGTAAACTCTATGGGGTCCACCATGATTTTTGTATTTTATACACTAGGTCCACCCATTTTATCATATAATTTTAGGGATTGAGCCCCAAAATGAAGCATATCCAAAGCTCAAGTGGACTACAACATTGTGAATGGAATGTATACCACTGGAAAATTCTTAGGGGCCACAAAAGCCTTGATCAAGCTGATATTTGTGTTTACCTTTCATCCATGCTTGTGTGATCTTATGAATAGGTTGGATGACGAATAAACATCACTATATATAGGCCCTGTTTTTTTATCAAGCTGATATTTGTGTTCTCCCTTCATCCATGTCTACGTGATTTTATGAACAGGTTGGATGGCTGATAAACATCATTGTGGGCCCTATGAAGGTTTCAACGGTGGAAATCATTATTCCCATTGTTTCCTGTGATTTGGTCTACTTGAGCTTTGGATATGCTTCAATTTTGGGCTCAACCCCTAAATTGAGCTTAAAAAACAAATGGACAGCCTAGATTAATCACATACATTCACAATGGGCCTTGTTTAGCTTAGATTTGGACAATGGGTGAGGCCGGCTCAAGCCGGCCTGGTGATATTGCCGATGCGTTTGGCCTCCTTGGGAAGATGACTTAATGCTCCGATGGCGATCATCGTACCTGCACGGGATAACAGAAAAGGGCAAAGTAAGGCAAGTAGGATAAACGTATATACTTTTTAGGGTAATGAGTTGCATACCTGGTTTTGTAGAGGAAACCCCTATTTATAGGGTACAACTGCCCATTAAGAGGTAGAGTCAATCTAGGATACGTTAGGAGAGTTATAATTGCGTTGGGAGTTATATTCTATAATAGCTGGAGAGATTTTCGACTGAGATGAGGCTAGATACCTATCTGGTTTGAATTAGGTAGATCTGCCCCAAATTGGTTGACACACTTCGTAGGAGTCCGAGCTGACATATGCTCATATCGAAGGGCTCAGTTCCACTGGCCTCTGCCTTATAGGCTTATGCCTTATGTTGTAGATCCCCTTTAAGGGATGAGGTCATCCTCCACCTATGGTGGGCCCAGATAGAGAACATTGGTAGTCGTCGATCCCAATACGAAGGTCTCAGTGCTTGGCTCATCCTCTAAGCCTTTAGCTTAGGGCTTATCCGAGCATTTTTATGTGGGCCTCCTGGGTTTGCGAGCTTTCCTCATGATTTGTGGGCTAGCTCAGAATTGCCCACAATAGGCCCTAACAGAGTTTACTCAGTACAATAAGAGCATACTAAGTAAAGCATACAAGTATGCAATTCAATTTCCTCCATCTAATCCCTCATTCATTGAAATAGGTGCTAAAAAGCCCACTCACCTGGCTTCAGCAAGTCAATCAAAAAAGTTGGTGGGAAGGGAATTCGGTGCTGACCCCTCTAATATATATGTTAGAATATGTGGTTTGGAAAACTATAAAAAAAAATTTAATTAAAATAAGAAAAAGAAAAGACTTATGATTTGTAAAGTCGAGGCGTGATTTGAAATCACTTAGCTTGAAAATCGAATTTTCCCTCCTTAGACCGCGTTCCAAGTGCAACAAATTTTTCAAACAATCAACCTCTACATATAACAAGTATCACCCGGTCTCAGTGGTGCACTCACTATACACAGGGGTTCGAATCATTTGTAGTATTAACTCGAACTAGAAAACACTTAAACCATTCTTGAAAGTAATTTTCATGTACGTCAAAACCAAATGAGGAAAGTCTATTTATAGACTTTGATTGGACATCCTTTCATAAAAAGGTTGTGATAGTTGGGTTTAAACTCAATTAGAGCGACCATTGAGCCCAAAGAGACGCAACGTTTCGAAACAAAAAGTAAAGGGACGCAACCCTTTAGACTTACTTGAAAAGATACACCCGTGCGCATGCACACATGCACCCATGACCACAGTCATGGCCCGACCTGACTGAAAAGTTTGAAACACCTAATTATTTTAAATTGATTTTAAAATATAACATAATATGTATTGGAAAAGCTTTATAGACCCCACCATAATGTATGTCTTATCCATTTATTTGGCATTAGTCCAAAAATGAAGTAGATCCAAATCTTAGGTGTTTCACGCCAAAGAAAATGATGAGGATTGAACGCCTACTATTGAAACCTTCTTTGAAGTCATGGAATTTTTTTTATCAAGCTAATGTTTGGTTTTTCCCTTCATCTAAGTCTGCATGACCTAATTAATAGGTTGGATGGAAAATAAACATGGAAGTTGGCTCACCAGTTCTTCCTAAGACCCACCGTAATGTTTATGGCCCATCATTCTTCCTAAGGCCCACTGCAATGTTTATTTTTCATCATCCTATTAATTAGGTCATGCAAACCTAAATGAAGGGAAAAGCCAAACATCAACTTGATCAAAAATCCCTATGGGTCCAGCAAAGATTTCAACAATAGGTGTTCAATCCCTACTATTTTATGTGGCATGATCCACTTGAGACTTGGATCTATTTCATTTTTGGGATTATGCCATAAAATGGTGTGGAAAAATGAATAGATGGAGTAGATAAAACATCTACATCATGGTGGGGCCATGGAGCTTTTTCCAAACCAACCAACATGAGCTTAGTAACGGAGGGGTCGCCAAGGAATCCAAGTCTGGTAGGAAGCCCTTTGGGGTAGTTAGATCTAAATGGGCCCAAGTAAGTTAGTCTAGAACACACATATAAGGTCAGGTTTGGGTTAGGCTGGGCTAGGTGGCTCGGGTTACTGCAACCGAAGCACAACCTAGTGTAGGGTTAGATTGAGGATCTTTGGTCTAAGCCCAGCCCGACCTCAACCCAACCCTACTTGACCATGCTTAGCTACCGTGATTAAAAACCTTCATAACTCACTAGCTCAAAATCTTGGTGAGTCAAGTGGATGGATGAGTTGGGCCACTTAATTGGTGAGTCAATGAGGAAAGAGAGAGTTTCAGGTAGACAATTCGTGGAAAGACACAGATCCCTCACAGAAAGATTAGACGTATTTGATAGTTGAGAAATGAAATGCATTGGATGTAAATAAATAATGATTACATACTTTTCAAAAATTATCAGGTACCATGCCATGTATCAAAGTTCTGTGGGCCCCACCTTGATATATGTGTTATATTCATGCCATCCATTCATTTTTTCAAAACATTTTAGGTCATGAGCTAAAAAATATGGTAAATCCAAAGTTCAAGTGGCCCACAATAAGAATAATTAAGTCTACCATTAAACCTACTATTATCCATGGTGTGGTCTACTTAATCTTTGGATCTGTATTCTAAAATGATTTGAAAGGATGAATAAGCAGCACAGATATAACACATACTTCATAGTAGGGCCCACAAAGTTTTGTTTTTAAAAGAGGTTGAAATTTATGGTCCAAGGGTGAAAAAAATTATCATTATACTTTTATCCATAATTTACTTTCATTTACCTTCCGTGAAACAGGCCCAAGACTTTCAGACGGCACGCAACCACCAAACTGCCTGGAGTTGTGGGGTCTACCAAGATGTGTTTATTTTCATCTACTCCGTCCATTGGCTCAGCCATTTAATGTTCATTATAAATTTTGGTTATGTATCATTTTTGGACTTATGTCCTAACATAAGCGGGAGAAACTGATGGATGGGACGGATTTCTCAAGGACATCTCGGTGGGCCCCAAGTAGCTTCCAACCGGGGTCGCAGGAAGCCAGGAACTCGCATCCCTAGAAAATGATCCAACTTAGTCTTTGCCTCTGTGAGATCCATCCTGTCCATCAGGCGGGCTCATCGTGTATCTGTATTGGTCCAAAGTCAAGCTGATCCACCCATTATGTGGGCCACAGTTCTATGCCAAAATTGGACGGTGAAAATTTTGCTCAACAGTCCACAATCAAGTGAAAGTGTGGCTTACCTGATTAACGGAATGGCCGGGATTTGGGGCCAGATAGCACAGGCAGTGGAGGCTTTGGAGCCCGCCAAATGAATGATTTTGATCTCATACATGTGGCACGCATAAGAACACGTGGGGCGGGTGGGTCCTCGCGAATTAGTGTGTGATGCAACATTATGTACGATTGAGGCCCATGGTTTCGTGATCCATACCATTCAGGTACTAACCATTCGATCAGTGTCGGTGCTGGAAGAGCTGTGGACCCCACCATGATGATGCATGCATTTAATATCCAAGCCGTACATCCATTTTTCTAGTTCCATTTTAGGGCATGGGTCCGAAAATTAGGTTGATCCAGATCTCAAGTGGTGATTTAACGGTTCACCATTGGAAGGGCGCTAATTTCGGTGGATTTCTGACTTTGGGGGCCACCATCGCGTATGTTCCTTGCATCCACACCATCCATCCATTTTGACAGCTCATTTTAGGGCATGTTCCTAAATGTTAAGCAAATCCAAATCTTAGATGGAACACGCCACATGAAACAGTGAAAATTGAATACCCACCAGTTAAAAACTTCTTAAGAGCCACCTGACTGTTTATTTGCCATCCAACCTATTAGTAAGGTCACAGAAGACCTATACGGAGTGACCACACCAATATCAGTTTGCTAAAAAAAGGACGCCGACTGCGTCCTTCATTAGCATGGAAGAAGGGGCTCACCATGATGTATATGTTAAACCACATCTTCCATTCCTTTCTGAAGATATCTTTTTGACATATGCTAAGAATGAGGTATGTCCAACTGGGACTACTCTTGCATTTAATGCTACAAAGTCCACTATTTGGTGTAAGTCCACCTGGCAGTTGGACATGCCTCATTTTTAGTATAATGTTTTAAAATGATCTTAAGAAAGGGATGAAAGGCAAGATAAACATATACATCACGGTGGGTCCCTAAGCTTGTCAGTATACTGAGTAGGACTAAGCTTGTCAGTATACTGAGTAGGACACAATCTGTGTCTCATAAAGAAAAAACTTTTGTGGCCCACAAAAATGTTTTTAATGGCCAGTTACTACTCTTTGCTGGAGTGTGATCCATATGAGATTTGGATTGCTTTATATTTGGGATCATGCCGTAAAATGGCTGTCAAGAGGATAGATGGTGTGGATGTAAGGTAGGTACATTAAGGCAGGCCCTACAGGGGCCTCAGATCCAAAGCCGCCCAATTAAAAATTTCCCCAAGTGCACTGTGATGTTTACACTCATCAAAGCATAAATAATGGCCTCTTCCACAACATTTTTAGCCCCCAAGTAAATGGTGGACATTCAATCACTATTGTCTCCCACGTGAGATTTGTATCTGCATCATTTTGCGCTCATACCATAAGGTAATTTAGGAAGATAGATAAACATAGTTGATAAAACACATACATCTTGGGGGCCCATCGTGATGTATGTACCTTATCCACACTGTCCATGAGTCGTATGTGTAATATGTGTGTCACAATATTACCTATCCGTACATTATCCATGTAAATCAGTGATTAAAAGTTATTAGTTAATTGCTTGATTGTGATCCTAAGCTTATGGTCTATCGAGACTTGAAATTTCATCGAGTTTTTTTGTTAAAGTATGTATTGCCATGAGCCTATTATAACATTGTATTTAACAATACATACCTACACTAATAAGAGACATTAAAATTAATTTATTAATTAAATTTAAACCTCTATGAATATACTATACATAACTACTTTTGAACTACAGAACGGGGCAAGCACAGCAGAACAGGGTATTTCAAATTCAAGAGATTCTAAATCTAGGGGTTTAGAATCCACTAGAGGGTTCATTTGTAAAACTTACCCTGCAATGTATTGTATGGGGCCTTCTTCATAACATCCAATCCGATCGGTCCACCATGTGCGACCCCTCACTTTCTACTCGCCGTCCAAAAATAGCGGATTAAAAACTCAGGTGGGCCACTGCGGATTACGAATGGATTCGATGGAATGTACAACACACGACGTGCCCCACACACAATCTGTTAGGCTTTTGATGGTGGGCCTCCTCATCCCAACTTCTCCATGTGGTGTGGCTCACTTGAGCTTTTGATCGGTCTCATCTATTCATTTAAGGCGAAACTTGGGGGCCCACACATGATGGACGGATTGGATGTCATACAGACATTAGCTTGGGACCCAGATACAAAGTTTTGTAGTGATGTGGCATCAGAAATGGATACAACACCATCCAGATAAATGACCAGCCTTTGGATGGTTAGGATTTCCAGGATGAAAGAAGCCCCATCCATCTGAGGTTGTTCTCATAAGACCGGTCCAGATCAACGGACCGTGGCCCCACTTGTGATGCATCAGGACTCCCATCGTTTTGTAAAAACCCTTCCTCCTTGCAGCAGCACCATTGCTCTTCCAAAGTGCAACAATGGCTGCTTCTAGAAGATTCCCCAGCAATCACAGAACAAATCTCCTCCTCTTCTTCTCCTCCCCTTCTTCTTCTTCCCCTCTCTCCCAACCGTCCATCCTCAATGGTACCAGTCTCGGTCCATCTCATCCACGTGTCATCTAGACAGCGGCTGGATCGACAAGATCAAAGGCGTGTTCACTGGCCAAAAGGCAACTTCTTCCGAACCCCAACTCCCTTCTTCCCAGGACTTCACACTCCTCAGTAAGTGCTCCCACCACCCCCTGGCGCACATTAGCCATGCCCTACTGCTACATCTAACCTGCGCCAAAGCCTATTTTTTCCACCCCCTTAAAAACCTCCTGCCATTTTCAAAATCACAGTCCCTTTTTCTTCCCTATTTTGGGAAAAGTAATTTCGGATTTTATTTATTTATTTATTTATTTATTTATTTTTGGGGGTTTGGCGGGTTTTAGGATTTGCAGATGAACTGAAAAATGCTAGGGCAGCTGGGTCTTTCAAGAAGTTCATTGTGGGCCGTAGCAGCGAAGCAACATTCGCCGATGCATTTGAGAAGCAGGAATCGATAATTCGGTACCTCGGAGGCTTTGATCCCACTGGAGAGGTCATTTTCTAGAGCCCCACCCATGCGGCGGACACTCGCGAGCCCTATCCAAATGCCAATTTGCATCCATATGGGCTTTCCATTGGGTGGGCCCCACCGTGTATGCGCCATAGCCGCGTGGCCATTAGGCAGGCCATACTCCTTTCGTGGAAAATGTGCAGCATCTGTGAATTATTTAAACTGCCCACTTGATTGCTGAACCAGCCTATTCTCTGGCCACAGTGCATCTGAGGTGGGGCCCACTAGATTGACAAGCCAGATTTATGGGTGTTTGCCACATTCACATGTGGGGGAGCGTAGAGTAGCCATTGCATTTCACCTTTCTTTAATTTTTTGTATGAAGAAACCATTAGGAAACATCATGTGTTTGTGAAAATGTTTTTGAAGCCTTTGCATGTATTGATGTGATATTCATAAAAAATAAAAAAAATGTATATTGATGGAATATTCATAAAAATAAAATAAAAACTGTATATTGATGAGGCCCAATTGGGCTCTGATTGGATCAGATGATTCTTCTTTCGTCCTTGGGCCCCACATGTGGTGCCCATTTATCGAAGTTGTAAAAGTACAACTGATTTATAGTTTTTCTTTTATGATTTTAATAGTTTTTAGTAATCTCCACAATATGCACTAGAGTACAGAGCATTAAGTTTGGGCTTTTAAGAGAAAAAAATCAAGGGTTGAGATTAGATAATGGAAAATGCTTGTGTACCTAACGTTTGGCCTACTGGGGTTACTTGCCTACTGGGGTTACTTTCTCTAACGTCAGGAAACAACTTAATGTGCATGAAATCCATGCTGTCCATCAGGTAATGTTTAGCCTTGATCTAAAAAATCAGGCTGATTCAACACTCAGGTGGGCCACCCCAAAAAGAATTATACCTAAAACTTCTAAATGCATGCGGTATGGCCACCTGAGTTTTGGAATACCGTGACTGTTGGGCAATTCTTTCATCCTAATGAGGCACAAAGGATTGGATGGCATATAACACCGCAGTAGACAATACACAAAACCAGTGGTGGGTGTTCCATCCCAACTGTTTCCTATGTTGTAGGCTTGTAGCCTACCTGATTTTTGGATTATCACGATTTTTGGTTTCAATGGTTAATATGAGGCAGCATACCTTGATGGAAGGAGTTGATCTCATGAAAATTCCACTCATGTGGCTCTTGTTTTGTGGAAGCAACGATAGTATGTACATAGCACGAGTTACACTAGCATGGTTCATTAGTTAATATGGGAGCAGATTACCTTCCTTTCCCCAATACTGTGTATCAAACACATGCCACATGTTTATGATGATTGGACCAGGCATCCTATAGGTTCAGCTGTTGATTGTCCCTAACTAAATTTTCCTATGATCTGAATATCTGAACCATCTAATAAGAAGGGGGGGGATCTTATTGAGAACCACTGCTGATCTTTTACCTCTCAGAGTTCATTTTTATGCCACCAATTAAAGGGCTAGAACTAGAATCATGCAAGCATTGTGGTTTTACCTTAGTTGTAGAATCCCTCTAATTAGGTGTTGCTCCCACTTCAAATCACACCTTACACTCTTGCTCCCACTCTCCCTTCCTACCCATTTATACTTGTTTAGTGAGAACTGCTGCTGATTTTTTTTTATCTCCTAGGGTTCATTTTTATGCCAGCAATTAAAGGGCTAGAACTGGAATTGTGCAAGCATTGGGATTTTTTTTCTCTTTTTGCCTTAGTTGCAGGATCCTTCTAACTAGGTGCCACTCCCACTTCAAATCACACTGCCGACTCTCACTCCCACTCCTCCTTCCTACCTATTCATACCTGTTTACATTTTGAAACAGATGCTTCCCTGCTTCTGCACCTGAATCTGTTGCTGCTCATGTTTCATGCAACTCTATTTCGGACTATGGCCCATTCACTATTGGAAACACAAAATTGATGGTTAGATCCCATTCATGCGTGCATGTGTTCAGAATGACATGGGAGGCACGGAATATACCGTGCTGCATGGAATACGTGCCCAGGTAATATCAAGGGCTGAGATTTTAGGTAGTTTTTTTTTTCTTTAGGATTATTTAGATTCCCAAAGTTGCAGAAAATGGATCTCTACACTGTGTTAGATTAGAAAGAAAAATTGATGAAGTCAGACAAATTAAAGTAGACTAGCATGTAAAAGGCTGGGGCATATGTTGGGTGTACCATTTTCAGTATCAGATGAAGTTAAAAGATGGATTTGACGAGAATATAAAAAAATTAGGGTCTGTTTGGTTTTCCAATTACAACGGTAAATGGCTATCAATGGGTAATGATTATTCACTCTTGTAATTGTGTGGTGGCATCACTTACATTTGACTGCAAGATGATTTTGCTACATTGTTTGTTTCACTCCGAATGTCATTGTAAAAATGATAGTTTTATAATGTGAAAATGTAATGGTTACAATTTACTTTACCTACTTCCTTTACAAGTGTATTTGACTCTTCATCTACGAGCCATAATTCTTGTTTAAACAAACACCTGGAAATGATAATGATGACTCATGTACTTTGCATTTCATAGGATGTTGGAAAACCAAACAGGCCCTTAGTACATCCTTATTTCAACTATAATGTGAACACTGAATGCTTGGGATCTTTGCTAGACATTCAACACATAAGTTGGGACACGGCTGTATTATGCAAATTCCATGAATTGCTAGATAAAAATACATTATTTAACCCAACCAAAATTTTCATTGAGGAGAAATGATGAATAGTTTTCTAAAGATCTCATGATTTGTATAGAAATCAAGGGAATAGATTTGTTATCAAGAACAGTATATGCCACTATCACATCAAAGTGTATTTTCATCTAACTGATCACGTGATACCTTGATTTCATGTACACTACAGTACAGTCTACATTTTCCAAATATCCAGATTATGTGCTAGAATTAGGAACAAAACTGTAAATTCCGAAGGATTTTTAGTTGGATTCCGGCTATTGCAGAATATTTAGAGTTCCATAAGTTTTCTATAAAGAATCTGAATTTCAAGTTGTTTTCTAATTCTCCTCAAACACCCTTGGCCCATTTTCTTTTAACAATTTCTTTAGTACCCCCAAAACCACATCATCAGAACTATACAATTACTCAGCTACTCATCTTACCTATGGTGTGGATGGAAATCCTCAGCCATGAGAAAAGACAATTCCCTGAACAGAAATTTGGTTAGAATGACGATGATAAAAAGAATGTTGGTTGATGATGCAAACAAAGGGAAGTAGATTGGCTCTCCAAAATGGGCCATTGAACTACGACAGCAAACCAGCTGGAAGAAACCCCATCAATCAGTTTGGATGCAAGCTATTTGCTGTTACATGACATAGATTCTTCAAAAATGAATAAGGATGAATTGCGATGGCTCAACTGTCTGCTATAGAGTAATTGATTAGAACCCTCAGATGTGCATTCTAACTGCTGGATCTTCAGTCAGCCAGCTTGTGGGATCATCCGGAATCCATATGATGATTGTGTGTGGCCCTAATGCATCACTTAATAGCCTAAAAATAAGATGTGTAGATCCAAAGAATCAGCACCTAAAATTATTAGTGAATCAACAACTCGAATCTTCCAAGATAGCAACTGAAGTCCCATAAATTCAACCCCCAAGACTAGCAACCAATCTATAAATCTAACACATGGTGGTAAGGAATTTTTTTGACAAACAACCATTCAATTGGCAATGTTAGATAGGGCAAAGTGTTTGCCAGCTAGAAAGCAACATAAGTAGAGATGGGATTATAGGTTGAGACGGGTTTGTAGAATGACTAGAATCAATACAATCATACAATTAAGCGTGTGAGATTTTTTTTTTTTTTTTTTTTGGCAGGTAAGAAAAGAACTCTCTTATTACCAACCAAGGATAGAAGCTCAAGAATACAAAGAACGAATAAGCAAAAGCTTCAACGCAAGAAAATGAAAAGGAAAGGAAAAAAAAATGCCCACACCTCGGACCAGGGAAAGACACCCACAACCTAAGTCAGGGAAAGCCCACATTCCAAGCTAGGGAAGGACTTCTACATGAAAATAGGAGTATTAACTAAAAAAAAAACTATGCATGAAACCCAATAGAAGGGATATGCGCGAGTTTGGCAACAACCTTTCTACATAACAAGGAAATGAGAGAGAGAGAGAGGCTTGAGATCTAGAAAGCAGATTGTTGGTAGCTCTAGCTTCCAAACGCAACTTCTAAGGGGAGTCTAAAGAAAATCCGCAGGCTTGATAGAGGCTTGATATTTATTCTAGACACAGATCTGGCAAAAGTGGGCTTTTCTCTCTGAAAAAAAAAAGTTGATAAGGAAATTCTACTTAAGCTCATTGTTAAGGATATAGGAGGCATATTTTATTTTTTAGGGTTGGTAGTGTTATGTTCGCTACTATTACCACTCATTGGGATATTCCCCCTACTATCCCTCGTACTATAAAAAAAAATGATGTGGTTCTTTCTTCCTCTCATCATTCTAGAAGTTGGTGCCTTTGTAGTGCTCCTTTTTGGGATTCTAGGATTGATGTTTTTTGTTTTCCCCATCCATTATTTAAAGCATGCTGAGGTATTATTTCGAAGGCTGGAGGAAAGGACCTAACTAGTTCATTTTTTCCTTCTATTTCTTTTGACTTGAGGAGACTTCTTAAAGCTAATATTTTAGGTGTTCAAGTTAAAGTGCCTAGCTCTAATATGAAGAAGATTATCTTACTCCTTTGAACTTCCCTTTGAAGTTACATCCAGAAGCTAGAACTACCAATAGTTTCTTTCTAGAGCTCAAGCTTATCTTTCTCATTTTTTAGTCATGCAAGAAGGTTATTGCTAAACTTACGCATATCCCTTATATTGGATCACATGCGCAGTTTGTGTCTTTAGCTGATACTCCTATTTTCATGTAGGAGTTCTTCCCTGGCTAGGGGCGTGGGCTTTTCCTAAATGTGGGTATCTTTCCCTGGCCCAGGGTGCGAGTATTTTTTTTTCTTTTGTTTTTCATTTTTTTACGTTGAGGCATTAGCTTCTTCGTTCTTTGTATCATTGGGCTTCTACCCTTGATTGGTAATAAGAAAGTTCTTTTCTTGCTTGCCAAAAAAAAGAAGAAGCTTGGATTAAGGTAGTGAGAAGGGTTATTAAGTCTTGTTCAGTTGATGAGGAAGGGCCTTAGATAAGATTGATTGGTGAAATGGGATTCATAAACCCAATCAAAAATAGTTGGGACAAGGCTATGATGATGATGAAGATATAAGTCTAGACTTGATACACCCTACCATGAGTTAATGTTTCTGAAGTCTCCGACCTTTTGAAAACTTTTGCAAGCTATCATGCGTTTATTAAAAAAAAAAAAAGATTGTTGAATAATTCATGACAAAGGAGAGCATATTGAGATGGTTTGCTCATCTGCAACAAAGATTGAAATGGCTCCAATAAGGAGGGGACTGGTAATTAGGGTTGAAGGACTTGAAAAGAGAATGAGAAAAGGACTTGAATCACAGTGGTGAGAAGGGATATGAAGTCTTGTTCACTACTAAGCAATGAGGATAGAGCCTTAACAGGATTGATTGGCAAAATGGGATTCGCAAGCCGGACCTTCATAGATTGGACAAGGCTATGACAATGATGACGACGACGTTGGTGATGAAGGTGATGAGGATTGAATAATTCATTAATTATTCACAAATATTACCTGAGTTGTAATTATTCAGCCACTGGAAATAAAAGGGGGAAATTTTGATTCTTTTTCTTGTTTTTTCTTGAAAAAATCACCAAAAGTTTTCCAAATTGTGAGTAATTGTGGTGGATGGGGGAATGCCTCAAATTTCTCTATTATCTATATTTCCTTAGAGTTGGGTTTAGACTAGGTGATGAAATTGAAAGCATTGTTTTTCTCTGGGATTATGTTTGAGGCTGAGTTTGGATGCTCGACGAAATTGATTACAATAATTCAACTCAATAAAGCAGAAAATATCAAAGTTTTACCAACCATTCTGTTCATAACAAGGTATTAGAAAACGATTATGTAATGGCCATAATGGTGGGAACTGTTACTCATTATGGGTCTGTTATGAAAAAAAATGGTCCATAATAGCTCTGTATTGGTCCTGTAACGGTCCATTATGGGGCTGATACAATTTTTTTTCAGAAAAAAAAAAACTGCAATGGTCATTACGGGGGCCATAATGGTAACTAATTGAATACCTTGGTTCATAGCCTCCAAATTACTCTAGTGATTGTTGCAAGTCTGACACAAAACACAGAACTGCACTTTTAAGGGTTTGGTTGTCATCATTAATTAAAATGACACAACCTGTACTTTCAACATTCCTTTGACATCTATGAAATTATTGGTCTTTCAACACACACGCACGCACACACGCACACACACCCGCGCGTGCGCACGTGCAATTGGGCATCACCCAAGGTAACTCCCTGGTTTGACAAGCACACACCCGCGCTATTGGGCATCACCCAAGGTAACTCCCTGGTTTGAGTCAAAATTAGGTCTAGAGATCTTTAAAAGGTATGCCTTTATGTAGTTAAAATACAGCTTTTCTATCATTGAATAAATTCAAGCTTTTGCTTGTTTCTCTTTGTAGTTTGTAGAGAAGATCCTTGATTCAAACTCAATCTTTTTTTATACTTTGTTGTTTACTGATAACAGATCGACAAGACTAGTGACTAGCCAATATTAAATTGGAGATATAGAGGAAGACTCAAGGTTCGATATTAGGAGACCAAGAGAGTATTTGTGATATAACTTCGGGAGTATTAATAGATGTGAAGCCTTGAATTGATGGCGAGGAGTTTCCTCAAACTGATTTCTTTTGTTATCTTGGCTCTATCATTCAAAAGATGGAAAGATTGAGGAGGATGTTTCCAGTTGAATTGGCACTACGCAGATGAAGTGGAGATGCACCCTAGGATGTTGTGTGACAATAGTTACTTGATAAAAATAAAAAAAAATTGTGACGAAAATAAAGCCAATGGATTTTGAGCGAAATTTTTATAAACCAATTTTCGACCAACTATGCTATATGGGCTAGAGTGTTGAATAATTAAGTGGTAATATGAGCATAGGATGAGCGCTGCATCAATGAGGATGTTGAGATAGATGTGTAGGAACACTAGGAAGTATAGAATCAAGAACTAGGTCAATCAAAGCAATCCAAAGTTGCCTAAGATAGATGATGGATAGCCAATTGAGATAACTTGGTCAGGTCCTTGGGAAATTGGAGATGGCTCTCGGAAGGGAACTTTAAGCAGTGTTGAAGATCCTGAAAGGAGGGCAAGGAGCAGACCTATAAGGACTTGGATTGAGGTCATGAGATAGGATGTGAAATCTTTTTTCACTTATCTAAGATAGGGCCTTAGGAACTTCTGGCGAAACAGGATTCATAAAACTCCAAGTATTTAGGAGATAACTATCATGATGACGGCAACGATTATGGTGATACAAGACCCTAGATTTGGGTATTCTAAGTTGACGTTCTATCCTTTTTCTTTCCTTTTTAATTTTTATGATCAGTGGTCTAGGTAGGCTGAAGGTGGGAGACCTAACCGTGCTCTCTTAGGTTGGGGGGCAGGCCGGAGGAAGACCTCCCCGGTTCTGGCCGTGCTCAGGAGGGCGTCGATTCCGAGAGGATAGACCAATGGCTGATGTCACCAGTGTTTTAAATAGCGAGTAGCGTGTAGCGTAGCGTTCACCCCTTTGAAGCGTGAGGCGTAAGCTACATAGCGTGTAGCGTAAGCTACATGCTACTTCTAGATTTTTTAATCAAGGTTGTGCTTGGTTACACTAATTCCATGATATTCACCAAATTAGACTGATTAATATTGAAATTTAACAAATTTTCATGATATTTGGTGCAACCAAATGCAACTAATAAAGTAATAGGAAAGGGTAATTGTTAAGTATAAAGGTAAAGAAAGAGCAACAAAACTGATTTAATGCTATTACTTATATTATTTTTACTAAAAGCATTAAATATTGAAAATAAAAAAATGATACAAATCGTTGAAAATATTATTTGATTTCAATGTTTTAATGAAAAATAACTTGTAATATGAGGTATGTAGCGCGTAGCGTAGTCTATGTTGCGTGTAGCGTGCAAATTATCATGTAGCGTAGGCTACATGTGACTTAAGCTATTTTCGTGAGCTACGTAGCGTTAAAGCTAAGCTACGCTACGTAGCGTAAGCTACACACTACATAGCGTAGCTATTTAAAACACTGGATGTCACCTATCACCCCCCTATGATCTTGAATCTTCATCCTTTTCATCTGTATCTTCTATGTGCAAACTGCTGTTTCCATCAATTATATCAGAAATTACCAAGGTCTCTGATAGTTTTATGTGCATGTATGATATACATTTGCATGCTACAGCCAGTTTTGAAAGATCACTAGCTCGAAGTGCAAATTCATTGATTGTAATCAACCTATTTAGTGGACTATTAGATAACGCTTGATTGTAATCAACCTTAGTAATAGTCTATTATATTGCACCTATGGGATTTTTATGCTCTCATTGCCGGTCCCCAGCCCGGATAAAGGGAGAAGGGTTGTGTCAGGTTGGCAGCTGGCATTTAACTTATGCCATAACTTTCAATATGATTCTGAACAATATGACTAGCTCCAAGTTCAAATGACGTTGAAACAGGTTTGCTTTCGTATTTAATTCATATATTCTTTTTCATAAGATAGAATTGCATTGATTTGTCATCAATTAACTGAAATAGAAGGATTACAATTCAGAGTCCCAGATATTATGTCAGTGTATTGAGAAATATGTTGGCTAGTGTTTTGTTTCAAATTTATTGATTGTTTCTTGATTCATTCATTATTTGCAGAAGCTGCAAAGCAGCCAAAAACAAAGTGCTGCAAAACATTGTAATTGTACAATTGCTGAAGTTGAGAATGCACTGGCAAAGTTCACGTGGGCCAAAGAAGCACAAAAGAAGATCGAGAAGCTAAAGGAGGAAGGGAAACCAATGCCGAAGAGCTTGGCCGAGGTAATCCTCCCTTGCATCAGTTAATTTCTGCATCTGAATGAGAATGGAGTGCTTCATACCTAGACATATTTGTCCAATAAAGATGAAATTTTACTTTTGCAGGGGGAATGATCCTATGCAATTATTTGCACCTCATTTTGGTGCAAATGAGTCGTAATGGACATGTAGAGCATCCAAATCAACAATTTGAACCATCCATACAATCTAGGTAGGCCTGGTCAGGTTGACCCACTGGCCAACCAGGCCAACCCGCTTAAGTTGGGCTGGGGTTGAATATATCAGGTTTCAGGTAGGGGTTAGGTCAGAAACACGGCCCATTTAACTAAACGTATTGGTCTCAAGTTGACCTTGGCCCAACCCAACCCAACCCAACCCAACCCAACCCAACCCGCCCATAATAACATTATTTATAGAGAATTGATTACCTAAGACAAGGGTATCACAACTTGTGCAAGTGTACCATCTTTCCTGCTAACATGCCACTTGTGCAGGAAATCAGTACCATGAAAACAGTTTACCCCACTATGAAGGTCACCCTTTTTGAAAATCAGATTGATCTGCCATAGGTGACAACACCTGTATCTTGAATTTGACCGCCTGTTGTCTGTTGATTCCCATGGTGTGCCTTACTGGATGGGCTGACCTTCCTGATTTTTGTGCTAGCTGAGCTTCATGTTTAGAGCCCATCGTTTTCATAGTATTGATGTCCTACACAAGCATCATGTTTGTAGGAAAGATGGTATGATGCTGCAAGTTGCAGCACCTGGCATGTAGTTGATCAGTTCTCTATTGATATATAAAAAGTAATTAGTAGTCACTAACCACGCACTTGCTTTAGTAGTAAAGGTGTGTGAAAACTTCTAGTGCTCAATTCCTTTGTCCTCCCAATGCAATTCTTTTATAAATGGGTTGGGTCAGGCCAGGCTGTGCTTGGGCTTAGGAATCTACTCATGGGTTGAGCCTACTCATCCCATCTTGGGTCACAGGTCGGGGTTGGGCCTAGATATTGGGCATGTTTAGCAAACTGGTTGGGATTTGGCTGAACCTGACCTGACCCATTGCCACCCTTAAGTCCCTCTTCATGTGCCACTATGCCAAATGAGTGATCCTAACATTTAGACAATGACACTTTTTGCTATTACCTTCCATTTTCCAAGGCATTGATCAGGTGGCTAGGATTGTTGGTTCAGCTTGATTTTTTAGACAATACAAGCAATTCATAGTGGGGCCTAGAGAATGAACTGTGTTGTTTGGTGATTGGACCTTTTTCAATTTATCACTTATATGGAATATTTATTTTTCAAACCACTCTAGTGAGTGCGATTTTGGCTTGATGGTCCATGAAGAGCAGGCTGGACCAAGTGGATGGTCTAGATTGTGAATAACTCTCTTGTCCAATGTAACTAATTTGCATTGTAGTTGTTAGATTGAACGATCACGATGGCAACCAAGAAGCAATAAACAAAAAAGCAATCCTTCACAATGTGTGATTGTCCTGCGAGGGCTGGCAGAGAGTTTTCACTAGGAAAAAATGTTTTTGTAGTACAATTGAGAGCCATCTCTAAACAAAAATTTAGAGGCTTCTCTAGGGCGATGATCCTGCAGAATTGGATGGAAGTTCTGAATGGTCTTAGGGCTATTGTTCTGGGATTTCAGGAATCAGCCTGCTGCTATTTCAGGAACAGGTACTGGGGTCATCCCTGCTGCTATTGCAGAATGGCTACTTTGTTATGTTGTAGTTTTTTAACTATTGGGGTTATCTGTTCAAGGACCTTGCTATTGTAGTAGTTGCCTTACGTTAGGGGCTTGTAGACTTCAGCTGCCTGCAGTTTACTATTATTTGTGCGTCTGTTTCTAAATAAGGGGTCATTACTCATTAAAAAAATTAAAATGAGGTTTCACATCCGCTTATGCCATCCTACTCAAACTGAAATATTTTCTGTAACAAAAATAACCCTCAAAAGTTCAGGCTGGGCCACTGCCACCAGTCCGTGCCCATAGAACTGTTGGCTGCCCAGATCATCAAGCCAGGCATGTGCCCCCAGGCCCCACCAATTACATCCAGGTGTACAGTACACCCAGAGATCAAGTAAAAGAATACATGACTCCTGCATGCATGCAATTGTGGTACAATGCCAGGTAATTGTATAGGATCTTTTGCCTTTATGGTGCAACAACTTGAGTCGACATGTTATTACTATTCTGATATTTCAGAATGCAAAGTTTTGTGTCTCAACCGAACATTCAAAACAAGTTGGGGCTGGGCCTGAGGTTGGCTTTATCCTGGATTTTGAACTGGTTTGGTCTGGCTGGGCCAACTAGGCTAGCCCTCTTCAACATTTTGATTTTGCTTGACCTGGGCCCAACCCTATCAACCGTTATCTTTAGAAGTAAATGTGAACTGGTCAGAATAAGTATGCTTTCCTTTGAAGATCTAAAGAAAATGTGAACTGGTTGGAATAAGAATGCTTTCCTTTGAAGATCTAAGTGTTCTGAATACTTGAATATTGATTTTAAGCAACATATAAGTAGGATCGAGGGGTTTTTTTACTCCTATTTGTGTTTTGTAGGTGCAAAAGTTGATGGGATCAACACCTTTGGATCTTGCACGGTCAAATTTGGCAAAGAGTGGGCAAATAAGCAGGAATGGACCCTGCCCATGTGGTTCCAAAAAGAAATATAAATGGTTCGTTGCAATTACCTTCTCACTCTACTTCAAATCATGGGTTTTTTCCCCAAACATGAACACCTCAGCCTGATTCTACATGCATATTGTATAAATGCTTTCTTGTGCGAGAATGATAGAATGAGGTCACCTGAAACAGCCTAGGAGTATTTCCAATTAGTTATAAAATGATGGAAAGGGTTCAAGTAAATGGCTCAGTGGTATAGCACGTTTCAACACTGAGGTCACGGGTTCCAGTCCATGTTACCTTTCAAAAAAAAATGATGGAAAGCAGATTGACATGGTTGTCCATAATAAACTTTGAATTGTGTTTACTCTCAATAAATATCAAAAGATTGGCAGAAGTTTCCGCTGTCATTATTGAGAGGGCAAAACCAACGTCTGACCACTGTCCTATTTTACTAGACGGTGAGGTGGAGAGCTAGGGGCCCGAAACCCATTAGGTTCGAGTTAGCATGGCTAGAGGTGGAGCAATTTTCCAATCTGATCAAGAATGGTGGAGGTCTTTTGAAGTAGAGGGCTTTGCTGGATTTAGATTGAGCCAAAAGCTGAAGCTGTTGAAAGGCAAGATCCTGTCGTTGAAATGGGAGGTGCTGGAAAGCCAGGGAAGTGAGCTAGGAGATCTTCTGGTGAAGATTCAGACCCTGGATTTAAAGGCAGAGGAAATGGAGCTTTCGGAGGATGCAAAAAAAAAAAAAAGAAGGTTGAAGTTATCTCAAAACTACTTGAATCGGTTGAAAGGAGAAGACACCAAATGGCGGCAAAGGTTGAGGGCAACCTGGTTTGAGGGGGACAAAAATGCAAAATTCTTCCACGATATTGGTAACGTACGGGCCAGAAGCAATAAGGTCAAAAGCGTGATGGTGGATGGTAGAAGAGAGAGAGCAGGCGAGCAATAAGATGGTTAACTACTATAAATCCATTCTCACCAACGATGGATGGCAATACCCACTTTTGATGACCTAGAGTATGAGTGCCTTTCTGACATCGAGGCAGCCTCTCTTGAGAAACCCTTCTCGGAAAACGAAATTAAGGTGGCAGTAGACTCCATGGGGAGGGACAAGGTGTCAGGACCTAACAGCTTCCACCAGCTTTCTTCCAATAATTTTGGGACGTGATGAAGGGCGATTTCATGGATTTTGTGGCAGAGGTTCATGAGAGGGGTCGGCTATCGATTGAGTTGGGAGCTTCTTTAATTGCCATTATATCGAAGGTGTCAAAGGCGGACAACTTGAAGGATTTCAGGTTGATCATCCTGATTGGGGGGGAACGTTGGCTTCCATATTCAGATTGGTCTTAGCCAACATTATCTCCAAGAACCAGGGTGCGTTCATTGCAAGCAGGCAACTTCTAAATTGTACCTTAATAGGCAGCCCATGAGTACATCGACTCTCGCTACAAGGTGCGAAAGGCATAGTGTGCAAATTGGATATGGAGAAGGTGTATGATCACATCAATTGGAAGTTCTTGGATTACTTACCAGAGTGGAAAGGATGTGCCATGCGGGCCCGAAGTGGAGGAATTGGATGAGGAAGTGTATCCGGTTGGTTAAATTTTAGTTTTGGTCAACAGATCATCCAAAGGTTTCTTTAAGTCGTCAAGGGGTATTCGGCAAGGTGACCCCTCTCCTCCTTTTTGTTTGTTGTGGTTGCGGAAACTTTGAGTAGGATGTTAGCTAAAGGTCATTATGTAGGCATCACTTGCAAATTCATGGCTAACAAGGCGAGCGTCCCACTTTCTAATCTCCAATATGCTGACAACACAATGCAAATTATGGTGGACAAGATATATTGTGTTTTGAGGCGATCTCGGGTCTAAAGATAAATATTGCAAAAAGTGAGATGTTGGGAGTGTCTATGTCCGAGGAGGAAGTTAAGGGAGGGATTTTTGGATGCCAAGTGGGGGCTTTCCCTTCTACCTATCTTGAGCTCTCTCTCTGCACAAGAAAGTTGGCAAAGCACTTATGGGAGGCGGTTGTGAAGAGATTTGAAAGGAAGTTTTCAAAGTGAAAAGTCAATACCTTCCTTTGGGTAGCCAAATCACTCTCACTAAAGCAACATTATCAAATTTCCCATTATATTTCATGTCCCTATTCAAATGCTCAAAGATAGTTTTGGCTAGGATGGAAAAGTTGAGATGCTACTTTTTGTGGCATGGATTGGATGATAGGAAGAGATTCCATCTTTTGGGGTGGAAAGTGGTGTGTAGACCGTATGACGAGGGAGGGGCAGGTGTAAGGGACTTGGAAAAGATGAATTTGGCTCTCTTGGAAAAATGGCTTTGGCAATTCAGGACAGAGGAAGACTCCTTGTGGCATAGGATCATTGCAGAAGAGTATGGGTGCCAAGAAGGGTGGCGGGGCGTTAAGGATGCATCTCTCTATAGAGCCTCATGGGTTTGGAAGGGGGTCTCTAGGATAAAGCCAATGTTTAGCACAGGGATGGACTTCTATATCGGCAATAAGAGAGTGTTTGATTTTGAGAAGATGTGTGGATTGATGAATCCTCTCTCCAACAAGGGTTTGCTAGAGTAGCACACCTCTCTATGGGAAGGAACATTCTAGTGTCCAGCTGCTACTCTTACTTGGGAAATGTTGCGGTTTGGTCTCCACCATTGCCGAATGAACATGATGGATGAGGAAGTGGAGGAGTTCGTGACGCTCCTTGATCGTCTCCACCTTTGTATGCCGGTGAGAGAAGAAAGGAATAAAATGCTTTGGCTAAAGGAAAAATCCGGTTGCTTTTCAGTTCGGTCCTTCTACGGTCTTTTGCAACACTTGAACAGAGACGACTCCCTAGTGTTCATGGCTATGGGGCTCCCTCGAAAGTTGCAGCCTTCAGATGGCTAGCCAAGAGGGGAATACTCTTCACCATAGACAACCTCTAAAGGTTATCAATGATGTTGCCCAATGCGTGCACAACGTGTATAGCAAACGTCGAGAATGTAGATCACCTCTTAATCCATTGCTCGTTTGCTATGTAAGTGTGGAGCTGCTTCTTTAGAATCTTGGGTGATGCCAAAATTGGTCGGGGAGTTATTCTTGCTTTGGCACAGGGTGGGGCTAGGGAAAAATGTAAAAGTCATTTGGAGATTGGTTTTGCTAGCTTATTTATGGGCTCTTTAACGGGAAAGAAATGGGAGGTGCTTCCGCAGTGAGCCCCTTAAGGCGGAGGAGATTTTCTCAAAAGCTCATCTTCTTGTTGTGGAATGACCTTCTTGTATCAAACGATTGGAGGATTGTGGAATGGCCTTCTTGTATCTCAATGGTTCTTTAATGAAATCATTGTTACTCTTTAAAAAAAAAAAAACAAATTCATTTTCTTTTTTCAAAAATACATGAATAATTTCATTGAATTTGCTAGGGTGATTCAAGGGTAGAAATCAGTCATCATAATTGAGTGAAAATTGGGAAGATCCAACAGGGCCGAGACTGACTTCATCATCGTCACCAAAGCCTTATCCCAGTTAATTGGGGTCAGCTACTTATTTATTTATTTATTTTTAGAAGGTAGGAGATGAGGGTACTTTTTATTTTTAGAATTCGCAATTTTTATTAAAAGAATAAAGAGAAGGGCAAAGATGAGGGATCAACGCCCCAACAATCACAAAGAATCAAGACAACTGAGCAAAGGACTTCATAGGGCAGCTTACAAACTACTAGAGAACCCAAGCCCCAGAGACAACATCTACTTTGACCCTCCTAAACACTTCATCGGGGCTACTGGAACAATTCTGGAAGCACCTATTGTTGACCAAAGACCTGCAAGAAGGGAAAGCCTACACAAGATTTTCCTTTTTCGCTAAAAGCATCCCCATGCCACATTAAGAAGAACGAGTTAATTGAAGCTGGTATTACCCAAAAAAGAGGAAAAGATCAAAAATTATTTTCCACACTGCTCTCCAAAAATACATTGCATAAATAAGTGGTCCACTGACTTGGCATCCTAGAGGCACATCATAATTCATAAATGCAGTAGGAATGACCATGACTCTCTTCCGCAAGTTATCAACTGTAAGCACTTTATTTTTACCCACAAACCACACAATGAGTCTAGATGAACCCCTATATTGCCAAATGAACTCCATTAGATTGTGAGTAGTACGTAAGTCAATGGGACCCATGGGTACCCAACCCGATTTTGATTGGCCAAGGTTCAATTGTTTGTACCAGTTTAGAAATAAGGTCGGTTTGGTTCCACCATTTTAGATCCAGTTAAAAAACGGGTCTAGTCAGGTCCAGTTAATTTTATTAGTAAAAATTACATATTCTTTAATCTAAGCAACATAATGAGGTTTTCTAAATCAAACACGTAGGACAGCCCCCCACCACATGTGTCAAAGGGGCACATGTGTGTGTGATTATTCTATCCATTGGGTAGTCCCACCCATGTAAATGCCCTTATTTGATCCCAACCCAACTTGAAACCGAGGTCCAAAGACCTGATGTGCCAATGGGTACCAGACCTGATCAGATCCGGGTCAGGGTCCTCAACAACAAGACCCAGACCCAACAAGACCTGAACTTAACCATGCCAGGTATGGATACTCTAGGAACCAACCCATTAACAGCCCTAGTGAGTAGCCCGAGGAGCCAAAGAGCACAACCCATGTAAAAAGACCTAATAGAAAAAGGAAAAAGAAAAAAAAAACAACCACCTCTCCAACCTCCAATGTCACACCGTCTCTTATCAACCACCAACGGAAGCTTGCTCTGCAACATTTGAAGAAGTGTTGCCCACCATGCCCTCCATCTCATCCTCAAGAAAGTTTCGTGATGAGGGGACCAAACCAGCAGGCCTTCCAGGATCATGAAACATTGGGAGATGGCCCTCTCTCTCAGCAGCAACACTAGCCAATCTTGGAGAAGCCAAACGAAGAGGAGAGTCACCACACCAAGGTTCCTCCCAAGATCAAGCACAAAATCCATTCCAAACGCAAACACCATTTCCTTCTAGAAACAATCGATGATTCTTAAAATGGCCCTCCAAGCCTCAGATGCCTGTACATGGAGGAAGATTTGGTGGACCAGGATCCTACTTCCAACCCATATTTGTAAGCAGTAATTTGTTTCAAAAGATTATCTTCCTCTACCCCAAATCTCCACAACCATTTCCCTAATGAGGCAAGATTCATTGTTTTCAAGTCCCTAATGTCTGCACCACCCTCATTGGTAGGCATGCACACATCACATTATTTCATGTGATGCAACTTATGTCTACTTTTCGAACCTCTCCAACCTCTAAATCTTCTCTCTGCTGCAAAGAACACTGGCCGGGCATTGGCAGAGAGACATTAATGACAACAGCATGTTGGACATGACCACTTTGATGAGTGTTGTCCTTCCTCCAAGCAACAAGTAACTACGCTTCTAGCTCGAGAGTTTCCTGTCAATTCTCTCCATCACCTTGTCCCATAAGTGCTTATCCAGCTTCCCTATGCACAGTGTAAGATTCAAATATGAAGATGGAAGGCTACCAATACCTGTCCTTTGACTTGCTACGTGGCCAACCTTTTTTGTGTTTTGCTCATTTCCTTGTTGCCATTTTCTTATTTGACCTTTTTTTTTGTTGATTGAAACGCAATTAACTGCATATATTTCACCATACGGTGTCTTGCTAATTATGGTTTGGTCATTGCAAAAAAGATTAGGTAAGCCTCGCCATTAAAAAAAGGAGGAGAAAGAAAGACGTTTGGCCAACATGATGATTGCACCCGCCTATTATTGTTCAAGTGCACCTGCTGGTCGTGGGGTTCTCCTTATGGGGTGCCTTGGATCATGCACATATGCCAATTTGGCACATATAGCTGCACATGCGTAGATTGGGATCCACATATTTTGGCTTAGCAAAATTCTATGAAATCATGTAGTGCTTCCAGGTTTCCACAGAATAATACTCCAGATTTGCTTCAAGGACAGCAGGAACTTTAAAAAACAAAAACAAAAAACAAAAAGAAGAAGAAGAAACAATTCCTTGGGAGGCAAATAGAAAGACTAGAACAGCTGCATGAACAGCTCAAATCATCTAGTGTGTAGGAAGTTCTATTAGACTCATGCTTTTTTCCAAGCTTCTCTTGCAAGTAACTGAATTCTCTTCTGGTATTTGGTCATGTAGGTGTTGCGGGAAGAATGAAGTAAAAAGAATCTAACCAAAGGCAGCAGTCTGATGCAATGTTAACATGCTTGAAATGGAAAATCTTCTCTCATCGGAGGCGACAGATTCACACAATGCTAACACAACCATATGGCGAACACCCGAAAGCCTCTTATGAGTTCTCTGCCTCTTAGATTGTGCTGCATTATATGGAAAGCTGAAATGGATTGCACTTATTGTTCAAGTGAGGGTTTTCCCCTGTTGGATATTTGGCCAGATGGATGAAGCCAAATATGCTTTTGCTAACCAATAAATGGGGAAAAAATAGAGAAGAAATCTTTTGCTTATCAGGATACTTTTGTTCAAGCTCGAGTGTAGTAATCATCTTTCGTGCACGTGAATGGGAGGGTAATCTCGGTCGTATCTTTCAACACTCATTTTAAGGTTTTGGTACCCTCAAAATGTAGTTTGGTTAGAAAGAAAAGGAACGGTGGGATAATCGAGAACTGATCACCTACAGGCAACGGCATGACAACTTGTCATGCAGGCATATCTTTGGTAGGCCTCATCGTGAAGCTCACCTCACACAAATCAGGCCAGTGCTCTCATCAGGTGGGCCACACTGTTGGAATCAATGGATAGTTGATGGCTGACTCAACATGCAGATGTGGCCCATCTAATGAGTGGATCATCCTGATCTTCATGATGAGGCTTGCCATATGGATGTACTACACAAGCAGCATGTTGGCAGGAAAGATAGGCCTGCTTGACCAGTGGTCATGCCGTCACCTCCTGTAGGTGATGGGCCCTCATGTTATTCTACATTATTTCTTAATTTTATCAAGTTGTATTTTTCTTGTGCTTAAATCCTTAAGTTGATATTGCATTATATTTAGCCATCCCAGTAGGTGCTCTTTCCATGCAATCCGAATGTATGATGATCTAAACCCTTCTTTTGTTATAAGGCCACGCAAGCAAAAAATCTCAATGAATTGGGCAATCCAACCATGTACAAAAAATAATTTAAAAATCACCTTTCCAAATTTTTATTGATTTTTTACACCATAAAAGAAAAGTATCATTCATCCATTCTTGGTTATAAAAAAGTCTGCTATGCCAAAATATCTACTACCACATTTGCTTCCTTGTATGTGTGCTTGGCTCTCGAACCTAGGGATCCGTTGGAGTTTGGAATTGTGATCACCCATCGTGAATTCTGACCCGGCATCACCTTGTTTAACAGCATTTTTATAGTTTGTTCATAATCTCCCTCACTTTCTAGGGTTTAAATATGCATGCAATCATCCCCTTCCAACCAAACCTCAAAGAGTAAAATGAAATACTGCCGAGTGTTTTAGAGCGACCTTTTACAATACCTTAATGATTCTTTTTGTCGTGGGTTGGGAGATTTTAGTTTGAAATTCCAGTAGCAACTGGGCAAGTGAAGAACAGGTATAGGTTGCTTTCAATCTGTAAGAAGAATTTCAGTTTTGGGGGCACTTACAGGCAACTGAAGGGCAAGTGAAGAACAGGTGTGGGTTGCTTTTGATACATAAGAATAATTTCAGTTTTGGGTATTGGGAGCTCTTCGAATGTCCATCCAACCCAAAATCTTCATTGGGGTGTGGGGCTGGGAGTAGAACAACAAGAGCATGTACACTGATTTGGCAATGGAGTCATTGGAACTGGTGATTTTACAGATTAATTCATCCTCCCTATTATTTTGACAATGGGAACTCTTGAAAAACTTTGGGCCATGCTTCAATTCCATGATTTCTGATCTGTCATTAGTTGGGCTGATTTGTTCAGGTAGGGCAGTAAGGGGATGAAGGTGTTGGTTATCTTATTTCGGCTTGTGTTCATTACCTAGCGATGGTTCCAATTTTTTTTTTTTTTTTTTTTTTTTTACCATTGCTAATGTTCTAGGAAACCCATGTTGGTTGTTGGTTTTTAATCATTTCATATGCTTGCGACATACAACACATCCAATAGGTCAGCCCTACCGTGAGGATCACCTTGTGTAAAAATGAGGCCCATCCAATCATCAGATGGACCACACTTGTATTTTGCTATTCATCAGTGGTCTAAACCATTTATTCATAGAGGATGCCAATAAAAAAACCATTTATTCATCAGTGGTCTAAACCATTTATTCATAGGGGATGCCAATAGAAGTACAGAAACCCAAAAAATCACATCAATCAGATGACCTTAACCATTTAAAAATGGTGTTAAAAATCATTAAAATCTAGAGAAGTGATTTTTGCATGATTTTTTGTACCTTGGATTGCCCAATTCATTGAGATTTTTTGCTTGTGTAGCCTTATAACAAAAGAAGGGTCCAGATCATCATACATTTTGATTGCATGGTAGATATAGGAAACCTAATGATCACAGAAAAGAACACCTGTAGGGACAGCTAAACATAATGCAATATCAACTTGAGGATTTAAGCACAAGAAAAATACAATTGGATAAAATTAATGTGTACAATAACACGAGGGCCCATCACCTACAGTGGGCAAACTTGTGTGTCATGGGGCGGCAATCTGGGCCCTTCATCATCCAGGTGAAAGTGCCACGTGTATTGGTTGAATGTGGACCTGTGAGCGCATTGTTATCGCATACGTGTGGCCCACCATATTGAGCCAACCAGCCTTTCTTTTGGGCCAAGGTATGTTCAAGGTTAGTCTACATGACTGCTGAGGATCTAACACGCTTAGTGCCAAACCATGGGTGCTCCAGAATCTCCTCGATTGGACCATCCCCAACCCTTCAATCAGAGGCATGCAAATAGCTGTTTACGAAAATGCAGCTAGAGTTTGGATTCAACAGGAAAAACAAAGGCCAAAGAGGATGCCTGGGATCTTTCAGTAGAGATTTCTGTCATCCTTCATCCATCTCTGGACCCATCTGATCAATGGAGATGATCAATTGAATATGGTTGGTGTTTACAATCCAACTTTCCCAAGAAAACCCAATAATCACAACACTAATCACCACCAAACAAATCATCTGTTTCTTAAAAAAAAAACGTGACTGTAAGACCCGTATCCTGATTAACCTTCTGTACACTTCATTTTCGGTGTCGGCGTACCCGGAACGGACCAGATAAGCAAGTTTTGATCGGATGCCTTATCAGTACTGTAACAACTTAAGATTTATACTCCAGCGAGTACGCAGACGCTATAATTCCAATGCCACGCAGCATATCCTATTGTGATGGCCATATCGAAAGTTATGTGCCTCAACATATGATATGCATCGCACATGTGCACACACGTGATGTGGGGCCACTTGGTATGAAAATATCGAAAATAGTGACATTTCTCTTTCAATCCCAAAGTCAAGCCCATAGTAACTCACCCATCGTCATCAACTATGCATCTTCCATACCGAGTCACCCCTCTCCCACTATTGGTAGCGTTGCGTTTCAACGATGACCATACCGTCCTCGCCTAATTAAGCTTACATCCATCTCACCGTCCCCAATCGCTTGCTTTTAGCAGAAAGAAAATATCATGAGAAGAAAAGAAAGAAAGAAAAAAAGAAGAAGGGATTAGGGAGAGGGAAAGGCGATCTTAACCGTTTGTGTATACTCTGTCTCCCGATCAACCGTTGAGGTGAATGCACAAGTTGTTTACCCTGTTATCTTGATGTTGGACCCATCAAATGGACTTCATCTTGACGTATATGTTGATATCATGCCATCTTTCTGTTTTGCTAAAAGGTGGGACCACTTGTCCACACTGTCCAGCGTGGCCAACGTGTGGTCCACTTTGATATCCATACGATTCATGTATATGGACCCTATAATAACGGAAGCCCATTCGATGACCGAAATCTCCTGTTTTTCTTTTCATTTTTTCTTGTTATTTTCTTTGGCTTTAAAGAATATCCAAGGTTCATTAGGCCCACTATGAGCTAGCCAACCTCATGGACGAAGTAAATCACCTATGTGGGATCCCACCTATGAATTTCAAATAAAAACAAAATGAGAGGTTAGCATCAAACATGCAAAGACATGTCTATGTCAACAGGGGCGAATAGGGTTTTCACTCGTAAACCCATCTTGATGCATGTGGTTAATCTAAGCCGTCCATCATCTTTGTTGGATCATTTTATTGCCGAGGGTTAAATATACAGTAAATTCAAATCTCAAGTAGACCATACCACAATAAACAGAGGGGACACTACCCACCGTTGAAACCTTTCTGGAACTTAACATGATATGTGTTTTCCTGTTCCTTTTAGCTTTTGAAGTGGAATCTACCCTGATGCATGCGTCTTATCCATCCGTCCATCTGGATGGCCAAACCATTTTAGGCCTTAGTTCAAAAAATTGGCCTCACCCATATTTCGGGTGGGCCACACTATAGGAGACATTTGAGACATGAATGTTTATCATTGAAAACTTAGAAGTACCATGGTAATTAATGCCCGCTACTAAGGTCATATGGACCGGAGGGAGTGAAAAAGAGGTGGCCTCCACTTGTGGGACCCACCACGTGGTATATGTAAAATCCAAACTATCTATTCAATTTTTTAGATCATTGAAGGCCATAAGCCCAAATTTGAGGCAGGAGGTGGACCCACCACAGTAAACAGTGAGGTTGAACGTCCACCCTTGAAACATTCCTGCCCAGGTGAAGTTCATATGATTTTATATAGAGATTTTTTCGTCTGTAAGCCTCAGTTTTGAATGAAATTCCTAACTAAACTCGCAGAATTTTAGTTTCCATTTTTAGACTTATGGGCTTTTTCTGGACGAAAATGCCCTCCAAAACCCATCTTCTTCTTCATTTTTTTTACTGAAAAAAAATAATCACTCTTCTTCGTTTTTATTCCTTTAAAAACCAATCTTTTTCTTTATTTTTCTTCCTAAAAAAAAAAAACATCTTCTTCGTTTTCTTTATGAGAAAATCTTTCTTCATTTTTTTTCTTGAAAATATCCATCTTTTTCTTCGTTTTCTTCCTTAAAAAACTCATATTCTTTTTTAGTTTTCTTGAAAAAAACCCATATTCTTTGTTTTCTTTCTTCTTGAGAAAACTCATCTTCTTCTTGGATATAGCGTGATCGTTGAAATGCGTATATGAAATTTTTGAGAAATTTCAACAAGCACAACAACAATTCAACAACTACTTATTGGAATTTCAACGCATAGCAGCAATTCATGCCATTTAATAAGCACAAAGGCATTTGAATGAGCACCCGTTGAAATTTCATCGAGCATAGTGAAATTCAACGAGCACAGTGGCATTTTAACGAGTATTCGTTAAAGTTTCAAAGAGCACAGTAAAATTTAACGAGCATAGTAGGCATTTAAACGAGTTTACAACTGCACTCATTGAAATTCAACAAGCACCGAGTTATTTAACGAGTATAATTATTTCAATGAGTGCAATCTATAGCTACGGTTAACATTCGTATATGATATTTAAGGTCCATAACCTTTATTAAAAATTCAACATGTACAACAAAAATTCAATGAGTACGCCGATTTGGTGAGAAATTGTACTCTGTTGAAAACACTATGGCTACGGTTACAATCCGTAGCGGCTGTTGAAAATTTTGCCTTCGCCCACTGGCGTAGTGTTCAATTCTTGTTGAATGTTTTGATGAGGCTATGGGATTGTATAAACGCTACGAATTTTAACCGTAGCTAGGGACTGTACTTGTTGACACTTACAATGTATTTTAATGGGCACAATTGAAAACTCATGCTCATTAAATTTCGATGTACTCTTTGAAATTTCAATAAGTACTCATTCAAATGCCACTACACTTGTTGAAATTTCAATAAGTACTCATTCAAATGCCACTACAGTTGTTGAAATTTCAATAAGTACTCGTTCAAATTCCATTGTGCTCGTTGAATGTCACAAATTGTTATTGCACTCGTTGAAATTCCAACAAGTACTCATTAAAGTGTTGTTGTGCTTATTAAAATAAAATTTCACATGCACATTTCAACGAACATGTTGTATCCAAGAAGAAAATGAATTTTTTTAGGAAGAATATGAGGTTTTTCAATAAACATGAAAAAGTAGATAAGTTTTTTTAGGAAGAAAACGAAGAGGAAGATAGGTATTTTCAAGAAGAAAAATGAAAAAAAAAAAAAAAAAAAAGATTTTTTCATGAAGAAAACCAAGAAGAAGATGTATTTTTTTTTTTTCAAGAAGAAAAATGAAGAAAAAGATTGCCTTTTGTAGGAATAAAAATGAAGAAGGGTTTTCTTCAATAAGAAAAATGAAGAAGAAGATGGATTTTGGAGGGCATTTTCGTCCAAAAAAAGTCCACGAGTCTAGAAATGGAAACTAAAGTTTTGTGGGTTTAGTTGAGAATTTCGATCAAAACTGAAGTTTACAGACAGAAAAATCTCTATTATTAAAATTGAGTCCCACATGGGTGATCCACATCCATGAAGTTGGCTAGTTCATTGTGAGTCTAATGAATCTTGGATATCTATCAAAGCCAAAGAAAATAGCAAAGAAAAATATAAAAAAAATAAAAATTACGACCATCGCATGGGCTTTCGCCACTATGGGGCCCATATACATTGATCATATGCACATTAAGGTGGACCACACGCTGGCCACACTAGACAGTGTGGACAGATGGATCCCATCTTCTAACAAAACGGAAAGATGGTATGATATCAATACAAACATCAAGATAGAGTTCATTTGATGGGAACAACCCTGTGCACTCACTTCAACGGTTGAATTAGAGACACAAGGTGCACATGAACGGTTGATATCGACTCTTATTCTCTCTCATCTCCTCTTTTCTTTATTTCCTTTTTTTGTTCTCTCGTTATTTTTCTTTCTGTTAAGAATGAGCGAGTGGGGACTGGCTTAAATAAGTGCGAGAGCGAGTAGGGCGGCTCTAGTAGAGGGGGAGACAGCTCAGTAGGGGCTATGGATGAGGAGGCAACGGTGTCTCCCTCTTTAATATATTAGATTATTTCTTGTGGAGTTTTCTCAAAGCATGAGCGTGTATCGCTAGAATGGGCCCCACTAACATAGATCACATTGATCCACATCATTCATCTAATTCTTAAGATATCTCCACATATACAGAAATTAGTTCCATAGTTAGATGATAAGAAAATTACCCTAAATTAATCTTAGCCTTCCATGGGTCTGAGGTGTTGGGGTAGTCTTCAAACTATGCACGGATTGGGTGCTCCGACCGGTGCCCTACCGGTCAGACGGTGTGACCTAGATGCATGTTGAGACCCCCCTTGGACAGATTTCGTGTGCCCCAGACCAGTTGGTCGACCGGTCTGCAGGGGGCTCCTGCCGGTCGGTGGTGAGGCAGCAAAGTTGTTTTTCTCCCTGGACTGTTTTGTGTTCTGGCCAGTCGGTCGGCCGACCGGTCGAAGGTGCACGCGGGTTTCTTGCTCAACTTGCAGTAGCGCGCAAGATGTTTCTATTTTCGGAAGTTTGACTATTTAAGGAGTTGTAATCCGGATTTAAGTTGTATCATAAGGTGTCCAAGGTTTCCTAATCGTATTAGGAAGAGGGGAGAGGTGTGTGTGAGAGAAAACTTGGGATTTTCTCTGTTTTTCCTTGCTAGTGGGCTGTCAATCTCTGTAATCTTCTGATATTCATAGTGGATCTCTTTGTGCCGTGGTTTTTTACCTGTTGAGGGGGTTTTCCACATAAATTCGGAGTCTCTTATGGTGAATGCTTGTGTGTGGTTTAATTAAATATTGTTTACTCGTTTGATTTCGCATTGCTCTACATGTTTCGACGTTCCGCTTCCACTGCCGATTTTCCCAACATGAGGGTGTGTCTAAGCTATAGACACATCAACTATCACGGATGTGAGTGCACACATGTATATAAACGTGTCATGCATGTATGTCACGAATGGTTATGAACTAGTGAATTCTAACTGTATAGAGTTGTAGATCATATTTCATATGCATATGAAAAATAGTAGCAAAGTTCAAACATTGCTAATGGATGAGATAATGGATAGTCATAATAATGTATTATGTACATGCGCATCATCTAGCATGATATATGCATATTTGATATAATCAAATCAGATGACATGATAGATCTACTCAAGATAAATCATATAAAAGCAGTTTAACACCAATCAGATTATCAGATTAATCAATATCTTCGTTAAACTGTGGCCACCACACATTTGG
Organism: Liriodendron chinense; assembly: GCA_003013855.2. Taxonomy (NCBI): domain Eukaryota; kingdom Viridiplantae; phylum Streptophyta; class Magnoliopsida; order Magnoliales; family Magnoliaceae; genus Liriodendron; species Liriodendron chinense. The sequence continues at coordinate 11,848,817 of ML058484.1, read as the reverse complement.
CCTTAGATCTTGAGTTCTAGATCAAACGTATATTATTTTGAAGGTTATGGTCAGATTAACAAGATGTACTGGTGAACATTGAATGGATCATACTCTAGAATGATCGATTTGGAAGATTTAAACCATTCGTCCATCGATCTGACCATTTATAACTTTTATACTAATGATAAGAATGTAGGTTATGTTTTATATTTCATAGATGGACATGTTTTGTTGGACAGATAGGCCTATATCCATAGTTAAGAGTTAGATGATCCATTCAAAGGTCAAGATATACCCTTATTTTTTTAAAAAATAAAATTATACCCCTCAAAATTGTTCAGAGTATTACATTTTTCTCCTCTTAAAGGAATGTCAGCCGTAAATTCTGCATACCTCAGGTAAAAAGTTCATGATACTTCTCGTTAATCTTAGCTTTGAGTTCCCATGAAACTTCCTCCTCGGCATGGTATCCCCATTAGACCTTAACCAACGGAATTACCTTATTCCTCAAGACTTGTTCTTTCTTGTCTAGTATACGAGCTAGTCTCTGGATGTACGATCCGTCTTCTTAGAGGTCCAATAGTTGCCAATTGATAGTGTTTGATGCGTCTTTCTCGTACTTACAAAGCATGGATACGTGAAAAACATTATAGATACCCGCAAGCTGTGGGGGTAAGGCTAACCTTTACGCAACAGGTCCAACTAGTTCTTATACCTCGAAAAGTCTTATGAAACATGAAGCTAGCTTACCTTTCTTCCTGAATCTTATGAAACCCTTAGCAGTTGATACCTTTAAGAACACATGATCGCTTTTGGTGAACTCCAAGTCTCTCCTCCTTATCCACATAGCTTTTTTTGACTGCTCTAAGCAATTCACAATCAATCTCGAATGATTGTTATCTTCTCGACTGCTTCTTCTACCATCTTTGACTTAAGCAATTCCTGCTCTCTTATCTCCAACCAACAGCTAGAAGACCTACAGGGTCTATCATACAAGGCTTCAAATGGTGTCATTTTGATGCTAGACTAACAGCTATTGTTGTAAACAGATTTTGCCAGATATAGATGATTGGTCCAACTTCCCTTTGAAATTCATGACACAAGCGCACAACTTATCCTTCAAAATTTGATTCACCCTTTCGGTCTGCCCATCAGTTTATGAGAAATCTACGTCGTCCATCCATTTTTTTATAGCATTTTAGGACAGCATGGATTTCTAGAAAACATCACAGTGAGCCCCATCTAGATTCCCAGCGCTGGAACTTCCGCCCGCAGTCCCTGTCCGAATGTGCCATGTATGCCTGCACATGCCCACTGTACACAGAGCACAGGTGTGCCTCGATCTAAACCGTACCAAATCATGACCCGTACTGTGTATATTATATGACCCAAATATCCTATTGATCGGACGATCATATTCATCTGATTAAATGCTTTGTCCGTAGATCAACCCAGATTGTTCTCGGACCTTTTATGCACATACACATGCACACGTTTATAGTACACATGCACGGGGCAGAAGTGTACGTGGGAAGATGGCACCTAAGATCGGGACATGCTCGGTTGATTGGGAAGCGGATTGCGTGGTGTGCTACACACCATCGACCTCAGTTGTGTGTTGACGTAACCAAGTTCTGTGGCCCCACTATGTATTTATTATATCCACGCCGTTTATCCATTTGGTGAGATTACTTTAGGGAGATAACCGAAAAATGAATCGTATCCCAAGAGCAAATGGACCACGCCTATAAAAAGCAGTGGGGACAATGATTCACACCGTTGAAACATTCCTAGAGCCCACCATGATATTTATTTGCCACAGACCTGGATGAAGGGACAAAAACAAATATCAGATTGATCCAAAACTTGTGGCCACCAAGAAGGTTTCAATGGTAGACAATCAATCCCCACTGCTTTGTGTAGTGTGGTCCACTTGAGCTTTAGATTCTGAGCACCAAACACCATGGCATTGGACATGAGCCACCAATCCAAGCTCCACCTATGGCTACCGCACGCTTGGGAGTGCCCACTTCCAGCAGCAGATTGAACATGCTCCATCCAAATCGATACTGTGATCAACGGTGGAAAATACAGGAAAACAGATCCGTGTTAAATGGGGGGGCCATTTTCCACCCCTTGCCAAACACAGCAGATGGATTGTGCCAAAAGGATCAAAACATCCATTGTTGGGGATGTACGCCCTAGCAGGCTCCACAGAGATTACATATGGAAATATACAATTGAAATCATAGATGTGGAATCCAAACTTGAATCGGTTGGGTCATGAAATCACTGATCTTCACTTCTCATTCGAAAAATGCATTTGTTCATAAGCTCTATGGATGTTTTTATGATGCAGAGATGGAATGATACATGGTCTGAAATAAATGGTTGAAAAACAGTATATGCTAATAAGACCATCCTCATCCTCATGGTGTTGCAACTATTGCTGAAACCCCGCTTGTTAACCACGTCAACCGTCCAATTGATGCATCATGCATCGATCCGGTCCATCCAATTTTAAGTGCTGCCTCTTGGACAATCCAAAGCCAGCCAGATCAACTTAACCAATAGATCTTACCCAACCAACCGATGGACTTATCAATCACAGCTCATAACTCCCAGTAACAGTCAAATTGCAGGCTATTGATCAGATGGGTATCAACACTCATATGAGTGAAACTTCTAGGTGATGGCCTATCCAAGAGGCAACTCATCAAACCAGTAGTCCCGATATATTGATTTGTGCATTGAATCAGGTTATATTTACCCACAGTATTCTTTTATATTCTTCTTCGTCAAATTCTCCTCTCGTTTGCGGTAGCAATGAAATCTGTATGAATTGGACTAACTAGATGTTTTTTACAACCCTTAATTGGAAGTGAAGGGTCATTTAGATGGGAGTAAATAGGAGGAATTGGGAGTAAACGGATGTAAGGCCCGTTTGGATATCACCAAATAAGTTACTTTTTCTACTAACAACAGTAGATAAGTAACTTATTTGAGATAAGTAAGATTGGTTTATGATCAATTATAAGTGATTTTTTTTTTTTAACGTAAAGTTACTTAATCACTTGGGCTTAATAAGTAGAAACCAAGATAAGTTGCCTTAAGGCATTAAGTAAGCTTATCTTAAGTAACTTACAATCCAAACGCCTCTTAAATGACATCGAAGGTGTGTTTGAATGGTAGTAAATGCATGGAAATGAAATGAAATGGAAGTAAATGAGCATGTAAATGAAATCCTCTTTTTTAGAGTGTATCGGTAACTAGGGTGAAATGCCTTTTTGAACTCCCTTAGAAAGTTGCGCAAGTAAACAATGGTGCCGCTAGGCACATGTCCACCATACGCGTGGCACATTGATGATACTTTGAAAAACCCAATTATCAGCTACATAACTAAAATCACACCAACAGAATTATCCAGTCCAACAGTTAAAAAATTGGCAAGTTGCTTGTTTGTAATCCTTACATTTGTGGTCCACCCAAGGCTCAAAATTTCCTCATTTTTTGCCAACATATATATTTCAATTATTCTGTTAAATATCATATATGTATACTAATTTGGAATATTGAAGTTGATTTGGGATATTGCATATGTTCCTGTAAATATATTGAAAAGTTTCAATACATTCCAATTCCTCCAATTAAAACAAAATATTTGAATTTCAAATACATTTCATTTACTCTCATCCAAACACAACTAAGCCATTTACTCTCAATTCATTTACCTCCAATTCCATTTTTCATTTACCTCCATTTACAAGCTCTCAAACGAGCATTGACTAAATCCATGTGAATTTATTTGGCAACCTTTATTTGGAATTCATTAGTGGAAAGAGTGAAAGAGGATTTTGCCATATGAATTGCCAATACAACACATCCCAAGTGGTAATCAGAATCTATCGAAATGGAATCACATTGTTTTGTTGTCATTTCAAAAAGAAAAAAAGAATTTTTGGTATTTTTGATGTGAATTAGTTTCTAATTCGCATCTAATATACTCCCAAATACACCAATTACCACCAATTAAAACGCTCCCAAACAACCCCTTGAGAGTAATTACTCAATACTCCGGCTGCTTGTGACAATTGATACACAGGCATTCACTTTAACCAGTGGCAGACATTAATTCAAATTAAGCCAACTTAATTGTTAACTCACTCTCCAAGTCATAGTCCCAAAATCAAATTCGAATTGGTTGAACAATCCTAACCTCTGATTCGCAAACACTTGCCTGTTGAAACAGGATGAATTTTTAACCTGTCCAATAAACATCCACCTAGCTGAGAGTCATGATCAAATAAGTGTAATTTTTGGTACAAGATAAATCTATACAGGGACCCATAATTTGGACAGTTTACTTTGAATTACTTATACGCCACCTAAGCAATTGTTGCAGTGTGTGTGTGTGGGAGAGAGAGAGAGAGAGCTTTCCCTTCACAGCCTGTGCCCTTTCCATACAAAACCTCCTGCTAATCATTATAATGGATTATATGATCCACAGCCGATTATATGAATGGTATGCTTGGGTTTTCAGTTGGTTCAAGTGGGCCCCATGGTTCAATGATCCAAACCATTGGTCTACTTGGGCCCCTTCATAGATGAACCAAGCCACAAATTTCTCCTCAGTAGGGGAATCCTGACCTTTCAACTTGCTTGCAAATAAACAATTGGGATGAGATGCATCAACATCCCACATTCACCTGAAAATTGACCCAAGATCAGTGGCTGGGATCTTCGAATGTGCATGATGGTCCACCCATGATGGGAAGCATCACTGTATCAGACCAACGATTTGGATCATTGAACCGCACATCCCACTTTGACAAAGGGAAAAAACGAGCATACTCGGCATATCATCTGGCTGAAGATAATAGTTCCTCATCTTTTTATAGATCGGTCTCCTTTCATATAAGCTCTGCCTCTTCCTGATCTCCTTCAGCATCCTCAACTTCATTTTCTTCATCCTCATCTGGCGCATCTGGATCCAGTCCCTGCATAAACACAAGTTCAGTAGTCACAAATCAGAACATGAACACTTGCACCAACACCTCCTCGGGTCAGCAATAGAGAGGCTATGCCGGGTCAGAAATGGCAAAAAGATATCAGATGAACCCTAGAAAGTGGAGTTAAGCATTGCGCAACCCACATGACATAAGACATCCAACCTTTCGAGCAGTTGCGCCCCAATGATTATCAGATGAACAAAAAATCAGGCTAATCCAATCATCATGTAGGCCACACCATAAAACATGTGCACCACCCAAAACCCTCCAAATTCATGTGTGGTGCACCTGATGATTGGATCAGCCTGATTTTCTGTTCGTTTGATCATCATGATGAGATGCACCTGCTGGACAGGTTGTACATCAGACACACAATGTAGGCGCCACAATCCTCAACTCCACTTTCCAAAAAAAAGATGGGGGCATTTCAGCCTCTTCACCCCTCAGGAAAGCAGGTTTTCAGACTTTCAAAAGGTTGAAAAGGCAATGGTTTGGTTAAAAACAGAATTATTGAGGTATTTTGCATTAAAAATCCAATAATAATAATAAGGGGTCGTTTGGCAACCTGATTGGGGCTGGATTTGGATTCCAAAATCCAAAAGATCCCAATTCTCATGTTTGGCAGCATCTTTTTTGCCTGGATTTGAAGGATTTCAGATCCTGATTTTAAGACACTATGGTTTCCTTTCAAAAAGTTGGGTTGCAAATCCAAATCCAAGGATTCCAAGTCCAAAATAAATGTGAAAATTTTCAAATAACTCCATCTAGTGTGGCCCACCTGACTTTTGGAATGTCCTGATTTTGGAATGTCTATGCATCTTGGTCAGAAGCATCTTCTGAATGGATCAGATGGTGTATAAAAAGGTGGGGCCCACAGGTAATCTGGAAGGTTTTCAACGGTGGGCGTCCCAACTGAGTTTTTGGTAGGCCTTATTTTTGGCAACCAAGGAAAACATGAGAGGATGCACATGATAAACAGATTAGATGACATTTTCACATTACAGTGGGGCCCAGAAAAAAGTTTGGATTCCACAATCCAAGTTGCCAAACACAATTTCTGGATTCCACAGGATTGAAAATCCAGGTTGCCAAACACCACTGAGAGGGATTGGACTATCAAAACAAGCTGCCAAACAGTTCCTTAGAATAAAAAGAAAATGTCAGGGAAAGATGTGCGCTCATCATGCTTCCTCGTGTACACTACCAAATGCATAGTTCAATATCATTGACTTGACTAGACTAGATGGAACAACGAGTCTGAGTCCACTTGCAGATTGTGTGACTGAATACAACTCCATTTCTTGATAACATTTATTTAAGCATTTAAATGGGAAAAGGTGTTATTCTGTTTCTTTAAAAGATAAGAGGCTTTTTAGCATTGACTTTATAATGCTTGATGAAATTGATTTTAAGTGGTTGATGCATTAGTTGATCAGTGCGTAAATGTCTTTCTCCAGTTTTCCCAACTTCAGATATTTATCCATGAATTATATACAAACATATAATTCTTGACAGAAAAAAAAAAATTCACATGCAAGTACATATGCTAACTTCCACATAGGAGACCCCCTGGCAACTATTCACTTGTTGGGGACATCTGAACTGTGAAAAAGGTGGGCCATACCACTTATTTTAAGGTCATGTCAACTAAATCAATGTAAAGCCAATGACCTGACTCAACTTACATTTGTGGCCCACCTATTGAGTTAATCAGACTAGTTTTCATAGTACACAATCTCGATGGTGTGACCCATCTTTTGCATGGTCCGAATATCCTACACACTCGAGATGTCAGCAGGAAAGATGGGACTGTAAGTACAAATATAGTGCTTGTACAAAGATCGTTTGGCTCACAAACAGACGGGACAGTATTATTTATGAGAAGTGGTCACGCCAACTGGTTGGACAACAAGTTGCCATACAAGTAGCGGATAAGTTCCAAACTGCCATGTGTGTGCGACATCCACCTGTCCGATAGATTGGGCCCAGCATGAGAATCACCTAGTGCTATATCAGCCAGATTCACTCATTAGGTGGGCAGCAACATAGTAAACAAATGGATAGACACTAATATAATAACAAATGCATATGTGGCCAACTTCATGAGTGGATCAAACTAATTCTGCACAACGTGATCCTCATGGTGAAGCAAACCTTTTGGATGGGTAAGATGTTGAAAATATATGACAGGGTGGAAATTATCCGCTGATTGGATAGTAGATTAGCAATCCAGCAGATTGGATGTAAGCATCTCTCATAATTTATATATGAAATCAATTCGGTGGAAGACTCGAATAAGTCTTTAGGTCAACCTAATCCAGTCATCTGCTCTGCTCATTTGCAGGTTCCCTGGTCGTTCTGAACTGAAGCTATGATGTTGGACATTGACAATTGACAATGCACATATCAAGCTGAATCAGGTTTTTGGGTTTCAAACAATAAACTACAATGAGTAATAGCCCAAGGACATACCTTCATCTGCTTCTCCAAGCGGTCTAAACCTTTTTTGGCAGCTTCATTTTGTGGGTTTAACCTAAAATGCAATACCCAAAATGGCAAAATATTTTTTATTAGAGATTGTTTTGTACTGAATCCAATCCCAAGTAGGCATATGTAAAGAAATACGCAAAAGTAGACTAGAACAATCATACAGATAACTGATAGCATGAGGGTGTCAATTGAAACTACAGTGCAAATTGTCTGTCTGTTTTAAGTGGGACCCCAACTAAAGGCTTTGTAGATGGGTCTATTTTGTGCTCTTTGCATATTAATAGGAAAAAAAAATGTTCGTTTTCACTCAATAAAATAGAAACAGGAAATAAAATCAAAGAATCTACTAGGCATACCTGAGTGCGGACTGGTAATGTGACAGGGCCTCTGACAGCATATTCGTTGCTGCGAATACCTTGCGCCAACTTGATATGGAGGGAGTCATCTGCCCAATCTTTGAGATATCTCTCAAGGAGCGACACGGCATCTCCATTTCGGCCATCAACAACATGGAGCTCAGCCAAGGCTAAAGCAGCTCCAAGGTAACCTGGTTCTGTACGGAGGGCTGATTCATAGAACCTCCTTGCCTGTAACGAGGTTAAATTGACTGGCTTTAAAGCATGGATATACAAATGATATTTTAAGCTTTCTCCAAAACAATGATAAGATAAACATAGAGAGGTTACTAGCTAAGTGGCATCCACTTCGACAGGCCCTTAGTTTGAATGGTGGCAAACGACAAGAAAAGAAAAAAGAAAATGGATAATTTATTGCATGATGGGACGTTTCACCATATTTGAATAACAAAAGAAAATATCAAATTTCAATAAGCAAACATACAAACACCATAGTCAAATTCTCAAGCACAAGATATGACTGAGCTGACCATTGCAAAAGCTTTATGAGACTTCCACTTCGAAACAAGACACACACACACACAAAAAAAAAAAAAAGAAATCCATGGGAATCTGGGTTTTGATAGTGCTCATGGAAATCTTAGGAAAACATCATTGGAAGCATTACAATTTTCTTTTCTTTTCCCTTCCCACCATCCAAACAGGCCCTAAGAGGAATATCTGCTCTCGGTAAACCATATCACCAACCTGCTGAATTTACTTCAAGCGTACCTTCTCTCTCCCACCAGAATTAATAGCATGCACATCACCGACTAATTTAAGAGCCTTTGCCGACAGAGGCATGGACTTCATTGCCTCTCGAGCAGCATACAAAGCCTCTTTGGTTTTAGAAAGTGCCAGATAAGAGCGAACTAGACCTGCAACCATCACAAGGTCCCAATCATTGACTATTGTACAGAAACAAGGGAAGGTTTTAAGTAGAGAGAGAGTTATTGGGTCCAGATGCATAAGGACGTATAAAATGTCCCAATGATACCAATCCATAAAGGTAGGCCCGGTGTTCAGACAGTGATCCAGAAAATTAATATAATAGGCTGCACCATCAGTTGAGGGGCGCCATTAAAATCTTCCAAACAAGAAGACCTAGCCATTCAATCATGGACCTTTTTTGAACTTTTGTATTTTCTCTTTACTGTCTATCTCTAGCCCACTGATCAAATGGTTGGGATTTTTTAATTTGGGAGATTCCTGTCAAGTGTCAACTCATGTCTCAAGTAGACAGATTGTAGTGCAGTGGCCATCCCATAACATTCCCGTCCACTGGGTTAACATGGGCCCCACATGTATGAGCTGGGCAAATCAGGACAGTAGATGACCTGATGCATAATGACCTGATGATTCCTCCAAAATGGATTTAAGTGAAAAAGATGTATTGTGTACTCGATGAATCTATCCAGAAAATCTAACTACTCTGTTATCATTGGCCCTTTGAAAACATACCTTGGTACGAACGAAGATCAGGCCTTAATTCATGAGCTGCCCTGAACGCCGTCACAGCCGCATCTGGTCGGTTCATTGATAAATGCAGGTTACCCTGAAAGAGTGAAAGAACTCAGCAGTCTATGAGAATGAGATGCAAGGAAAATACAAATACAAATACAAAAAGGGGGGGGGGGGGGGGGGGGGGGGGATTGAAAACACAAACTAAAAGAAATTGCCTCATTATTTCAACTAAAAGAATTGATCAATGTCCATCTACGAATAAGCTTACTTCAATACCTTCATTATATGACCTGATATATGTCTATCATCAATTCGAAGGCTCTGCTTGCAAGGAAAATCACGTATCCAGTAAGTCATTGTTGAGAAGAAAACAAAGAGGTTTGCTCCAATACATCCTAACGTATTGCAATAGATACATCAGGACTTTAGCCTTTGAATCTGAGCCATCTCCCAATGATCCAAACCATTTAACAACTGATTCTCACTCTGTATGGTGGAAAGTCAACAAATAAAAGCTCTCAATTGGATTATTTGAACCCTCTAACAATTTGGCTCTTTTGCTTTGAACATGAATGGTCACCATAACCTTTGTACAAGCGAAAGGAAGAAATATTCAATCCATTTTTTTTTATTTTTTTTTTTTTTTGGAGCATCCCCCATCCAAGAGGAGGCCAATCAAATAAGCGGTTTGGGTCATAGGAAAAAAAAAAGAACAAGAACAAGAACAAGAACAAGAAGACGAAAGAAAGAAAGGAAGGAAGGAAGAAAAAATCCAACAGCCAGAAGATGTATCTGAGCAAACCTCAAAAAAGAAATGTTTGGGGTACTTTTTAATTGACAAAAGTAACCTTCTCCGCATAAGCCAAAGCCAGCCTTTCATCTTTCCTTTCCCATAATACAGATAAAGCTACAAAGACTTCTGCCCTTGCAGGATCAATGTTCAGCAAATCATGCACCAACTTGTTTAGCTTTGAGTGATCAGACTTCGCCTTTAGAAGCATTGCATACTCATCCATGTATGTAACAATGTATGGATCAACAGCACGAGCCTGTGCCACATCTCAAACATCAAATATAGAATATATGAAAGGGATAGATTATTAACTGCATCTACATAATTGCATAACCTCTTGACATACCTTTTCAAAATTCATAATCGCTTCGTTGATTCTCCCGATAATGGCTTCAACCTTAATGAACAATATCCATATTAAAAAAAAAAAAAAAAAAATCACATCATATTGTCCCAACTATTTAGGATCAGCCTTATGAATCCTGTTTCACCAATCCATCCTAAGGTACTATCCTTTGTAGATGAAAAAGAATGATATGGTGAAATATTTCCATCTAATTGAAATTATCCTACTTGCAAGATTGTGATGAAGAACCTTATGACACATTTAGCATCGGGATTATACAAAGCGAAAGTATGAACATGGAACATCATTGTCTAATGCATTGTTCATGACCGCTTATTTTGACATTAGTTTTTTCATGATTTGCTTACATCATCATTTCAAGTTATTTTACCTCTTCCCTGTTTCAGTCATAAAGACATGCCAACAGACTTGAAAAGGATTTTTAGTTAAAGAGAATCAGCACCGGAATACAAGCCTACCAGTTTTCGCATGATATCAGAGTGGATGCCGGTAGTTCATCCTCAATCATGGCCATTCTTCATCTACAGCGAAGGTCAGTGACTCAGCAATCCTCACACATACGACCATCTATCCTATTCCCATATATATTTTAAGTTGAAGGGCAGATCATACAGTAAACGTAGCTGCAGAGAATATGTTTCCCTACAACTAAGAAATGAAGCATTTATTTTGCTCTGATAGCAACAAGCCAAGGAGAGCAGGCTTTGCAAGCTTGACAAACAAAAAGCAAGAAGAGAGATGATCATCGCCCCCCCTCCCCGGAAAAAAATGACAAATAAATTAGAAATAAAGAAATACAAAATGTTTTATGTGGGGAACTCGAGCCATGTAGGCTTTGGAAGAGTGGACCATCACGATAATATGGAGCCAAGTTGTGAGATGTTCTGAAAAAGAAAGTGCCATTGTTTCTGTAGCAGCAGAAGAGAAGCCATCCTAAATGGATATAGACCCCTAGAGGACCGGTGCCATCCTTTTTTATGTCCTGGACTTTCCCCATAGTGAGATTACTAAGGTCTTCTACATGTATGCCAAGACTCCTTTCGACAATGAAAGTAATCACTAATCACAGCAGTCAACAGGCTGGCTTTGACGTAGATATAAAAAATAATATAATAATAATAATCTTTCATAAAATGCCAAAATTTAAAGAATATGTAGCCATAATTGTGAAAGTACATGCATTTAAGGTAAATGACAACAGGCTGAAAGAGGAGCATGCAGCAATTACATGTTTGGAAAAGGAACCCTTGTTCACAAGACAAATATCACTAACCTTAGCCATTTCCAGTAATAAGTGCGCATTACTTGGAAAGCGTTGTAGGAGTTCAGAGAAGAGATCCAGACCACCTGCATCATCCCTAACCAAATGTTTGTAAAGGACCATAAAACTTCTATTTGTTATGGAAATAACTTACAAAGACAGTGCATATAATTCTACAACCAAGTGCATAAAAAAAACCATGCTGTGGAACTGACACTTCAGAGTTAGGTCTTGAACATGAAGCAAACATCAACCGACATGAGTACAATTTGGTAACTTAAGCAAATGACAAGCCAATACAACTGATGATGCAATTAATTAACACAAAACGCTTCCTTCTTATTTTTTCTTTCTTTTTCTTTTTTATTTTAAACATATGCAAGATACTTTCTATGTGTACAGACAAACAATTATCCAATAACCAAATATCCATTGAACTGAAAGTAATATGCAGTAACCAACATAGAGATGTTTGTGAATTCTTTCAAAAACAAAATGAACTAGCAATGCAGTACAATTTGAATAAAAGACATGTGGTGATTGCAATGCTATCAGTCTCATATCAATCAACATATCTTTGAAAAAAAATTAATATATCTTCACTAAACAATGTGAAGATAGACAACAACATAACCACAATTTATTCCATATTGAACCCAAATCCTTGGCGAATGTGAAAAAATCTTACAATTTTTTTCGAGGAAAAACCAAAAAACATTCTCTGGTACCATATAGTTCAAGAAATATACAAAGTCTTTTACAATGCCAAAATCATAAAGACTAGCAAAGTCAGTTTAAATGAAGACTCGCATAACTTCCTTTTTAACATCGTAAGATTCATCAGTTAATCATGTTTCATCATCATCTTCATCATCTGAGCCTTGTCCCAATTAATCATGTTAGACAATTGTATAGGTTGATTATAATCAAGCGCTATCTAGTAGTCTATTACATAGGCTGATTACAATCAACGAATTAGTTAATCATGTATGGTTCAGAAATAAGCAGAATAATTTATATGTTGTGAGCACTAAGTCATTTTTTGGATGTTACAACAAAGTATCTCTATTTTGTTTCTGCATTCCTGAACTAAACTTTCAATATTCCACGGAAAAAAAATAGCATTGAAAGCACATTGGGATAGCTATCAAATGAACTACAATTATATTGCGACTCTTGAGGAAAATCAGCATTTGCTTCTGCAGAAACAAACATAATGACACAGCGACTGGTTCTCATGGACCGAAAACTATCTGGATCAATTCCTGACATAGTAACTGAGGCATTTGGTATACCTTTGTAATCGTTTGAAGCAACAAAACATTGAGCCTCGACATACCGCTGCATACACGAGGAAAATCCAAAAAAGGCATCAGCACCACCAAAATAGAAGAGGCATATCAGCCTCCAAATTATTCAAAAAGGGGAAGGAAAGACCCAAAAAATATTGACACTTGTAGTGCATAATATCTTCTAGGGAGCCACTATTTACATCCAATTTGACTGATTTTCTTAAACCTAGTTTCCATTTTGGTAATCAAAATACTGCATTTTCCAATTCCCAAAATGGAAAATGGTTGGAAGCAAATCAATCAGGGTGGATGCAGATATCAATTTACTTCTCATATTAACCAAAAACATAATGATGACAAAATTTGGTCCATAAAGCAAACCATGCCCTTCTGTCCTGTGAAGCTCTTGAAGAACATAACCCAATCATAGAAGTTTCAAATTTCAGAAAATGGGTGTCATTGGTACAAATTAAGTGTATCAATGGGAACGTGAGGGAAGGAGCGCTAGGAGTCAACACATTAGGAACATTGGGGATCATGAGGGAAGGAGCACTAGTAGTTACCACACTATGTGACAGAAGGGAGGGCTATGAGTCACCTGCATTTGCTCATAACCATGGGGACATCTCGAACTAGGAACATTGACCATACTGCGCAGGTAATCCTCAGTCGACCATCCTAGATGTCCCCACCTACATAAGAAAGGCCTACTGAATTTGTAGACACTAGACAAACTAGAAGCCTCTCTCCTGAACAAAAAATATCCAGGTTGGTATTACTGCTAGAGTTAGCAAACCAGGCCCACTTAGACATGGGCATACACATACAGCAATAAAAACATGTATAAAATAATTCCAACTTCCCCTGACACTCAATTTACAGTGTAGTCTATTCATGATATAGAATTCGACAGGTGATACACAAAAACAAATCTCATGAATAATACAGGTATATAAATATCATAATCAAATAAAGACAGCACGAATGGAAACATCGAAGTCTAACACAACACACTGCAGTCACCATTTAACACAGTTCTGTGTGATATTAGAAAATAGGGTCTGACTTGGAAGTAGAAACATTATTTTGCAGTGATAGACATCATATCTAGTGTCTTGGGTCAGCATGACATGATACAATACCTAAACTCGACTGAGATACTTGGTCCAAATACGAGGAGAAATAATTGGGAGAAACCTATTTGGTCTGGATCATCATTTAACAAGATTCAATAGATCCAAGAAAGCAAAACATAAAGAAGCTATCCAAGTGGTGCATTTAGATAGACTTGTGGCTTAAAAAAACACTAATGCAACTCAAATAGTGAAAGAAGAGAGCTAGAATGAAAGATCGCTTTCAAACCCCAAAGCACACGGGAAACAGAAACATGAAAAACACTATATTCTTATATGTTCAAAGAAAACAATCGTAATTGCTCCAAGGCACATCTTGGTCCAAATGCATTCACAAAACTACAAAAGAAGGTCACGAGTAAGCCATTAAAAAATGCTACTAAAGTGAAGGACTCGGTCAAGAGAAATTTTAAGTGGGCCGAACATTTTTCTTCTACTTAGCTGAAAAAGAAATTCATTTCTATCAATAATTTTAGTGATTCAAGGAAAAAGACAGTATTACACCAAAGGCTTCCGATACATACAAGTCTTGCACCCCTTATTTTGCAACCATCTAGCTCCAAAAAGCCTTACCTCGAAATATTAGAGAAGACCATATGACATGTAGAACAAATCTCGCGCTTCTTCGATTCAATTTGCAAACCTCCGAGGTTTGCCACCTCGATCCAATCTGCACTACTCACACTCACACTAGCACTAGTGTTCTATATTTGGTCTTTGCCTTCAATCGAAGGTGTTCTCCAAGAGATGTAATTAAGGGTTAGTGCAGTATTCACAGTTTCGGTATCAATGCATGTATTGCACCCTTGCAATTTGGAAATATATCGATATCACATGGGAAATATCGCACGTATCAGGAAATATATCACAGTGTGAAGGAAACACTGGGGAAGAATTGAGAAAATGATGGATTTTTCTTTTAAAGGATGACAATTTATCAAATAAATGGCAAAGCCAAAAGGATACAGCTGAAAAAGAAAAACATCCAACAGCGCTAAGGCCAGTGCAAAGCCCAAGAAAGCTGTAACCCAACAGCTTAGAATCCTTGAACTTAGGAGAGCTGCCCATTCTATCACATGTGATTTAACTTGAAGAAACTCTCCCCTCGGATAGCTAGATATATCCCGAAAACATCTATTATTCCATTCCTTCCAAATTGCTCATAAGCCAACAAGGAGGGAAATCCTTGAAACCTCAATTCCAAAAGAGGCAGGGCTGCCTGCACGCCACTATGTAAAGAAAGCATCAACCAAGCTCAACATGACCCAAAGAACCCGAAGAGTTTGAAGAAGCTAATCCATACCTCCCTAGCAAACGAGCAATGTAGGAAAAGGTGATTCACCGACTCTTCTTCATGCCAACACAAAGGACAAGCATTAACAATTCCTTAAGTTGTCGATGGTCAAAACCCTATTCCAACCAGAGAGCCACGCAAATGCCGCCACTTTAGAGGGGGCTCCATAGGACCGTAGGTGAAATGTGTGTGCTTTAGGACCTATGCCAGAGCCGACCGCATGGAAAAGAGAGATATGCTGGAAAATTCCCCTGACTTTGCCTTCAACCAACACAACAATTCAGCTTCATCCGAAAGAGATATACCCAGCAAGAGATTTAAGAGAGCCACTAGTTCACCCATCCCCCACCCCAAAACCCCACCCTTGACCCATCCCCCACCCCATTAAGCACCTCAGTTTTTAGAGACATAATGGATCTCCATACTCCTGGGCACCTATACAATGGGACTTTCTTTGGCCACCATCCCTCTCTCACCACCCCAAATTTTCCAGCAATAACCTCCTTCCATAAGCCCCCTTCCTCCGCACCAAATCTCCAAATCCATTTACTCATGACTCCTAATCCCCACTCCCCCCCCCTCCTCCTTTAGCCTACACACATCAACCCATTTCATCAAATGGAATTTCTCTTTTGCCTCCCCTCCCTGCCAAAGGAAATTCCTTCCAAGCTTCTCCAACTTCTCTATCACCCCTTTTGGGCTCTTGAAAAGAGACATATAATATAACAAGAGATTCGATAGCACCCTTTTTATGAGAGTTGTTCTATCACCCAAAGATAATGTTTTGCTCTTCCATATCAATAGTCTCTTTTTCAAATCGTTTGATAACCAACTCCCATAGCTGCTTTTTCACCTTCCCTATATGAAGAAGACCCGAATACATAGTAGGGAACAACCCCTCCCTACACCTGAACATCCTCACTAGAAGCCCCAACTCCTCACTGGCTAAGCCTATACCCAACACCTCTAACTTGTGAAGGTTGACCGATAATCCCAGTACCACTTCGAACCACGCGATAAGTATTCAAAGGTTCTCCACTTGAGAAGGATGAGTTTCACATAGAAGGATGAGGTTCTCCACGTGACAACTATTTCCAAGTAACACATCTTCAAGATGAATCAATATTATTGGGGCCAAAGGCCAAGGGAAACAAGAAAATAACAACAAATAGCAGCAACAACAACAAAGAGAGAGAGAGAGAGAGAGAGAGAGAGAGAGAGATCACCAACACCCCAGAGAGACCCAAATCTCTAGAAAAGACTACCTAAAAAGCCCCCACGAAAACAAACTCAAGGAACCCATTCCCTCGTAAACAATAGAGCCCTATTACACCCCAGAAAAATGATGGAATTTTTCAATGAAACTTCAGGAAATGTTAAAAGACATGCGTAGTATAGCGGTATGTCATGTCCTGCAATGTACATGTCCCCACAAAGTACTAAAACCCTCCAAAGGGGAAATTTGTGTGCAAACTTGTAATCATTTGTGAAATGATTCATTCCATCCCCAAGCAAACAAACACATCCACAAAGCTCCAACTGACTCCTCTTAAGGTTGTCCTTTGGATGCCCAAAAGCTCCTTGAGAACTATAACCAAAAGAATTTGATTTCAACTTCTCTCTACCACCTCACTTCCATCAGATATTTGTTCCTAAATGTTCTGCACTATTATTAATATGTTCTTTGAAGTATACCTTAACATAGAGGTGAGAAAAGAAACCACAGGATCTCCTCCTTTAAAGCGGAAGTGAATCCTCCAAGCTTCAAACAAACCTACAATCATGTTAGGCATAACCTTGACCACCCCAAATAAACTGAGACCTCGACCAAACTTTTGCAGCAAAAGGACAATGAATGAAGAGGTGGTCAAAGATTCAGCATCTCTAAAACGGTGCATCATTTTGTGGCAATGCTCTGCCCGTTACTCAAATGGTTGATGATCAAAACTTTGTCAAGCCCCACCACCCGATGGTAAACCAAAACTCAAGACGGCACTGGAATAGACCACACACTAGATGGAGTTCCCTTCGTACCACCACCTACAAACTAACTAAAGAAATATTTAACCAAGGATACACTCACTAGATCCCAATACAAATCCACCTTCCTCTTCTCTCCCTTGGGATAAAGACTCCCCTTAAAAGGATTTTTTAGGAGGCTCGAAAGATTTTTAATCTCCTCACCTTATATTTCTCTTAAGAGAGTGACACCTTGGTAATTGATCGCCCCTTGTGGGCGTGGCACTGCCAAAACATCACACCTTTAGCCATAAAAGTTCCAAAAACAAGGAATTGAGAGGACTATCGTTACCAAATATCTTCCAATAACGGATTTTAGAGCCGTCTCCAACTCTTTAACCTTTTTAACATGAGTATCATACTCAAACATCAAAATCCTACAAGTATTTAAAATCAAAATCCTACAAGTATTTAAAATCAATTATAATGAAAAGAACAACCATTTTGGTTCTCCCCAACATCTAGTTGGTGGGAAGAAAAAGGGTGTTGACCATAGATAATCTTCAAAAGAGAGCTTTGGTTCTCCCCAACATCTATGTGTTATGCATGAATGAGGTTGAGATAATCGACTGCCTCTTCAACCATCGATCCTTTACTCATAAGGTGTGGGAGCACTTTCTTGCCCTATCTAGCATTCAGTGGGTGATGTTGTCTCTGTCAAAGACCTTTTGTGGACCCGGCATGGTGGCGGTGTTAGGAAGGAAGGCAAGGCAATATGGCGTCTTATCCTTATGGCTGTCTGGTGGGTCATTTGGGGTGATAGGAATAATCAATATTTCAGCAATAGGAGTGGATCCTTTAAGGACATGGCGAGAAAGAAAAGCGGAGGTGGTGGGAGGGGCATCTCAAGTGGAAGTAGTGGATATTTGTAACTTTTTATCTTTTGGGGGGAATAATTCTCTTGGGTTGTATGCTATCCCGGCTCGGCTTGTGTTTTGGTGGGCTTTTTCTAACTAAAATTTCATTACTCTTCAAAACAAAAAACCATTTTGTGGCAATTCTTACCCATTCCTCAAATGTTCGATTGCCAAAACTTTGTCAGGCCCTATCACTTGATAGAAAACCAAAACTTTAGGCAGCACCTAGAATAGACCACACACTAGATAATGGGGTTCCATTCCTACCACCACCTACAAGCTGACAAAAAGAAAGATTTGACAAAGGATACACCCACCAAATCCCAAATACAAATCAACCTTTCCCCTCTCCCTCAAGATAAAGACTCCTTAGAGGATTTCTAGGAGGCTTGCAAGATTTTTAATTTCTACATCTTATATTGCTCCTAAGAGAGGAAAACCTCACTAATTAATCGCCCCTATGCGAGTGACACTGCCAAATCATCACACCTTTAGCCATAGTCACCCAACAACAATCCTGAAACCAATGTTTGCAATATCGATAAAATCGGCTAATGTTATCAATATCACATGTCAGCAATATGAAATCGATGAAGAGTAACACTAGAAAGTCCCAATTCCTAAATATCGGCTATAATATCACAATTTATCACAATATATCACTAAATATCGACAATATCACGCGGTACAGTCGTTTTTTTGTAAAGGTTTTTACAAAGTATCGACAATATCTATCGATATCGACATATATCATCGATACTTCACAGGAAATGCACGTTACCCTTCCCAAAAACCCCGAAAACCAATTTTTTTCTCATTTTTCTTCAAATTTCTCTTCTAACCTATTAGTGGGTGGATTTCGGTCCATCCTCTGCTTGGATTTGGGAGAAAACCCCACATGCGAAATCAAAATCAAGATTTTCTTGCATTGGAGCCATTTCTCATTCAGTGAGTAATTTTCCGTTTTGGTCCTTTTTTTTGTTTAAATCATATAAAATGAGTATAAAATCATAAGAAATCCTTCATTCTTCATGTTTTGCATGGAAATTAATAATTTCAACCTTCGATTTCCAGGTTTGAGGTGACTAGGTGGTCCAATTTGGGGGAAAATCAAAATTTTCCCGATTTCTCCCAAATTACTTGCAATGTCACATGAAATCCAGCATGTCTAAGGCCTGATCTACTAATTTGTTAATTTTTTTCAAATTTCAGAAAAAAATATATTTTTTAATTAAAAATAATAAAAATTATTAAAATATTTTTTTTTTCAAAATTTCCCTTCAAGATGCGACCAATTGAGACTACTTTTGAAGTATTTAGGAGTGTTTGATAAAATGATCATCACATACACTCTAATTTCGAAAATCGAGTGCAGGTGGCCCCGATTTGGAGAAATTGGGGAAAATTCGAAATTTCCCCAATTTCTCTCAAATTGCTTGCATTGTTGCACTCCAAACATGAAACCAAACATGTATGAGGTTTGATCTGCTGATTTAATATGTTTTTGTCAATTTTCGGAATAAAAAATTACAAAAACATAATTTTTTTCGAAATTTATTTTACTTCTTTTGCTTTTGAATGAATTGGTTTTGTTTTCATACATGTCTTCCTACATTTATAAATGTTATGAATTCAATTTGAATATTAGTTGCATTAGTTCAATCAGACAACGCATAGCTTAGGACCCTATACAAAGGAAACCTATTATGTGCACGTTTTTTAGATGTTATGATTTAAAAGTGTGTATTAAGATCTTTTTTAACAATCCTTGAAGTTTCATTGAAAAACTCAACCAATTTCCCAATGTTTCCCCACGATTCCCAAAATGCGCGATAAATTACCCAATACAAACGATATATCGCGTGCGATAACTAATACCTATCTGTATCCTAAGGGTGCGAGATCGATATTTCGAATACTGCCTGAAACAAGGAGCAAAGAGGTCCTTTGTTACCAAATGTCTTCTAATAATGGATTTTAGAGTCATCACCAACTCTTTAACCTTTTCAAAATGAGTGTGTCAGACTCAAACCCTTAGAATCCAATGGGTATTTGCATCATACCTTTTCTCATCTCTCATTAAAAAAATAAAAAAATAAAAAAATAAAAAAAGGTAATTATCAAGTGAATTATTGCAGTTGTCAGCCAAAATCTATTGAGAGAGTGTCAAATCATCAAGAACACTTTTGACATGTTCTTAGAATAATACCACACATGCAGCAATGGTTTCATCGACTTTCAAAGTAGTGTTGGGAAGTAGATATGCTAGCAATGTCACATGTAACAAGAAGAAAAGCATTATTGATAATGCTAGGAAACATCACAAGCTTATGTGTAGGCCACAGTATGTGAATGGGGAAAAAATGTTAAAATTCATATTGTTCTTACCTGGAGCCAGCGCCCAGTGTCAAAATGATCAGAGGGAGGTCTCCCACCTCTATTTGGTGTCTGAAAGTATAAGTTAATGACGTCACTAAACCCCAAATTTTAGAAGGAGAAAAAACTACAATTAAACAAGATGCCAATGAAATATAATGATAGGTATATAAGATCAACCATTTCCAGTACTCAGAAGAAATCAGCTAATAATAATAAATAATCAAAACTCATCAAACACTTAAAAGAAATTCATACAATGAAAATATCTCAATTGAAGAAGAATGCACTGTATTGGAGAAGTGTCGCCCACGAGCTAATCTTAAGCTTTAATAGGTTGGACATGAGATAGAGCATCTTCAAGCATGGATCACAAATGTGATATGGCCCATGAATGGTAGACAGTAATCTCTTCTTCTTCTTCTTCTTCTTCTTTTTCTTTTTTTTTTATGACGACAGGTTGTCCCCACCCCTTTTCAAGGCGAGACTAATCCTTGCAGATGCATGCAATCACCTGCAAACCACGTGCATCAAGTAAAGCACGGGGAGGGGAATCGAACTCGTGTCTATGGGGAGCAAACCCACGACGCTAGCCATTTGCCCAAACCCTGGGTGGGTGTAATCTCTTTTCTTTTTTCTTACCTATGTTAGAAATAGTTTGATGGATTTGGTAGAGATATCTTAGACTCATAGCCATCGGAGAGATTTTCTCTCCTCTTTAGTTTTCTTCTAAGTGAAGAAATCTATCTCAAGTCCCTAAATACGTAATCAATGGATTTCTACAAAAGAGTTGATTATTTATCTCTCTCGTGTTTGAGTTTATCTCACTTGGTTTCCAGCGCACGTGCGGAATTTGATTTGATCCTTGTTGATAGGGCTGTCAACAGTCCAGGCCTAGGGTGGTCTAAGGCTTGGATTTTGAACTATTCGGTTCGGGCCTATTCAAAATTTTGCATTTGCTAGGCCTAGGTCCAGGCCCGGCACATTGACAGCCCTACCTACGTCACAGACCTATTTTTTTTCATTGGGTTGCAAGGATTGTCATGGAGTTGTTTGCCAATCTCACCTCCAAATCTATCCAAATACATGTAAGTCTCGCATCGACACTACAAATCGTCGTGAGTCCCTTAGTTGCCACATTCTTGGACTAGCCAACAGTTGATCCAGTTGAGGACTGTGCCGGAAACCTCATCATGACACCATGGTGTTCAGGTGTTTAGTATAGGCCGTTACGTAACAGTGGCAACCGTTACATGTTACAGGGTTGTAAATGCCGTAACGGCCGTTACGGAAAAAAAATTACCCATAATGGCCTATTACACCCTCCGTAAAGGCCATAACGACCTCGTAACGGTCCATTACAGGGCCGATACAAGTTTTTCACTTTTTTTTCCAATAAAAAAAAAAAGGAGACCATAACAGCCGTTACACCCCGTATCGTAAAGGTAACGGTGGTGGCCGTTATGGCCACCATTACCATTACGGAATACCTTGCATTACACAGTCCCGGAATATGTTACTGGTTGACAAAGGGTTACATTATTAACGGCAGATATAAACACATGACCCATGCTATGAAAAAGCCACGACGCAACATCCTCTTTAGATTCAACTATGGGCTATCTTAGAATTAATGATGAAATAAATAGGTTATTTAGAACTTTCTATATGGCATGAATAAGATTTAATGTTTGCTATAGATTAGGAAATAATGAGTAACTGAAGCGTGTGGAATCGAAGTAATAGAGAAAGGCATCTTTCGAAGGAAAAGAGGGGGGGGGGGAGAAGTACCTCACTTCTGGTCTTTTAGGTTCTTAAAATTTGGTAGGATTCCATGAAAAAATGCGAACCAAACTACATATCTGATCGCTTCAAACCAACTCACAGTTTATCTTTTTTGTGAAGCAAATTATGCAACATAGGACTAGATTACAGTGCATTTAGCAATCATAACACAAGATCTTAGGAGAAAGAAAATATTCAGAATCACATGCAGATCAGGTACATTAAAAGTGTTTCAATTTGCAAACCTGAGGAAACAATGAAATAATATCTTTGGCAGAAACCCCTAATTCAGCCAAGGCTGTAATGGCCTCCAAAACATAAGGGCAATGCCTGCAAGGAGGATGCCAAGGAGTTAATCGTCTAAACACTGTTAGCAAGCTAACATGTGAAAAGAAACCCTTACAACCAAAGGTGCACATTAAAAAAATGAAAGGGTCAAAACACTGTATATAAGGAATGCATAGGTTTATACATTTAAAAAAAAAAAAAAAGACCAATGAAACAGCAATTAAAGAATTCACAACAAGAGCATACACTTTTTTTAATGGATAACGAAATTTTATTCAAAAGCAAAATAAAATAATAAAAATACAATAGAGCAGTCAAACAAAAACAGAGAACACAGACTGCAAAAGCGCTACAAACAGCCAAACCTGGGCAGGCTGAGCAAAGACGCCACCCAAATGATGAAGATTGACCCCACCCCAACAAGACCGTGCACATTAATAACAATGCACTTCTTACTTATCTCTGGAACTGGAAAGCCATGCTGAATACAAAATCAAAACCAGTGAACAAAAAAATTCATTGCACAAAGCATGGTGCAGAGAAGGAAAAATCAAAGGTCCAGACATCAGCCATAGTCAAGTTCATCTCATGGAACCACCGTTTTGAATATCACTTAACGTTACAGCCATATCACAAAATGGTATGAGTCACCCCTGTTGCTCGTTATGGAGTCGAACCGGTCCGTTAAGGGGAAAAAAAATGGGCCTTACATGGCCGTTACAGCAGACATGGGCCCAAACTACCACAAAGGCCCGTTTTGAAATTTTTAGTTTCAGATTTTCTCGCATTTTCCCCTTCTTTCTTCATTTTAATGTTAGACTAAATCGAAGCACCTTTTTAAGGACCAAATCATAGGATTTGAGTGGGATTCGACGAATCAAAATGGAATGGACTGCTTAGGGAAACACCAGAAGAAGGGGTAAACCATCTTTTTTCATATTGTTTTTGTTGTATCTAAATGTAATGGGCCCTAAATCATGCTTGATTTTTGTTCAATTAGGGCCTATCTGGTTGACTTTCAATAGGCCAAGTTGATAAACAGCATTCTTATCAAAGAATGATCTGATACACCATTGAATACATGTTAAAAACACAACAACAAGGAAGAAAAATTACAGAATCTAATGTTTTACATTTTTTCCTATTTTCCAATTATTTTTTCAAGATTTTTTTGTGCTGAAAATTTTGGCTGATACGAGCCGATACACCCCAGGTGGTATTGTTCTTGGGCCCTGCTGATACAGCCACCAATACCGTTATTCAATACCTTGCATGTAACACAGAGTAGTCCCTACAACAAAGGGATACATAAAAACCATGGATATAATTTGCAGATGGAAAAGATCTGTCTTGGAGTAAGATGCAATTCAAGCATACTTGCCCATGGATGTGGCAAAAAGAAGTGACAGATGATCTGAGCTTCATCGGAACAAATAAGCAGGCTCATAAGGTGAGAGCAGGCAGAAGGAACACAGAAAGATAGTCCCACCAAAAAGTTTAGTGTACCGTAGGTCCGTAACAATGCTCATCAAAATGTAGCAACCCAGAACACCCGCTTGCAGTTACCAGTTAGCAATGTCATAACTCGGAGTAATTGGAAGGAAAACATTGTAACCACATTTTGCATGTGGAAATTTATTACTCAGACAGAGATGCAAGTGGAAATTTGGATATGGAAATGAGGTGTCTGACATGGCTGATGGCTCTCATTGATATGAAAAGATCAGGTCCACTTACACTGAAGATCAAATGTAATAAGCAAATAGTCAACATTGCTCGACCAAAAGGATTGTTATGATGAACATATGAATAAGAGTGGTACAATGAACATATGAATTAGAGTGGTATGATGAACATGTCACTTGTAATATGGTTAACACGGTCAAAAGTTGGTCTGATAAAGTAAGATTCAAAATACTTATCATCTTGAAACCATTACCAACTTCATTAAAGCTGCATCAAGCAATGTGACTTGAGAGAAGTCAAATGATCAGCATAAGCAGAAATATTTTAATCACATGAATGGGAGAGGGTCAGCACAAGTGAGTGCATGCATGCTTGTGCGCATAGTGCTATTTGTATGGTAAGTATTCAGGGCTGATGCAGAGCATATTGGAAAATACATATCCCTCAGAAACAAGTTTTTCCAATAGGATATGATCAATACAGCAACAGGTTGGTAGAAGAAACTAAGAATTGAAATACTCAAAATTTACAAACTTCAAAAATTTCAATTCAAACAATGCACTTGACTGACCTCAGACAATCTTTATAACAGGAAATAGCAGCACGATTATGCCTAGAAATCCGATAAAGCTTCCCCATGGTCAGATTCATATGCAAAGTTCTTACTTTGCTGGGTATTCCCTCCATCTGTAGAATGGAACGATATAAGCATACCTATTCTAGCAATGAAAGTAGAAGAAGAAAAGGAAGAAGAAATGAAACCATTAGAAACAGATGCTTACTATTCATATCGGACTGATCAAGGTTATTTCTTCTTCTTTTTAATGTACAAAGAATTTTTTTTTTTAAATCTTCAAAGAAAGTGTACAAAGCATTTTCAAGTTGTTTCTTATGTTTGTGAGGAACTTGCTTGAGATGCTATCAATCTCTCTTTCATGAATCTCTAAACATTGTATCAATAAAGAGCTTTATTCAAAGAGAATAAAAGAGTTTAAATGATGCAAAGACCCACTAAGGAGGTGGATAATAAAAAGAGGAAGATAAGCAAGAGCTATCCCTTCTTTGCAAGCCTACATGCCAGTAGCTTCCCTAGTTAGAATACTACTTGGAGCTTGCAATATTGCTTTTCTATCAACATCAGCTACTAGTTAACAAACTCTCTCTCTCTCTCTCTCTCACTGGTATGAGATGGAGTTTGGCAGGGCTGTTCGATGTTCATTTTACATGTGTCTGATCTAAATGTTGTTGTGCAAGGGTATTTTGGCCATTCTCTCATTACTGTAGTCTTCTATGAAATGTTTTAAAACCCAGATTGGATCTTGATCAGGTACTTAACTGTGGTTCAGTCCAAGCAGGTCCACTGGCTGCCTCACCAGTTTGACCCACAACATGTATAAATATATGTAATGATAGGAACTAGGCAACTCGATCCCTGTAGCATAGTTGGTAGTGTGCCTAATTTGCAAAAGGCTGGTTATGGGTTTGAATCCGACATGGATCAACTTAAATTCTATCCAAAACAGTTGAAAACAGCCATTCCAACCAAGCAAAATGCGTGGCCTGAATGTGCAGACCAGTTGGACTGGACAGTTTGAATAGTTCCTTGCTCAAAACAGATTTCTAGGTGTGCTAGTCCAAACTGATTCAACCATGTAGTCCACTTTACATTTGAAAACAGTGCTTTTATTTAACTTGAGATATGGCATTTTGCTAAGTCTTCTCATAAATTGTAAACAATTCATATGGCCCGTGTGACCCCATACTTTTTCTCTATCCTGTATTCCTGTTACACTGTGTGCACATGCCACTAACAAGAGTCGTGTTTTGAAAGAATCCTCAGAATCTGCAAAATTCAATGTGGAGAAAATACAGCCAAACAAGATTGAACTAGAGTTTGCATATATTCATTTCAAGAGTTCAAAATATCACATTAATAAATTAAAAGAAGGTACCCAGTTAGACTACAGCCAGAGGTTAAGAGTGACAGGGAGGGTATTAAAGAGAAAGGTTAAGGTAAACCTCAGCAAGAGCAGCTCGGTTCTCATTTAGTGCACAATGGCAAAGAGTTGTTTTGAATTTCACCTGCCATATGGATGCATAAATAGATTAAACAAGAAACATGTACATTATAGATGTATATAAAAGCTTAAAAGAAAGAGAAATGTCAAAAGATGACTAACAAAGAGAACTATGCAGAGAAGAAGGATGAAGACTACCTCATTTTCATTAATTGCTGAAATGTTCAAAGAATTTGGAGAGGATGACCTGTTTGATGTGGATAACGAACTTCTGGAGGTTGTTTGCTTTGGGATAATCTTGCAATGCTGCAAGGCTTGCTTGTATGTATTCTGTCAGCAAACGGAAAATATCAATCAATATTACACAGACTGTAGACAATTCTGACATTGTTAAATTTAAGGACCAGTAAAACACAAACATCAAACCAACCTACAAAAGAGGATAACAGGTAAATTTATTGTAAACACGATTGTGGATTCTGAGTTTGCTGACAAACTTCTCAGCACTCTCAATGTCTCATGGTTGATGCCAGAGTCCATCCCCTCTTTCTTAGCTTCATGGCAGGGTGGAGGAATTGGTTAAGTCAGCAGAGTGATATGGAGGTTGGCGAGTATGGCTGTCCTATGGGCAATAAGGAGAGAGAGAGAGAGAGAGAGAGAGAGAGAGAGAGAGGAATAGGTGATGTTTCGAAAACAGAGCAGAATCTGAAGATCGGACCTTTCAAAAGGCCATTCATTGGGTTGTAGAATGGGTCTCAGGCTTCAAGGAAGTGGGCACTTGGCGCTTGCGTCCTTATTGCTCTTCTTGGGCGGCAGCTTTTGTTTGTTTGTTTTTTTTTTCTCTCCTTTTTTGTATTCTTTTCCGCCATGCTACGGCTTCTTAATAAAATTCAGTTATCTTTCCACAAAAAAAAAAGGATTCTGAGTTTGCTGAATGTTCACAGAACATCAACTGCTGAGCACAACAGCATCTTACACTAACTGTGATCTTTAAATTTCTCCCTAGACTTAAGTTGCTTGGATGCATAAGCAGAAGAAAAGCTCCTTGTGCCAACAACCCAGCAATTTCAGGGATCAATTCCACCACATAAGTCTGGTGAGAAAATTTAGACATCAGAATTCGGTGTAGGATGTCTTCACAATAAACAACTAAATCACTTTTCGTAAAAGTTACCAATGCTCGCCGAAATTCCTTATGCCCAAACAATGCATCACCAAGAAGCACCTGTAACAGAAAATAATACTTATCGCAAAATGAAGGATGATGAGAAGGTAGTGTGCAAACAAAGAAGTATCAGTAACCAAATAAAGCTAACTAGAAATATTGTTGGCTAACCTTCAATGTCTTATTAGGTATAGTGAAATACACTCTTCTTTTATTAAATAGAAATATATTTTCCCTAATCGATGAGAAGAAGCAAAGGTACAGGGAAATACAGTCTTGTTGAGTGGGCTATGTCAAAACCAAGTTCAGGAGCATTCCAGGGTTATTTCCAAGTGCACCTGTATTACACTCTTGTTGAGTGGGCTAAAGGGAAGTACACCCTTGTAGGATGTCCAGTTTCGGTGGTTATATCCATTCTACAAGTTTTTGGCACCTTGTCTTTGACCATTCTATCTTTTCCTTTTCCCTTTTGTCATTTGAGGTGATGATGACAGGGTCACTCAATGTTGATAATTTAATATGCTGGCTAGATCATTTATGAATAAAATTGGTTACCCTGTCAAAAAAAATTTTATAAATGGGTGTACAAATATAGAATTAAGCTAAGTTTGATAAGAAATGGACTGGATATCAAAAACCTGTGTGCACTTAAAGGACTATAAAATGTAGGTAATAAGAGATCAAAACTTCAGTTATTTCATATTATTGATGCCATTGATCTCCCAAATGTACATCTTATAATGATAAACACCATCGCCTCTACCCAAGATAATCAATGCGAGGCCAAGGACCAAGAAGACACGATGTTCTTTAAAGGTTACTGTCAAATGCCCACCATAACAAGCATATAAGCCACATCTGAAAGTTATGCTTAGAAAGGAATGCGTGCTCTTGCATTCAACAAATTTGAACCATTGTTCGAAGTATCCCTGATATTATTGAAATATCCTCGATATTATCTGCATCTCCAACTCAGCAATACCAATAACACTGGTGGCAATACCGATAACACTGGTAGTATCAGAAATTCCAGGTATCGGTGATGTATCGCTGAGTATCACCATTGTTGTCAAATAGCATAAGTGATTATATGCTACCCAAGGGGCCTGTGCACATATCCGACCACATAATCACATATGCCATCGCACAGCCCTCCAAAAAATTTACATTTTTACATCTCCAAAAAATTTACATTTTTACATCACAGAAGTGAGGGCATAATCGCATACTCAATCGCATAATCGCATAAACCATCACATATGCCATGGCATAATGTCTAATGGTCATAAAACCACATATGCTACCATGGCATATGCGATCCGTGCATATGTGATCACATAAGCGATTATGCGATGGCATATGACAACATTGATTGTCACCAATATTTTCGACCGTGCAAATTCCAAGTGTTGTTTGTATTGCCAATGTATTGATATCGCCAACGTGTAAACAACATTTTTGACTGTGTAAATTCCATATGTCAATTGTACCGCCAGTGTATTGGCAATATTTCGATAAATTGCCAATGTAATCAATATCGCCAAAAAACTATTTATTTAAAAAAAATTCTATTTCAAATTTTTATGGGCGCATAGTTGTATGCAGTGTTCGATTTGTCAACGATAACATCAATATTATCGAGATTATCAAAGGTTGGATGGTTGAATGGATGGATGGATGGATAGATGGGTTGGTTGGATGGATAGATGGAATAGATGGGATGGTTGGACTGATTTCTTATGATAGTACATGCTTTTGGGCCCCCATCAAATGGAAACTTTTATGCATGCATTCTTTTTGCAATTTTGTTATTACTAAATATGCAAATATGTGTATTTTAGCATTTCCTGAAGTTTTACTAAAAAATCCCACCATTTTCCCCATGTTTTTTCAATGTTTTCCCTGCATTTCCGGTTACTGTTGATATTATTGGCAATATCGATATTGTTTCCATATCCCTGGCCAAT
Organism: Liriodendron chinense; assembly: GCA_003013855.2. Classification (NCBI taxonomy): domain Eukaryota; kingdom Viridiplantae; phylum Streptophyta; class Magnoliopsida; order Magnoliales; family Magnoliaceae; genus Liriodendron; species Liriodendron chinense. Next base: position 11,819,176 of record ML058484.1, on the reverse strand, counting down.
GAAACTTGTAGCAATACTGATACTTCAAACGCTGATTTGAACATGGAACACCTCTAGAAAGGACATCCCCCAGTGGTTAATGACTCCGTAGATATTTCCATTGATTTGAAATTTCATAAGCACCTTGTTCTCCAGGAATCATGGCATGCCAATGTAGACAACTAAAGAGAAATAGATGGTGTCCCAGGATATAAAACTTGCTTGGCCAAGGAATCCTAATTTATATCTCTAAACATTATTAGATCAAATGAACAAAGACCAGCATAAATGAATTTTTAATTTGTCATGACAACTCAGTAAATGTGTGACGCATTTTGTGACTGTGCATACATATCACAGGCCAACAAGGAAGACTTGGGTTAATAGCCAACCACAGAATTATGTGTTTTTTTGAAAAAAGTAGAAAGAGTCATGGACAACAATGTATAAGAAAAAGCAATACGTTTGACTAACAGACATCTAAAGTGCAGCCTGCCATCAAAGACTACTTAAATTAGTAAACAAGGAATAAAATATGTGATCAGACTTGCAAACAGTTTCTTTCCAAATACCATTGAAAGATCAACCTTCATGTGAAATGTGTGACCAACAACATAGCCAGACTGCTCTGTTCATGTTTACGAAGGAGCGTGTTTTGTCTGAAATAAGCCAACCCAATTAGTTGGGATAAGGATTAGATGATGACGATTCATTGTCCAAAATTGACCCCTAACACACCCATGCTTTTCTTAAAAGTAGCTATTCAGCTACTTTTCCTAATTGGGAAAATTTTCATCAAGTCTTGGACGCACAAGAAGCTCTAATCGACATTGAATTTTGTTAATAGCTCTTTCTTTAGTTGTATCTTCACATTTTCCATTACTAACTAATATTTGTATCATCTTAGACTCTAGACCTAAAAGAGAAAATAATCTGCTATTCATCCTGACCACATCACGTAACTCAAGGGGGTGCAGGTTGCATTAGAAAAGGTAGTGTACTTTTCCTTTATCTTTTTTTTTCTTTTTCTTTTTTTTTGGAACAGCAGAAAGTAGTGTGCTGTTACTTTGCTATTTATTTTACTTGTCACAATGACAAGCTAGTCAAGGGGACATTTGTCACTTATGTTTACCAATGTTTTAAGTATGGAATAGCATGTAGAGCATTCATTCCTCTGAAAAGTGAAGCTTAAGCTACATGCTACTAGTAGATTTTTAATTAAGGTTGTTGTTGGTTGCACCAAATATCATTCGGGGCCTTGCCTCGTTGGTAGACTCTGCGGAGTTTCAACAAGAGGTCTTGGTCTCGAAACCCATCAGGGTGAAATTCCCGCTGCTGACAGCACCAGTGGGTGCGTTGCATGACTGACTGGGTGGGTGTGTTGCGCGATTGACTGGGTGGGTGGGTTGCATGACTGACCAAAAAAAAAAAAAGTTTGATTAACAATGACATTTAGTGACATTTGGTGCAAACAAACACTGTAAAATAATATAATAAAAAAAATAAGCAAAGATTAAGTATAAAGGTAACGAAAGAGCAACCTGACTGATTTAATACTATTACTTATATTATTTTACTGCAGTCATTGAAAAGATTCAGTAATTTTTACTAAAATGAAAAATGTAACAAATCATTAAAAACATTAATTGATTTTAATGTTTAAGTGAAAAATAACTTGTAATGTAAGCTACGTAGCATGTACCATGGCTATGTAGCATGCAGCGTATGCAACATTAGCATTGAGCATTGGCTACATGTGACTAGAGCCATTTTCATAAGCTATGTGGAGTTAAGGCTAAGCTACATACATAGCATAAGCTACACACTACATAGCGAAGCTATTTAAAACACCGGTATTTAAGGTAATGTCAAAAACTTTATAATTCAGCATTTGTGTGCATGTCTGTATGTCAATATATGGGGGGGGAAAAATTGCCAGTCTTGAGAACACGTATTGAGACATTATACCACTGTCAATTCAAGAAAGAAGTTGCTCCAAAGATAAGAAACAAAAATTAAGGCAAGATTGCAAATGTCTAGATTCGGGTGTTCTTGATGGAGATAAGCACTTAAGTACCAACAAAACGAACTGCTTTTAATCTTGTATAAATTAATTTCAAACGAGAATCTCAAACCTAGCTATTGAAAGAAAAGAAAAGAAAAGAAAAAAAAAAAAAAAGGAAATATGATTCCGCTGCAAAGATGAGAATTAAGACATGCGTTGATTCTCCAAATATTTTAGCAGTCTTACCAAATTTTCAGCCTTAACGTATGGACTGGTTTCAACATTTGTACCAGCTGAAGAAACAAGAAAGCAGCCCTGTCAAAGGCCACAAAAATCGTCAAACTTGAAATGAAGTAGAAGGCGATTCCCACAAAGAGCCGTAAATGATTAAATGTATTTCCTGATATGCAATATGGTTTAGTTTAATTTGAAACCAAAATTCATATGCAGATACAAAACTTAAGCTGAAAATGCTTCCTATGACTCTTGATTTCCAAAGGATATTGCAAAAGGAACAGTGAACTCCAAGTGCAATAGCATAGTTTACTGTTTGGAAACAACTAAAGTTAAAGAGGACTCTTTCCTTTGTTACGGAATATGACAAAGCCTGCAATTTCAAATCAAAGAAAAAGAATCAATGGTGCAAACTTGAATATCCTAATACAAAAATATTATAGATGTTGATTACATGGACTTTGTCAAGGTCAAAGGCATTTCCATGAAGATCTACCTCTCATGGATCTACCATTTTCCATGCCACCAAATGCAAAAAGCACCATTTTGGCTTTGAACCCCACTAACCGCTATTTAGTGTCAGATGTTGCCTCATATCTTGAAGGACTTTTCATGCTTCTAAATAAACAAACAGTGGGAAAGAGATTTGAGAGGAATCGTGTCACTTGAATCTTTACTTGAAAAGGTGATAGCCTCAAGAAGCTGCAATACTATCCAAATAAGTCAAACCATTAGCCAAGTAAATAAAATATGTTGCATCATGCCCTTGGCATCCATGTCAAATTAAATGAAGTTTCATCGATGTGGGTCTACTTCCATTCAATATGGGATGACTAAAGTGTGAGACCCGTATCCCTATAAAATTGTCCATGCGCTTGTTTCCGTTGTCGGCACGTTCCAGATGGACCACATCGGCTTACACTGATCGTGACCCTATTTTAGTACCACAACGCCCCGAGACCTATACATTGGCGACCACGCAGGTATTGCGATCTCAACACCGTGCGGCATGCTCCGTTGCGATACCTAATTTGGAAGTAACTATCGTTGGCAAGCGAGCCATGCAATGCACGTGTGGTGTGGACCCCACTTACACAAATCCCAAGGGACCTTGTCAATCCATCACCCATCAAACCCCATCACCTTTTTCTCTATCAATCCATCGCCCTAATACCCCTACTAAAGTGTCACCTACACCCTACAATTTTCCCTTTCACCCATACTTCTCTCACATTCCCCCATGCAAGAGAGCCCCCAAAGTCAACCTGGGATTAGAAGTTGGAGAATCAGAGTATAACCTGGGAATGCCTGCAAAGGACTCCACATTTCTGCTATTCTTTCACTCTGTGATGATTGCAAAATTAGAATCACTAGAATTCCTACTTTTACCTTTAGACTTCCCGGTTTGCGAACTTAATCTAAATTAGCGTTCCCGTTTGAGAACTTATAAACTTTTGACATAGCACCCTAACAAGTATGCATTGCGTAAGGTTTGGGTTGGTTGTACAAATTTCAAGGACGGATTTTTTGTTACGAGGAGAGAGTTGTGAGACCCGTATCCCTATAAGACCGTTCGTACGCTTGTTTCTAGTGTTGGCATGTCTCGGACAGACAAGATCGGCGTACACCGATCATGACTCTGTTTTAGTATCGCAATGCCCCGAGACATACCCTGGCGACCAAACGGCCATTACATTCCCGAAGCTGCGCGGCACACCTCATCGCAATATCTAGTGTGAAAGTTACTATCGTTGGCGCAATCTGAGGTGAGTCACCCAACGCACGTGTGGCGTGAGCTCCACTTGCACAAATCCTGAGGAATCTTGTTAATCAATCCCCATCAATCCCCATCACCTTTTCCTCCATTAATCCATTACAGTAATGGGATTATGAGGATGTTTTCACAATGGATGTGAGATGTTAAAAGAGAAAATGGAGATGTTCTAACGATAAGGGGTATGTTCTCTCGGGGGTTTCAGTTGTGGATGGGGGATCGATCTTTGAATAGTAAAGAGGGGGAGCAAGTAAGGTAAAGATGGGTAGGGAAAGATAAAAGAAAATGAGCCAAATGCACCTAAATAAAGTACATAAGGTTCAGTACTCAAAAAATGTAAATAGTTGGGATCGATCTTTGAGTAGTAAGCAGGGGGTGAAAGTAAGTTAAAGATGGGAGAGGGAAAGATGGGGGGGGGGGGGGGGGGGGGGGTCGTTTACCCACTTCATTCTCCCAAACCCTCGAACATCTCTTTCAACCTGTCTCTCCCTTTATTTTTCTCCACATCTTTACCTTACTTTCTCCCCCTCTTACTACCCAAAGATTGATCTTTCATCCACAACTGAAATCCCCGAGAGAACGTACCTCTTACCCTCTCTTCATACCCAAAAAGGAAAATTTGTAAGGTGTAGGTGGCACTTCAGTGTAAGTATTAGGGTAATTAGGGTGATAGTTGATGGGTGATGAAGGTTTATGGGCGTTGGATTGATAGATTGATGGGGATTAATTAACAAAATTCCTCGGGATTTGTAAAAATGGGGCATGCGTCACGCTTGTGTTGCATGGCTCCCCTCGGATTGCGCCGACGATAGTAACTTCCAAACCAGGTATTGTAACAAGGCATGCCACACAACGTTAAGATCATGATCGGTATACACCGATCAGTCGCCAAGGTATAGGTCTCGGGGCGTTGCAGTACTAAAATAGGGTCATGATCGGTATACACAAATCCAATCCGTCTAGGATGTGCTGATACCAGAAACAAGTGTACAAACAGTCTTACAGGAATACGGTTCTCACATAAAGAGCACTTTCGGACTGAAGAATTCTTCCCAGTAGCATTATATAGGCTTGTTAACAATATCAAATGGGATTGAAATGATAGTCCAACCAGTACCTCAAAGACAACAGAAAAAACTACAACTTTTGAGCCCATTATTCAAGATTGGCTACTAGGAGACTAAGGACTAAAGAGCATGTGAGTGGTTCTACTCCTGCCATTCCACTCTATGGCGGACCATATTCTTAATTAAACCATAAGTCCTCAAGTCTTTTCTTACTACTTCTCACATCCTTTTGGGCCTTCCCCTTGCACATTTAGAGCCTTCAACTTGAACCAACTCACTCCTAATCAGTGCAGTTCTTGGTCTCCATTGCGCAATGCCAAACCATTTAAGCATGCTTTCACTCATCTTATTACCTATTGTCGATTGGTGTTACTCCCAAGTTCCCTCGAATGCATTCATTTCTAATTATATCCTTCCTCATCTCACTCATCCATCTCAACATCATCATTTTAACTTCGCTCATCCTATAAGCATGTTATTCCTTCACTACCCAACATTCTATCCCATAAATCATGGCTGGTCTTATAAGCTATCCTATAAAATTTCGCCTTTAGTTTGAGTGGTACACAATGATTACATCAGAGTCAAGAGGAAAATCTCCAATTCTTTTACCTAACTTGAATTCTATGAGCAACATCCTCCTCAATGTCTCCTCTTTCACAAATTATCGACCAAGGATATCGAAAACAGTCATTTTCAAGTAGTTCTTGGTCAACAATCTTAACTAATTCCCATCTCCACTCCTTTTGTTGCGAAAATTGCATTCCATAGACTTTGTTTAGTCCAAATAATTTTAAAACATTTACATTGCAAGGTATCCCTCCATAGTTCTAGCTTTGTGTTTACGCCCTCCCTCATCTTGTCAATCAAAACCATGTCATTTGCAAACAACAAACACCACAGGACCTATTCTTTTAAATACCTCATTAACTCATCCATAATTCATTCATAACCAGTGCAAAAAGCTACAGGCTCAATGCTGATCATGATATAAGACTACAATTGTCCTCACATTGTTACCGCTCCCTCATACATCCTTAATCATATCAATGCATCCTCTTGTGACCCTTTTCTTTCCCAACACCCACCAGATCAAACGATCCCAAGTCTCAAATCTTCACTGAAAAGGCAAAAATGTAGCAAACGGTTACGTTATCTACACGAAAGCTTTTCGATCAGAAGGTTAGGATCATCCAATCAAGGTAATTTTTAGTCAGTGGCCGATCCGTGGGAGAGCCCAGGTGATAAACAGCACAGATCATCAGACACATCTGCAGAGTGTATGATTAACGGCAGGGTTATCCAACAAGGAAAATGCATTTTAATGCAGGAGGGGAGTACTGTTCCATGCTCGCATACACGGAAACCAAATGACAGCGAAAAGACAAGTGTTGATCTTGAGATTTATGTATGGAACCAAGTGAAAGGGGAGATGATATACCGGAGTTTGGTGTAGATCAGATAGGGTGGTTGCTTACCAGCATCTGGGCAGAGTCGAAGAGGCCATGATCGAGAAGAGACATGATCTGATCCTTTGGAACGTCCATTTTGCTGGGCCCTTTCGAGCTCTCTCCGTAAGAGAGTGTGGATTTTTTTTGGCCGTCTGAAGAGAAGGGCAGCACCCGGAAAGGTAGGTTATAGTCCGTCATAGGAATAACAAGGTGATTCGCGCGAGGAGAGGTGGGAAAAGGTGAATCGCACCGTACGTCCAGAATATCGGGCGTGTGAAAGATCTGGGCCAGGCATTGAAACTACCTAGACTCTAAATTAGGCAAGATTATTCATCATCTCGGTCATAAATGGCATTTAGTGAAATGAATGGTTAAAATGAAAGCAACCAACGGTCTATATTAACTTCAAAGAGGGGCCTCCCTTATGAGTGTGCATCCTGAATTTTTTGGGTGGTGCAGTGAGGTTTACATGTTACAAGGGTGGGATCTCTCGCACATGTGACAAAGGGCACGTGTTCCCCTTGGAACAGTTCACGCGCGAATGGCTTTAGCATTTCTACGTGACCCTATATGATTTTGAGTCGAGTGATGCCAAAGCGATTCGCGCGAGTAGGGATTGAGGAGATGAATCGCTTTAGATGGGAGACGTAGTGGGCGTGTGTGGTATCCGCTACCTCTTTCATGTGGGCCCTTTACGTTTGGCCCCTCTTGATGATCAGCTTGTAATTCTTACTCGTGTGCCGATGTTAACGCTAGCGAGGAAGAGCATCCTTTGGTCTCTCGTCGCGCGAATCTCCTTATATTTCCATCGGTTGAGTTTGAAATTTGAGATAGTAGTGTCACGTGACAGTGGCAGTGGAAGTGTGCGAGTGTGCCCGGACGGTCACTGGGACGAGATGGGCTTCTGGGCCCGGCCGACAACTCGACCCACCAACAATCGTGGCTGTAAGCATCCAGTATGCAGAAGGCATGCAAGTATGTCAAGTTGTCAATCCAGACCAACATGGGTCCTGGTTGGATGGATCACATCTGACCGTTTAAATATGGCCACCTTCCATTTCTAACCGTGGATTTGATGGGAGACCAATGTGATTATGATTTCCAGCGTACGCCTGGGGACTGTAATCTGGTCAGAATATCGGTTGAAACGATGCATGCGGCCAACGCTGCGGTTTCATAGTTCATATGCCGGGTCCAACAAGATTAGTGGCAAGCACTTCGGGCTAAGGGTGACATTAGGCCGGCGACCCTGCCCCAACGGCTCGGGCAAGGGTGAGAGCTTGAAACTTAGATGTGACGGCCTGAACCAGGGCCACGGATGAATAGCCTGACCCATTCGGCTGGCCCAGACAAGTCAATTGCCCTGGTGTATACAATATAATACACAGGTATAAGTAGATATGTAGCCCGTATGCTAATGTGTATAGTAATATGAAAAACTTTGATATACTGGTAGAGTATAATGAGTGATAAGCGGACACTTATAAACTGTCCAAAGTGTAGACCCTGGATGGTGAACACTGCATCTATTACACTCATTTAAGTTTATACATGCGATCGACAATTGGGGATGGTTGATGAATGATTTTGTGCTATGGAAAAACACCTGACACCTTAGAGATCATGATAATTCATAAGCATGATAGACCATTGCATATCTAGCCTTGTAATGATTTAGCCTAAGTTGCCCTGGTGTTAAGATTTGTGAAACTTGATCATTAAAGATGTATTGTTCATTCAGCCAGTGCTTTCGCACGTAATTTCATAATTTCACATGGGGTTTTTATATAAAATCTTGTTCATACAAGGTAATACATATTTTGGAGAGAGAGAGAGAGAGAGAGAGAGAGAGTCGTCATTGTATTAAGAGCTGTTTGTTCGTTTTTTTTCCTTTGAGCACAGTGGACTCACATACCGAAAGGGAACATGTAAATCTTTGCAGTGTGGTTTGCATGTTTTATCTCCATTTCCTTGATTGATAGTGTTGTATGTTTGGTGGGGAAGAGATATCTTCTCCCTAACCCTATGGAGCAAGGGCTAAGGCATTTCAACCCATTAGGGCTTGAGCCGGGTTAGGCGCAAGTTAAGGCCAACCTCAACCTGACCCCAACTTGGCCTGTTATTGTTGGTGGAGCCTTCAATCTGTTCATACTCATGGGGTTTCGAGCGACCAAAATTGCCCCATAACAAGCAGATTGGTCTCTAGACATTTTTGAGCAACTGAACTTCGGTCTTCGAGCGCCTGATATTCAAATTTTTAATGGCAAAACTCTTTGAACAATTTTTTATGGTTCGGGTGACCGATGGTGGTCTCAATCGCCCGACCGAGCAATCGATTGAGTCGGTCTCTATTATATAGATTGCGCAATTTTGCATGAATTGTGTTCTATTTTTTGTTATTGCTTATAAAAGCGAGTGTAGTTGGGTTATAAGGTATTTGAGACATTTTCTTAATGTGTTTAGGGTTGTGCGAGAGTTTTGGAGAGAGAGAGAGTTTGGGTTTTGTCTTAGGTTTTGTTTTGTTGAGTTGTCCATCTCTTGTATACTTTTGAATTTATAGTGCAAATCGCTTGTGCCGTGGTTTTGTCCCACAAGGGTTTTTCCACATAAAAAATCGAATTGTTTTCGTTGTGATTGCTTGTTCATTGTGTGTTTTGTTTGTTTGATTCTCCTTTATACTTCTACCAGGCTTCCCAATAAGTGGTATCAAAGCATACATTCGAATAGTAGATTTGAATTTGAAACGAGCATCATGGTATCCAGCATGAAGTATGACGTAGAGAAATATTTCGGCAAAAATAACTTTGAACTATGGAAGGTGAACATGAAAGGTCATCTAGTTCAACAAGGGCTCAAATAAGCACTTGGAAAGTGATCAAAATATATGAAAGAAAATGGCGACTGATACATGAGTGATGCTAGAGAACGTTTACGCGAAGTAGTCTATAGAGAATTGGTCGTATTTGATGCTCCAGCTTTTCAATCTGAAGATGGAGGGGTTGATGTCGAGGATCACGTCGGCACAACAGGCTCGTTTGAAAGTTATTGGACACATGACAACAGTTGAAGGATGAATACCAGTCATGCATCCTGTTGAATTCACTTCTTGACTCATATAAGTCATTTAAGGACTCTTTATGCTTGGGGAGAGAAACCATTAACGCAGAGACCGTCATATCTACCCTTCATTCAATGGCCATAAAAAAGAAGAGCAGTGATGTAGAGTCGTCTTTCAATGCGCTGATTACGAGGGGAAAAAATTCTAATCAGGGATACTAGATCCTCTTGTTTTAGATCTAAGTCTAAAGGCAGGGGGAAGGGCAGGCTAAAGCGTTTGGCTTGTAACCAGGCAAGGCATGTGAAACGGGATTGTAAGAATCCCAAAAATAGAGAAAGAGAAGACGTGAAACTTCAAGGTAGGCCAATACCTCAAAATCATATGAAGGCTGAAATGATATGTGCAAGATTTTGACGGTGTCAAAGTCGGGCTCTCTCAGCAATGAATGGGTCATGGACTCCAAAGCTTCGTATTACATATGCTATGATCTGAGCGTATTTTCTTTATACATGGAGTATGAGGGCGGTTTGGTGTTTTCAGGTGATGATTACGCCTACAACGTTGTGGGGATTAGATCAGTGTGCTTCAAGATGTTCAATTTGTTATAACGAACCTTGACGAAAGTTAGACACATTCCCATGTTGAAGAAAAATCTGATTTCTTGTAGTACACTTGAGCTAATGAGGTGTAAGTTTACCGATTTTGGTCGATTTTGCAAGATTTCAAAGGGAGCTCTTGTCATCATGAAGGGACAACAGCATGAAAATATTTATAAGTTAATTAAAAGTGTTTTGTCGAGTGGAGTTGTAGCGAGTGTAGCGGATTCCACATCTACATGTATATGGCATGCACGCTTGGGGCACATGAGCAAGTGAGGTGATAAGTACCTAATATTGTATAATTAACCCTGGTTGTTAAGGGCATTATCATTGTTTTTCCGGTTAATTATCTCTCATTAGGTGAATTTTCTGTCTTCAGGTGATCAGGAAAGGTTGGACAAAATCCGAGTCAATCAGGACGATTTAGTGCCCAAAAGTAATCAACGTCAAGTGTGTGGCAATCCTGAGGAAAATCAGGGCGTAAAGATCGAAGAGTGAACCATATTCTGTGGTGGATCTGAAGTCTCAGAAGGCCTCATCAAATCGACATATTTTGGAGGTCCATCTGAGACATGTTATGATGATCGTGATCAAGGCCTGTATGGTCAAGATTGGATGTCTATAGTTGGGATCAACTGTGCATCACGGCTGGCGACACTTTCATGAGCATCAGATCAAAGGCCCTAATCGACTAGCACTTTGGACCATACCATCATCTCCAACAATCCAATCCATCCATCACGATCAGCTGGACACCAATCATCCATGCACATCACAACCGTCCATATCCAACCATCCATCGTCTGTGTAGGGCGGGCCAAGGTGTACACCACTATGTGAAGCGTGCAGCAAGGATGGACGTCCACCAGCCTCACATGTGCCAGATCAACCAGGTGGGCCACATAGTAGTCCAGCTGCAGCTGCAGCTGCTCAGCGTGCAATCCAATCTCCACCGTCCAGCAGCTGCCGGACGTCCATTCACATCAATGGCCAGCGCTGTGGACCCCACATGCCATCCACGTCTGATCATCTCAGCCGCTCATGGCTGCATCATCTACCAGCCATCCAGTTCTGCTCACACGTGTAGCATAAGTGCTGCAATCCAGCACCGTCCACCTGCTGGACACCAATCATCCATCATCATCATCAACCGTCCAGATGGTGGACCACATCTGCAATACCAGCACCTACTTCAGCCAGCCGACCATCAATCCACATCAAGCCGTCCATCAGGTGGATCATCCACCTTCACACGTGCAGCCCTCCTCTCTCAGTGGCCACCGTCCACATCCAGCCTTCCTTCATCTCCATCATCGGCCAACATGATCTCCACCGTCCAACAAAGATGGACGTCTTCCAGCGCACACGTGCAGTCCACTCCATCAGCATCTATTAGCAGCCGTCCATCATCAAGGCCAACACTGTCCAGTGCTTCAAGACCAACCGTCCATCCTTCAACCATCCAGCAGCTTCCTTCATCTCCATCCAGTGGCCAGATGATCATCATCAATGCCGTCAGGTGGGACCCACATCACGTCCAGCATTGAACGTCCCTCCATCTCCACCACTCCATCATCCAGCAAAGGACGTCTGTCCAGTTCAGACCACTAAGCTCTCCACCGTCCAAGCAGCAGGTGGGCCACACGCAGTAAACTTCACCATCATCAGTGGACCATCCAACAGTCATCAACTCCATCAGGTCCTCCAGCAACCACACGTGCAAGGCATCCAACCATCTGCAATCCAGGCCACCATCCTTCTAGCCATCCATTCATCCAGTTGTTGGATGAACCGTCCAGCAAGGTGGACCCCATTTCCTCATCAATGCCATGCAACATCGTCCACTCCCTCCAACAATCAAGCCATCCATCTGACCTCCAGCAGTGCTGCAATCTCCACCGTCCAAGCAAAAAAGGCCCCCACCTTCATCAACGTCTAGCAAATCAGCTTCCTCCATCTCCAGCAACATCCTGGTCGCCCAATCTTCAGCAGCCATTCTTCTCAACCATTCATCAGCTGTTCTCCCCAACATCACCGCAATCATCAGTGCAGCAGCTACAGCTGGATCGTCCAGCCAGCGACCAGCAGCTGAGGAATTTCAGCGGTCCATCGCTTCTAGCATGCTAATAATCCAACAATTGGTGGATGTCCATTCACCCCACACGTGTGAGAAGCTGCAATTGGTGGAGATCTCTCCCCACCGTCCATTATCCGGTCCACTTATACAGCAACTCCTTGCACGAGCAGCAGTAGCTGCTTTCGTCTCCATCCGGCAGACATCTATTGGACTTCTTCCTCCAGCACGTGATCATCAAGGGAGTTTCAAACTCTCATTCCAGCCGTCCATCCAACCAGCTGGTCATCCCAGCTCACCCGTCCATCAAGATGGCCCCATCAAGTCCAGCAAGTGAAGGACCATCATCGCCACCTAGGCTTGGGAGCTTCTCATGAGGCTATAAAAGAAGCTCTTATCCCTCTCATTCTCATCATCCCATCCAAGAGTTCTTTCTTCTTTAGTCTTCTCTTCTTTCTTTTGTAGTGTAGAGTAGTGTAGTTTTTCCTTTGTAGAGAATTTAGTCTTCCATTGTAGCATGGTTGGCTAAACCTCTAGCTAAGGCTAGGGGTGAAGCCTTTGAAGAAATTTGCAAGCTATGGTTCTTTTGGTTCAACATTGTGTGGTGTAAATGTTGGAGTTCTCTTTGGTTGATCGGTTTGGTTATCCGCCTCGGCAGACGCTATTGTTGTGCAAGCCCATTGATCCATCGTCGACTCCGGGCACGTTGGATGCTTGGGATCCCTTGCACACCAATTAGCTAGTTCATGATCGATAAAGTCCCTTGATCCATCGTCGACTCCGGGCACGTTGGATGCTTTGGATTCCCTACGGTCATCGAGCTAGTGCAGGTAAAGTCATCGATCTGTAAAATCCCTTGATCCATTGTAGACTCCGGGCACATTGGATGCTTTGGATTCCCTGCGATCGATAGACGAGATCTTAACGGTTGGATCGGTCAATCAAAGCCTCCTATCTTGTAAGTATGCATTTGATTGTGTGATTTGTGATCTTATCGGTTGACTTGTTGGCAAAGTTGTTGATCTGTACAATTCTTTGATCCATTGTCGACTCCGGGCACAGTGGATGCTTGGAATTCCCTGCGATCAACTAACGAGTGCTTCATGGTCAAATCAATCGGTTCAGATCACCATCTTTTATGAAATATGCAAATGTTTTAACTGTTTTATCTTCCGGTTGGAATGAATCTCTATTCAATTCCAGTTGAGTTATAGTTGGACCAATGAATCAAATCTTGTGAATGAATCAAAGGTGGATCCCTAATGCCTTAGCCCCTTTTCTATTTTTGTCTTTCACCACACACAACTTGCTCCACTCTCGTGGATAAACCAGATTTCATCTCACTCACCTAAACTAATTCCTCTAAGTGTTCTTAACCCCAATCCCTGTGGATCGACCTCGGTCTTACCGAGTATTTTACTACTTCGCTACCTACACTTGGGTGTGCAATCTTCGGATTGTAGCATGAGGCATGTATATGGTTTCATTATTTGGTTTCCGATCATTATTTGGTTTCAGTTTTTAAATATACAGACTTTAATATATGCGAGCATTGCATGTATGGTAAATAGTATATGTTGTCATTTAAAATGGGAAACATGTTTGCAAAGGGGTGTTGGAGGGGGTTGTCGCCCGTAGTTTCTGTTGGGAGGTCACTGTGGTTCGTGTCGCTTATTGATGTCTATAGCAAGAAAGTATGAGTTTATTTTATGAAAAATAAATTCAATGTTTTCACCACTTTCAAACATTGGAAGGTCATGGTGAAAAATCAGTCAGGTATAAGTTGAATGTACTAAGAACCAATAAAGGTGGAGAGTTCACTTCAGGGGAGTTTAATTGGTATAGTAAGGAAGAAAAGATCACGAGGCACAACATTGTGCACCACACACAAGAGCAGAATAGTGTGATAGAGCGGAATTAGACTCTCTTGGATAGAGCTCGGTGCATGTTAAGTAATGATGGGTTTGCCAAAGAGCTTTGAACTGAGACCGTTGACACGGGTTGCTACCTAATGAATCGGTCACCTTCGACGGTTATTGATTGTAGAATTCCAAAAGAAGTGTACAGTGGTCATTCAATTGATTACTTAAATATGCAAGTGTTTGGTTGTGAAGCTTACTCTCATCCACCATCAATCGAGAGAGATAAGTTGGACCAATGGGCCAGAAAATGTATCTTTGTTGGTTATGGTGATAGTGTGAAGGGTTATAGATCGTATGGCCCTGTCACATGAAAAATTATTTTGAGTCACGATGTCAAATTTAATGAGGGCTCCTTATTCTTGAAGGAAGTGCCAAATGAATAAAAAATTGGGAGGTTGTGGCCATCTAGATAGACAAAGATGAGACACGGGTCAAGTGGAGCAACCACTTGTGTGAATAAATTCACGTAGAAATCGTAGGTTACTAGCAAGGCATAGGGATGGTTCAAATGTTCCATTCACCCTTATTACGGATGAGAGAATCCATTTACTTTTTAAGAGGCACTTTGAGGATGTAGATGTTGAAAAATAGAATGTGACAATGTAAGACGGGATGGATTCTTTGTACAAAAATGAGACATGGGGGTTGGTGGAACTTTCTATGGGCAGAAAAGCGATTTGGTGTAAATGAATTTTTCAAAATAAACATGATAGGTCTAAAGCTAAATTAGTAGCGAATGGATATGCTCAGCGAGAAAGTGTGGACTTCAGTGAGATATTCGCGACAATTGTGGAGCAACTATTTATGAGGTCCAAGTTCGCTTTGGTTGCCTAACACAACCTTGAGCTGGAACAGATGGATGTAAAAACTATATTCCTGCATGGGGAATTGGATGAAAATATTTACATACCACGAGCAGAGGGTTATACAGTACAAGGGGAAGAGAATAAAAGTTTGTAAGTTGATGAGGTTGTTGTACGACTTTAAACAATCGCTTAAGCAGTGGTATAAGAAATTTGATTCATTTACGATGAGTCAAGACTTTTTCAGGAGCAAGTGTAATCACTGTGTCTACTTCAAGACACCGAGTGATAGAAAATTCATAATACCGGTGCTCTACATTGATAACAAGCTTATTGTCAGTCATGGCATGTCTCATATTGATGTGTTAAAGGCTCGGCTTTCAAGGACATTTGAAATGAATGATCTAAGGGCCGTAAAGAGGGTTATTAGCGTTGATTTACACAAGGATACGAAGAGGAGCAGGTTGTGGTTGTCTTATACTAAATACATTGGGAAGGTATTGGTGAAGTTTGAGATGGACAAGGCCAAGCGGGTGAGCATTCCCCACGCGGCTTACTTCAAGCTTTCTTTAGAGAAATGTCCCAAAATAGATGAAGAAAATCAGGATATGTCTCATTTGCCTTATTCGAGCATGATAGGCAGCTTGATGTATGTTATGGTCTGTACAAGACCTGATATTTTACATGCAGTTGGTGTTGTGAGTAGATTCACGTCTAACCTTGGTAAGCAATATTAGGAGGTTGTGAAATGGCTACTTCGATACATTCATGGTATGAAGGACTATTCATTGACATTCGAAAAATCAGGGAACAAGTTGGTTAGGTACGTTGATTCTAATTACGCAGGTAGTATGGATTGTAGGAGATCGACTTCAATGTACTTGTTTGTATTGGCGGTTGAAGCGATTAGTTGGATGTCCAAGCTTCAGTCGGTGGTGACTCTTTCCACTACTGAAGCTGAGTATATGGTAGTGACAGAAGCGTTCAAGGAGGTTGTTTGATGATGGTTATGATAAATCAGTTGGGGCTTCAAAAGGAGCCCGTGACGATTAATTGTGATAGCTTTAATGCTATAAATTTGGCTAAGAACCTATTCGATCACTCTCATATTAAACACATTGATGTACATCACCATTTTATCCAACAAGTGTTTAAGGAAGGCGATGTGACTCTGGACAAGATTTACACTAGCGTGGATCCGACGGATATGCTATCCAAGGTGGTTCATTCAGAAAAGTTTAAGTTCTGCACAACTTCTCTTCGAATGACAAAGATGGAATGAAGACACAGCGTGCACGAGAAACGGTAGAGTTGTGATTGAAGAAGAGATGATGAATGAAGTAAATGAATGATATTGGTGGTTGAAGCCTTGATGGAGATTGTTGGTGTAGCCTTTAATCTGTTCATACTCAAGAGGTTTCGGGCGACCGAAGTTGCCTCATAACAGGCAGATTACTCTCTGGCCATTTTCAGGCGAGTTCGGGCAACCGAACCCTGAGCTTCGGGCGCCTGATATTCGAAGTTTTTCTATGGCAAAACTCTCTAGACAATTTTTGATGGTTCGGGTGACCGATCTGTAAGACTCCATTAGGTGGGCCACACACGATCATCGGTTTAGATCATGACCATTGGATTATTCAGACTGAGCGATTCAATGGGCCTCACTATAGTTGTGATAATTGCAAATAGGTCTGGGGCGGGACGCTTGAACCGTGTTCCCTATACGCGGTTATTAAGCCTGATATGGAAACCTACGGTGTGGAGACCCTGGAGGAGAGAAGTGTGATGGGTAAGCTTCTCTGGCCCTCTTTCCTATAAATGTACGTCTTGGTCCCCTCACCAACACACAAGAGAAAACCCTAGTCCCATTGAGTGATTCTCATAAAGGTGTAAGGTGCGGAAGACCAAGAGTTCCTCTCGGCAACACGACGGCGTTGAGAATGTCTTCCCAATCAGGTATGGCTTTAAGATTACAGTATGTAATCTCCATTATTCGATGCATAGACGATCCGATTATTCCGTATTATGTTTAAGTTTCACAGTTGGTATCAGAGCAACCAATGCATCGGTTTTGGTATATTTTTTGGTATTGTTTATTGTATAGTGACCCAGATTTCGGATTTCTCTGGGACCCATGATGGGCTTCCTACCAAACCCTATTCGGAAGTCAAATTTTTAGCCTTCATGTAAAGGGCTTCTGTGACCGTGGTTGGAACCCATCATGCTTGCCATAGCCGGCAGACGACGCACCATCACTGTCGACGGCTGCTGGCCATTGTCAGCGATTGTTGATGCCGGGCAACCATGGAGGAAGTCCGATCTCATCAGATCTGATCCGTGGTCGTCGTGCGACTGATGTGCGGGATCAGATCTGATCAGCCGCGGTCTGTCGGTTGATGGTGGCCAATCAGATCTGTTTTCTTCAAAGAAAATTCAGATCAGATCAGATCACTCGATCTTTTCCCAATCAGATCTTGGAGATGATCGTTACCACGGCCATTGATGGCGGCAGCGACTCCACGCCAATACAGAACCAGTTCTCATAATAATAAAAAAAAGAAGGGAGAAAGGGGATCTTTACAGCCATGACCGTCAGCCACAAATCCATCTCCCATCCAGCTAGAAACCCACATCCGTTACTATTACCGGCGAGATGAAGGTGTTGTAGTGCTCGGCGGCTACCATTAATGGTTGTCGCCCAATGAAAACCCACCAATCACAGATCCATTGATGGCGAAGGCTGCCGTTAAAGGAGTGGAGATGATTGGTTTGCTGGCAGCAACATCATCTTCTTCCTCATTAAGACATCAATGGCAGAACCCATCTCATAAAAAAAAAAAAAAAAAGGTTCTACCACCACTGCCATTAGGAAAGAAATCCACCCTAGATGGATCATCACCGGAATCTAAATCCACCATGGTTGTCGCCCGAAACCGTTTGAAACGGGCTATGGAATGCTGCGACGCCGTTGATGGTCGATCATTTAGAGAGAGAAGAAGGCGGTGAAGCTCGAGCCACCATTAATGGCTGCCCTTCCAAATTTGAAACCCATCTCCTCCAATAGAGGGCCCTATCATCCATCAGCGGCATGTGCCAGCAATGGCTGCCGTCCTCCCCATCGACGGTTGATGATCGGCAGCTAGATTTGGTGGTGAAGGGAGTATGACGGCTAGGATTGCGGCTGGTAGGAGGAAGTGTTGGCGGCGGCTGCTGTACAACGGCTAGGGTTTCGACCCTGTTAATGAATGAGAATGGGGTCTTGGGGTTTGGGCAGAGAGGGGGCTGAGAATGGACTTCTTTGGCAAGTGGGTCGGTCTTGAAAGGTACATGGGCTGGTCCAGCATATATATGGGCTGTTTGAACTGGCTGGGACTGTTTATTATGTCTGCATTGGGGTATGTCTTAGGCCAGTTTCAATATGTTCTAAGGCCTGCTTTTGGGCCCATTTAGCTGTCCAAGGCCCAATCTTAGGACATGTTTGCATCAGCCTGGTAAAATGCCTTCTTGAATAATGGTGAATGGGCTAGGTTTTGAGACCCATGGGGCATTTTTGGGCCCATTTTGTGACTACCTTTGGCCCTAATCTGGCTAGTGACTTGATGAATTGAGGCCTAGATTTGAGGCATATTCAGCAATCATTGTAGGCCCATACTTGAGTTTAATGTCATATTCATTCTTTGGACTTTTGGGGCCACTTTGGATGTTCTAGCCTATTGTCCAAGTTAATGATCTTTTGGGCCCAACTTTGGGCCATTATTACCCTTTCCATGGAC
The DNA here is from genome assembly GCA_003013855.2 of Liriodendron chinense. NCBI lineage: Eukaryota > Viridiplantae > Streptophyta > Magnoliopsida > Magnoliales > Magnoliaceae > Liriodendron > Liriodendron chinense. The sequence goes on along the minus strand of ML058484.1, from coordinate 11,800,437 downwards.
TAATGGGCTGCCTCATTTTTTTTTTGGACCCATTATCTATAGAAAATGATCCGAAGGCCCAGGTCCAGCACTCGGCCCACTTCAGTCCGACATGGGTCTAGCGGCCCATTTAGTCCATCAGGCCCGGATTAGCCCATCTAACGGGTTCAAGCCCGGCCCATGAGCATATTTTAGGCCCATTCCAGTAGGCCAGGCCTGATAGGCCCAATCAAATGAATAAGGCCCGCCAGCCGGGCCCAAGCCCAATTTTAGGTGGCATGGGTTTCTTAACGTGTTGCATTGAAAGATGACCTATGGAGGGCCTGCTTGATGGCCATATTAGGCCCAACCTTGGTAGATGCCGTTGGGCTCATGGGCTTGTCTACTGGTTCTGTTGTTGGGTCTTCTTACATGGATATATATGGGCCATGTCTTGGGCCCATTTTAAGACTTGAATTCAGAATATGTTTGAGTTTCTTTTGGGCTTGTGGATGGGGCTCCTTGAATGGCTGGAAATGGGCTGATTTTGGGGTCTGTTTTCAGTATATGTTAGGCCCGTTATTAGCCTATTCTATGCCCATTTTAAAGGACAGTTTAGGGCCCATCGGATGCTTGTTATGAGCCCAACCCTTGGGCATATTGTCCATTCACTCTTTGGACATTGTGCGGCCCGCATTAGTTAACTTGGGCTTGTTGATCTTAATCATTTAAATTGTGTATACTTGGGTCATCCTTCTAGTACAAGTAAAAGCCATATATACATAATTGATAGTTGGTATGTTTTACTTAATGGATGGGTCAGGTAAATCAGATAAGATGGTTATTCATGGTTGAAATTTGATTTGGCCCAAAATAAGGGCATTACCCATATCTTTTGATTGATATTCAGAGTTGACCATTAAAGAATTTAATCCAACCATCACTGTAGTAAATATTTGACATTTTGGGTAATCAACATCAATCATATTTTGGTCAAATCATAACTTTTGTAGTATGGTTCATTGTGGGCAGAACGATGTAGCAATCCTTGGGTTTGGAAGTGGGATTGAAGCTTATTGTGTTAGCCACCAAAGTGACCTCAATTGGCAACGATTTCTACCTCCAGACTTCTGTACTTGGAATTCAGTAACCTTCCATTATAGGATTGCATTCGGTTGCGTTCATACCCAGGCGAGCGGTGGTCAGAACAAAGAAGTATCATCGTTTGGCTAGGTGTGAGCGGGATAAAGTGATTGGTGATGGTGATATAAGTATGAGAGATTCATTTCACCCAAAGGTGATGGACGTCTTAGATTTATTTCACTAGCATAGATCAGCTTCATGTTCAGTAGAGCCTCCTATATGTTATAATTTCGCCCAAAGGAGGAATTGTGATGATACGCTGGGCTCTTGCCAGATTTTGATGATTATGGCCCATCATCATTCTGGGTCATTTGATTGAAGGCCCAAATCAATCGAATGAACATACATGCATGATATTTGTAGTTTATGTTTATGCATTGTTATATGGGACTTGTTTATTAATGTGAGTTTTATGCTTTGAATGTCCAGCTATGACTGTTTCCAATATTCCAACACAATTCAATTCCATACCTTTGCTTACTGGGTCCAACTATTCCAAATGGAAGTCGTCCGTTGAAATAGTCCTAGGTTGCATGGACTTGGATTTGGCCCTGGAGGAAGTAGAGCCTTCTATTTCAACTGACTCTAGTACGGAATTAGCAAAGGCTTACTACAAGGCCTGGACCAAGTCAAATAAGATGTGTCTCAAGATCATAAAGAACTCGATTTCTGAGATCATGCAGGGTGTCATGCCCGACATTGAGAAAGCTAAAGATTTCTTGACTAAAATAGGAAAACGATTTCAGAAATCGAATAAAGCTGAGCTGAGTTCACTTTTACATAAATTGACTTAAGCCACCTATAAGGGTCAAGGAAATATCAGGGAGTACATTGGTGGATTGTTTGATGTGGTGGCTAAAATCTGCTCATTAGACCTTAAGATTGAGGATGGACTCCTGATTTTCTTGGTTCTGAACTCCCTCCCTCCACAATTCAGTCAATTACAAATCAGCTATAATACTCAAAAGAAAAAGTGGACATTGAACGAACTGATATCTCAGTGTGTTCAGGAGAAAGAGAGACTTAGAAGGTCGGGCAAGACACAAACTGCTCACCTAGTGACATCTGGTCAAGGACGAAAAGGGAATAAGAAAAGAAAGCACACTCCAGAAAAAAAGTTCTACGGGTCCTGCGGGTGGCAATCAGCCTAACTCTGGAATGAAAACTCCATATGAATTGTGGGGTGATGTGTTGAAAACGGTTGTGCAAATCCTTAATAGGGTTCTAAGTAAGGCTGTAATGAAAACTCCATATGAATTGCGGACAGGGCAAAAGCTTAGTCTACGATATTTTCGTGTATGGGGTTGTCCTGCAGAAGCTAAACCATATAACTCGTATGAAAGAAAACTTGATCCTAGAACTGTTAGTTGCTTCTTTATTGGACACCCAGAAAGATCAAAATGATTCAGATTTTATTGTCTATCATATTCCATGAGAGTCATTGAGACTACAAATGTTAGGTTTATTGAGAACACCGGAGATAGTGGGAGCACAAATTTAAGAGATATTGTATTTGAGGAAGAGCGGATTGTGATTCCCACCACAATCATTCAGAGTAGCGTGGTTATCCGTCCAGTAGTGGATACTGAGATCCTTATGGATGACCATATAGAGCCTCAAATACAACCCACTAATGAGAAAATGAAAAACCCAATTCAGAATAATGAGCCATTAAGACGATCACATAAAGAGAGAAGATCTGCAATATCAAACGATTACATCGTCTATTTGCAGGAGCATGAGTTTGACATTGGGGTTGAAAAGGATCCTGTGTCCCTTTCACAGGTCGAACAAAGTGCGAATTATTTTCATTGGTTTGATGCCATGAAGGATGAATTGAAATCCATGAAGGGCAACAAAGTCTGGGACCTTGTTGAATTGCCTAAAGGGATTAGGCCGATTGGTTGCAAATTGTTATTTAAAATCAAACGGGACTCTAAAGGCAATGCCGAAAAGTATAAAGCCAAGCTAGTTGCAAAGGTTTTCACTCAGCGTGAGGGCATTAACTTTAAGGAGAATTTCTCACCTATATCTAAGAAAGACTCCTGTAGGATCATTATGGCTCTTATGGCTCATATGGATTTGGAGTTACATCAAATGGACATGAAAACTGCATTTCTCAATGGAGATCTAGTGGAGAACGTATATATGTTGCAACCAGAAGGTTTTAAAGCCAAATGCTCAGAACATCTGGTATGCAAACTTAAGAAGTCCATTTATGGGTTGAAACAGGCATCACCACAGTGGTACCTAAAGTTTCATGAAGTTGTTTCCTCATATGATTTCATTGAAAACACTGCGGATGAGTGTATATATGTGAAAATCGGTGGGAGTAAGTTTATCATTTTGGTCTTGTATGTTGACGACATTTTATTGGCTAGTAGTGATATTGGATTGTTGCGTGAGACTAAGAAATTTCTATATCAAAATTTTGATATGAAAGATTTTGGTGATGCCTCCTTTGTCATCGGCATTCAGATTAGCCGGGACAGATCACGTGAATTACTTAGCCTGTCGCAGAGGGCCTATATTAATAGGGTTCTCGAAAGGTTTGGCATGCAAGGTTGTGCTCCTGGCCAAGCACTTATTGTAAAAGGTGACAAATTTGGTCAATTTCAGTGTCCTAAGAATGACCTAGAGAAGGACAAGATGAAAGCTATTCCATATGCGTCGGCAGTAGGGAGCATCATGTATGCTCAGGTCTGTACGCGTCCGGATATTGCTTTTGTGGTCGGAATGTTGAGCAGGTACCTTAACAATCCAAGTATGAACCATTGGATAGTTAAGAAAGCATTGCGCTACCTGTAAAGGACAAATGACTTCGCACTCACATATAGAAGGTCTGACAATTTAGAGCTGGTTAGATATACAGATGTAGATTTTGTTAGCTGCCTTCAGCGAGAGTTCCATTGTGAGCTACATTTTCATAATGAAATTATACTATGAAAAACGTGACATAGTTTTGGCTGCTTCATCTACGATGAAAGTAGAATATGTAGCTTCTCTTGAGCCTACGCATGAGGCGATATGGCTGCAAGTTTTATTCAGTACAGAATTGTCTAATGTCTATAGAACTCATTTGCATTAAGCAGATGATGATGGATCTACTTCTTAAAGGTCAGTTTGTCACATAACTTTTGAGACATTTGTCTTTCATGGGATTTGGTGACCCAAAGAAATATCGGATTAGTGGGAGCTTCAGTTTGATCCGATTTAGGTATAGACATTGGAGATGTCATTTTTTATGATTCTGTTATTCAGTTTATATCTTGTTTCTCCTTCAGCATGCACATTCAGTTTTGAGCAGGCAAGAATTTGGTTTGTGTCTTGGAGACACGTTCAGTAGGACCACTTGAAGATAAACACGTATGATCACATAAGACGTGTAATCTTCATACCACACTCCATATCAATGATCCATGTCGTTAAGGCTATTGGTATCTGTGATTGTGATTCGTCACACTTCGAAAATATTAAATATTGTGTTGACTACCACGATTCAATATCAGTGGTCTTGATGGACCGGATCTGACAAGCGTTGCTCATAATTATCCAACGGTATTGTTTTGAAATCAGTAGGGCGCCCATTATGAACTTTTTGAAACAAATGCGTTTTATAAAATTATTTTTCAGAAAATAAAATAAAATGTTTTGTTTTTTTTCAGAGATCAGTGTAGCCCAAGTGGGAGAATGTAAGACTCTATTAGGTGGGCCACACATGATTATCAGTTTAGATTATGACCGTTGGATTATTCAGACTGAGCGATTTAGTGGGCCCCACCATAGTTGTGATCATTGCAAATTAGTCTGGGGCGGGACGCTTGAACCGTGTTCCCTATACGCGGTTATTAAGCCTGATATGGAAACCTACGGTGTGGAGACCCTAGAGGAGAGAAGTGTGATGGGTAAGCTTCTCTGGCCCTCTTTCCTATAAATATACGCCTTGGTCCCCTCACCAACACACAAGAAAAAACCCTAATCCCATTGAGTGATTCTCATAAAGGTGTAAGGTGCGGAAGACCAAGAGTTCCTCTAGGCAACATGACAGCGTCGAGAATGTCTTCCCAATCAGGTATGGCTTTAAGATTACAGTATGTAATCTCCATTATTCGATGCATAGACGATCCGATTATTTTGCATTATGTTTAAGTTTCACACGATCCTGTGACTTCGGACGACTAACGGTGGTCTCGGGCATCCAACCAAGCGCTCGACTGAGTCGATATCTGTTATATGGATTATGCAAATTTGTGCGAATTATTTTTATTTTCGGCTATTGCTTACAAAAGTGGGTGTAATCAGGTTGTAGAGTATCTAAGACATTTTTAAACATGTTTAAGGCTGTGAGAGAGTGATTGAGTTTTGCTTTGTTGGATTGTCCATCTCTCGTGTACTTATGGATTCATAGTGCAGATCATTTTGTGCTGCGGTTTTTCCTTGCAAGAGTTTTTTCACGGAAAAATTTGGACTGTTTGTGTCATGATTGCTTGTTTGTTGTGTGTTTTATTCGTTTGATTCTCCTCTGTGCTTCAGCAAAGTTTCCTAGCAATTACTACCCAACCTTAGTCACCATTTTTAAGATTCTAGTGGCATAGTTGGCATGCTTCTGTAAGCTTATGTGTTTCTGTGAAGATGAAGAATTTTGGGTAATTTGAGGTATCACTGGCTGGAATTTGGTGTGTCAGGTGTCGGGAGCAAGAAATAACACAATCTCATGAAAATTAACTCCAGATATTGGTCCAGAGCATGAATCTAAATAAGGAACCAAAGTGTGGAAAAAATATACATATTTGGCGCATTTTCCCATAAAAAAACTGCATTCTCTGCTAACTGGCCAAGAGAAATCAGTTTTGAGCAAGAAATCATAACACTCATGTAAAATGAGAACGCGATGGAGCAATCATGGCAAATAAAGCTAAAAAAATAGCAAAAGATATTAAAGTGCGAAGTCTAGTTATGGACGTCTTCCATGGTGTTGGGAAGGTCTCTCGTTCTCACTTGTAGCACTTCATCGCCTCTTGGGGTCAATTCTCAAGCCTAGCAAACCAAGTCGTACTCTTGCTATTGATCTACGCAGCCCTCTTCATCAATTTTTCATTTCAATCTTTATCTTCAAGCTCTTATATGTTCAAAACTTTTCCTTGAGAGCCCAATAAACCAAGTTGTGCTGTTACCGTCAATTTGTGGGACATTCTCCACCGATTTTCATTGTAATCTTCGATTTCAGGCTTTTGCGTCTCTAAAACATTTCCTTGAGATGCTGAAATGATAGAGAAAGCATCGTGACTTGGAAATTTTTTGTGATGTCACGGTTTAGATCACAAGCTCATGTTTGAGCTCATCGTACAGCTAAAGCATGAGGTGCATGAAAAAAAACTTAAGCTGCCCGACAACATGGAATAATGTGAAATCATGCTTAAAACCTTCAAGTTTGCATTGTGTATCAAGCCTTTCCTTTAGGTTAGGCTGATCTTTGACATGTTTTGTTCAGCATCGTGCTAAAAACCTCAAATTTTGGGTTGTCTTGACTTGGTTCTGCATCAAGTGAACCCTTGGCTTGTTTATTTCTTTCGTGCGCCTGGTGAATGGTTTAACGTGGAGTTATACAATGCTTGGGTTAGGGTTGCATCTTGGATTTGGGTAAACTCAAACGTAATCAACCCAATTGAGTTTGAGTCTGGCTATGTCGGGTTTTCAAGGTCCTTGGGTTTGATTGAGGTTGGAAAACTCCAACCTATATTTGAAACCGTGTTGGATTCAGGTTGAGAGAATTCATTATGGGTTAGGTTAATTAGGCTGGGAATAGTCATCTGTGTTTCATTAGTTGAGTTTAATTAGGTCAGGTTGGATTGGCCTAGGGTTGAGTATAGAGGGAATTAGGTTGGACACGCCACTCTGGAATTCAAGTTGTGTTAGGTTATGAGTTGGGTCATCTCAATATTTGGTTAGGCTCAAGTTAACCTTTAACTTGACCTAGCTGCTTGAATTAAACCCCTACTCAAGTAATAAAGAAGCTTGTAGGGTTTCTAAAGGTGTATGGTACCGTGCTCTACGACCTCATAAGTTTCAATGTACCTTGTTATGGCGAAACTTAATTGTCTTCTTAATCCATGAATTCAAACTATCCAGCTCCCTCCATTATCTATGGTTACCATCCTTGTGTAATTACATGCTGCCTTAATGAGTGGATTAATAGATTATGGACATTGATTATCATTGAGCAGGGTTCGAAATAAATGAACCATTAAAACTCAAAGTTAATGGTTGGAAACTCATATTGACCTATGAATAAACCATAAAAGTGCGAGCTGGCCTTAAAACACTCGATGGACAATCTAAACTACAAGGTTAGCCCACGTGTTAATGTCACGTCAAGTCAAGTGGATCCGATATTGAATCATCTAAACTTTGACTACCTATTGAAACCATCCAACTGCACCCACTTATAGTAGCCTTTAGTAGCCTTGTAAAGTTGGACAAGGTGGTATCAATCAAGATCGCTCCATCCATATACCCAAGTAAAGGGATTTGATGGAACTAATGTCGCTGCAAGTATTTTCTAGTCTTAAGTATGATGGGCCTTCTAGATCACTCACTTGCAAGTGATCCTACCGGTGTAAGTTATCAAATTTCTTGATCTAGAGAACCATTCACAGCACACAGACTCATGTAGGGTGGGGTGAGCGCGCACCAATGTCAAGCCAACCGGGTGGTAGAGATCGCTCATCCTTATACCAAGTCATCTCCCCACACAAGATAACTAACATTTTGAACGGTTAGTCATATCCAAGCATTCATATAGTCCCGGCTACGGCACTGAGATCCATTGACCACATCTCTTTAACGGTATGCCGACATAGGCAATAACACAATACCTAAAACTAACAAACCCATAATAGTAAAAATATATGACATATGCTAACTAAGCTAATAGATGCGAGGTCCATATAAAGTAAGGCTTAACTAAAGAATAGCTTTCCACGGCATTACCCAGACAGTCCACATGGTGTATGAATTAGCACACGTTAAAAACTACCCATTGTAATGTTTATTTGCCATCCATCCTATTGATTAGGTGACCCACACGTAGATGAAGGGAAAACACAAATATCTGATTGATCCAAACCTTTTGTCACTCAAAGAAGTTTTTAATGGTGATCATTCAATCACCATTGCTGCCTGTGGTGTGGTCCACTTGAGATTTGGATCTGCCTAATTTCTGGGCACATGCCCTAACATGAACTGACAAAATGGATGGACGGCATGGATAAAACACACAGATTACTGTGGGTCCCACACAGACTGTTAGCACGTGTGGATGGGGCGCGCCCGCCGCGTACAACGGGCCTGGTAGAGTATTCTTCTAGTACGACGGCGAGGCACTAGCGTCTATCGTGCTGTAGTGTCGGCCATAGGCCCATAGGAGGGATAGTGCCAAACCGTTCAAATTAGCTGCCCATCGCTGCATGTGGGTCCCACTCCGCAATAAGGCTGAGCTTGGTCGCGACGAATCACGAATGCAAGATGAACCCATCTAGGGTTTTGGAGAACGAGATGGCGTCTTCTTCAACATCTAGGGTTTCTTCCAAACCAAAGCACAAACCATCTACTTCTGTCCGACTCGCATCTGCTATCTGCCAGAAATCATGCCCGATCTGCTTCCGCAGCATCGAAGGTCACACGGCGGCTGTGATCAAGGTCTGTTTCCACGCTTATTGCATCGATTGCATCCGGAAATGGAGTGATCTGAAGAGGAATTGCCCTCTCTGCAACGCGGAATTCGATCGCTGGTTCCTTAACATTAGGATTTCGACTGGCGATTTCGAGGAAGAGTGGTTGCCGGATCTGAAAGAGAGAGAAAAGGTGGTCATAGAAGGCGGATTCAGACGCAGAAGGAGCGAAATCCACCACAGGTCAGAATTACAACAGTTTGATTTTTGATTTTTAATTTCTTTGTGCTTGTTTCAGATTCTCATCAATTGGTGTGTAGAAAGAGTCTCTGACCTTAGCATTAAAAAAATAAAAATAAAATCACTTTCCTGCCTTGTGCTATCATATTTAGTTCTTTGAGAATGGTGTTGTGACCTTATAATGGTCGGTTGGCCTTACTGTATGCAATGGCAACAACCACTTTGAAATGGGAAAGCCCATCATGGAAATTGGAAAATGTAAGGCCCGTGAGAAAACAATGATTGCTTTTTCCTAAGAACTCCAGTACATACATGCATAGAAAGGAGCTGTCATTGTGTCACTAGCTCTTTAACCCATGTTGTTGAGAAAATAACAAGAATAAAAAGCTCTATTTCACAGGCTGTCATTCTATCAGTGGTTGTTTGGTTGTGGGTATAATCCCACTTATGCAGAGAATTCACAATGGAAGCCGTTGGGATTGTTTGGATGACTGTGAGTTCTGTAAGTGGGAAGTGACTTACAGGTGTTTGAGGGAGGAAATTCACCTGTAAGTAACTAATTGGCAAAACTGCCAGTAAACTTACAGGCGCCCCTGCTTCCCCATTGCTTTTTTTTGTGTGCCTCTTTTTTAATAAAATTCGTCATCGTAAAAAAAAAAAAAAACTTCACGGGGTTCTGGGTGAGAAGTCACTTCCCTGTAAGGGCCTGTTTGATTTTTCATGATACATGTAAATTCCAGGTAAATAAGTAATTATTACCTTTTCACCTGGTTTGAAAATCGGTGCGTAAGTCCACCTTGAAAATTGGTCCAAGAGTGTTGACTTAAATCTGTGGGCCCCACCGTAGTGTATATGATATATTCCCACTGTCCATCTGTTTTATCAGAACATTTTGGGGCATGAGCCGAAAAATGAGGCAGATCCAACACTCAAATGGCCCACACGAAAGGAAATAGTGGCCTCAATTCGCCCACCATTGAAAGTTGTTTCCTTCACTAGGCACACATTGACGTTTATTGGTCATCTAAGCGGTTCATAGGGTCACACAGACATGGATAAGGGGAAAACACAAATATCAGCTTGATCCAAAATTTCTAGGGGCCCCAAGAAGATTTCAACAGTAGGCATTTGATTCCCACTATTCTATGTCGTGTGGTCCCCTTGAGCTTTGGATCTGCCTCATTTTTGGGCTGATGCCCTAAATTCAACTACCATAACGAATGGGCGGTGTGGCTAAGCCACATACATCACGGTTGGCCCCACATTTATTTCATAAATTTGTTGATTTTAGTGTTAAAAAAGTAACCTGTCACCGTCTGCATTGGGAATGATGCAGTAATTACCTAGGTAAATAATTATTACCCATTTACAAGGTAATTACAGTGGAGCCGAAAAATCAAACAGGGAATTTTCAGGTGAAAGTCAAAATTCACAACTTAAAAATTTATAGGCATCCAAACAACACCTTAGTGGTTGCTTGACAACTTGTATTTTGGGCAGTTGTGGATTTGAAATCCAATGCAAAGATTTTCTTTTGTTTGCCTGTGTGGATATTGGGTGGACTTTTCAAATCTAGTAGGATCGAAAATCACTAGAAAGGCCATTTGTTTATTCGTCTCTAAAGGTGGAATGCAAAATCAGAGGATTTACAATCCTCTTGAACTGTCATAACTGTTCTCTCCTCCTCTATTTGAGTTGGCCTTTTTGAACATCCAGGTTGCCAAACATGGTTATTGGATTGCACAGGATTGAAAATCTAGGTTCTCACAACACAACTGATAGAATGAAAATCTCAGGGATTTTCTTAGTACCTCCACTCAGGTTCTTTTGGGCCTTTTAGAGCCCCCAACTTGAATCAACTCCGTCCTAACCAATGCAATTATTGGCCTCCGAAATGTAGCTTATTTGTCATGACTTGGGGGACAATGATATTTGTTTATGTGCATTTTTTTCTCTTTTATTATTATTTTCCATCTTTTACAGGTGGTATTCTCGGGGGGAAAAAACTCTAATTGGTGCACGAATGCTTTTTTGGCTCTTTTGAGTTTTAATTGTTGAAAACTGGAAATGCAGTTGAGATTTTCTTAGTGATATGGCATTTGTTGGTTGTGCACTTTGGTTAGGTTGCTAAGCAGATCTAGGGATCAACTTCATTCTGTTATCCGGCGTTCTAGGCCATTACCGTGGCGCCGCTCATTTGGGCAATCAAGATTCATGCCTTCTCACGAGGGACAAAGAAATCAAGCCGAACTGGTAGCAGAAAGAGTTATTCAGTGGCGCGCTAGGTACCTCACTCGCCATACATCCATGTATTATATCCTTAATGGGATACATTAGCAAGATTGTTATTATATTACCTTTATTGCAAATTTTCTTCAAGGATCATTCCTTCTTCATTGAGCCTAACTAGGAACTGATCAAGATTTTCCATTGGTTTATTTTTTGAATCAGTAAAACCTGAATCATATGTTGCAGAGAAATTTAATTAAATGAGCCCATAGTTCCTCTTGGTTCTGTTTCAATTGCTTTAACTAAACATGAATCCGTTGGTTGTGCACTTTGGATAGTTTTGTTGCAGAAGGCTGTCAAAATCCTCAATTGTTTCTGTTCTTTTGTTACAAGTTACAACTACCAATGTTTTACTGCTGCTTCCATTGAGCAATAATCTCATATTATTATCTCCATCAGAATTTTCAGTTCACATTTGAGATAACAAGTTTAGGGACGACAATTCATTTTCAATCACCATTGGTTTAATAGATTGGGCAATTTTGTCCCTGTAACATTTCTTTCTATATTTCTGCAGTATATACAAGAGACGGTTACAAGCAATTCCCCTTCACTGTCGTTCTAAGGATAGCTTACATCAGGTATGTCAAATTGACTATTCTCGATGTACTTAAATAAATGTTCTGTTTTATAGGAGAGAATTAATTGAACCCACATCAGAGCTTATTTCTCTTTGAAACTGGCGATGTCTTGAATGCACTTTGAGGATCGTTAAAGGTACTGTGTACACCGACAAGAAGAAATTTCCTACACTTAATTTCTTTCTCATAGAATTTTGAAATGCACGTGTTGAGGAATAAAGGAATGGTTATTTCGAAGTCATAATAGCTCAGATAGAACTTCGAATGTATCATCAATCTGCAACTTATTATGGCATTAAGCCTGAGTTTAGAAATATGGACACTGCCCCTTGGTTTATATAGCTAACTGCTGTTTTGAGTTAGTATTTCTAAACATTGGTCACATTTCACTCCATTGCCACTTGACATGGTTTTTTGATATCTGCCTAGTTGGTCATAACCTCATTCACTATTAGTAATTTGGTCATAACTTCTTCAATACCTGTCAGAATCACTTCATCCAATAATCTTGGGCATGTTGTGTCCATTGGATGTCATTTGACCCTGGAAAGAAGTCATCTTCATGCGTGACAAAAGTACGTTCCTATCCTATCTATCCATGTAACATTTATGCTGTAGACCATAAAACCTAGTCACTATCATCCTCGGTTCCCTTTTAGTCAGTTAGCTGATGTTTCTTCTTCCTTTGAAAAGTTATAATGGTCTGATTATATCACTTCCATCATTGTGTTAATATAACGCCAATTTATGGACTATTAGGGTTATCCTCCAGATTACCCTTCCTTTTTCCAACTTTGCCCCCACGCTATGCTAGGAATATGCCTTCAATGGATCCTGACATCACCCACATCACTTTAAATGTGTCAAAGAGTCTCCTACCTCTCTCTAGCATAGAAATAGTGTATGAATAGGTGATCAACCAACTTCGCATTCTGCATGCATGCCAAGCAGATATTAGGGATCACGATCCCTCCTTTTTTGAAGATTATCAATTATAAGTACAATGTTCTTCCCACCAACCAAGCAAATGTGATGTAGGGAGAAAACCTCCTGATCGTGGGCGAGGATCGACGATGTTCCCGATGGAGATGGGCCGGAAGAAGATCCAGAAAAACTGCTAGAAATTCAGCACCATCAAGCGCCCAACCATCCATCATTTGCCCGATCATCAATCATCAAGTGCCCGAAATTCATCAGAATTCCAAGTTTTCTTGTTGGATTGTTTTGGAGGTTATCAGGCGCCCGACCATCAATCATCAGGCGCCCGATCATCCATCAGGCACCCGATCATCAATCATCAGGCGCCTGATGACGCACGAAATGTTGCATAACTTTGCACGGATTTTACAGATTTGTTTCCTATTTTAACTAGAACTCTTTGATTACGTTTTTAGGGTTTCCTAAGGTTAGTTTCTTTTATTTATAGTCGTTTAAACTCGTTGTAATGCATCCATAAATTCATTCATCTTTGATTAATAAAAAAACTTGGGTTTTACCACTTTTCTTTTTGTGGATTCGAGATATCCCCTCGTGGATTCGAGGAAGTCTGATTGAGGAGTCCTGGAAGCCTTGTGGATTTAAGGTAGTTATCCATGAGAGAGACCATTTGAAGGGTGACACTTTGGCTTGGTGGGAATGCGTTCAATACTGTCGGAAGCAGGAGATGAAAGCACAGATACGTTCATGGCCGCGGATGAAACGACGGATGCTGAGACGATTTCAATTCCTATACGACGACAATGATGATCATGTACTATCCCGGTATCTCCACAACTTGCAGCAAGGATCCTATTATTTTGAGACAGGGCCGCGAAAGGACACCGAATTCCACAGTGGCATGCGAGTGGCCCCTGTGGAGACGGAAAACTTACCCAAAACTTTTAAGTGGAGGGGTAGTCTTCCATATCTGTACGAGATGTCGTCACAGAACTTGAAGATGATGTAATGGTCCTAGATGGTTGTACAACAAATTTTAATGAGATCCTTGAGATACAACCCGCCATCATCTCAATGATTGTTCAAAATCCTGAGAAGATCGAAGAGATCAACACCTTCGTCGTGAATGACAAGGAGGTAGAGCTTGTAAACCTCACCAAAGTTGAGGCCATGAAAGGGGAGGATGAGGTACCGCCTCCTATTGTCTCCGAGGTGGGTCAAACTCTTGTGACAGTAGAGGAGATCACTACTTTGGAAGTGAAAAGTAAAGAAGAAGGGCCTGTAGATATCGCAGAAATTATGGAACCAGTTTTGCAGGAATCCATGTGCATCCCAGTTGATGCTTGGGTACTTTCTACTGTGGAAGATTGTAAGGCATTGCAGGCTGGTTTGATTGAAGATGCGCTCAAGAGAAGCATCTGCGGTTGAAGAACCCTATCTCTTATACGAGATGGAGTAGAAGCTAAGAGAGACTAGAAAGCGTCGACCCCTGAAGCTGCGAACGTGTTGTTCATCAAATCTGAAGCAAAACTTGAGGAAGAGTTTATTTGAAGTAGATGGGTCTGATGTAGGGAGAGAACCTCCTAATCGTGGGTGAGGATTGACGGCGTTCTTGATGGGGATGGATTGGAAGAAGATCCAGAAAAACTGCCAGAAATTTAGCGCCATCAGGCGCCCGACCATCCATCATCAGGCGCTTGGTCATCAATCAACAGGTGCTTGAAATTCATCATAATTCCAAGTTTTCTTGCTGGATTGTTTTGGAGGTTATTAGGCGCCTGGTCATCAATCATCAGGCGCCCAATGACGCGCGAAAGGTTACACAGATTTGTGCGAATTTTACGGATTTGTTTCCTATTTTAACTAGAATTCTTTGATAGGGTTTCCTAGGGTTAGTTTCTTCTATTTGTAGTCGTTTAAACTCGTTGTAATGCATCCATAAATTCATTCATCTTTGATTAATAAAAAAAACTTGGGTTTTACCACTTTTCTTCTCGCGGATTTGAGATATCCCCTCGTGGATTCGAGTAAGGTCCGGTTGAGGAGTTCCAAAAGCCTTGTGGATTTAAGGTAGTTATTTGTGAGAGAGACGGTGATCGATCTCACCACGTCTAAGCCTACGCCAAAATGCCACTACTTTAAGAAGGGCATTGTAGTGGAATCGTGACCTTTGTGCTCCTAAGAGGATGACCCATTCATCAACCTATAGAGAGAGTGGACAGAGAGTCGGCCTGATTTTTCCTTGTTCCACACCATCGCATCCCTTCTTCCAAAGAAGGATGATGGCATTGAAGATGCGCTAAGATCGAGTGAAGTCTTCCACTTCCCCATTCGTCAAGTTCCTCCGACATGGAGGAGCTTCTCTAGAGAGTGAGAAGCATCAAGCAATGGGAACATTCACTTCTGGAAATAACCATGCTAACATAAAAAACTTATATTGAACCATTCTCTTTCTAATCCAAACATCCTATCAAAAGCGAATCCTCTTTCCATCTAGTGAGAAATCAATCCCCACCTTAAACTTGGATGCTAACCTAACAAACACCTTCCACAACACGGACACCCTATATAAGGATTAATCTTTTGTCTGCCACACCCCTTAACACCGTACTTTCTAGCTATCACTTCTCTCCATAAGCTACGTTCTTCCGTGCCAAATCTCCACAACTACTTACCCAACAACACAAAATTCATAAACTCCACCCTCCTAATTCTCGCCCCCCCTTCTTCATATGGCTTACACACCCCTTCTCACTTCAACAAATGAAAGTTTGTTTCTCTTCTGCATCTTGTCATAAAAGTCTCGTCTTAATCTCTCTGACCTGTCCAAATAGCCTTCGGAGTTCGGACACATTAAAGATGCATAAAGTAAAGCGCCAAATTCGACTTGATTGCTTTTATTAACGTTAATTCACCACCCAAAGAAAGGTGCCGACTCTTCCTTCTCCACGATTTCCTTTTATTTTTTCAATTACCTTATTCCGAAGATGCTTCATGGGTTGCTAATGCATAAAGGAATGTTAAGATACGATGAAGGAAAAGACCCAATGCGACACCCGAACACCTCCACTAGCCTCGCCACATTCTCCTTGGATATGTGAACACCCAACATCTTAGTTTTTAGGATGCTTACCTTCGAGACCAACAACACTTCAAAACCTCTAACACTTTTTCTTCAGTTATCCACCTTATCTTCTGCTGCGTTGTAGAATAGGATGGTGTCATCGGTGAACCCGAGGTGAGAAGAATAGGCTAATGAGGTCCACAAATAAGCCTCTATCCAACATCTTTTTAAGCGCTTCTGCTACTACCACAAAGAAGAAAGGGAAAAGTAGATCTCCTCTTGAAGCCTTGAAAAATGTCTGGGAAACCCGTTGACCAACATGGAGAACTTGGCTTACTGAACACACTCTCAAATCCATCTCCTCTATCTCTGCCTGCAACCCAAGCGTCCTAATATATAATCGAGAAAATCAAATCTACGTGGTGATGCACCTTCATAATGTCAAGCTTGCAAATATTGCTCTTTTCCCCCCTTTTTGTTGTGCAAATCGATGCATTCATGAGCAATTAACTTGCTGTCCAAAATTTGTCATCCGGCAAAGAATGCATGTTAGACTTTAGAAGTGACATTCGCTATAACCACTCAAAATTTGGATGCCAGGCTTTTTACAGAAAATTTTGTAAGGGCCCTCAGTAAGGCCAATGGACCCAAAATCTCTTGAGCATTCAACACCTTTTTTTGTTTTGTTTTTGGAATGATTGCTCAGAAGGATGCTCCTAACTCCAATGATAAATGACCTTTTTTAAGGAACTCGGCAATAAAGTTTACCAAATCACCCTTCACCAACACCTATTACACCTGAAAGAAAGCCACAGGGAATCCATCTGGCTTTGGAGTCTTATGTCTACCCAAAGTTTCCACCATCACTTTGACATCCTCCTTAGTGATTGGCTTTTCAAAGACTCAGCTTCTGCTTTGGAAGTTTAATTGAATGGCAAGCTGTCGGGCCATGGCTGCACCCACCTCTCACCAGTGAGAGGATTCTTGTAAAATTGAACCATGGTGTCACAAACCCGTGAATTTTACTCTATACCAATCCCATCCACCAACATACAATGGATCTTATTAGTCTTGGCCAGGTACTAGCAAATGCTGTGAAAAAATTCATGTTCTTGTCACCTTCTTTAACCACAGTTGCTCTAGACCGCCGCCTCCACTTAATCTCCTCTTCCTTTATGCAGTCCTTATATTCTAAGGAAAGCTCCTTGTTTTTTTCTTTTTCTTTTTTTCCTTCAGAAAATACTACAAAATAATGATGCAAAAGAACAAATACAGCGGCGCATAGAACCATGGATCCGAAGGGAGTTACATGCCATCCTCGGGGATTCAGATCCATCAATTCTTGTTCATCTAGCCACATCATTATGGATCTCAAGCCTTGAAGAAGAACTCAAAGCGTCTTCAAAGACTGTTTACATGGAAGACAAATTTGTCCAACAGTTGAGACCTTTTCCTGCATGACCAGACGGATATGTTTTGGCATGAGCTCAGGTACTTGTATATATTTTAATCAAATCTCAATCCTTTGTCACGGTGATGTGATATTGTATCTGAGTCTGTTTTATTTTCTCAATGCGTTTATATATCAGTCACTTTGCCACTTGCCAGACTACAATAGTGGTGCCATCAATCCTGCATGCATGAAACCAATCCAACTTTTTGCAGGTCTGGACTGGATTTCTCTAGTGGAAAGAACCAAAGTGTGTGAGGAGTTCCAGTAGTTATGGCATGGGCTCTTTGGATCTCAATGTGACATTGCGGGCCTTTGTCCCTGGTAGATTATTTTCTGGTTGGGAACTGAAATGACCTCTTTTTTTTTTTTTTTTTTCTTCACAAAATGACTTTTTTGGGTGCATTTGGAAATAATGATTTACCTCTAAAAAAAAAGTATAATTATTTGTGGATATATGGGTGAGGCCAGCAATCAACCTGCGTGTAAGCGAAGTTTCAGTTTCTCTTGCCTTTTCCAGCCAAATTTGTCATTTTCACCCCTTTACCTGCTGGATCAAAGGAACCAAATGATACGGGCATAAAAAGAAGACAGCCTGCTCCTGCCTTTCAAGAACTTCCAAACAGAACCTTAACCATGTTATTTGTATCCTGTGATTGAGAATACAAACATTTTCTTTTCAGGTGTTTTGCAGAGAGCTCTTTTACCATGGCAGCATATGACACTGTGGTTGATTATAAGCAGTTAGATTAAGTTCAAAACAGAAAAAAAATGAAACCAATGGCCTGCTGATCCCTTGGGCTATGGATGGTGCTGCTGGCGGACATATTTGTGTTTGCTGTTCTATCGAATCCTGTGTAAAGGAGTGGACTGTCCAGACGTATTGTGTTCTCTGTGGATGTCACCTTCCAAATCCAAACCCAATGTTTGCAGTAGTCGGCTTGGATATCAGCATGGCAAATCTCGCAATTCAAGCTCTCTGACTACATAGAATTCCATCTTACTGTTGAAAAGGTATGCATCTTTTTTGGTAGACATGATGCTGCTGTTTAAATGCTGAATAAATCATGCATCATCTTACTTGAGATCCTGACCCCTTGCTTTATGCAGATCACAGATATGTAGTTGGTTCTGGCATCTGAGAGCAGCTATGGAAATTCAATTAAATCGTATTCCTCTAATTTTGCATGTCAGAGCATGCATCAGATTTCAAAGGCGAGGGAGTCTGATGGAGCTCTCATGGCTCTGGTCTTTAGGAGTGTCCATTCTTACTGCTTGATCAAATCCATTTCTGCTCACGGAATTTCATGGACAATGATCCATGAGAGACATTGGAGCATATGAGGCCCATATACAATGGGCCCCTCCACATGACTGTCATAGCTTGGACCACTCCCTCCATGTCCATGAGAGACATTGAAGCATACAAGGCCTATACACAATGGGCCCCTCCACATGACTGTCATAGCTTGGAACCCTCTGTCTGATTTACATCTGTGGTCTGCAAAAGGGATGGAGAAGCAGCAGCAGCAGTAGCAGGGCTACAAGCGCACGATACGGTACAAGGATCTAACTGGAAGCATCGTGTTTAATTGGTGTTCGGAGGCTATGTTTGGATGGGTTGATGAGCGGATAGAATTACGAGTGCTCAATTTGATCAAAAGGGGTTGTTTGGATGTTTGTAAAGGCCTCAAGTTGTAAACGGTTCATAGGTAATCAGATTACGGGTTGTTTGGATGCCTGCAATTGCCTGTAATAAAACTTTACAGCCAGTAGAGTCATTACTACTTTCAGCTGCAATACCAAAGCTTGCAAAATGGCATGTTTCGGATTAAGGTAAAGGCTATGATTTTTAAAATCTTTCTACAGCATTGTTCGAGTAATGCATGAGTCTTCTCCACTCTCTCTCCCACTCTCTCTCTCTCTCTCAGAAACAAAAATAGTTGTTGAATCTGCAGAGTTCTCTCTCTCTCTCAGAAACAAAAATAGTTGTTGAATCTGCAGAGTTGGGAGTGATTTAAAGTTTTCTTCTGCAGGGGATGAGATGAAAGGGATTTTAGAGAAGTGATGAGAAGGCACTTACAGATTTATCGATTGCCTTTGATGATGGTGAGAGCGATATTGGATTGCCCTCAATTTCTAATACACAGCACTATGGAGAACCCCATGTTACTGAATAGACTTTCAAATGGTTTCATGAGAAAAAAAAAAGGGGTGTTATTTGATGCTTTTGGAGTATGATGCTTGGCAGTTACTAACAACTTGTAAGCATACATGGCCTCAAATGGTGAAGCCCACCGTCACCAAAGTCAGGGTCCCAACATCAGATTTTGTTGAGCAATCCTGTCCTCTTCATTATGGACACTTGATTGTTGAATAGTTTTCATTTTTAGTGTCCAATAAATGTCCCCCAATGTGATGGTTAGCATACTTTTTGGTTCATGATATATACGAGGGACCCATGATATGACAATTTAAGTTGAATTAATTATATCTCATTTTTTTATTAATATTTAAGTGCCTAATATTGTCCATCACACTCCACCGAAGTATCACAGTTTTTCCCTTACACTAGACAAATATAAATTTCTATTTCTAATATGTGCAATACTAGTGGCCATGGACAATTTTTTCTGCCAAATTAGTTTTTTGGGGAGTCTTAAAATTTGAATTTCAATAGATATTGGAAAGAATTAAATCAACTGATTTGAATCAGTGGGCTCACTTTGTAGCCTAATCTTAGGTTAGCATATAGATTGGCCTCATGATTTATTGAGATGGGTTCAATCCAATAATCTATCTTAAATAAAGTCTCTACACTTTGTTTGAAAATTTTATAGAGATTTACTTCTCTATTTTTTTTTGGTTCAAGTACCTTATCACTGGGTGCAAACACTCTCGTAAGTTATTCAAATACAAACATTTGTTTGCTTGTAAACAATTTACAACTTAAAGCTAAACAAGACAGGCTATTAACTGCCAAGGGAATGGCTCCCATCAACCTCGTGGCAACACTTACCTGTGGGTCAAGAGCTATTACTTATTTGACCTGCCTATTTTTTATACTAGTTACCTATTACTGGTGTCACATCATGCCTATTTAACTATCAAGTATTTGAGTTGGGTCTAATAGGCTTCGAGCAATACTGTTTTAGTGTTTGTACCAAATCAGGCAACAACAAATGAATGATACAAAATTAGCCACATGGCAGGTGCGATATCTTCATGGCGTGTGTTAGATATATGGTTTGAATCAGACCCAATTAGTTCTAGTACGCTTGTAAATCTCACATGTGTACCACATGGCTGAATTTCAGGCCAACAAATACCTATCTTGATAGAATTTAGAGTTGAGTTTTTTGAGTTTTAGAACCATGGCCTAGCTAACGATATTTTGAGCAGAGTCACTGTGAAGCTCAGCTGTAAAAGCTCGACTTGTCTTGACTAGGGGTCTGGACGGAGGTCTGTCCAAGTGCGTTTGGCAAAGTTAACCTGGGCTGAGACCGGCCCAGCCCATGACAGGGCAAAAGAAACATGCTTTGTCACGGGTCACGTGAAACATGCAGATACACAATTCGACGTTCCCCGACTAGTTTGCCCGTGCCTGGCCCACGGGCCTATGAATTCAGTCCAAGCATGCCCAGCCCGTCTGGGGCCAAAAGCCAGCCCATGGACAGCCCTAGTTAAATAGGTAGGCCACGCATAAATGAAATGGACTGTTGATGTGTGGTCCATCACTTTCCACGCATGGGCCAGTCACGCGGTCCGCGTTGCGTCTTCTGCGGACAGACGAGGATATTTACTACAGCTGATATGATTCACCAATCACCACCATTTAGCATGCCGGTCTCTCTACCACAACTCAAGTGCGTCAATCGAGACCGCTGAAATCGTGGAGCCGATTGTGGATCCAACAATGCATAGCAAGAAGATGTGATTAATAGGAAGAGCAAGAATAAATGATCAACAAATATCTGTGGTTTTTGAGCTTGGCTTCATCCACCGTTCAGATTTACTGGACATCGCATGCCACGCGTACGGTCAACAAGTCACCGCTACTTTAGACATGCTGATCAACTATCACCATTGTCTCCGATTAAAGCAACTCACCTTCCTCATGAAGTCTCTTCCAGCAGCCACGTCAGAGAAAGAAAAAAGACGGATACTCTGGCAGAGTGTGATGGACCATACGCATGCCCTTGGAAATTTCATACATTGGCACACAAGAAATTCAAATTAAACTGTCCAAATCATGCACCAACATTATACTTTGTCGGTTACCTGATTATCCGATAGGTGGAAATTTATTGAACGGTCAAAAATGGAAAAATATCCAACGGTTCATAATCCGACGAACAAGTGTCCACGGATCAGGGGTTGAGATTTCTCAAAAATATGATTTCCGTAATGTGACTATTAAAAGTGGATTAAAAATTTAGTTGGTTTAGTTCGAGTAATTATACGTGATGCATACAATTTCTGAGTGCCAGCGTATCAAGTGTCATGCTCTGGCAGTGTATCATATAACTCCCCAGAATAAAAAGAGCGCCATCCTACCTCTATATATAAACCATCCAAACGGCGTCAGAAACGCGATTGTAAAAGCTCCAAAATCCAAACTCCCAAAACCGACAATCCGTCCCTTCGCCTGTTTGGCATGCGCCCTTCAAACCCTCTGCAGGATGGCATCGCAATCCGATCCAAACACGTTTGGCGTCCGAATCGTGTCGATAGACTACTACATGTCTCGTCCCATTCCCGATCTCGACATTTGTTACAGCAGCTTCCAAGGTATTTGCATTTGTTTCTGTATACGGATGTGTTTGGATGCACTATCGAATTGGATTGCAATTTTAAGTCTAATAAAGTGGAAATACTTAAATTGTAGTTTTCTTCCTCAGCATTCATGTTGACGGTCAGGGCTTGGAAGTTGCGATTGCTTTATTAGGCCATACCTCGTAAAATCATGACTTTGACCTGTAAAATCATGTGGTGTGGTCCAAGTGAGTTTTGGAATGGCCTGATTTTTGGAGTGTCCATTCATCCTGGTGGGGAGCGTCTTCTGACTGGATTGGACGGCATATAAAAAACAAGGTGGGCCCCACACATAATCTGGAAGTTTTTTAATGGTGGGGGTACGCATGCCAATTATTCCTGTGGTGTGGCCCACCTTAGTTTTGGATTGGCCCAATTCTTGGTCACCAGGGAGAAGATGAGGGGGTCTCACAGACGGAGTAAATTTCATGCACACGTTATGGTGGGTCCCACGCATCGCATTGTAGGTTAATCTTAACCTACAAAGTTTTGTAGTAGATCCAGTCTCTAGTTTATTATTGTTGTTATTATTACTATTATTTTGTCATCTGGTTATGATTTTCATTGAAGGATTGCAATTCGATTCACTTTTGCATCAAAACATGCCTAAATATTTCCTCTAGTTCAGCTTTGGTGTAAGACTTCTATGATAGTGTAGTGTGATTAAGAAATATGTGGTGACTATTCCACCGTTAACAAAACCATCCAAGTCTCCCACCTAAATGTGGATGGAGGATAACCTAAAAGTTTACAATGAGAAGTTGATAGTAACCATCTGATTTTGCCCTTCAAATTTGAACTGCTCACACTGTTCTACTTTCAACCATCCATTTGATAGCCGTGAGTTGGATGGATAGGATTGTTTGATTAGTGTGATTTTGAGGTATACTCCATTCACAGTGTGCCCCAATTTGGGAAATCTGGATAGTTGTACATGAGGCCACATGTGAGGAGTCAACCCCCTATTCAAAATCATGGTTAGCTATCATAGGAGTCTAGCCCTTAACTTTGTCATTGTAGTCTCTCTCTCTCTCTCTCTCTCTCATTCACTCACTCACAAACACACACACATTTTTGTGGATTTTGAAGGTGGGGACGTGGCAGAGGTTCCAGTTATCAGGATATATGGCTCTACTTTGTCTGGACAAAAGACCTGCTTGCACATTCATCGAGTATGTATCAGCAATCATGTCATTTTCTTTTTGGTGTTCATAGGAAAGTAGAGGTTTCAGTATAGACTTTCGTCTTATTTTTTTCATGTATGCATTCTATTCTTTGGAAAAAAAAAATTTTGATACCTTGGAGGCGTCACTCTTAAATGATTTTTTTTTTGTTATGGAAGGAAGATAATATTCCAAATTGTTTTCAAAGTGCATCATGCATTGCTTTATAATAGGAAGAGCCTGCCATTTCATCTTGATGATAGTGCTTGGCCTGGGAGTTTCTATGGCGTGCATGGATTTTCAGTTTGTACTATTCAGGCCCATTGGTCCAGTGATCGAAACCATTGATATGGGGGACACATGGATTTGAATGCACCAAAAATCCCCTAGTTTGAAGATGTTAATCATTGAGTCATTTGGTTATGTTTGTTTGAATGTGGTCGTGTGCTTTTATTTTGTCTTAACCATTTATTTGCTAGCCACAATTGAAGGTTTCAGATTTTCGTGCATGGGCCACCCATAGTAGGTCCAATCATATCAAAGCTTTGGATTTTTGAATTGTGGAAGCCTCTTCTATAAAGTGAAAACACCAAGTTTAGAATCTCTTGGGCTGAGTGTCGTTTAATATCTGAGATGGCTCTACCTTATCGATTTAGGTTTGACGAGTCTTCTTCTTCTGCTTCTGTTTTTTTTTTTTTTTTTTTTGTTTTTTTTTTTGTTTTTTAGTATTGTGGATTTGACTTGAGTTGAGGCAGTGGTCATCTCACCTGGCTCATGTATTTGAGGAATTTTCCTTTTGGGGTTGCTAATTGATGAATTAGAGTACATTCCTCAGTGTTATTTGATGGATGGTTAGATATTTTAACCATTGTACTTTGTTTGAGAACTGACTCGTGTTTGATTGGAATGTTGATATTTTGATTGGTACTTGGTGTTTCTTGGAAACTTGCAATATCTCTAAAGAAACTGTTGCTTTGACAATTTTGCAAAATTTGTGGTTTATTTGTGCAAATTCTACTTTGCATTGAGTTGGTTATAGCTTGAGTTGATATTTTTGTTTTAAATCTACTTCTATTGAACGACTTTATGTTCACCCTTCAATAACTATCTTTTTTTTTTGAAAGATAACGGAATTTTAATAAACGAAGAAACAGAACAACTACAAAGGGGAGGCTGAACCGCTGAGATAGCGATCCAGCTAAGCCCCAAGAAAAAGAAAGTTACAACCCTTGAAATATTCCACATTGGAAGCCCATTCAATAACTAGCAACCGCGCTCTTTTAGAAGTAGCCTCCACCGATTTACTAACACCGCAAAAGCATTTGCCGTTCCTTTCTTCCCACACTGACCACCACCCAGCCAGCAGAGCCATTCTCCATAAGCCGGTCCTCTGTTTGCCCAGTTGAACACCATGCCAAGCTTTTAGAAGCTCGTCCGTTGAAGAAGGAAAAGTCCAGACAAAATCGAATCTTGATAAGATGTAACCATCTTTAACTTTTTTCTTTACGAGGTACGTCGAAAGATATAATATTTTTGGTCTTTGATTAACATAATTGGAATTTGCTTGTTCTCGAATAGCCGGGGCCACAACTTCTAATGTTTCCATTCTTTCTGATATACCAATTGTAATTTCGATGCAATGATAAAGTACGTAGCTCACTATTTGCCATTAATTTGTGTTTTACATATTAAGTAGTACTGTTCATTACGATTGTCTTTCTTTTGATACGGTTTGATGTTATGCGATTCTTAACTCCATTGTAAGCAATGTACACCCAAATACGCCTTGTCGAGAGGCTTTCATCGATCTGGTAAACAAAATACATTCCAGGTTGTGGTCTGGCACCATGGTATTAAAAAATGGTTACGTAACGCTGTTATGTAATGGTAATGATGGGATGCGATACGGGGCTGCAACGTCCCAATATGTGGCCAGTACATTTTCTTCCTTTGAAAAAAGTTTTGATCGTTATAACGGCCAATGTATTCCATAATGGCGACGATGGCAGTAAAGGTACCATCGCCGTTATCGTTATGATATGAGCTTTAACAGTCGTCATGGCCCTTTTTTTTTTTTTGTTGAAAAAATATGTTTTGGCTCTCTAACGCGTAATGCACTGTTTTGTTACGTAATGGTTGTTACAGAACCGTTTTGGAATACCTTGGTAATGGCCCATGTTGTAATGGCTATAAGGCTGGCTGTTACGGCCACTGTTATTGTTATTGAATACCTTGTCCAGCACAGGCCTTTGATTACAATTCCTAGGGAAAAACCCTTGATTAAAAGGTAAAAACTAAAACAATTAATATGTCACATGGTACAAAATTGTAAGATGCAAATCATGTATAAGAATAGTAATTTATGGTCCTTCATCTTTTGAGTATCAGGATCATCGATCGGGCTAAGCCACTGAAGTACAAGCGATAGACTTTGACGTTTAGGCATCTCATACAACCAGTTGAGTGTTGATTGTTTGGCCGGGGGTGGATGGGGAGCGCAACCTGCAATGCCTTAGCATCAGGGTTGCAATTGAGACTAGCCCTAGCTAGCTCAGGGGATATGATGCGAAGCCATCTCTGGATTGCACAACAAGAGTGCGAAGCCTTCCCAAATGAGCCAAGGAAGGGGCACAACTCTAGGACCACCCTATCAAAGGTCGTGATGCCTCCCTGAAGGTGTCTTAGAGAAGGTGTTTGACACCTCTTGTGCGTACTCAGATAGTTTTGCAAGGCCTCTGCTATGAGGGGTTGAATCTTCAGAGGTTGAAACTTTAGACTTCTCCGTGCTTACCATATCTTAATTGCACTTGTTGAGGAGAAGGAAGCAGGTGATCTCGAACCACAGGTGAAGAATTTAGCAGCAATTCCTCAAAAAATCCGAATGAATGTTGTAAATGAGGATCAAAATGGGTATTTATAGGGATGAGAGGCTTGGATTCCCTCTAAAAGGTTGTTATATCCTGCCTAGGAGGCTGTTGGACGGTTATTTCCCACCCAAATGATAGTTTTAGACGTGTGTTGCAAGTAGATTGGCAGAATGGTAACTTCCCATGATTCCATAAGTCAAGAGGATATCGTCCTGGAAGAGCACTCGCACTATCCACTGGCTAGGTGCATGAGCCATAAGTTCATATTGTTGTAATTTGGAGCAATGGATGCGTCGCGTTCCTTGCTGGAGGTGGTTCCCGACTTGTTGTTTCTTGTAGAAACCAAGATTTAACATGCACTGGTGTGTGCCATGAAGGGTTGGAGTGAGCCTGTTGCACTACTGGCCAAGGATGGAGTGCAAGGACTAATCCAAATTTCAGACCCAACAAGTGCCTAAGACTTCTTATGCCCATCTAGGAAGATTCTAGATATATTCTCAAGCTTATCTAGAGAGATGATATCTTCTCAAGCCTATTTAAAAGATATACAACCTATGAAGCCTCCAGAATCAAATGTCACAAGAATACCCTCTAATGCATGTAGGACCACACACAATTATCAAAGGATCATCTAGGCTGTCTGATTGAAGATCAAGTGAAAGAGAATTCTCATTGGACTGGTGGTGTCCACCAATTGTATTGTATATTCCAAAAAAAAAAAAAAAAAAAAAACAACTAGATTATGTGTACCACAGGTCATATTGAGCAATAATTTTGGCCCACATACAGACCGCTTTTTGATTTGTGGCTCATATACAAGCTTTACTGCAATATACAGCCAAACAATAGTATACATGAGTAATACGAATGATTTATAGGTAACTCTAGCTGGAATTGAAGTCCTTTGTGGTACATTATGTGCAGCCCATATATGTCCAAACAGTTGTTGATAATGAGCCTTATACTCAACTGCACAACAGTTTATTCCTACAGTTACCTGTTGGAATACATGGAGTCAGAGTAGATTTTGACTCTTTTATTTGCTGTTTTTTAGTTTCTTTCTAGAATGCTTCTTTATATGGAGATTTGGTAAAGTCTATATAAAAAAATATCCATATGTATGAGCTAGAATATGGTCTATGCTGCATTCAAATAGCTTATTTTGAGGTACCCGCATGTGTTGCCCCTACCCTCTATAGCATGCATTGCCTCTTCCTATTTGCATGTGATTGCTAGTTTTAACTAACAAACTGTTGGTCACTACTAACAGTTCGTTTATTTGGTTTACTTGTCAATCACGCGGTACAGTTGAATTGGAAGCTTCTAACTGGCACATATTCATTTTACATCTTGAAATTCAGATTCTTTCAACCTTGCTGCAATTCTTTGGTAGACTGTTAAGCAAATGGCCAAACATGCAAAATACAACCTACAAGGGGAGATGCTTTTGCTCACATCACAACAAGAATGGGTTCACTCCTGACATAGATCATCAGACCTTTGATCCAAGAACTCTTTTAACAACCTTAAAAGAAAGGAGAAATAAGAAAAAATCTTTTAACCACCTCTTCCAATCCCTTAATTCAATCTTGCCTCGCCACCCTCATATTACACAAAAATTACATGAATACCCTCATAGTGCATATTTCTCCTTCATGGCAGGGACAATAATTTTTTCCCCTGATTTGTGAGGTTCTTGAATGTCAATGTCTAAATTGTTATGATAATGGATATCATGTATTTTTCAAATGGAATACTTTTCCATCACTTTGTTCTGCCACTTGTGTTATATTATATGTGATGTTATTGGAGAAATTTTCATTTATCTTATTGGATCTTGTAGGGTTTGCCCTATTTATATGTGCCCTGTTCTGATGTCCTTCAAACTCCTCAGGAAGGTATTCTCTTAACTTAAATTTGATTCTTGGTAGATGTGGTTTTTGGTGAGATGAAAGCAAGAAACTAATAGTGTAAAATAAAGAGAGAAGAAGAAAAGGATTCATGTAGCCGACCCCAACTAGATGGGATAGGCTTACATGACGATTATGATGAAAGAGAGGAGCAGAAAAATAGAAGTGAGAGAGAATTCCTGTATTGTGAGTACATAAGCGGTATCTATGTACTAATCAGGTATACGTACGAGATTTCTAGAATCTGTAGTTAAGATTATAATCCCAAGATTGTCTAGGAGATGGTGATGGAAGAGTTATCCTACTTTCACTATCTTATAGAGAGAGGAAGGGGACTCTGATCGGCCTTCAAACTTGAGTTTTTCTAAAGAGAATGAAAAGAGGAAGAAGAAGAATGACTGGGAAGAAGAAAGAAAAGATAAAACTCTAGATCAGAGATATGCTTTAGTACCATGAAAGTTTAGATGAATCAAGAGAGAAATGGAAGAGAGAAGTGGTGTTGCCCGTTATCACCCTGTCTTCTTTAATCCTTAATTAAACTAAAATCTTGATTACAATTGGTGTCTAAAAGAGAGGCAAGATATGAAAAACAATGATTAAAGAATAAAATGAATTAGGAAACATAAAACCTAATCCTACTAAACTTATCTTTTACATGGTACACTATAGGTGTATACAAATCGTTGTATACCACAGATGCGGTGTACACCTTAGATGTGCACCATCATTGGAAAGGTGCTTGACATTTGTGTGGATGATTGAGATCTAAAGTGTGAATTCATCTCATATGATGAATATTTATTCAATGGTTCTTGCTTATTTATTCTTGAAGGATTGCCGTAGGAAAAGATTCTATGAGTTACATGGAGGAGTATTGGGCGGACACTTTAGGAGAGATAAAACATTGGCTATGGTAGAAGAAAGAGACTACTGGCCTCATATTCAGTGTGATGTTGAATGGTTTGTAGCACAATGTTGCCGATGCCAAGTCTTCAAAGGCCATGTGCAAAACATTGTGCCTTTATATGCTACTTTTCGTTTCAATCCCATCGTGGGTGGATATTTCCATGGACTTCATTTTGGGTTTTTATAAGACTTAAAGAGAAGCATATTTGATTTTCATTGTGGTGGACCGTCATTTAAAAAATGGGCTACTTCATTCCATGCAAAAGGGCGATTGACACTCGACATATTGTTAACGTATTCTTTACACAGTTTGTGTGACTTCGCAGGATACCGAAAACAAGAACTTATGGACCGCAACTTGAAGTTTGTAGGACACTTTTAGCATGTTTTATGGAGGTGGTTGGGGACTAAGCTTTAATTCCCTAATGCATATCATCCTCAAACAGACAACAAGTCGAGGTAGTCAACATGAGCTTGGGTAACCTTTTGAGGAGGATCATGGGCGACATCATATCTTGGTGGGACTTGGTTTTACCTTAGGTCGAGTTTACTTAGAACAACCTATGTCTGTGAGAAAAATCCCCATTTGAGATTATGCAGAGGAGAAGTCCACATCATGTTCTTGACTTAGCACAATTATTGGTACAATATTAAGTGAGTGAAGATTTAGACGCTTTCGCCAAGTACATCCAAGACTTGCAAGCTTAGATGAAATTGATGAGAGCAACGTCGGATTCCGAGAAGCTACGAATGAACATCGGTGAGAGAGGATATATAAAAAAGGTGACTTGTTTGGTTATGGTTTATCTCCGCCAAGAAAGGTTTTCGAGGGAAACTTGTAACTTGTAACAAGTTCAAGCATAAGAAGATTGGTCCATGCCGAGTCAAGAGGAAGATAAGTGATAGTGCCTATGAGATCGAGTTGTCATATGACTTAAATACCTCATTGACTTTCAATGTGGCAGATTTGTTTGAGTACCATGGCGAGGTGTCTGATGTGCAAGATGAAGTCATTATTGATATGGATAAACAACTCCTGAAGAAAAGGAAGAAAGAATTTGAACAAGTGTTGCGTATGAAGACTACTGATACTTGACGAGGCCAATACAAGCAGTACTCAGTGAAATGAAAGAACAAAACCCAGGAACCAGCCGCGGGGGGGGGGGGGGGGGGGGGGGGGGGGGTTTAGGCCCACACACATGTGGCAATAAAAGACCAAAATAACCCTCACACACATGTGGGAATAAAAGACTACTTAAGCCCACACATTTGGGTCTCACCTTCACATGAGGAGGGATCCTGAACAAAAATTATAGTAGAAAGATTGAAAGAGATTATATGCTCCCTAATGGTATTCATCTCTCAAGAGAAGGGAAATTTTGTGATGCACTACCTCCTTAAAAATCACATGGTCTTTTAGAAAAGCACAATGTTGGTGGACTTGAGGAACATTAGGATAATCTATAAAACATGGAAATGGAAACCGAATGTTGCAATCACATTAAATAAAACAAAAAGATGAAAAATTAAAAAATTGATATTAAATAATCATATTTATAAATTTCTATCTCTAGGAGGAATCTAGAGTCCTCCTGAGTTGATAGTATTACAAGAATGCCATCATCTATAAATCATCCCTTAACAACTACAAAATTACAAGAAAACCAAAGTGAAAAAGGGGCAAATAAAATGCCATTTTCAGAAACTTCTCAAAAAAAAAAAAAAAACTGTACTTTCTCGTACTGTATATAGCAGTTGTTTGCATGTATTTAATTTGGATCCTGCTAGGGTTCATCATATCAAGGTTGGCCACAATCTTATTCACTTTCCATTCTTGATGTCTTTCTTCTGCATATGTACAAGTTTAAATTGCCTTTGTTTTATAATCCAGGTTATGCATACACACAACTTGTATCCCATGCTATGGAGAAGGCTTTGAAGGTATGCTTAGCTTCATCTTAGTTCTAATAGGTGGCTTTACTATTTTGTTTGAACATAAGTTTTCCAATGCTCGTCGACAAATTTGATGTAACCATTAGTTTTTTCTAATACTCTCACAGCTTAAAAGTTCTGCTGGATCTAAAAGACAGCATGTGCACGGTTGCAGCCTTGTTCGGGCAAGGAGATTTTATGGCTATTATTCCACAGAGGAGCTATTTGTAAAGATTTACCTGTATCCACATCCCTAATTAGGGTTTTCTGGTTTAAATTCAGGTTACATTTTAATTTCTAGGTTCCCTGGTACTTTTCATTGCACAAGTTTGCTAGGACTTGTGTCCTTATGATGGATAGAAAAGGCCTTGTGTTTTTATCTCATCTTATTGTTAAAATCTATTTCCTTCCTTTTTACAAATTTGCAGATTTTTTTCCTCAGACAATCTAGAAGAATTTTATCGAGTGCCTGTTTGGATTTGGTGGATTCCTCTTTTCTAACGTGGACAAGATATAATTTTCCTTATATGCGATGATTTCTGTCTTTTGCAAAAACAAAGCCACTGTGGAGATCGATTTCCATTTCCACATTTTTCCTCCAAAAAAGGGCCATTCCATTTCCTCAAGAAAGCCTAAGAAATGGATATTTTCACGTTTTTTGAGAGAGAGCTCTTACTTTTCTACCATTAACCTATCCACATTTCCATGTCAATATGAATGTTAAAACAAACAGGTTATTTAGGATTCTTTTTGACAGATTTCTATCTCCAAAGAATTGCTCCGATCTGACATTTTCTTTTCCAATCTACTTTTTGGATTCCACCACTCCAAACGGTCCCTTAG
The DNA here is from genome assembly GCA_003013855.2 of Liriodendron chinense. Lineage (NCBI taxonomy): Eukaryota > Viridiplantae > Streptophyta > Magnoliopsida > Magnoliales > Magnoliaceae > Liriodendron > Liriodendron chinense. The sequence continues at coordinate 11,768,670 of ML058484.1, read as the reverse complement.
TAAAAAGAAGGGGAACAAAATACAAAAATGGGACTCGATGAGAAGAGGCCCATACAATACAACAAGCATAGAGAGAGATGGAGAAAACTCCCCTAAACACTACAGACCCCCTGACTTCTATCCTCCATATGATGAGGCCAGTTCTACAACTCCCAATCTGGTCTGCCTATCAGCTTCATCATTGACCTCTATCAAGAATGACACAAGACGATGCTGACTCAAGTCCAGTGCTTCCTCCACTGGATCTGCTAACCTCCATGGGCATGCATCTGCTCCAGCCCAAGAAATAGCATTCTAAATCACCTTCAATGATCACTGGGAGAGAATCACTTGTAACAAGAGTCACGTACTCTAGTAGGGCCCAAAATTATGCTAATGCAGCACTGCCGTTGTGACTCACCTCATCAACCCAGGCAAATCCAGGATTTTCTTGGAGAAGAACCATCAAAATTTACCTTGAAATGGCCAGACAGAGGAACTTTCGAGCACACACTAAATTGACACTGAATTATATCCCCGAAATTGGAAGCCAGCATCGTTGGAGAAAATTCTCTAATTCTAGAATCAGCTTTTGCACACAATGCTATAAGACTGAAGATCTTAACCATATACTTGCCCAAGGAAACCTTCCACTAAAATTTTTGTGATTTCTTCTAACCAAATTGACCATGGCGAACCCTGCACAGCATCTTCCACAATAGACACCTGATGGAATGACAGAGAATGGTAATTCATGTTGAAACTCAAACAATTGGATCAACATATTGATGGGTGTTTAAAATTAGTGGTACACCAACTGATGTTCATATGAGTTTACAACAATTAGGAGTGTATGTTTGTTGAGAAGTCTCCAAATTAGAACGTTTTTGTAATTTATCATAATGTTTACGAAATGCCACATACTTTCTTTTCATTAATTGGGGACTTAAATACGAACTTGTACCCAGTAGGCCAATTTACATATTCTCTGTAGGTACACAGGTAATGTTTTTTCTGTTCAATATCCACTTTCTGACTATTATATTTGTCACATTGAAGGCTTAAATGATCTTGCATGCAAAGTCCTAGTTCCTTAGCCGGTTTATATAATTTCTAGTGTGTGTACGAAGTGATGTTCTTGGCATTCAATGTTCACACTCACTAGCTCAAGAACATGTTTATATTTTTAGTTTTTCCTCTCATATTAGTCAAGAACCTAATCTTGGAATGCCTTAACAGACATCAAAGATATTATCCCCATGAAGTTGCTCGTGCTGCTACTTTGCTTCTGGTACACAAATCTTGAGCTTGCTATTGTTGTGTGCTTGGTTATTGTTTGGGACCCTGTGCAGCTGTGGTCCTAGGCTTTATTTCTATTTTGACATTCAGCACTTTTGAAGAGCTAAAACCAAATCAAACCAATTTGAAACCCTTGCCAATCAAAATTTCTAATCTTCTACAAGAAGCTACCACATTTTTCTTGAATGATGACTAATTTCATTAAAACCTAAAGGGTAATAAAGAAACCACAGAGCAGGAGGTGACCAGGCATCTCTAATTCAGTCCAACTTGAGCAAAATAAAAGAAAACCGGAATCCAAAGGTAGCTATGTGGATTCTCTCCACACAAACTGTACGGCATCAGGCCAAATATGTTTTTAGGGCCTCACTCCACTAGAATTGAAACATATCGTCGGAATCAAGATTAACAAAATTAAAAACTTCCTTCAATAATAAAAAAGAATAGTAATCTAGTTCATGCACATGGCTATGCATTCATATAGCCTTTACAAAATCCATATTTAATGCAACAAGGCTAGAGCAAAGCCCTATTGGTCCACATGGACTTCCTATTTCATCTTGAATTACAAATAGAGAAGAATTAAAAATAACAAGAAAAGAATCCAAATCTATTCTTAACTCTTTGTACATCAACCTTGTTGGCCTTTGCATAGGCTGCATAGACTGTACTGTTGGGTGTAATATCCTTCAATACCACTAGAGAATTCAACTTCACTTATATCTCTTGATATATCAACCAGTAGAGGTGCTTTAGAGGGTATTCTTGGAGGAAGAGTCTCAAGAGGGTGTGATATCCGCCAATACCACTAGAGAAATTCAACTTCACTTCTCTCATACATATCCTTAACAATGTCAATATGTCCTCTTGAGACTGCTTTCTTTCTCAACAGCCACCAGATTTATTCTCTTAGGACCCTATCGCATGCTTTCTCTAAGTCAATAATGACATGTGGAGATCCTTCCTCTTCTTGTATTTCTCCATTTTCTAAATAGGAAAATAACTTCAGTGGGAAGCCTCTCGGGCATGATAACAAACTGATTTTCTGATACATTTGTCTTATGCCGTAGCCTTTGCTCAGTCACTATCTCCCAAAGTTTCGCAGATGGCTCATAAGTTTAATCCCATGATAGTTAGTTAAGAATAGTTTGGATGTTCAGTAAAAAAAGAAATCACTGATTTGGTGAACGTGTTATTCACAAAGTGTTTCTTATGTTGGAGTTCCTCTCCTTCTGATATTGGCAAAATTTTGTAGTTTTTCATCTTTTGGATTGTTAATGTTGCCTGTAGTACATAGCTTTCTTTTTTGAGACTGTTTGTCATTTTGCAGGGTGGTGCTGTGCTAAATAAAAGTTTCCAGCCTTATGAATCGCATTTTCCCTATCTTCTCCAGTTTTTGGTAATGATCTGTTTATGTTTTATGGTCAGTCGACACATTATTAAAATATGGTATAGTTGCATGCCTGCAGTACCACTTTTGTAAATCTGCTCAATCACAGGAATGGTTGTGCCTTAATGATCACTCTCTTGTATACTCGTTTACCTTTTTTTTTTTTGTTTTCTTTTTAGCTAGTCATTCTACTTGTGGTTCATTATTTGCCAACTTTGTCACTTTTAAATTTTAACCAATCTAATATTGTTGGTAATGCCATAGTACCCTTCCATTGAGCTATTCCTCATTTTCTGCATCCTTTACTCAGTTAACTTTTGATGTGGTGAGTCCAAACATTCATTCTTTTCACAATGAAATTTTTTAGGTTGACTACAACTTGTATGGAATGGGCCTCATACATTTATCCAAGGTGAAGTTCCGTCATCCATTACCTGTTAACTTAAGCCCAAGAGCAGTCCATCACAGCAATCTGTACAGCAACCGATGTAGACATGACACTGAGGAATTCCCAAGGGAATCTGGCAGTTTTCAGGTTGGTTTTTTTGAACAAAAAATTATTGGAATTAAGTATCTAGTATTGCTGTGATGCTTATTATAGGCTTATAGCATAGATATTCTCATAGTTGATTTATATAGCAGATTTGATGGTGCCGCATCTTTTTCGTAGGCAGATTCAAATAGTGAGGCATGTCAAAATCCAGCTGTTTGGCTTTCTTCCACAATCCCAAGTAGCTGGATGTGGCCATCAGCTACTGGGCATGATTGTTCACCAGATCAGGGGATACACCTGATCAAACGTCAAAGTACTTGTGAGCTTGAGGGAGATGCTAGTGTGGATGGTGTGTATTGGCTCAATGTGCTGCACTAGTTCCTGCATCCATTCTTCACAAGGTCAAGCTGACGGGTTCTATAATGGTTTGATTTGCAGAAATTTTAAATCAGCAATGTAAAATGTACACATCCCTTTCTCAGACTAGATCAGAGGTGAAAATGGTTCAGTCACTTGTGCCAATTTGGGAGGTATGTTTTTTGTTAATTTTGTTTTACTGCTCTATATGTTGTATGTGGTATTCTTTTTACTTTTTTCCATCCCTTGGAGTTGATTTTGCCTTCTTTATTCAGGAGGAGTATGAAAGGACAGGAATTCACGAGATGGTGAAATCTCCAGACTCTAGCAAGCCAACTCCGGAAAATGTATTGAGAACTTTCTCACATGGGCTTGAGTTGAAAACTGCGTTCTTGGACTTATGCATGAAAGCACAAAACTCATTTTCTCAGGTTAGTCCATATGAGGAGGAGGGGAAGTTTGTGAAATCTATAAGATCTTTAGCTGATTCGGGTGATTTACATGCACTTGAGGAACATGTTAAATCCAGCAATGCTCATGGAGAATCCATGAAGTGCCTGAAAGAAGAAAATAAAATTGGATCTACATCAGAACGGGGATCATTGTCCGAAGAGGGTGATGATGCTAAACCTTCAGACCAGATGGATGGATTTCATGGATTGTCACCAATTGTTGAGGATACGGTAACTCAGATTCCTGAAACCTCAAATCCAAAGGTAATGTATCATGCTTTTGTACAACTGTCTTGGTATTTAATGCTCACATTTCTTGTGCACAACCAAAGTTACCCAGCTTATGATTACTTGAGCGATACATATTGTCCGTCATAAACTGATGCCACCAGAAGTGACTTTTGGTTTCTCTTGTTTTTTTATTTTTTAATTTTTTTACCATAACTTACAGTATACCTATTTTCTCAATATCTGTATCTCAAAGACTTGTCTTAGTGGGGTCTATGTGAATCTGCTCTGAGGCCCTGGTTCATGGTAGCACTTCTTAGACAGTTATACCTGCCTATTTGTTTGGACTAACAAGGAACTAACTTCTTTTTTCTATTTAGTGTATTTATTAATTAATAATTGTATTACCATTTTAAGCACAGAGGATTGTGCTCAGACTGATACACATACCTTGTGTATCTACACGCGCACATGCCTTTTCATTATCTTCTTTTCACATACATGATACATCAGGTATATATGGGGTGTTACCCCTCCTCTTGAATGGAATATTTGATTTCTTTCTACAACCTAGCTGGCAACACATCTAGTAACCTATGTTTCCTCTGGGTTTGATATTTGCTGGCATGGGCTGGGTCCAGTATCTACTGTATCCAAGAGCCAAAGATGTTCATAGAAACAGACACCGTATTGTAAGCTTGATAATTTCCAAAGAGTTAATGTTGCAAGTTTTCATTTGATGGTAGGTATTTCCAGCACCACCTTTGTATCTGCCTGAGTGTTATTCAGTTATTTTGGAGATTTTGCTTAAATAAAGTTGAGGCTGTTATTGATTCCTATCCTAGTATTATCTGTGTTCTCTGTCTTGGATCATATTGGTAATACAGTTGCTTGGTATCATTGATGTTTTTTTTTTTAATTTTTTATTTCACTCTCTCAGAGTGACTGTTGACCTGCGTTCGAGTAGGTGCTCATTCAACTTCTCTCATGGCATGACTATATTTCTTGGATCATCCTTACGCTATGGTTTTGCAGGTGGCTGATTTCGAGGCCCTTGGGATTCTAAGGTGGCTCGCCTCTTCTCAAGCCATGGAGGATTTAAGCACTGATGATGAGCTTATTCATGAGGCTATTTTGAGTCCTATGTTGCCCACGACAACCATAGATAAAGTTCTGGAGAAAGCACATTTGGATTATGAGAGCGAATCCCAGCAAGAATGTCAAGACATTCTTGACTCGGTTGAGGTTGAGGAGCAGGCCCCACGTTCTGATTATCATGGGCATTCAGTCAGAGTTTCAACAGAGAATACTATTCCTCAAGTAGATGGCTCGTTTGATGATCCATTATCTACTGCTCAGATGGGTAATTCATCTGAAGTTGAGACGAACAATGAAGTTGGTCGGTCTTCCCTGCATTCAGTACTAGAAGATACCGGTACAGGCCGTGGCAAACACAGAATGAATAAACAGTTATGGGGCTCTCTGCCTTTCTCTACGAAGAAAAAGGTGCATGAAGATTCAGAGTCTTCTCTGAATTCTAACGATACATGTTCTGATGGGGTGAGAAGTGGCACTGATGCTAATTCATCAGCTGGAAATGATGTGGACACAAGAAATGATGCTTCTATGATCGATGTAGAGACTGAATTTTCCGGTTTAAAAGAAGGAAAGATACTAACTGGGTGTTCTGTGAGGGACTTAATGAGGAGAAAACGCAGCTACCGGGTTGATCCATCTGAACATGGAAGTCATAAAATTAAGAAGATGGTTTCTGCAAAGGAACGAAATGAGGAGGCATGTTTTAGTCCAGTGTGCCATGAATTGCTGAATGTTGTACCAAGTATCATGTCTGGCGAAACAACTCATGTTAAATCATTACTTACGGATCATACTGACCATGGATCGGCAGTTCAAGAGAGAGATTCAGGCGCTGCAACTTGCAGATCAGGGGCTGTTTCTGAGGGTTCTAGACTTAAACCTGCTATTTATAACTTTCCCAGGTATGGAAAATTACCTTTCCCGTCCTGCACTGCTAGGTCATTGCAGGTTGATGCATTTTCGAGTGAGAATTTTGGTTTTCATGATAATCGGAGGGATAGAGAAAGCATTGGAACTTCTGCTGAATCAGAAGGCTTTGCCATCATGGGTCCATCCCGGTTGGTCGAGGAATCTGTGGAGGTACCAGAATGCTTCAACTCAGAGATAGGCCCCACAAAATATTCAGGCTCTGGTGAATGCTGTGAAGTTAAAGTGGAGTCATATTTGAGTTCCTTGAAACTTGAAAAGTCTGATGTCTGCAGTCATGAACCTGAATTGTTACTTAACGGTGCAGTGTTGAAATCCGATGAGGACAGAGCTGTCAGTGAAGGATTTCAGCAACTGCAGACTGTTCCTCCGAGCTGTTTGACGAATGTTCCTGGTGATTGTGCGAGCTTTGTTAAAGACAATTACATTGACAACAACGAGAAAGAGGGTCATGTTGATGCAGAGTGTGTTCTTGATATGCCTTCCGGGAAGCACACAGAGCCAAATGATACATCTGATGCCAATGAACTGCAAATTGAGAACAATTCAAGCAGGGAAGCAGACATGAAAATCTTTTCATCTGGTTCCAAAAGGACATTGAGCACAGATGTCAGCACAGGAAAAAATCACATGGAATGTATTGAGATGTCCTTTAGGAGGAAACCCCCCACAGCAGGCTTGACAGATTGGAACTTTGGAGATGCTTCTCTGGCACCTTTTGTGGAAAATTGTGATTTTCTTGGTCATGTGGGCAATCGTGACACGACATTGGCTTGCGACAATAATTTACAGTGTTGTATGTACTTGATTTCCTTATTTTCTTTCTTTCTGATTATCTTCTCTATCTGTGCATATGAATATAATTTTCTTGGTTGCCTGCCCTTTTTACTTCTATCAGGAAGACATAATGGTTTATATTTTTGTCCATCTTGTAGAAGACATTTGGTAGTATGGATTCATGTTTATTGATACTTTGACATTGCATCTAGCTGGGGATCAGATAAAGTATTTTGTATCTGACAGTGAATATGCATGCTTGCGTGCATGAAAATATAAGCAGGAACTGTATGTGCGCACGCATGTGTTGGCGTGGGCGTCTGTGTTTGTGTGAAAATATAGACAGTGACTATATGTGCGCGTGCACTTGTGTGTGTGTATTTACGTGAAAATATAGACAGTGAATTCATGTGTGTGCATGTGTATGTGTCTAACTCATTGATTTTTATCGACTTGTTGATTGTAAGATGCAATAGGCTATTAGACAGTGGTTGATTGTAATCAAACTATGTAAATAGCCTATTAAATTGCGCCTGTGGGAGTTTTGTACTCTCATTGCCGGTCCCAAGCTGGATAAAGGAGGGTTGTGTCAGGTTGGCAGCTGTTGTCAAACTCATGCCACAACTTCCGACGTGAATCTGTACAGAATGACAGACAGGATTCATGCAGCTGACCCCAATTAATTGGGATGAGGCTTAGATGATGATGATGGCAGTGATAAACATATGTATCGGCCCTACAAGAGCTACTGCAGCCACAAAAACAGTAGTATAAAATTTTCTAATGCATTTTTGAGACATGAATACATGTGACCCAGATACATCTCAACATGTGAAGTGCACATGCATGGTTTTCCATCCCCCACGCCCACTTATTGATCATGCAATCACATACTTTAGCTGTTTGCTTTATTGCATAATTGTGTAGCTGGTGCATTATCACAGTGGTCATAGGTAGCTGCAATATCCCCAATAGAAGCTTGGCATGGCTGATGCAAATGTAGTGCAGCAGTTGTGTCATGTGCAGCTGAGGGTTGCCGGCAGCCCTTTTGGCAACCCTTTAAGTCATGTCAATGGGTTATGAGTCTGTAATGGCTGTCATAAACTTGCTGCATCTCCCTGGGGCTCCACAAAAGCATGAAACTCCCTTTGAGGCTAAAGTGTGTATAACATGATAGCCACACGCCTTTTTGAGCATGGCATAGGCATGTGACATGCATTCCAGTTATTTGGTTATTGTAGCTTAAATGAAAATTTTGAAGTAAGAAAGATATTTGCCTATGGTTTAGTCCATACAGTATTTCTATCAATGTGGACTGGCCACAATGGTGACTATCCTGCTGATATGGCATTTTGGTTCTTGGTTTGCTTTGTTCATTATTGTAGCTTGCTCTTTGTTCTCATGACACATCCGTCTTATTGAAGCATCTTATGCTAGTTTTAAGTTTCCTTTGATTATTTCTTTTTCTCAATGTGAAGTTCTTAACTATTGCTCAAGTAGTCGGGCAGAAGATGTTTCAAGATGGCTAAGATGCATGTAAAAGAATGGGAGAAGGCTTTTTAGAGTTGTAGGGCTGCAATTTTTTATTTTTATTTTTATTTTTTATTCCCGCTTTGGTCTTTTGTATTCTTTCAGGCTTTGGCCTCTTTTAATAAATTCGTTGCCTTCAAAAAAAAATGTGAAGTTCTTAACTATTGCTTGTTTCTGTTTTATTTTCATGTGGTATTTGATTGAATTTGGACTTCGTTTGGAACTGCTATATTAAAGCTGTTGGTTTGAACTTCTTTTGTTGCTTCATGTAAATAAGCACATGTTTCTATAAATCATATGTTCTCCATTTCCCCACTTATTTTTCCTGCCAATGCAAAAATTCTGCTTGTCACATTCTATCATCACCTCTTTGAGGTTGTCTTGTTGCTGATACTTTCTTTCTTTATTGCCTTTTCCAGTTAAAGAGAGAGATTCAGATGATTTTCCTCCATTCTTTGTAAACAACTGCCAAGAAGGGAAAGAATTTTGCCATGAATCTTACAGAAGTAGAGAATTTCCGATTTTTCGTACAGAAAACGTGTTGGGCATCCCAACTCACTATCAAAATGATGGTTCTCTTTTATACTTACTAACTCCTGCATTTTCACCACCATCTTCAAATTGTGTTCACCAATGGCTTTTGCAGCTGGAACATCACAATTCCACAGATATTTCAGCAGGTATGAACAGTATATGAGATGTCATTCCATTTGCCAGTCATTTACTACCATAATTTTATTCTTGAATCATATTAGGTACCTCAAGGGAGAACATCCACGAAGTGTTGATGGAGCCTTCTTCTCCAAAGTATGACAGCAGTTTAAGGCTCATAAATGATGAGAATGCTTGTTTTAGTCATGGAAGATCATCATCTGAGCTCCAAAAAATGCATACAGCTTCTTCTAGTGATCTGAAAAATCCTGAAGGCTCCAGGGGTGATGTTTATTACGAGACTCTGCCAGAATCTAACTCTTTACCTAATGCGAGGCTTGATCTGTACCATTCAAGTCAAGATAACAATGGAAATCCTGAGACGAAAATTACTCCAAGTCATACTAATAGAGTGATAACTAAATCTGAGAGCAAAGGAAATCATGTGAAAGTGAAGAGCTGCTCAAAGAAGTTGCAAGAGTTATCTCAGATTTCAGGGCCAGATGCAAAATCAAAGCTCACCCCTCTCAGTCAAACCGGTTTTCGTGATCCTGCGAGTGTTGGTGCTGGTCAACAACTAACACTGCTAAGTATAGAGGTATGCAAACAACCTTGCTCATTTGTATACATTTTTATTGCTATCGGTGCTGAATAGGTTTGGTTTCTCCACATTGCTTGATGGAAACATGCAATGTGTGCGTGCACATGTGGGAGGACATTCAACATGTGCAATGTAGCGGGTTTGTACAAGATCCAAGTTGTTCAGCAGTTGGCTCCAGTGTACACGTTTTGTGGTCTGTGATCAAGATGATCCAGTGCCGGACACACTTGTATGAAAGAGAAATGCCAAATTCTTCATTCTTGTTAGATGAAAGGAGCCTTCTGTGTGGTCAAGACGATCCAGTGCTAGACTCACTTGTATGAAAGAGAAATGGCAACTCATTCATTCGCGTGAGATGGAGTGTTTCGAGCAACACTTAGCACCCCAATGTCACGAGTTTATGGGATCTATTCATAGGTGAAACCCACTGTCAACATGTGATGGCCCAAAAAACAAGCAAGTCCACTCTCATGTAGGTGCTGGATCTCATATCTGAACTTGCCAGTACCATTATAATCCCTTTCATTCAATAGTCCTCAAGATCACCAGCAAGGATTTATTTATGCATGGCAAGCAGGTACCTCGTTGAGAGTGGAGGCAGTTATTATTATTTTAGAAGAAAGAAGAGTGAGGAAAGAGGAAAGGAGAGGGTGCCACATAGGTAGCCCCATGCCCCAAAAAACTTTAGCTTTTTTTTTTTTTTTTTTTTTTTTTTAATGTTAGATGATAATCTTATCTAGTATCATTCAATGACTGTGCTGGATCTCATATGTGAGTGTGCCAGTACCATTATAATCCCTTTCATTCAATAGTCCACAAGATCACCAGCAAGCAGGTACCTTGTTGAGAGTGGAGGCAGTTATTATTATTATTATTATTATTATTTTTTAGAAGAACGAGGAGTGAGGAAAGAGGAAAGGGGAGAGTGATACATAGGTAGCCCCATGCCCAGAAAAACTTTAGTTTTTTTTTTTTTTTAAATGGTAGATGGCAATCTTATCTAGTATCATTCAATGACTATCTTGCCACCTGTTTATGTGCTGAACTCAATAACTTCTAAAAAGATTCAGTAGTGTAATTCATGTAATTGTGGGGCATATCTAAACTGGGAATACCCTCAATTCAGCATTGTGCTGTCATGTCTTTGATGTTGATGTGTTTGCGATTTCCATGTAATCCGGTTGTGGGCAGCAGATTCTGGCAGAATCAAGGGCAGATCTCCGACCTGATCCTCGATTTGATGCCATCAACATTATAGCTCTTGCAATTCAGGAGGATAGCAGTCATGCGCTTGAAGTTTATGTGCTCTTGCGAGTTAACGACGATCAGAGGTCTGCTAGCTCTTTAATTTTATATCCAAACTGTGGATGTTGTACTGTGATTTGATTGTTCTAATTTGATTTATTCCTTTAACTTACCCAAAAGTCAAGATGGTCACTTATCTGGTTACTTTCATTTTTTAATCTATACGCACCGTGACATTTCATTCTTTGAAAGTTGAATCGCCTCACGTTTATATTTTCATTTTATATGCTATGCAATGAATAGGCTTTTACTGAAAGCATCTGCAATGGAGTTTTCGGTTATCAATTGACCACCTTGACCCACATAAGTGTACTTGGGCGTTCTGATCCAGCCATGGGATTTGTTGGGCCCCACCATTGGGTTTTGTCCCAAAATTTAGCCAGATTGAAAGATCCTTGCCACAAATCTTGGGACAGTTGCTGAATTCCTCTTCTCAACCTTTTATCTGCATCCTAGAAATTGAAAGGTAAGAGTGTCTTATTGAGTGGATTTTGGGGCATGGTCCATCCAAGGTAGGGTCTAACATGCCAATGGTCAGGACCTCTGTACAGTCTGCACCTCTGGCCTCCGCTAGCACGCACTGAAAATCCCCAGTATTCTGTGCACACTCAGGTTCTTCTGCAGAATGCTCATCATCTACATTTCCTATTGATATTCCTCACTAAACAAACACATCTATACCCCATCAAAAATGGCAAACACAATGGTTAATGTGTACATGGGGGATTTTCTTATGTTGGCTGCCGCAGTTCTTGTGGAGCTTCTTAGAACTTGGTCGGGAATGGGCAAGGGATTTATTTCTTCCTAAACCTCGCTATTCGCACTTCGTTATATATGGTCCTGTGATTTGCAACATGGTAACTGCCTGTTTCAGGGACTTCTTGACAAGTTGAAATTCTCACAATATTTTGAAAGCTGATGTTTAAAGTTTAGGGTTCTCTTGGAAGTAAAATTAAAGAAGAAAGATTGATATTTGGATAGATAAGAAACATAATAAACATGTTAGAAGTAAGTAAGTTAAAGCTAAAATTACTAATTAAAAGTAAACTGAATTGCTGCTCTGGAAAATGCCATTGAAGTTCAGAAACATCTGAAGTGGTAATTATAATGTTTTGTATAATTATTATATTATGAAGCTTTCTCTTGAAAAATAGCTAGGATTAAATTACCACCAATTTATTGGAATTTTATCATATTTTGGTGAGCCAGAGTTTGGGATAAGTATTTGAAACCTAACAGTACATTGCATGGTTCTCCTCCAATTTTCTTGTCCAAATTGAAAAACCTTAGAACCACATCTATGTTTCTCCCCTGTCGCTTTCGTCCATCCTTCTCTTCTTGCTGAGTTTTCTGGTAATGTTTGGATCTAGGAGGAGAAAGAACTAAAAATATGCACAGATCAATGGCAATTATAAATGTTAGAACAACGAATCATATCAGTAGGTCATCTCTTATGACATTTTTATGATACTATATTTTTACAAGTAGTAAAACAGAACACAATTCTTAGTGTCATCACAAAAATGCATTGTGTCATCAGACCTTTAAAAAAAAAAAAATTGTTGTACCTGACATCTTGTCTATTTTTACATCACTAGCAACATAAAAAATATAGAAACAATGTCAAAGCATGAACTTGGATTGTCATTTTGAGAAGGTACTCTACTGAAAGGGAAATCCCTCCTTTTATTCATGCTATTTGTTTGTTTCTATATTTCGCTTTTGTCTACTATTTGCTAACTTTTTAGCTTAAGTTCATTTCGAACAATTCTAAAGATGGACTTGCTTTTCTAGTTCTGAAATTAAATTGGATATATAGACTAGGAATATGATTTTAAGTTCACATAAAGGCACACCAACTATTAGCAATGAAGTTTGAACATCTAAAGATACACCAAACCTTAGAATTATTCCTTGATAGAATTTTATCTTCGTCCATTTTTCATTATGCAATGCAGTTTGATACCATGATGTTCAGACTGTCATATCTTTGTGCCTGACGTCCATTTGTCACTATGGTTGTCCAAGTGTATTTGAGTTGCATTGGATCTACTGTTCTCACAAGATTTGGTCTTTTAGCCTTTGGTTTAAAGTTCTAATCAATTTATATGACTATCAGTGGTTTAAAGTTTTAATCAATTTATATGACTGTCAGTGGTTTGATAATTATACATTTATAGTTCTTTTAGTAATTTTTAATCTGTTTGATGTGGATTTTAACTTTAATCTTTCTTGATCATGCAATATTTGGTTTCCAATTGTTTAGGCCAGGGTTTAATTTCAGCCTTTTTTTAGTTTTAGTTTTCTTCTTGATTATTTTACTGGAGAACTTCCTGGTTGACTTCTTAGTAGGGATTTCATTTACTGGATGTATTGATTCCTCAAGCTGGGTAATGCTGTTTTATTTGTTAGAAATAATTTTCCCGATTTAACTCTTAATATCTGCCTCTTTATTCCAGAAACCTTTATGGTGTATCTGGCTGCAAGGTGGTAATTGTGTCTGAGGAGAAGCTCCTATTTGATCATTTTGTGAAGATTATTTGCTCACTCGATCCAGATATTTTGATGGGTTGGGAAATTCAGGGCGGTTCCCTTGGTTTTTTAGCGGAAAGGGCTGCACATCTTGGCATAGGTTTGCTAAAAACCATTTCTCGAACACCTGCGTTTGAAACCAAAGTTGCACCTAGTGATTTGGAAGATTGTGGCAAGGGAATTGCTGATAATCTACTACCGGAAGCCATAATTGCTGATCCTATCATGCTCGAGGATTCAATAATTGACGATGAATGGGGTCGTACTCATGCTAGTGGGGTCCATGTGGGTGGGAGGATTGTTCTCAATATTTGGCGACTCATGCGCTCTGAAATTAAGCTAAATATGTACACCATTGAAGCAGTGGCTGAAGCAGTTCTGAGGCGAAAAATTCCGTCAATTCCCTGCAAAACATTGACTAAATGGTTTTGTAGTGGACCTGGACGTGCAAGATTTCGATGTATTGAACATGCCGTGGAGAGGGCGAAGTTAAATCTTGAGATAATGAATCAACTTGATATGGTATGACAATAAGATCATTTATTGTCTTATTGTTTCATCCTTTCTTTCTCTAACTTGCATTTAGGTTTCTTTTCTGTCCTTCATGATTTTCTAATTTGTAATGGTCAAATGATTACTTGAGTTAGATATAGGTTTTGTAGTTTGATGCAATGCTGCAGCATACAAGAGATGACACATGATCTCACAGTAGAAGCCTCTGTGATTTTACTTTGTCATAGTAGTTAATTGTTTTGATTCAGACTTGTACTGAAGTATTGCTTCAGCGTTTGGTTGAATTCACTTGCATGTATCATCGAGAGCAGTTCCCTGTTTGTTTCCACTGCATTCAACATTCTATGAAGGTTTTCTTTTCATGGAATTAATGTACTTATTCTTTTCATTATAAATGCCTGTTTCACCTCTTACAAGCCTATGCTCTCATCCTACATGCTATCACGATCATGGACCTTTATTGAAAGTCAAGCAATGTGCCAAACTCTACAGTCTGAACATGCTTGAAGCAACCTATCAAGCATTATCTTCAAGGGATTTGCCCCTTATAGGGGCCGTACTCACCACTCCTAGTCAGTCATTGATGGTTGGTCAGGCCTCACCAGTTGAATGTGTTTTGATGGGAAGAGGCACAAAGATGTTATGGTGTGACATGGTGATGCCATGGAAGAGGGGGAGGAGGAGGAAATATGGACTTGAAGGCACTTTTAGTTATTCCAATGGACATTTTGTCTTGCCACTCATTGGCAGATCACTTGCGCTTTGGTTTCACTGAAGATTCAAATGGTGCCAACTGCCAACATGGATCTCATATTTTCCGTTCTGCTATATTGAGAACTTAGTTGTTTTTGGGGGCCATTTGGATGGGAGTAAATGGAGGTAAATGCTATTTGAGGTGTGTTTGGAGGGGAGTAAATGCATGTAAATGAAATGAAAAGGCAGTAAATGTGCAAGTAAATGAAATCCTTTCTACGAGAGAGGATTTAGAAATAAATGGGGTGAAATGCCTTTTTGAGCTCCCTTTGAGAGTCGCATGTGTAAACAAAGGTGTCGCTATGCACATGTCCGCCACACACATGTCATGCTAATGATACTCTGAAACAATCCAATGATTGGCTGCATCATTAAAATCACACCAAAAGAATGATCCAAACTGTCCAAAGGATGACCATATATAAATGGATGATTAAAAAACGTTGGCAAGTTGCTTGTTTGTGATCCTTACATTTGTTTTTTTTTTTTTTTGTGATCCTTACATTTGTGTCCACCCGAGGCTCGAAATGTCCTCATTTTTTGCTAAAGTTATATATTTCAATGGGCTTATTACAATCATTCTATTAAAATACGCGTAAGTACACTAAGTTGGGATATTAAAGCTGATTTGGTATATGACATGTATCTCTGTGAAATGTGAATATATTGAAAAATTCAAATGCAGTCCAATTCCTCCCATTTACTTCCATCCAAACATAATATTTGGATTTCGAATACATTTCATTTACTCTCATCCAAACACAACTTTGTAAGTCATTTAGTCTCAATTCATTTACCTCCAATTCCATTTCCCATTTACCTTCATTTACAAGATCCCAAACGGGCCCTTAGTCATTCTACCTAAAATATGTGGGCGTCTGTAGTTTTTTTTACTAGTGAATATATATAATAGATATGTATGCATGTGTGTTCGTGGTGCGCATGTGTGGGTGGGTGTGTGTGTCTCCATGTTTCCATCTGCCTGTGTCTCTGTCTCTATGTGCGTGTGCACATGCACATGTAAGTGCAGGCGTGTCCATATGTGTGTATATGCGTGTGTGCGTTTCTGTATGTATGCTTGTGCGCGCGTGCTAAGAACTCCGCCTCCCCCCATAAACTGATTCTACTAAATTGAGAACTTAGTTTTCATAATCATTCTACCAACAAACATGGTGCTGTTTCTACTTGTATAGGAAGTCACAGTTGACAATACCTTGTATGTATCGTACCAGGTTCTTGGAGGACCTTCTGGATTGCGAATTGTCTTGAATCCATAAACATGAGCTTATGCTATGGTAGCGTTTGATATTTTTTGCTTTTACTTGACTATGAAAAGCATGTGTCTTTATTATTTTGTTTTCTTTTACAGATAAATCGAACATCAGAGCTTGCTCGTGTTTTTGGAATCGACTTTTTTTCAGTCCTCTCTCGAGGTTCACAATATCGTGTTGAGTCTATGTTTTTGAGGCTGGCGCATACACAAAATTATCTTGCCATCTCTCCTGGGAGCCATCAGGTTTGCTGCTCAACTCTTTTTAAGAACATGATGCTCTTAATGCTCTTATTGCATCAAACTTCTGTTCTATTGCAATGTTACTGTCATGCCCCAAAAATCAGGTGTCGGGTAGTTCGTGGCTCCTGACTCTTCTGGGGTGACTGTATTTTGCGGAAGTGTAATTTAATGGAGCAATTTCATGACATCAACACATAAATAAAGAGTCAAGCTAAACGGTGTATAAATAGATTGAATTTAAACTGTAAACGCGTACAATCATTCACATAACCATGAAATTCACTCAGCTAGTGCTCAATTATATACATGTTAAATGAAAGGTTTATGACTATCGACTCAGGACGTCCAATCCAAGGTAGATAAAGAAGCACAAGACATAGGTAAGCCAGCAGGTCCTACATCTCACTCATCACGTAGCAGCATTCCTGCATCAAAGATAATTGATTGGTGTTTTAAAAAAACCCCCAGGTGGGAGTGAGTAATCATACTCGGTGTTACCATTCCCTACGTTAAACGTGTCATTAACACAATCGAGTATATGTAATGAAACACAATATTGCAAAAGCATGTTAAGAAGCATCATATTGCAAACATCTTCCTATTCTAGTTGAATAATGTACACAGTTATGATATGAAAATATTATGCTCCGGAGTATTAGTGCGTAGGAAAGCGGTTAGGGCTGACATAACCAGGAGGGCAACCAGACACCCGAACACCTGTGTGACGCCAGGGCGAGCATGACCATAAGGAAACCCTACACCTGAACGCCTGTGAAATGCATGAAGGGTTAGGACTGACATAACCAGCAGGGCAACCAGACACCGGAATACTTGTGTGATGCATGCATGATTACCAAGTATTTATTAAATCCGTCTTCAACCAGCAGTATTGGCGAAGCCATCATACCTCAATTATATCATGAGTCATTTCAGTAGGGAAACACGTGGCTCGTCACCAGTGTCCCTGGTACCTTAAGGGTTCGTCACGCGATGTCCATAATTAACAATTTCATAGGTACGGGTATAGCCCAAGACATTAAATGAATACGGTATGGGTCATCACCCAAATCACTGATGGTAGGCTCATCATCTCCATCGGGGCTCAAGACTCTGTAGGATGTCCAACGTCAATACAAGTCAAAGACAACACAGGCATAGTTACCCATTATTCCATGCCTAACTCATGAGGGTACTTACACTCATCGGTCACTACGGGGAGGCTCATCACCCTAGCGTAGGCCGACAACACGAACATAGCGCGCTAGCTGAACACTGGACAGTGGCCCGACCGAACACTGGACAGTGCTAGGTCGGGGTACCCACTGTCAGGCCGGGGCGTCCCATGCTCGGCTCAAGAGGTAGAGTACGGAAGGGTTTATAACAATTGTTCATTCGACTGTACACAATGAAAATCATGGTATTCTGGATTCTATGGAATGTTCAGCTGCTTCAAACAATTACTGATTAACTCTGAAGTGAGCTGATTTGATGGACTCAAATGAACTACGACGGACCGCCATTGGCCATTGTCGGTTGACCATGTTCTATCTTAATCAAACGAATCAGTCTGTAACCGTCAAACCAAAGTAGGCAGTTCTGAATTTATAATTTTCAGAAGTTAATCCAAACAACACATCAATTATATAGTATTCTAAGCATGTTGTGAATGAAATAAAACTTTATAGCATTCATTTTCTCAGTTAGGCATAAAACCAAACAATTGATAGACAATATACTTCATTTCATATATAGGCGTAAAACCAAACACTTGGCTTGCTAATATAGGCCAACTCATCATATTCACAACCAGGCACTAGCTTGGATGGATGGTAATCCACTTACTCGAATATATGTGAACTTCAGTTCACTCAAAAATTTCATCAAACACTTGATGTGCACAGTGCACCAATCTCATATTTCCACAACCTAGGCCCATATGAATATTGAATTCATACAAACTATTAAATGTGGTAATCAAATCCAAACACATAGCATGTGAACCATGATTATAATATAAACCTAACATTCAGATAGGAAGAATCTCAAGAAAACACCTAATTTCATTAATCGACACTATCAGGGGTTGATAGAAGCTAACTTAAAGGAATAGTCCTCACCTGTGTTGGTGAATCCACATGCTAACAACGTCTAGATCAAAGGATTTGAGAAGAAAAACCAAGATCGTACATGATTTCGAAAGGAAGCTGATTTGAGGAAGAAAAATCTGATTTGGGTTTCCAATTTGGAGTATAAGGTGTAGATTTACTGTCGATAGGCGACCGACGTCGATTGTTTGGTAGAGACGGCGGTCGGATCAGAGGCTTCTAGCAAATTTCTTAAAATCCCTAAGCAAAACCCCCAAATTCCATCTCAAATGAAATCTCTAAGGGGTTGGCTATTTATAGTTCTAGATTGTAAAAAATAGAGGTGAGTCATACAACTCACCCCCTCTGGTCTCGATCCAAGTTGTGCGGTTTGGGACATAGTGTCGGGTATCTGATGTAGGGGAAAGGTCAAGTCTACTAAGGCGATCGATTCCGTGTAGATTCGTGATCAACGGCCCTACCAACGAACGGTTTATAGCTGTTCTGCGTCTTTAGGGTAACATTTAAATGATTTAGGGAACAAGGTTCGATGAATCCTCTTATGGATTGTAGCGTACACCAGATTTATTTGGGGTTTAAGGGATTATGAATCGGATTAGGTCGTCATTTATATCATAAGGGTGTTTTGGTTAAATTTGCTTCTAAACTTAAGATAATCGATATTTGATTTATTGATTAGGGTAGTCTAAGGTGGATCTACACTGAGAGTCGATTGTATAGGTTAAGCAATTTTGATTCTAGTAAATCATATTTCGAGGTTCAAAAATCAACGAATCGAATGTAGTATTTGATGATTAAAAGGAATTGGTGGCTCTCCATGATATTTGACGAAGAATGTACGTTTAGATTGATGTGTCCCAATGTCTTACAAGGGTTTGATCGAATCGGAGCGTTCAAACTAAGGTTTCATGTACAAATCTCCTAGATTCTTAGTTTTAAATCAGGTGTATGCACGCTCAATTGAGAATTAAATAGAAAAATTTCTAGAGGCGTTCGAGTACTCTAAAGACTCGAGGATCGAAAAAATCCAGGGCGTTACAGTGAGATACAATGAATCAGATCTCGATGATCTTAAGTTTAGAAGCAGATTTGACCAAAACACCCTTATGATACAAATGATGATCTAATCCAATTCATAATTTCTTAAACCCCAAATAAATCCGCGTTGCCATTATAATCTGATACTTGTTAGTGTACACTACGACTCATAAGAAGATTCATCGAATCTTGTTTCCTAAATCATTTAAATGTTACCCTGAAGATGTAGAACAACTATAGACCGTTCGTTAGTGGGTCGTTGATCACGAATCTACGCGGAATCGATCGTCTTAGTGGACTTGACCTTTCCCCTACATCAGATACCCTACACCATGTCCCAAACCGCACAACTTGGAGCGAGACTAGAGAGGGTGAGTTGTGTGACTCACCTCTATTTTTGACTATTTGGAACTATAAATAGTCGACCCCTTAGGGATTTCATTTGAGATGGAATTTGGGAGTTTTGCTTAGGGATTTTAGGAATTTTGCTAGGAGCCTCCGATTTGACCATCGCCTCTTCCAATCAATCGATGTCAGTCACCTATCTATGATAAATCTACACCCTATACTCCAAATTGGAAACCCAAATCAGACTTTTCTTGCTCAAATCCATTTCTATTCCAATTCATGTATGATTTTGGTTTTTCTTCTCGAATCCTTCCCTCTAGACGTTGTTAGCATGTGGACTCACCAACACAGGTGATGACTATTCTTCTAAGTTAGCTTCTATCAACCCCTTATAGTGTCAGTTAGTGAAATTGGGCATTTTCTGGAGATTCTTCCTATCCGAATGCTAGGTTTACGTTGTAATCGTGATTCACATGCTATGTGTTTGAATTTGATTAACACATTTGATTGTTTGTATGAATTCAATATTCATATGGGCCTAGGTTGTGGAAATATGAGATTGGTGCGTTGTGCACATCAAGTGTTTGATGAAATTTCTGAGTGAACCGAAGTTCACATATGTTCGAGTGAGTGGATTACCATCCACCTAGGCTAGTGCCTGGTTGTGAATATGATGAGTTGGCCTACATTAGCAAGCCATGTGTTTGGTTTTACGCCCTTATATGAAATAAAGTATATTGTCTATCAACTGTTTGGTTTTATGCCTAACTGAGAAAATGAATGTTATGAAGTTTTATTTCATTCACAACATGCTTAGAATACTATATAATTGATGTGTTGTTTGGATTAAGTTCTGAAAATTATAAATTCAGAACTGCCTACTTTGGTTTGACGGTTATAGATTGATTCGGTTAATTAAGATAGAACACGGTCGACCGACAGTGGCCAATGGTGGTCCGTCGTAATTCATTTGAGTCCATCAAATCAGCCCACTTTAGCGTTAATCAGTAATTGTTTGAAGAGGCTGAACATTCCATAGAATCCAAAATACCATGATTTTCATTGTGTACAGTCGAATGAACAACCGTTATAAATCCTTCCGTACTTTACCTTTTGAGTCGAGCATGGGACACCCCGGCCTGGCAGATAGGGTACCCCGACTTGGCACTGTCCAGTTTTCGGTCAAGCCACTGTCCAGTGTTCGGCTAGCGCGCTATGTTCGTGTCGTCGGCTTACACTGGGGTGATGAGCCTTTCCGTAGTGACCGGTGAGTGTTAAGTACCCTCATAAGCCAGGCATGCAATAATGGGTAACTATGCCTGTGCTGTCTTTGACTTGTATTGACGTTAGACATCCTACAAAGTCTTGAGCCCCGATGGAGGTGATGAGCGTACCATCAATGATCTGGGTGACGACCCATACTGTATTCATTTAATGTCTTGGGCTATGCCCGTACCTATGAAATTTTAATCATGGACATCGGGTGACGAACCTTGAAGGGACTAGGGACACTGGTGACGAGCCACGTGTTAGATTCTGGTGAGGAGCCACGTGTTTCCTTACTGATATGATTCGTGATATAATTGAGGTATGCTAGCTTCGCCAATACTGCTGGTTGAAGATGGACTTAGTAAATGCTTGGTAATCATGCATGCTTCACATAGGTGTTCGGGTGTCTGGTTGCCCTCCTGGTTATGTCAGCCCTGACCCTTTGTGCATTTCACTAGGCGTTCAGGTGTCGGGTTTCCTTATGGTCATGCTCGCCTTGGCGTCACACAGGTGTTCGGGTGTCTGGTTGCCCTCCTGGTTATGTCAGCCCTGACCCCTTTCCTGCGCACTAATACTCCGGAACATAACATTTTCATATCATAACTGCATGCATTATTCAACTAGAATAGGAATGGTAACACTAGGTATGATTACTCACTCCCACCGGGGGGGGTTAAAACACCAACCAGTTATCTTTGATGCAGGAGTGTTGCTGCGTGATGAGTGAGATGTAGGACCTGTTGGCTTGTTTATGTCTTGTGCTTCTTTATCTACCTTGGATTGGACTTCCTGGGTCGATAGTCCTAAACCTTTCATTGAACATGTATATAATTGAGCCCCAGCCAAGTGAATTTCATAGTTATGTGAATGATTGTGCGCGTTTACACTTTAAATTCAATCTATTTATACACCGTTTAGCTTAATTCTCTATTTATGTGTTGATGTCATGAAATTGCTCCATTAAATTACACTTCCGCAAAATACAGTCACCCTGGAAGAGTCAAGAGCTGCGGACTACCCGATCCCTGATTTTTGGGGTGTGACACTCATTGCTGCCATGCTTCCCATTTTGTGATTCAAATTCAAACATTTCTTGACTTTCTTACATAACTACGAAGTAAGCTTTCTTTTGGGTAATTTTAGACTGATCTTTTTGTTGGTCACTTTCTCACTTTCCTATAGTAAGTATTTTCTAGCAGCTCGTATTTTGAGTTAATTTCAGTTTTGTATTTTGAAAACCTTCCATTTTCCCTCCTGTTCTAGAAAGTGGATTGGCAGTAATATGGAAAAACTATTTTTTTCGTAATACATGTGATTGAAACATTTGAGTTGATCTCACATGCTTACTGCATTCTTAGATTAGCCTCCATTCAATGAAAATCTTAGATATACCCACATTTCCTATCATTGAATCATTTAAAAGGGACAGATAATAAAGGTTATGCATGTTTATTTAGCAATGACATGCTTATGGAGTTCCTGTAGTGGGGTTCAACATGCCAAGTAATCATATTTCCATTTTACCATTTCTCTGCTCTACTTAGATGCAAGCCATCCATGCATGCATGGGCATCCAGAATATCTATATCAGTATGTTGCCTGCTACTTGTGATCTTTTTCAATCTGATATTCTTGCGTTCCTTTTAAGTTTGATGCAGCAATGGATGTTGAGAAATATTGAATTTTTAGTCAGTCTTTTCCTCTAACCAGGTAGCTTCACAACCTGCAATGGAATGTCTTCCCCTTGTGATGGAGCCAGAATCTGGGTTTTATGCTGATCCAGTTGTTGTTTTGGATTTCCAATCCCTTTATCCATCAATGATAATTGCATACAACCTTTGCTTTTGCACTTGCCTTGGTAAAGTGGTGCCTTCGAAAGAAAATACACTTGGTGTGAGCTCTTTTTCACCAGATCGACGAATTTTTAGGGATTTGAAAGATCAAATATTACTTACTCCGAACGGTGTTATGTATGTGCCTCCAAAGGTAATTCTTTTTCTGCCAGAATTCTTTCATTGGGTTGTATATTATATGTGCCATAGCCATAGCATTTGCTGTTGGAAGTTCTGGACATTATTACTGGTACTGCTGCTATTGCTAATCAATCCAAACAAAAACTTTTTGCTGCTTTGCTGATCACATTCCTCTTATCTTTTGTTTGTAATATCATCTCATTAGTTTTTGGTAATTAATACAAGCGTTGAGTGGACAATAATAGCTCTGTTCTTTGGGATGACATCGCTTTGGCTGTGAATACCTTGACTATTTGCCTTGCAATGCTTTCTCATGGATGAACGCGTGTTTGGATTAGTGGTTTTCCTTCACAATTAGGATTTTCTCCCTTCTCTCTTCAAATAAAATCTGCCATTCATAAAGAAGGATGAACACACATCGATGTGACTCTAATTCTTGATTGGAACAAATTCTGCATGTGCTGTATCAAAATGTTGGATGCTTGCATTCCAAAGGACAATGTGCACTATACCAACTTCCCCTTGTCTTTTTGTTGATTTGTGTTCCAAGTGGCTGCAAGTACTTTGTTAAATGAGTAGTAATTTTATAGCGGAGAAGTGCTCTGCAGAGAAGGGTGTAGCAGCAATATGGTCTCATGGATAGGGATTGGATAGTTGTAGGTAGGTTTGGTAGGGTAGAGGCTCTAGTCCATGGCATTCTTTTTGTATGATGGTTGATGGGTTTAGGAAATCGATTATTTGTCCTTTTTGGGTGGGATTCAGGAATAGATTTCATTCCCTAATCTGATGAGTTTCTTTTCTTTTCTCCTTTTCTTTTTTGGAAATGCCAGTCCCTAGTCTGATGTTTTGTCTCCTATTCAGTGATTGTGGGGACATGGCTTGGCCTCTCCGCACTCCTCTGGCAGATGATATAAGCTTTTAGAATCCCCATTCTCTCCAAGGAAATTTCTATCTTCAGCACAGCCCTTTCTTACTTTTGAGTATTCCACAGCTTTGATAATTTTCTACCGAGTGCATATTTTGGTTTCCAAATTCCATGGAACATGTCTTACATGCAACTACTATATCAGTTAGACGATATAACTCTAGGAGCATTGTACTTTAGGTCTGTACTGTGGATTGCATGTTTTTTCTTGATTGAAAATTCAGGTTCACATTCTCCTTTTCTTCAAATTATTAATTACTCTACCACATGTCTGTATATCTTAAGAAATTGGATGTCTATTGACTAGTTCTGTAGGCACATTATTTGGCTTAATCTATTAATCAGTTTGCAATATTCTATTTTGTTTTTAGTATTCAAAATTTGCATCTTAGGGCTAATGCTACCAACAGAATGTTTATGGTGATAGTGAACCTTTGAGTTTATTTTTATTATACACTCTAGAATGCTCTTTTCATAGGAAGATTTGATGCATTCATATCTTCCATATGTGCTCAAGCTGGCATTCTTTAGATCTATTTCAAATCTGGATGTATTCAATCACCTATGCACAAGCTGATATTGTTTTCTGGAACTATTGATTTCTCACAATCCTATATGCTAGTTTAAACGTATTGTTTTTTTTTTTTTTCCTGGTAATGCAGATCCGTAAAGGTGTGCTTCCTCGTTTGTTAGAGGAAATACTATCTACAAGAATCATGGTGAAGAAAGCAATGAAGAACTTACCCCCTTCACAACGAGTTTTACATAGGGTAAAAGTCAATTGCTGATTTAACCAATAAACATGTAAAGCATTCTATAGATTTTTTATGTGAGATATACATTCCTGTTTTTGCAAACAACGGGGCTACTAGAATATTAGTTATAGCTACTTTCCAGGTCTACTCGCATACATCAACCATTTATTTGCATTGCACTTAATATTTTATTAGTGATGAAGTTTGTGAGGAATAGGATTGATCCTACAAGCCTTACTCCCTCTTGTATATGGACTGTAAACATTGAAACAGATATATGACACTCTTCCCCCGTACTGTACCATATAAACCAGATTAGTTGTGAGTTTGTTATGAGGTGGGGGTTCTCAAATTCACTCTAGATTTCCAAGAATTTGGATTTTGGAGTTGATTCTCCCAGACTTGTCACTCATCAACAAATGTATTGCTTTCCATCACTTACCTAGAAATGTATTGCTTTTCTTTGTATCCACACAAAAATTTCGAAGCAGTCATTAAAGATCAAGGAAATATCCAAAAATTTCCCCCATTTTATTGCTTTAAGCGCTCCTGATTGTACACTATTTTTTGCATGTGCCATTTTAGAATGTAATTATGGCCCGAGTTACCCTTAAAAGAATTATGGTCTGATTCTCAAACGGCCCCACCATGCAACTAGACATCTCTACTATATATAATGCCAATAGCCTTGGACATTTTTGCCCTCACAACTAGTCTTTACAACATTAGTTAAGAGGGTAAATTTGTCATAAAATGTGGCTCCTTGGCAGGGAACAGTTGAGATTTTACTACCCAAGGGAACAACATAGATTGTACCCACTTCCTTTTCGTGCGGCCTGCACTTACCTCTCTCCTTTGCGTATAGTCCAAACAAAGCGTGAGTGTATGTATGCTCTGTGGGGCCCAACCTGATGACTGTGTGCATTCACTTCATCATTTGTTGTGTCAAATCATGTTAGGATGTCAGAGTTGTGGTTGGATGATCTTGGGAGAGGAGATGAGGGGAGAGAGAGAAGAAAGAGAGCGTTGAACAAAAAGTGTTTTGTGTCTGTTAGGTCCCAAAATTCTAACGCACTGTTTTATTATAATGTTATAGCACAAATAAATACTCAAGAGAACTGAGCATTGTGCACATCCACACACCCAAAAAACCCATACCTACAAAATACCCTACCAACTCTCCATACATACAAAATACCCTATCTTTAAAAACTCTATACTCTCCTTCAAGTTGGAGCATAGATGTTGATCATGTCGAACTTGTTGGTGATACGATGAGGAGCTTCTCGACTGAGACATTTAATGAGAACATTAGCTAACTGCTTGCTAGAGCGAACAAAAGGGTCACAACTTCCTTGTTGGTGACTTTCTCCCTAATAAAATAACAATCAACTTCAATGTGCTTCATGTGCCCATGAAACATCGAATTGTTGGAGATATGAATGACAACTTGATTGTCATGATGCAATGGAATGAGACCTGAAGGAGAATAGCTAAGTTCCTGGAGAAGGGTGTGAAGCTAAACTAGTTCACATGTTGCATGGGCCATTGCCCTATACTTGGCTTTGACAGAAGATTATGTTACAACAGACTGCTTCTTGCTCTTCCAGGTGACAAGATTTCCACCAAGAAATGTACAATACATTGATATAGATCGCCTATCATGCAAATTGCCAACACAATTAACATGGAGTAGCCGGAAAGATGGAGATGACTATGTGGTTGAACAGTAAACCTTTCTCCGGAGCAGATTTGAGATACTGAAGGGTGCGATACAATGCAGTTAGATGTGTTGTACGAGGAGCATGCATGCATGAATTGACTAACAATGTCCACAACATAGGATAGGTCTGGCCGGGTAATAGTTAAATGGATAAGTCCACCAACCAACTGGCGATACATCTCGGGATTTGAGAGGAGTTCACCGTCATCAGGGGTGATTTTCTGGGTAGTGTCCATCAGCGTAGTAGCATGCTTGCATCCAAGCATCCCGGTCTTGGCGAGAAGATCAAGCACGTATTTCCTCTGAGAGCACAACTCTGGTCTTTGATCGAGCAACTTCAATTCCTAGGAAATACTGGAGAGTCCTAAAGTCTCTGATATTAAACCGTCTTGAGAAAGGACTTAATGGCCACCATACCCTCAGTATCACTACTGGATAACACAATGTCATCGACGTAGACAATGAGCATCATAATCCTTGTGGGCCCGCCGACAAATGAAAAGAGAGTAATCCGTGTGGCTTCGAACAAATCCAAACTCGAGGAGAGATGACTAAATTTATCAAACTAGGCCTGTGGAGACTTTAAGGCCATAGATAGACTTCTTCAATTGACACGCACGTAGAGTATTTGGTGAGGAAAAACCCGAGGGCTTGTGCATATAAACTTCCTCGGCAAGGTCAACATACAAGAAGGCATTCCTCACATTCAGTTGGAAGAGAGGACAAGACAAATTTACGGCCAGAGAAATCACTACTTGAACAGAGTTGAGTTTGGCCATAGGAGAGAATTTCTCAAAGTAATCCACGCCATAGATTTGAATATAGCCCTCAGCGACCAATCGTGCCTTATAATGGTCAACTGAACTATCTGGAAGATACTTGATGGTATAAACCCATCGACATCCAATAATTTGCTTACCCTCAGGTGGATCAACTAACTTGCAGGTATTGTTCTTCTCAAGAGCGTGCATTTCTTCTATCACAGCTTGAGTCCAGTCAGGGTTGTGTAGACAAATATTTGAGAGAGAGAGAGAAGATGGTGTTAGAGGATGGTGTAACAATGTATATCAAGGGACTTAATGCTCTAACACTCCCTCGCACGTGCAGGGTGGAACTTTGCACGGGAACATACTGGGCAAGGGTGGAGGGACACAACTCACACCCAAGTGGAGGGATACTCACAACTCATACCATAAATGGCCCCTGTGGGAGAATATATTACCGGTGGCATATTTACTACTTCCGGGATTTGAACATAAGACCTTCCGCTCTGATACTATGTAGACAGATATTTGAGAGAGAGAGAGAAGAAGAGAGATTAGGGTTAGAAACGTAATCCTCCACGTTTTTATTATAATAGGGCTTATTTGCCTATTACATTTTACTGCCTATAAAAGAGAAACACTTTACTACCTAGAAAAGAGAAAATAACATAAAACTCCTTTTTGTTTCAATAGGTTGCTCATGGCTTCCTTTAAGGTACGAGGGACAACCGATGAGGATATGGAAGCTGCAAAAGACTAGAAGGAGGGTGAAATACCTTGATAAAAAAAACATAACTACCAATGTGATATTTTGTATAAGAGCGAGAATATTTCCAGTAAGGCAATGAGAAGATCATTATGAGATGGAGGGTGAGAGATAGTACAATGCCACCAGCTAAAGCGGATGGAATTATAGGTGGTTGAGCAATGGAGGATTTTGTCCGTTGATGATACACCAGAATGGGCTTGGATTGGAGGAGACAGGTGATGTAGGAGGATCGTCAAGATTAGAGGTGGACAACGATCCGATCCGAGTCGAACATGGACTAGATCGGATTGTTCGGTTGCTTGAGTGGGTGTGTTCGAACGATGTTCGAACAAACATTCGAACAGGATGGCTCTGTTCGAACTCAATTTGGTCAAGCCCAATCATGTTCAAACATGTTCGAACATATGGATTTTGAACAATTTTTACGAGTTCGAACAAGTTCGAACAAATTTGCTTTTTTCGCTTGAAACTATTTTTTCTACTACTGAATAGTAAATATCGATTTTTTCATTCTGTGTGTCCCACTATGATGTATTTGTTTTATCCACTCCGTCCATCTATTTGTACAGCTTATTTTAAGGCATTAAATAAGAAATGAGGCAGATACAAAACTCAAATGGACCACACCACAGGAAACAGTGAGGAGAATGATGTCCACCATTGAAACCTTCCTAGGCTCACAATCACGTTTATTTGTCATCCACCCTCTCTCTCTCTCTCTATATATATATATATATATAGAGAGAGAGAGAGAGAGAGAGAGAGAGAGAGTCGAACGAACGAGTCGAGTCGAGTCGATCAATATTCGAGTCGAGTTCGAGTTCGAGTTCGAGTCGAACAGGACTCTCTCTCTCTATATATATATATATATATAGAGAGAGAGAGAGAGAGAGAGAGAGAGAGAGAGTCGAACGAACGAGTCGAGTCGAGTCGATCAATATTCGAGTCGAGTTCGAGTTCGAGTTCGAGTCGAACAGGACTGTGTTTGAAATTGAATTGAAATTTTTTTCGAACAGACCATGTGTGTTCGAACAAAGTTCGAACAATAAGACTTTTTATTCGAACAGAGTTTTACTGAGTCGATCCGAGTCGATCCAAACGGTTAAACTCTGTTCGTGTCCAACTCTAATCAAGATAAGAGATAGGAAGGGGTATAGAGTTAAGCTCCCCTTGATGAATAAGAGGCTTATAAAGCGATCACCTTTCATTAGAAAAATAAGGAATCTCTTCAAAGAAGGTCACATTTGCTAAGACATATCTCTTATATATCAAAGGGGTATAACATTTATATTTGAGATTGAGAATATCTTAATAAGACACATTTAATAGCTTGAGGACTTAACTTGTCATTGCTACCATTAAGGACTTGAACAAAGCACACATCCAAAGACTTTCAGAGGTAAGGGAAAATGTTTATCATGCTGATGGAAAATTACAAATAAGGATTTTATGTGACAATATTTGGGATGGTATGCGATTAATAAGAAAGGTAGCAACAAGCAAATCATCATCCCAAAATTGTTTAAGAAGATTCATATCAAGTAAGAGGGCACATGTTACTTTAAGAAGACGTCGGTTCTTTCACTTAACCACACCATTCTGTTGAGGGGTCCATGAACATGGAGTATGGGATAATATACCATGATCTTGCAAAAAGGACAAAAAGATATTCAACATATATTCTCCCCTATTGTTAGAATGTAGAATTTTAATAAGACGTTGAAAATGAATTACTATATTGTAAATTTTTTTGAATATATCAAATATCTCATGTTTAGATTTGAGAAGATAAACCCAAGTTATTTGAGAGCAATCATCAATGAAGGTAACAAAATACTTATATATATAAAAAAAAG
Source organism: Liriodendron chinense (assembly GCA_003013855.2). Classification (NCBI taxonomy): domain Eukaryota; kingdom Viridiplantae; phylum Streptophyta; class Magnoliopsida; order Magnoliales; family Magnoliaceae; genus Liriodendron; species Liriodendron chinense. The sequence goes on along the minus strand of ML058484.1, from coordinate 11,738,747 downwards.
AGATATAACAAGCGCAGGGGGTTCAATGATGTTTGGAGAACTCACAAATGGTTTGGATTTCCTCTCAGATAAATTAGGAGGAAATGCGGACCAGTGATGTTTGGAGAACTCACAAGTCTCACAACATGGGGGTTTAGTTACAATTATTCAGGGAAACGAAAGTTTTAACCTAGATAGTAATGGATGTCCTAGGCGTAATGCCATCTGGACATGAACTCTTAATTTAAGGATAGAGCACTAGATGCCATTGGGCCTATTACTGGTGCATCATCAAGGAAATACTCCACGTTCGTGGTCCCCACCAATCATCTGCTTCGTTTGGAGGTCCTGAAACACACAGTGAGAAGGAAAGAAAATTACTGAACAATTTAAAAACTTTGTAAGAGAACTAACGGATAAGGGATTAGGAGGAAAGTAGGATTGATGATTGCTGCATGGTGGGAGAGAGATGGATGAAACTAGGTCTAGATATTGGAGTTCGGTTTTCATCTGCAATAATGACAAAGAGAGGCTGACTTGAAGGAAAATAAGAGCTAAACAAATGGGGCTTACCAATCATATACGATGTGGCTCTAGAGTCAATGACCTAGGAAGAATAAGGAGAATGCACATGGAGGGCAATACTTGACTGGGCTGCAACTGTTTTGGAAGTATCAGTAGCATCATGAGTAAGCAGTCTCATCAAGGCCTCATTGGCCACACGTGACGAGATCAGAGTCACTTGAAGAAGGCTTCTTAAGAGCAATCATTTGTGGAGACTTCTCAAGAACACCTGAGGCACTACTAGCCAAGGATGTACTTGCTTACGAAGGATGTTTAGTGAGGTCCCAACATCGATCGACTGTGTGATTTGTGCCCCCACAATGTGTACAGGTGCAGGGTCCATCTCGACCACATCCTCGTGCACTGCGACTACGACTGTTGTGGTGTTCACTTTCTCGACCCCTGCCTTGATTATTGGGCTAGGCCCCGTCTACCTCATGTTGGAGTTCTAAATTCATGGTTAAAAGAGGGACAGTCTCCAACTGCACATGTAGATTGATTAGGAGGGACAAAGGAAGAGGTGGATGAGGCAGCCTTTGACACATAGCATAAATAGTGGTCAGAGAAGGAAGTTAATCCATAACTATAATATGTTCCTGAACATCATGATACTCAGCGTTAAGGCCAGAGAGAATTGCATGCTTCAAGTGTCTTCACATTGCTTCCGTGCATGATCATTATCCCTTTTACAGTAGGAGGGAAGGGGCTGATAGTTCATCCCATATACCTCGAAGAGGTGAAAAATACTCCTTTAGGGATCTTGAATCTTGTTGAAACTCGCCGATATCAGAGATCAACTTAAAAACTCTTGATATATTTTGTGCCTCTGAATACATGTCATGGAGGGTCTCCCAAATTCGTTTGGTTGAGGTAAAGAAAATGATGAAATTGCTCACAGGAGTCCATACTATTAAGTAGCCAAACATGATAGAATTGCTCACAATGGAGTCCATACTATTAAGTAGCCAAGCCATGACTCCATAGTTCTCTTTGGTCCAGGTCTTGAAATTCCCATCCAACGGATTTGGAGGTTCATCGAATATGTAGGAAAGTCCATCTCTACCCCCTAAAAACAAACTTCATGGATTGGGCCCATTGTAGATAATTGTTACCGTTCAACTTGACTGCAATAATCAACAAGGGATTGATTTTAAAGACCCCACACTGGATCCAAAGGAGATCCTCTCCTCGATAAGGGAAGAAGAAACTCAAGCAACAGATAACTCAAAAGGGAGGCACACACTATATAAGAGTCATAAATTCACATGAATATGAGTTCTAGATGAGGGCTTGGGGTCTAAAAACAGCCCTAAAATTGAATAAACTACAGCAAAAATCAGAAATAGACTTGAATTAGGCGTGAAAACATCTCACACACCAAAAACACCCACCTAGACATACATTGGAAGTGTGTATGTCCATAATCCTTAGGTCCGAAGAAAGGCCCAACTGGAAAACCAACAACTTGGATTGTCAAATAGGGTAAAACCGACCCATCATGTGAAGAAAATTCCAAGAAATCTGCACCGATTTGAGTAGAATTGCAGAAAAATGAAGATTAGGGTTTTTTTTGTCGGATGAGAGAAGTGGCCCAAACATACCTCAGATGAGCTCCAAAAATTTCACAAAAATCACCATAATTCATCTAAAATCGAGATGCTTCAAACCATGTTATTCCCGATCGAAAACAGTTCGTGTGAATTGTATAGTGTTGACGTTAGCCGTACGGTTGTCAACCTCAGCAAATCCCTGTATCTCCGATCAATTTGAAAGGTGCTCTGATACTAAGTTGAGGTTGGATGATCTTAGGCGGAGAGAAGAAGAAGAAGAAGAAGAAGAAGAAGAAGAAGAAGAAGAAGAAGAAGAGAGTGTTTTGAAGAAAAAGTGTCTTGTGTGTGTTAGGTCCCAAAACCCTAACACGCTTTTTTATTATAATTTTCTAGCACAAATGCTACTCCTTTGGAGAACCGAGCATTGTGCACATGCACACACCCAAAAAACCCATACATACAAGATAACCTATCAACTCTCTATAGTCAGCCTAAAATTTGGGTGGATTGGGGACTCAAATGGGGCTGCAACAAGGGAAACAGTAAGGCGGGTCACCCACCGTTCCCTTATCTTTTTTCTCTTTATAGCATGCCCTTGTGCTTGGTCCCAATTTCCCCTCTGCCTCTCTCCTCTCCCCTCCTAATCTGCCTACTTTCTCTCTCTATCCCCTCATCCTCATGTGGTGCACATGCCATACCCCTCGTTTATCCAAATGTGAACAACCACACATACCATGTGTTTGGTGCAGGTGGATTTGCCAGTACTATGAAATAGTGTGTGGGCTACCCTATCAGATGGATCCCTGTTCCCCTAACCATTTATTGATCCTGATGTATGTGGACATGCATGGTGTCTTGATGCACCCATCCTGTGACTGGAACCAAGCATTTTGTGATCTATGCTGTTTATCTGACATGGTCTGCTGTGGTTGTGGTCTTCCAGATTGGAATATCCTAGGCTTCAGTGGCCTACAAATAGACAGTGAAGGAAAAAAAAAAATGGTTTGAAAAAATGGACAATATTGGTCGGTGAGGAACTTCCTAGTCTGGCATCATTTTGCGACGGCCCCATACAAAGTGGGGCTCATCAGATAAACAGCTTGGATAAACAAATCATGGACCTGCTTATTTGGTATGGGCGCATCAGGAACCATTCACTCATGATGCATCGGGATCCTTTAATTTTGTTTAATTCGAGTTAGGTGGGCTCACCAATCAATACCTATACTTGACAGGCTAATAAACCTGTGGACATCAACATGACAAACAATAACACTCTTCCTCCTATATTAGCTATTGTTTTGGCTTCCATCAAAACTGGAATCATATGTCGAGTTATTTATGTATTCAATACCCTTATTATGGGCATGTCTTTGGCTTTCTTCATCTTCAATCCATTCTTCATCTGAACTAATTTTACATTTTTACCTTCACCCACGCATCGATGAATGAATATTAAAGAATCAATATATAACACCAGTAGTTTTGGACATTTTTGCCCTCAAAATTAGTCTTAGGAACTTTGTTATTAGAGGGTAAAACCGTAATAAAAAATGCAGTTGCTTGACAAGGGATAGTTTAGATTTTATCGCACAAGGCGCTGTGAGTGACCTAGATTGAACCCGCTTCCTTTAACTTCTTTTAGTGCGTGTATCCCACACCAATCTTTCTTCCTTTCTTTGTATAACCTGCACAAATTTTCTAGACCATGCAGTAAAGCCTCTGTGGGGTCCACTCTGAGACTGATACATCCACTTCATACATTTATTGTGTCAGCTCATGTTAGGAAGTCATCCCAAAATTAGGCAGATAGGGGATTCGAGTGGGCCACAACAAGGGAAACAGCTTCCTCTTTTCCCTCCGCTTCCCTCTCCTTTACTCTCCCCTCCGAATCTCTCCCTTTTCTCTCCATCCCCTCGATGCACATGTGCAGCACGTGCCATTACCCCTAGTTAACTTATTACAGCTTTGTGCACGTTAGCATCTTTTTAATGTCTGTCCTCTGGTTTCTCCCTTTTGCATAGCTATGTCATTACTTACACGTAAATGATTTTTTTTTTCTCCCAGATATTTAATGCAAGGCAACTTGCTTTGAAGTTGATAGCAAATGTTACTTATGGCTATACAGCTGCTGGATTTAGTGGCCGCATGCCTTGTGCAGAACTTGCGGACAGCATTGTCCAATGTGGCCGTAAAACACTTGAAGCAGCTATTTCTTTTGTAAATACACATGAAAATTGGAATGCTAGAATTATTTACGGTGATACAGACAGGTATGTTTTTACATGCATATTTATTGTCATCTTTCAAGCGTTGTCTCTTGCACTTGAAATTTGAAACTCTGTTTACAATTTTGAATGATTCCTTCTTTCCATGCAGCATGTTTGTCCTCCTTAAAGGACGCACCAGGGAACAAGCATTCCGAATTGGACAGGAGATTGCTTCTGCAATAACTGCAATGAATCCAAATCCAGTCATATTGAAAATGGAGAAGGTGTATCATCCATGTGTTCTCCTTACAAAGAAGCGCTATGTTGGGTATAGCTATGAGAGTCCTGACCAAAGCAAACCAACATTTGATGCCAAAGGTATCGAGACAGTACGCAGGGATACATGTGCAGCTGTTGCAAAAACGTTGGAGCAGTCCCTAAGAATACTTTTTGAACATCAAGATGTTTCCCTTGTAAGATTCTCTGTATTTTGATTATTTCATTTATTCTTTAATTGAAGGTTTGCTAATTCAACATACCATAAAAAAAAGCTAATTCAACAGGTAGATCCTAGCTGCCCTCTATATACCGCCTTATGCAACAGTGTAGTACACATTTTCAAGATCCCAGTCATCCATCATGCGCCTCCACCATTATGTGCAATACCCAAGAATCAGCTCGGTCTTCTAGCTAGGTGGGCCTTGATTTTCCAAAAAAGTGGGCAATTGCAAAATACTTGGGCAAATTTGGCAACTGCAAAATACTCGGGAAATTTTTTCTCAAGGTTGGCGATGTTGACGAGTAAACCTGTGACCTGCCTGAGTTGATCCTATTTTTATACGACACTTGAGTGAAAAAATGGTGTAGACTTGGTGAGGCTACAAAATTGATATGACTCGAGCGAGGTTTTTAATGATTCAGTGACCTGGAGTTAAAAGACACCCTGCTGAGTCATGCAGCATAATGTTGGTTTGCTCTCAGTTTTTAGAAAGGGGTCTTGCCAAATGCCAACCCTCATGGGCCATTTTGTCGTTGGTTAGATATAAAAGATATCATATTAAAATTATTTCTCAATTATTAAAGTATAATAACCTTATATGCAATCTTCTTTTATTTAAGTTTCTATGTTTAATTTTCAAGTTTCACCCTCTTTCTCAATTTCCAATTGGGGCTTGCAACTCCAATGATGACCATAGCCAGATCAGGCAATCGCATTTGGAAATGAACAACCATAAGCTTGACAATGGAACGAGGAAGGCCACACAAATATAGATCTGCGTTTAGATATGACCATGTGGCCCTTGATGAACTTCCCAAATATCCTACCTCTACCCTGTCACAATACTGGGGCCCAAAAAGTCATGGATGGAGGTAGTAAGAAAAGACTTGCTGACCTATGGTCTAACTGAAGATCTGGCCCTTGATAGAATGGAATGGCGGAGCAGGATTCATGTAGCTAACCCCAATTAATTGGTATAAGGGATGACAATGACAACGACTGTCTCAAAAATGTATTTATAAGTAAATTCCATATATAAATATCTGTTTGTGGGTGTATGTATGCATGTTATGATCATAAAATAAATTTATTGGGCAACATGATTTGCCAGAGCCACTGCATTGATCCACCGAAATTGAATTTTATAGGTGGACTGAGTCAAGTCTGGTTCCTGAGTTCATTTCTCACACTAGCCCATCATGTGAGTTGAATGGGCAGATGATTGGGTCAGTGCATCTACTCAGTGGGACACATGATCAACACACCAAACATTCTGAACATGCCAACTTCATATGGAATGAGTAAACCTCCTCGTATTTGATATTGTCCATGTTGTCCTTTTCAGTTTATGGATTGGATAGATTTTTCTTTTAATTTCAATTCTCATACTCATGCGGTTAAGAAGCTGGACTAACAATGAGTTGGAATTTCTTATATAAAGGTCAAAGAGTATTTGCGTCGTCAGTGGACACGGATCCTCTGTGGCAAGGTGTCTTATCAGGACTTTGTGTTTGCAAAAGAGGTTCGCTTGGGTACATATAGGTCGTCTTCACTACCGCCAGCAGCACTTGTCGCCACTAAAGCAATGAGAGCTGATCCGAGGGCAGAACCACGCTATGGAGAGCGCATACCATACGTTGTAATACATGGAGAACCTGGGGCCCGACTTATTGACATGGTTGTAGATCCTTTGGATCTTTTGGACATCAATTCTCCTTATAGATTAAATGATCTATATTACATCAACAAACAGATAATCCCCGCATTGCAAAGGGTGTTCAGGCTTCTGGGTGCTGACTTGAACCGATGGTTCTTGGAAATGCCACGCCCTGTTAGACCGACTTTAGCCAAACGCCACCTTAGCACATTGGGTGCGGGATCCTCATGTGAGTTTGATGATGATAATAAGCACATGATTTCAAGGAAAGCACCAGCAAACAAGACTCGAATAGATTACTATTATCTCTCAAAGCACTGTACCCTTTGTGGGGAGTTGGTTCAAGGATCAAACTATTTATGTGACAAGTGCTCTAAGAAGGAACCTGTTGTGGCAACGGCTGTGATTGGCAGAACTTCAAAATTGGAGAGGGACATCCAGCATCTATGTGCGGTAAGCTTTGTGATTGCTTTTATCCTTGGATCCTTTCTGTGCTCCCTCACACCTACATGTGGATCACATGTTATGTGAAATCGGAGATTAGCATCAGGTTAGCCCCATCATTGTGATAAAATTGATGGTTGGCTAAACATTACAGACCAATCCAAGTTGAAGTTTGATTAGACATCAAATCTGATGGTGGACCAGCCTGATTTTTGTGCTAGGTCATTGACATTGTGAGGCCACCTGATGTATGGCTCAGATGTCCCAACCGTATCCTTGATCAAACTTCTTGGTAGTGTAATGATCGCTTAGGCAGCTACTTTATCACGTTACAGAAATGCATGAAGTTCTCTCATGCTTTTGGAAGTTGCGGTAAACCATATGGTATCTAAAAGTCATATCACTTGGGAGAAATGATCAGAAATTAATTGACCACACTGGATTTTGGTTTTGAGTCGCATCATGATTGTTTGATCAAAGTTCTGAGATCGTAATTTTGGCTCACATCAAAATATGGTAGTTGACTCTGCAACAAATCTTTCGACTTTCAAACTCATAAAATATTTCCATATCAGATATGCAGGCATTGCGGTGGAGGTGATTGGATCGTAGAAAGGGGCGTGAAATGCACATCACTTGCATGCTCAGTATTCTATGAGAGACGGAAAGTCCAAAAGGAATTAAAATCTCTTTCTGCCGTCACCACGGAGGCTGGATTTTACCCAAGATGCATGGCTGAGTGGTTCTGATGGTACGCCTACTTTTACCTCGTGTTTGATGTGAATCTAAATGTGCATGAGCCTCATTGTTTGTAGTATTTTCTGGGCCTTACACTGGGAAGGATTTCAACCTTGGATGTCGATGGGTCCCATGTATATATTACTGTATAATCTGTGTATCATTAAGGATGATTATAATCCTTGTAATCTGTGTGTGTATCATTAAGGATGATTATAATCTGTATAATCTGTGTGTGTATCATTAAGGATGATTTTTTCAAGGCAAGATTTTGATAAATCAGGCATAATGAAGAGCCACCTCATGGTAGCAAACAGCTTGTAAATTCGTTTCTTTTGAAGGCCACTGATCATATGATTGTCTATAGGTGTTAATTTTGAAACACAAGCCATCTTTTCTAGGGACCACTGGATGGATGGATCTGATTGATACATCTTTCGGCTCCACGGTACCATTTCCCAGTTATGAGTTGTTTAGCAAAGCATCTTTATTTTTTGCTCGGGCGCTCAAGATCTCACTAGCTTGTAGTTTGTGTCCTACTAATGAACTATTAGCAAAAGTATGGTTGGCATTTAGTCAGTAGAAGTTGGATTGAATGGCTATGATTGTATAATGCACAATGGAGGAGATTTTAAGGTGATATTTGGCGCAACCAATAATCAAATTGGTTTGCAAGAAAATCCACCTTCAGGATATGACAAGCTGAAACTCTGGATCCTGAGAAAAATTTCCCTTCCTACTTATTTTTGAAATGGGTACAAAAGAATTCTGGAAATAAGAAAAAAGAGTTTTTGGAGAGATGGAAGGCTTAGAATCATTGGGTATTGGTGACTGAAAGTGTTATAAGAGAGTGGCTTGCATGGGTAGAGAGTGGCTTGCATGGGTCACAGTGAGTTGGGGAGACGAAATGCTTTGCACGATGTGGAAGTTACTTGATTCTTCAATGAGTTTATATTCCATCATTCTGAAATTGTATGCATTGGCTCAAACAAACAAAGTTGTATGGAGCCACTACACCCCATTTTTATTTTTTATTTTTATAATCAATGGAGTCTCTCACCATCATGCTTAGTCATCAAGTCATAATGTATCTCTTTTTGTCACCCTATCTCGTTCTTCTTGAGATCAGTGGATTCGTTGTAGACCATCAGAAGGAGGAGAGCCTTACCAATCCTGCGCCTTCTGAAGAAGCTGCTTGCTGCTCGGCGGTGGTTTGGTTTCTTTGGTTAGGCTTCTCAGATGGAAAGAGATTAGATATAGGTTATTTTCAAAACATTCCTATGAGCATTTGCTTGTTGGATTTGGATCATTGATTGTTTTCACTTGGCCACTAATTTTCCAATTACAAATAAAATTAATAAAATTCTGTTTGATATCTGTATGAATTAAGCCCATGATTTGTATGGATTAGTTTCAGTTCATGATATTTTATGCGTACAGTGCATGTTTATCAACTATATTAACTCTACTAGAATATCATAAAAGCAAGAGAACTTTGTCGATTGGCATAAATCCTTTCTTCTTTGCTAGAAATACTCCTATAGCTTTTAAAAAGTAACATTATTTGCACCTTATAATTCATGATTCCTAAAGACTTCAATGAATTTGATGGGATATGATTCTTGAAGTTAAAATGACCAAAGTGCTCTTATTTATTCTCTCTTAGAAGTGGTAGAGTTGAGCGTGAGGGTGGGTGTGTGTATGTGTGATATTCAACCCATCCAACAAATGAACCCAGCCATGATGCTCAAACGAACCAAAAATTAAGCCCATATAATCACTAGGTGTGTGACATGTGAATTTGGAGGTTTTTGGGTGGTGTGGATTGTTTTTTTTTTTTTTTTAATTTTTTTTATGGTGTCATAGCCCGATTATTGGATTAGTCTTATTTTTAGTTGGTCTGATCAGCATGATGGGGTGTGCATCTTTATGATGGCTTGGATTCCGTATGCACACCAGGTGGGGCCCAAACTAGAGGGGAAGAGATACTTGGTAAATTTTAGGAAGTCATGTTCAATAAATGTGTTTAATGGATTTGAGCTCAGATTGATTTTAGGGCAGGTGAGAGATTGTTGGACTGGTGTCCTGAAAAACCAATGTGCACCCTAAATTCATAGGTCATATGGATAATCTATATTGTAGATTAGATGCCCAAATGTCCATGGTGAACATGTTATGATGCTTTAATTAATGATGTCACCTTAAACATATGTGAGTATGGATTGATCAGATGATTGATTTCTTGAGATGTCTTTGAGAACTCGAGATTACACATACAGTCGTTGACTGGGGAAAGTTGTGATTCATAAATCTTAATGTCCTGATGTGCCATGGCTGTCCTAGGTACTTAGGACACGTGGATATCATATTATAAAATATATGATGGTCATCCGGAAATAACTTGTCTTAGGATGGACACTCTGCACCATCGGGACTTAGTATTAGTGTGCCTTCGCCCTTACCCCCCACATAGGAGGATCATTTCTTTCTTAATCAGCTTTCGCACGAGCAGAGAGAGAGGAAGCAGCTTTCAAGATATAGAAAGTAGGTGCAGAGAAGCCCTTTTGGAAGGGTAGATGCATATTCTGATGGAGTAGGACACTTGATACGCATGCGTTGAAATTATGTACGTGTCATAAATTAACTCAATTAAACTGTCTATATCATCAACTCGTTTTAAATGCTCATCAATCAATTTTTAGCTTGATTCATAAACTTGTGCCCAGTAACTATTTTCATATCAACCATCCATTATATATTCACCAGTGTACTCATTTTACTTTTTTTTTTTCCGGTGGCAGAGCGTAACAATAACAATCAATTTTCACACCAACTTTCTACAACACAAACAATAAACCATTTCCATGAAACCAATTTCATTTCCAGCTTACCAAAAACCCCCAGCTTCCTAGACACTCAACGTCAAAGGTCCTTCATTCGTACTACTGGAGCCATGATTCAATGTTTAAAATTAAAAAAAAAAACCCGGCTGTGTTGGGTATTTTCAAGCTCAGCCTTGAGACTACAACACTAAGCCATGCTAGGCCACTCTGTGGGCCTCATATTGTCGAACCAAGCTGGACCAAACACAGACCGTTGCCACCTTATCTAGCATCTATGTGGCCCACCAAAATTATCTAACCTTCCTTTTGGTCTAAAACCCTTTCCATATCCTTCAATAGTTGATAGTTTTATACGTGACTATTGCCGCTACTCTCATTACATACAGTGGAGATTTACACGCGCGCACACAGGAAAAAATAAAATCAAAAGCCTAATAACTAACTTGAATAACCTTGATTTATGGAGGCAAATCTAAGGTCTACGACACGCGGCCCACCAAAATCCATATTAAATCATAATCCTACCAACAGACCTTAAAATGTTACACCCTCAAAATTATAAAATTCTAACGCCTAGTTAAAAAAAGAACGAAAATTATCAAAATTTAATTACACATTGAAGCTTGTCCTTATCCTGCCAAAAAAAAAAAAAAAAAAAAAAATCTACAAACCATATATATCCAATTTTCCTTATTTCAGACTCTCTAAATATTTACCAAAAAGTCTTGCTACAGAATCCAACTACTTGGAATCCTACCATCATACATGCCACGATAGCACACGTGTGTATAATCTAAGACATTCATTATGCAAGCTACACGTGTGTAAGATCTGGGACATTCAATTTACATAGAACCAGAAGCAGAGCACAAGCTATAACAGTACTCCTTTATTACCAGTACCTGTACAACACTAACCAGTCGTGGGAAGAAAAACATACTAGACTCCAATTTGCATTTGCCACAGCCTCAGGACCACCACCATTTGTTGCCACATGGGGCCCACATGCATTGATCTCCAGACAAAAAAGAATATGGATATTCTGCACTCTACTCCAGATGGGCCTCAACGGTGTAAAATTGTGCTAAGGGATGATCCTAACCACTGGTTCATAGAGTTGAATATGAACCATGAAATCTTTCATCTCATGGATTATCATGATTATTAACATAAATTTCTTATTGCAACCTGTCTATGATAGCACCCATAACACGGACGGGCTCTGATCATTGGACCATCTCTACATGTGGGCCCCAAACAAAGCAATAAATGCTGGCGGGTAATCCTGTCTCGCGACAGAGGCAAAACGAACTCAACAAACTAATGCATGCATAAAATGCATCACTACAATAGATACCATGGATAAAACATACATGCATGCATACGATCCCAGAGCCTAAACGGTAACGTTGCATATAAAGCTGCAGAGAGACGTCTGGGGTGCATGTCCGGAGGCAAGAAATGGATGCATTTACCGCTCCACCCACGATCGGCAAGGATGCACTGGGCTGGCCTTGAGTAAGAGATACCATGCATACGTATGGCATGACCATCATCAACATGATGATGGCGAATACACCATGGAAAGCCATTCCAGAGAGAGAGAGAGAGAGAGAGAGAGGATTGGGTAGTAAAGAACGGGAGCGGATTAGGTGAGGCCCCGGCCTCATTAAAGACGGTGCGGCCCATGGTACCATGGGTCCAACTTGATATATGTATTCCGTATTCACGCCGTTTTTCCATATCATTTTAGAGCATTATAAATAAACAAATAAATAAAAAAAACACGAAACAGATCCAATCATCCGGTGGACCATACCATAGGAAACTATGGTGATTGGCCATTTTAGCACATTTGTAACACTCCGGTTTTAGTCGCTTGAGTATAAATCCCTTGCATAAAAAACTCGAGTATAATTTAGGAAAAACGTCATTTTCCAATAATTCCCCTTAGGCATATCATTATTTAATCAATAGGTATAAAAAACATGTTTGGAGAATATCAACAAGAATAATGTCCAAAAGTCCGCTCATAAAGGGTGTAGTACAAGCCACAAATGTAACCCAAAACTATTGGTTGATCTCATAAAGATTAGCCACTCTTGATAGGGCTCCTCATCTCCAATATTCTCCTCTACAGCCACCTCAGGGATCTCCTCATAAGCACTCCCCTGCTCTACTCAGACCAAAAGTGAGGCATATATACAAAGCTTAAATGGACCATTTAAATCTTCTTGGGCCACATTAGTTTTAGATCATGATGACATTTGTATTTTCCTTCCATCTTGGTGGGAGTTACTTACGAATTATTTAATGGCTTATAAACACCATAGTGAGCAGGAAAGTTTCAGCGGTGTCCCATTCAATTCTGCATCTACTTCATTTTTTTCCCCTCACGTGCTAACATGGTTTGGCAAAATTGATAGACAAAAATGTATATCACATGTGTTGAATTTTTAGATGAAATGCAATGGAATTTAATTTTAATAATTTAGATTTAATTAGCCCCTAATGAATCTCTCTCCTTGATAATATATATCCAAAAAATCCACCCATTTCCATGCCGAGTTATTAATGTCAATAGTCTCTCTTCGATCTACCTCAATCCTAGCATTAAAGATAAGATTTTCAATTACCTAGGTTTTAACTTCATAAATCAAAGGGGCTAAGATCATTATTGATTTCTGATGACAAGATGATGACTTATTTATAATGGTATTGAGAAGATGGACGGTTCGAAGTCCTCTACAAAACTTGTAGTAATCAGGGTGCACAAAAAAAAAAAAAAAAAAAAAAAAAAAAAAAAAAAAGAGAAACAAAAAAGAAGAAGGTGCAACTCAGGCAGGTATGGCTATGTTGAAGGTCAGCCCAAGCACCTCAAGAAGGGATGGCAAGGCCAACCCAAGGTATACCCAACCCTAGCACAATTAGGTTTGGTTAAAATGGATTAGCATGAATAATTAGTAGATTAATACAAAATTAAACATCGAACCATCAAATAGCATCATTAAATAATACCTTTTAACGAGTCAAGTTGAGTTACGCTGAGTTACCAGTCGAGTCACCGAGTTTTCGAATAATTATCAGTTGACTCTTTTCCTTCAAATATGGACGGTCCTGGTCCTCCAAAAAAATCAATCGGTTAAAATGTTGTAGTCTAAAGAGTTTTTTAGGCCATCTTCATCCGTCACGGGGCCCATCATATAGACGTTTGGGTCATTGGAAAGGATTCCAATCCAACGGCTATCCTGTTGCAATCCATGGCGATAAATGGTAGCAAACCTCTAGTAGAAAACCGCTAATCATGGATTACCTCACGTCTTGCTCGAGAAAAGCAACACAATCTCTCTGGATATCAAGTCGTTCGTACAAGTTGGCTTATTTCTCACGCGCGCGTGTGGAGCCCTGCCCAACCACACGCATGCACTCGTGTCGATATGGAACACGTGTCCCCTATGAACTTTCTGGAACAATGCCTAGATCTTCCATCTCACTCCTCGGCCGAGCCACGTGTACAGTGTAAAATGACTGTATAAAGAGTTTTTTCAAGCCATCCATTTCTTTTGTAGGCCGAAATGGCCCTCTTTTTAGGCCAGGAGATGTAAACAGTGTGGGTAATCTGCTGGAAAGCTCAGATCTCACACACGTGTTAGAGGGTATTCCTGCGTGTGGATTGGCATGGCTCTCCCACGCGTGGAATTAGCAAACTTTACTTGTAGTATGGCAAAGGAATCAAAGGGTCTTGGGCTCCAAACGTTTATGTGGGGCCATGGTTAGGTCATAGGTGTGATGGGCCCCATTGCAGATGGCTGAGATGCATCAGAAGATCTTGACCCTTCAATATTTTGTCCTCTTTCGTTGAATATGAACTGTTACTTTTGTTCTTCCTAACCTTCTATTTGCAGGCCAGAAGTCAAACGGTAAGGATATCCTGATCTAATAGCATTTCACGGTACGGTCTACTAATGTTGGATGTTATCAAATCAACGGTCTGGATGACCGAACCTTGAACCAAACATATACGGAAGTGGGAGCCTCAGCAAACTGCACTTCATGCACCTAGTTTCTCTTGGACTAGTTGTCATCCAATGTCTGATCTGGACCGTCTATTAGTTCCAATCCACTCTTCTTCTGCTTATATATATATATATATATATATATATATATATATATATATATATAATCACAGCAATCAGATGGTTATAAGCATCTGCGACTGGAAATATCTTCTACGAACAATCTTATCCATCCATTTTTCATGCCACTTATCCGACAGTTTGGATCATCTGAACATTGTTGTTTTTTTCTTTTTTCAAGGGTCCTGATTAACGACAGGGATTGTCCACGCGCTCAAATTCAACCAGCTGCATGGAAATATTGGCATACACTTAGCCGCCAGAATCATCTATCTGGGTCCATGAGAAATGCTAACATCCAACCGGTTTGGACAATAAATTGCCGTGCACCTAGAAAATAACTTCAAATATTTCATGTTTGTTTGACATCCAAACCGTCCAATAGGTTGGCCCCCATGAGGATCAGTATAGCTAGGTAAAAACCAGTTCCATCCACTTCTGAGGTGGTCCCCACCGTAGAAAATAATTTATAGCCGCTATACATAACCAGATACAAGTGTTGTCCACCTAATGAATGTATGAGACTGATTTTCACAGGGAGCAGATTAGGTGTTTCCCAGGTAACGCTGGACGACGGGTTACCTGATGTGGCCTGTGTGGATGCCTGTAAGAGAAGGGTGCTCGATCTGAGAACCTTTTGAAGTTGGTGACACGTCCGAGACAGCTTTGCATCCATGGAATCATGCCACGTCAGGGGTAACAACTTATTCGTCACCTGGGAGACACTTAATTGGCTCCCCCTTTCACAAGGTGATTCTCATAGTGGGGCTAACCTGCATTTTTTTTTTCAAAGAAAAAAAATGTTTTTATTTCAATTTTACTTTTTTAAAAGAGGAAATATTATAAATGCTAAATGCTAGAAACAACTGTACAGGAAAATATATCCACGCAGACCATAAATGAGGTCCGTGGGATTAAATGGTATGGAATTGTATTAGATGAGATTAAAACTATTATTACACATTGATTGCACGTGTGAAAATACCATGGTATTTTGGCCATCCAATCCAAATTCTTGCCACCATCAAAACGTTGGATTAAGCAAAACCCGTTTTGGTGGACCATGAAATTGCAATCAATGAACTAAATTCACAACAGATGTCGGTCACCCCATGTATATTACTAGAATGTCACGTGTAAAGGGCATATATGGATGGATGGCATGGATAAAACACATGCATCAATGTGGGGCCACATGTGTAGTGAATTTCAAAATCCACGAAAATCCCCATCTAATCCCAACCCTTTCCATCCTCTCCAAATGCCGAATGAAATTTGCACAGGATCAAATGCAATTCCATCCTACCTAATCCTATCTAATACCATGTGCCAAATGCCTAGCAACAAAAAAAGGGATAAGATTGCCTATCTTATACGGACAAACAAAACAAAGAAAGATCAAGTATTTCTAATGTAACTCAACCCCATCTGGTCAAGGAATAATGACCTGCAAATATGCTGAGGGAGATCCAAGGCCACCTGGAACTCTCTAGCTGATTGGGAAGCGCTGCCCAAACAATCCAAACCATCCGCCACACTACTGGCTTCCCCGGGGTATACTCAATTGAGACTTGGGTGAAACTCCTCAAGGCCTCAAAGCAGGACTTCCAAGAGTAGAGACTCCACCACTACTTTCGAATCGCTCCCCACTATTACTTGATGAATTCAGCCTGAAAATTAGTGCCCTCCCATAACCTCTCGAGAAGGCAAAAAGAAACTCACCTTTCTCCCCACTGCACACGCCCCCACTCCCAAAGGGCTATGGTTCCCTAGCGTGGAACTATTGATGTTAACTTTCACCCAACCTTTCTTAAGGCTTCTCCACTTGAGAATAGACATGGATGGTCTTCTGGAGGCCTCAGAGAAATCCCCAAGTCCTAGAAAACCTCCAAGCTACCACGATTTAAGCTTTCCGAGAAGGGAAGAAAGGAGAAAATGAGAGAGAGCCACTATCGGATCCTACCGACAATATTTTCCACTTTAACTTAGATCCCCTCGAATCGCTTCCTGTTTCTGGCTATCTATATTTCCCAAAAGATAAAACAAGGGGCAAGGCCATGCGGGAGATCGATACAATTTTTGGCAGATGCCGTGTTCCACCATTGGGTGGCCTGACCAGTTGCTGACTGCCTCTCCAAGAAAGTATTGTGAAGAAAGAAGAGAATAATTTCCATACCTTCGATGCTAAATCGACCCTTTAAAAAAGGTGATCCAGCGAGTCCTATCCTCGTCATAGCAAAGCAGCTTGACACCAAACTTACCTCTCTTCGTTGCACATTGAGGTCTACAGAAACTGCACCAAAAAGGAGCTTCTGCATGAAGATGGATAACTTTGGGGGCATCTTGGTGTGCCAGACCCATTTTGCCCAAGACCTGTGGGACCTAGCAGAACGAACTAATCTCCAGGCTAACTTAATGAAAAATGCCCTGATGGCTCCTGGGCCTAAACAATAGAGTCCTCACCTTGTCTTGTGTTCAAAACCCCAAGTGCAGGGTCGCGATGTGGTAATAATCTCGATGAGACCGAGGTCGATCTATGGGGAGGGAATATAGGTATAAAAACTCAAAGGCGAACTAGGATTTAAAACTAAACTAAATTAAACTAACTGGAATTTGGGTTGAAGACAGAAGAATTCAGATTTGAAAAGGAAATTAATAAAAAATAAACACTAGAGCATCAAGGATCCACTCTAGTTATTCATAATGCTAATTCACTTCTAGTTTGCAAATTGACAAGTGTAGAAATTAAGATAGACGAGGAAAAAAACCCTAGTCTTATTGTCGTCTCTTCCGAAATCCTACGAGTATTTGGTGGATACTTTATGCTGTAGTAGAGATACCTTGGACATTGAAATTGTTATCTTAACACTTCAATCAAAGCAGTTGAGGAAGAAAAATAGTGGCAAATGGTCTTTTACGGATACATTGTTAGTTTAGGGCAGATAGACTAAGTAAGAAAAAGGGAAAGTCTCGATCTAGATCCAAGTCTAAGGGCAAAGGAAAGGCAAAATGCTGGAAATGTAGAAAGGTGGGGCATATGAAGAAAGATTGTCAGAATCTAAAGCCCAAAAGGGACATAAATAAGATGATACACCGAAGGAGGCCAATACATCAAAGTTCATTGAAGACACGGGTGGTTGTGATATGTTGACCATATCTAAGTCTGGGTATTTCAGTAATGAATGGATTTTAGATTAGGGGGCATTGGATCACATGTGCCATCATCATAATTGGTTAATCACATACAATGAGTATGGTGGTGGCCGGGTCTTTATGGGTAATGATCATGCCGTTAAAGTGGTTGGTATCGAATCGGTGCACATTAAGATGTTTGATGTGATGGAGCGTATCTTAAAGGATGTGAGACACATTTCGGGCTTAAAGAAGAATCTAATATCTCTGGAAGCTTTCAAGGCACTTAGGTGCAAGTTCACTGAATGTGATTGTGTCTTGAAAGTTTCAAAAGGGGCACTCATCGTTATGAAAGCATAATGGAACAATAACCTTTACACGCTGATTGGGAGTATTGTACCAGGTGAAGCTGCAACATCTATAATGAAGTCTATATTCGCACGTTTGTGGCATGCGTGCCTACGCCACATGAGTGAGCACAGTATGAAGGTACTTTTTTATCGTTGTTTAATTTCTGTATTTAAGAGTGTTGATTTTAATATATGTACGCATTGTATATATGGTAAAAAATCATGATATCTTTTAAATCGGAAAAATATGTTAGTAAGGGTGTATTATATTATGTGCATTCTAACGTATGGAGCCCGTCGCCCGTGGTTTTTAAGTAGGATCGTCATACTTTGTTACATTCATTGACGATTTCTCTAAAAATGTATGAGTTTATTTTTTGAAAAATAAATTGGATGTTTTCACTACCTTCAAGATGTTGAAGGCGATGGTGAAAAATAATAATTAGGGCATAAATTGAAGTATTGAGGATAGATAATGGTGGTGAGTTTACTTCTAAGAAATTCAATCAGT
Organism: Liriodendron chinense; assembly: GCA_003013855.2. Lineage (NCBI taxonomy): Eukaryota > Viridiplantae > Streptophyta > Magnoliopsida > Magnoliales > Magnoliaceae > Liriodendron > Liriodendron chinense. The sequence continues at coordinate 11,720,134 of ML058484.1, read as the reverse complement.
TTTGCAAGGATGAAGGGATCGTGAGACACAATACAATAAGGCATACACCAGAGTAGAATGGTGTGACAGAATGAATGAATTAGACTCTCTTGGAGAGAGCCTGAAGGATGTTGAGTAATGCTGCATTGGGTAAGGAGTTATGGACGACTTATTATTTATTGAATCGGTCCCTGTCTACGGCCATAGATTGTAAAATTTTAGAGGTGTTGAGTGGTCATGAAATAGACTACTCATGACTGCGTGTATTTGGTTGTGATATTTACTCTCATGTACCTTCAGTTGAGAGAGATAAGCTGGATTAAAGGGCAAAGAAGTGTGCCTTTGTTGGTTATGGTATGTAGTGAAAGAATACATGATGTATGATTGGGTCACATGGATCATGATTAAGCTGGAACGTCAGGTTCAATGAGGATTCCTTATTCTGCAAGGATAAACACAAGGAAACTGAAAAGTCAGTGAAGATGGAAGTTGAAATTGACAAGGATAAGATGCAAGTTGAAGTCAAGTCGCATGTAGAGGTACATAAGCAGGTTGAGCTGCCACCTGTGAGGAGAAATCTATTACGAGATCACAGGTTGCTAAGGAGATATAGAGATGACTTAAATATTGTATTCGCCCTCATTATGGATGAGGAAAATTAGTCAACTTTTAATTAAGGAAGCATTGATTGACGCAGATGCTAAGAAGTGGATGGCGATGATGTAAGATGAGATTGACTCTTTGTATAAGAATGAGATGTGAGAGTTGGTGGAGCTTCCAGTTGTATGGAAAGGGATTGGGTGAAGTAGATTTTCAGGAAGAAATATGATAGATACAAGGTTAGATTGGTTACGAAGGGATATGCGCAGAAGGAGGGTGTCGACTTCAACGAGATTTTCACACTTATGGTTAAGCAGGTGTCTATAAGGTTTGTGTTGACGTTGGTTACCTAATATAACCTTAAAGTAGAATAAATGGATATGAAGACTACTTTCTTGCATGGGGAGTTAAAAGAGTAAATTTACATGAAGCAACTAGAGGGGTTTGAGGTGCAAGGAGTAGAGAATAAAGTTTGTAGGCTGAAGAGGTCATTATATGGCCTGAAATAGTTGCATAGGCAGTGGTACAAAAAGTTTGATACTTTCATAGTGGGTCAGTGATTTACTAGGAGTGAATTTGATCACTATGTCTATTTCAGATCACTGAATGATGAAAAATTTATTGTCCTGGTATTGTATGTTGATGACATTCTTATGGACAGCTATAGCATGTTTTGATATATTGAAGGCTCAATTATTAAGGGCATTTGGGATGAAAGATCTGGGGGATACAAAGAAGATTCTCTACATCAATATACATAGAGACAAGAAAAGGAGCATGCTATAATTGTCTCAAGAAGAATACATTAAGAATGTTTTGGTCAAGTTTGAGATGGACAAGGCTAAACCATTTAGCACATCCCACGCTGCTACTTTTGGATATCTTCAGAATGATGTTCTACTATAGATGAAGAAAAATGGTATATGTCTCATGTGCCCTACTCGAGCGCAGTTGGCAGTTTAATGTATGCCATGGTCTATACGAGAATAGATATTTCACATGCAGTGGGTGTGTGAGTAAATACATGTCTAACCCTGGCAAGCAACATTAGGAGACAGTGAAATGACTACTTCGGTATTTATGAGGTACGAAGGACTACGTCTTGACATTTGAAAATCAGAGGGAAAGCTTATAGGCTATGTGGATTCAGAATACGTAGGAAATGTGGAAAACAGAAGGTCGACTTCCAATTCCTCATTTGTGTTAGCGGGTGGAGCTATTAGTTTGATGCTGAGGCTTCAGTTTGCAGTTGCACTTTTCACAATCGAAGCTGAATATGGCGGTGACAGAGGCATTCAAGGAAGCTGTTTAGTTGAAAATAATGATGAATGAATTTGGGCTTCAGTAAGAGGTCGTGCCAGTGAATTGTGTCAGCGAAAACGTGATCAATTTGGCGAAGAATTCTGTATATCATTCTCGTACTATACATATTAATGGGCGTCATCATTTTATCCGATAGGTGCTTGAGGAAGGCGGTGTTACTCTTAAACAGATCCACACGAGCGTAAACTTGATAGATATGCTTACAAATTTGGTTTTACAGAGAACACATTTTGTTCGACTTCTCTAGGTCTAACATTAAAGGAATGAAGATAGAGTGTGCATGAAAAGTGACGATAGTGGTGGAGTTATGATGGATACGATTAGAGATGAATGATAGAGCTTAAAGTAGTGGAGATAAAAGATTGAAGCTATGGTGGAGATTGTTGATTGGTGCCTTCAATCTGGACATTTTTTGGGGTCATTGGATAATCGATAGCCATGGTCGATTGATCGAAATTCTCCAATTTTCTAGTTTGCTCGCTGGATAATTTTAGCCATGTTCGGTCGATCGAACTAGGGACCTCGATCGATCGACAATTCAGTTGATGGCACTCGATCGATTGAAGCTAAGATCGATGGAGCGCATGGTTTTACATAATTATGCGGATTTGTTTTCTATTTCAGGTGTAACGCTATATATATGAGTGTAATACAGGATTAGGGTAGAACAAGGAGAACTAATTCATTTTTAGGGTTTAGAAGGGAGGGAACTAGGGTTCTAGTGTCTGTAAGTTGATTTTATTTATTGTACTTTTGTTTTCATAGTTGATTGCTGTCTTTTTCTGCCATGGTTTTTTTTCCACAAGGGTTTTTCTAAGTAAAATTGTGTGTTATATGTGTTGCTTTGATTACTTTTGTTCATCGCTTGTTTGATTCTACTCGGTGATTGCTTTTACGACGCCCCCACAATGACCGGAGTGATATTCCATGTAAGAACTTAGTTGATTGGGATTCAACGATGGTGGGTCATGAATTTACACAACTCCTATGTCTATTGTAGTGATGACGCTTGACAATAGTGATCTAAGCTTATGTTAAGCTCTCCACATTCTGCAGTGGAGTTAGACAAAAGTAGAGGAACTAAGGTTAAAATTAAGATAAGATAATGTTGTGCTGTGAGAGGTTGTGTGATGGCTCGGTTTGTGCCTCGATCTCTCCATTGTGTACTCTTTAGATTAGGATGTGGCAACTATATTAGGTTTCCTTGCTAGCGTAGGATTTTTGAAGGTTACAGGATCAGATCGTATACCAGCCAAATTCAAATTTCTCATTATGTCCCTTCTTAAACCTTTGTAGTTGCCTTGAAAACATCGATCATCTCTGAAATTTTTTTCATTTAGGCACAATTGTGTGAGACAGCCTTGTCGAACATGTCTGAATTGTGATAGACTTCCTTTCTCGGCGAGTCTTTTATAAGCATACGTGTCAAGCACGTTGCTCGATCACATGTGCCGCTCGTGTAACATACATGTATCCTTTATCATAGTGTCTCGTGTATGGCTTTAAGCCGTTTTGCTTCTGGTAGGTGATGTGCCGTCAATGGATATGGAATGAAAGTCCCCGAGGCATGAGTAGGATTTCATCTATCATTCGTGTGTGATGATGATATGTGGCGGCATCTTCTTGATACACATGGACGTGCTAGGACATTGTAATCACCGTACATAATTTGTGCACAGCTAGCATAGAAGAGAATAGATGGCCAACGTGCGGACTACCTGATGAGTGGATTGATCTGATATAATTTTGTGCTCAATGATCGTTAAGGTGGGATGATATTTTTGATGGGTCAAATGTTAAGCACACGTGATACAACAGCTATATGTGGGAGGTGAAAGCTTTCTTTTACCATCCATTGAGGTCTATTTGATCACAGCCCTTCCAGATTCATGTAAGCGGATTGCCTGTTAGCCCTGGGCACAAAGATACACCTCTGCCGGGGTTGTGTGGTGCCACAGAGATGTCCGTACGTGACAAATCCACTCCGTCCATCTGTTTTGAAAGACAACAATAGGACAGGAATCTAAAAATCAGGCACATCCAAAACTCACGTGGGCCACACCAAGATACAGTGGGAACAAAAAGTCCACCGTTGAAGCCTTCCTGATCTGACCATGATGTTTATATGCCATCCAAACCGTTCACATGCTATTACCACTTAGATAAAGAACAAATATCATCCTGATACAGAACTTCTGTCACCCCCAGGCGTTCAGTCCCCACTGTTTCGTTTGGTATGGCTCACACTGAGTTTTGGATCTGCCTGATTTTTCGAATCCTCTCTTATTGTGTCTTTCGAAACAAATGGACGGAGTGGATTTGTCATGGACATATCTGTGGGCCCGACACAGCCCAGGGCAGGAATATCTCTGTGCCCTGGGTCACAGGCAATAATCCGCTTACCATATTCATGAGCTTAACACTTTTGTCCACGACGTGATTTGTGTATAAAAAAGATGCAGAGGAATGCATCATCTATTATTCGTCATCATATGTTGTATTCGATTGAGCGTGGTGAGCGTCCCACACGTATATGTCATCTGAGCCATTGAAAAGGTTGGCACCCCCTTCAAGATCACTTCACCTAAAAAATCAGGCTGATCTGTCAATCATATTAGGGCACAATGTAGAAAACAACGGATGGCGATTGTGTGGACCAGCTGATGAGTCGATCGGTCTGATCTTTTGCCTCAATGATCTTCAAGGTAGGATGACATTTTTGATGGGTCAGATGCCGAGTAGATCACATAATACAACAGCTGTATGTAGGAGGTGGCATGGAAGCTTTTTTAACCATCCATTGAGGTGTATTTGACTGCAGCCCTTTGAGATTTATGCTCTCCACTTTTGTCCATGACGTGATTTGTGGATAAAAAAGATGCAAAGGAATGCATCATGTGTTATTCCTCATCATCTTATGTATTGGATTGCCCATGGCTTGATTGAACAGAAACATCTGTCTGCAGATGTACTTTTGACCGTTGAATGTAAAATGTTCCTTCAGTAGGTTGGACCCAGCTAGCGGACGGTCGAGATCAAAAGAGTTATGGCGCACACGTGATATATACGGTGATGATTACAAATTGTATCAGATAAGCCTCCAGGCGACAGACCACCTTTGGGCTTGAGGTTGGCTCAGCTTGATCATCGAGCCAATTGGCAGGCTTGGCTTGATTTGGTCGAACTTTTGAGCCGAATTCAAGTTTATCAAATTACTCCTGCTGTTATAAGGAGTGTTATCAAACGGCTACTACTTCCGTCAGGGTTGAGGTAGAGAGACATCACCTCGTTGGTAGAGCCCACCAGCTGACCGCCTATGAACACAGCCGGTAGAGGTGACCTACGACCTAGTAGCCTGACCAATGCCCACTCTATTTCTTTTCCCCTGGGTTCTTGATCAAGCTCATAAACAGTTGTATGGGCTCCAAATTCAGAGAAGAGGCTCTTGATGGAGTGGCACATGCAACATGAGCTGTTGCTGAAGATAACCAACCCGTTCTGGCCCTCCAATCTCTTCACCTGGTCCATCCTAGCAATGGAGAGAGAGAGAGAGAGCTCGAGCTTGGAATGCTGATTGAAAGAAAGCAAAGATGGCTTTGGTTGTGATGAAAATGAGGTTGTGAAGAGACTTATTTATACATACTCGTGGGGATTGTAGATGGCATTTTCTAATGGAAGAAAACGAAGGAGAATGTTAGTAGATATTTTGGCTCATACCCAAGATACCCCTCATCAATTTTTGACAGGGACAGGGGCTGGGGCTTCAGGGGAACGGAGACTCCGGCCTCACCCTGAATGGTGCGGCCCTTACTGTAAGGCCCACCTTGATGTATGCATCCTATATCACCACGCCATCCATCCGTTTTTCCATATCATTTTAGGTCATTAACCAAAAACTTAATAAGAACAAAATTTTTGGTGGACCATACTTTAGGAATCAGTGGTGATTGAACGCTCTACCATTGAAAACTTCTTAGGGCGCACCTTAATATTTCATAGTGTTTATTTGCCATCCAATCTGTTGATAAGGTTAAATAAGGCTGGATGAAAGGAAGAAACAAATATAAACTTTTGATTCAAAACTTTTGTGTCCCATTAATGGTCTATCACCTCTGTTTCCTATGGTATGATACACCTGATAATTGGATCTGCTTCATGGCATAATGACTGAATATGATATGGAGAAATGAATGGATGGTGTGGATAGAGAATATATATTTTAAGGTGGGCCCATGGTAAGAGCTTCACAGTCTTAGGCAACACAAGGGTGTCGCCTAATCCGCTTGGGGGGGGGGGGGGGGGGGGGGGGGGGGGTGGGGGGGTGGGGGCGCTTCAGCTAAAAAAAGAGAAAAAGAAAAGAAGTGGAGGGTCGCCCGTGCTTGAGTGAGAGCCGATTAAGTGCGGCTCTAGGCTCCCACAAGACAGTGCGTTCCCGACCTCACCTAGGAGGGTGCGACCCTTACCGTAGGCCTTTTTGGACGCTCATTTCCTGCAAAAGCCTTTATCAAGAAGTTCCTGCGCTAGGAATCTAAGTGGGGCCCACCTTGATACTGGTGAGAAATCCACCCTGTCCATCCATTTTGTGGGCTCATTTTAGGTTGTGCGACAAAAATAATGAGCTGGATCCAAGACTCAAGTAGGCCGAAAATGTGAGAATTGAACGTCCATATTGAAATATTCGTGGGGCCATAGAAGTTTTGAATCAGGCTAATATATGTGGTTTTTGTTCATCCTAGTAGAAATAACATTATGAATGGTATGGATGGCATATAAAAATCTATGTGGACCTAGGAAGGTTTCAACGGAATGAATTTTCCCTACCCACCTTTTCCTTTAGTGCGGCCTACTTGAGTCTTGGATCTTGTTTATTTTTGGTCGCACGTCCTAAACTGAAATCACAAAATGGATGAACATGGTGGATTTCTCACAAACATTATAGTGGACCCCAACAGAAAATCCGCATCCCCAAAAAAAGAAGCAGATTCAATTCTCCCTTGTTTGTAAATCACGTGAGTTTGTGTGTCAGTGAGTCAGTTGCGCCCTTGGAAGCCGAAGACCGAAGACACATGAAAACAAGAAGCATCAAGGAGAGAAGAAATATGTAAATGAGGTGTCTTGATATTCTTAACCCTTAGAATCAAAACAACCTAGCCTTTATATAACCAAACCTTTATAGGTAAACTGTAAATGGTCATTCATTAGCCTTAAGATTCTTAGAAGAACCATAAAATGTAAGGCATTAGAGTATTCAAGTTGTTGTAAAAAGATCATCCTAAACAACAGTTTTTTAGGGTTCTTTGGTTCGACAAAAAATGACCAATATATGTAAGGGAGCTCAACTGGAAAATCAGGGAAATTCGGTCCCATCGGACCTATCTTCAGCTGGTCTAGGTGCGACCAAAGCCCATGTTCGGTCTGACCAAAGATGGCTGAAACTGTCCAGCAATCAAATTAAAAACTGGATGTATTTCAACTCTAGCCGATGGTTCCTTCGGCTAGCTTCGGTGCGACCGAAGACTATGTTCGGTGAGCCCAAAGACTAGTCGTTATGTGCCCATTTTCTAGCCGTCGGAGCATTTTTTTTTTTTTATATAATTAGTACTCGAGCTTTGAGTAAGTTGATGAATTTTTAGTGCATTAGAAGCTACCATAATTACACATTATTAGATGATATAATCCTAAGAGATTTAAGTCACTCTCCTTATGATTCATCACAAGAAAGAGCATTCCAAGCTCATGTTGAAGATGGACTTGATCTCTCTCATTCTGTAGAGTTTAGACACCAAGCTTATAGGTAAAACCTTATTTAAATACTCTAGAAAACTCATCTAAGTGAATCTATAATATGGAACTAACTATCATCCTAAGGTTGTAGAGATTTCACTAACTCTCATTACCTTGGTCACCTCAAGAGATCATAAAATGCAAGGTGGTCGATCAAAGGAACTGAAGCATTCAACATCAAAGATCAGAGGAGCAATGGGGAGCTGATTCAAGCACGAGAAAGCATGAAGAAACAACTTAAAGAAGGCGCATCGAAATGGGCTCAATGTAGTAAGTTATCATTTCTAAGAGTCCATCTTACACTTATTCCTTGTGTGCAGGATTGAGTATAGAGTTTAATTTTTAAAATCGTTTAGATTCTTGTGTAGGACATTGACTCTTGTATAGGATTTAAATCAAAGTCTCCAAAGGGAGCCACCAAACATGGATGTGTACATGTTAGTCTTTATGGGAATCCTCCTGGGGGAGTAACCTTAGATCCTTAAATTAGGATCGCAATTATTGGTAAATGTTGAAAACCATTGTAAGTCCTCGTGTAGGTTTGTAAAGGTTGGGAGGAAGTAGTTAAAATTTTTAAGTTGGGAGGAACCTATTGAAACTCCTAAATAGTGAAATATGGTATATTGGAGTGAAGAGTGTAGAAGCCGTGAGTGAGGCAGGAAAATTGAACCACTATACATGCTTGTGTTTGTGATTATATCTTGGTACATGTAATTTCTAAGTATGGTTATGAGATTAATTTTTCGAATAAATATGAATGCATGATTAAGATTGTATACTAGGCTTTGTATGGTTTATACACGAAAACATACAAGCTCACTATCTCTCTATAGACTAGTTGCTTAATGTTGAATTATTTGTAGTTTATGTGATTGGACCCACTTGGCTTGGAAACCTACGTGTTACTTGCTTAATTTAGTTTTTATTGGTAAATTAATTAATTAAGATAAGAATTTTTAAGTGTTCCTATTCACCCCTCCTTTAGGACTTAGCCATTATTCTTAGTAGCTCCGCTACGCTTTTGGAACGCACGCAAATCACTTCAGTGCGAGCAATATATGTAATTTTAATTGGTACAAGAGTAGGTAATTTTGATATAACAAGTGTGAATTGCTCTTAAAAGGCGTAATTTTTCGGAGTTGATCCAAATAAGCTTTAGGATCATGTTTACCTAAGAGGGGAGTGCCATTGCCTGACCACCATATTTTGATGGGCCTAATTACGTTTATTGGAAGGCAGAGATGAAAATATTTTTAAAATTTCTTGATAATATGATTTAGGATAGTATTCAACGAGGTTATCATATACCCATGGAACAAGTTGTGTTTAATAGTAGAACTATTAAACTCCCAAAGATGATTCTAAATGGAGTGCCGATGAGAGCTTAGATTTTGCCAAGTAGTAGAGTATGCGATTAGTGTTCGAATAACAAAATTTATGTCAGAAGTGTTGACATTCTACCATTACAATTTCATAATTTAAAAGAATTAAATAAAATTGGAAATAAATTTAAGTATAATACCTGGAATCAAATTATTGCCTTTCAAAATATAACTTCGAGTCTGTAATAAACATTTACAAGAGATATGTTGTATGACAATATTATGAAAAAAGTAAATTTCTACATGAGAGAACAAAAAAAAAAAAAAGAAGAAGAAGAAAGAAAGAACAATTACATCGCCAAAGTCATTATGAAACCATCAATGAAAGATGGGATCCGGGAGAACATAACCATTCAACCACCATTCCATGTGTTTTGGGCAGGACCAAGTGTGGTTGATTAGCACACCAACAACACAACATCCTATTCAGTTAACTCCTCCTCAGGGAAGTAGGCCAAAGCTAAAAAAGATATACATCTACACATACCAATAGTGTAATATAGACAAAGTATTCATCATTTTGAATAGAGGAAATGTATTTAATATTACACATATACCAGTGGTAGAATGAATAAAACATATTATCACCAAAACTACCATTACAAAAATAAAAATACCATTAACCAAAGTCCATCCATCACAACTAACCAGCAAGGCTAGCAACAACCCATAACATAGGCCTAACTAGTGTGAAACTTCCTTTAGATCCAACCTATTTTCTTGAGGTAGGAAGATAGAGGAAGAGTTCAACCTTGTGCGTCCTCTAACTTAGATGTTGAGAAGCATAATGGTAAATTTCACTATTCAAGCTGTCTAATTCTTTCAATGCCTGAATAACACAGCCGATCCGTTTCATTCCCTTTCCTTAGATCGAGCCTGTGCTAGGTTGTTTATTAGCTTAGCCACAGTTACCATTCCCACATTAAGTAGTTCCACTAAATTTTCTAGCTTTTTTTTTCTTAGAGCCGATGGTGCTACAGGTTGCCCTGAGGATTTCCTAGACTAGGCGAAAAGTGTGTCACCAAGTCTCATATTAAATGACTAGCATCGCTCTGGCCCATTCTCAGAATAATCTTCAGAGGACAATCAAACGTTATCCTCGAATTGTTGTTCTAAATTGTGAGGGCTTCGGCCGTTGTCCCAATTGTTCTGCTTACCCTTGCATTTGGAAACAAAATAATTGTATTTGATAGTGCGGCTAGTAGCATAATCTACTTCAAAAAGTATCACTAAATTGTCATATCTTCTTATTGGCTTCCCATGTAGCGTAGTGTCATATTTATGGTACTAATACAACAAAATTCATAATGGTATAAATTTGGGCAATTTGAGATTGAAACTTTAATTGAATGGACTAAATCTATTTGTATATTATTAAAACATCATCATACCTTAATATGTTTAGTCCACACTTCATCCGTCACAACAACTACATGCTTCTTGAGGTCCCACTTATAGCCAATATATCCTTTACTTTGTTATACAATCTTTCCAAAGTACATATTCGTTTTTAGCATTTTTTTGTGCTAAATCCAAACCGATTACCTGGTTCAGTTCAGAATACATTCATCTATATGACTTGTTGTAGAAGCTATTGTCAACTTTATGGCCTGAACTAAGAGCCTTAAACAAACCGTTTATTAAAATATTGTCCATGTCATCAGTCCACTCAATTCATTTATTTTTCGAGAAAGAGCTTTTAGTAAGAAATTTTTGGATGCTTCAATGGGATATCCTCATATGTACTGGGACATCTTGGTCGTTGTAGATTTATTAGGTCAAGTTCAAGGTCTATAATTTGAAAACTTATTTTCCTAGCATCAGTAGGAACTGATCCTACAATAGCGTCGAGTATGAAAAATACACTGTTACAATTAAAATACATGCATATGATAATAATGTAATATTGAAAGTATGTACAAAATGATAAAAAAATAAAGTTATTAAAACACAGGATCATTCATAACATCCATTTAAATCCTTTAGTTTAAAGGAAAGAAACCCAAATAAGAATAGAGTTAGTTGTTACAGATCAAAATATATACACCAAATCATAAAAATCCTGCAACAATATAAGGATGTGAATCCATCCACATCCTGTTAGTAATCTCATCCCACTTTTGGGATTACACTTTCCTTTCCCATGGTGTCAATTAAGAATGACATTTCCCTCATTTATATTATCATTGGTGGGTGAATTTTTTTTCTCTGTTTGACTCTTTCTTATCTCCTCCTCTGGCTCCTTTCAGATCAAATTGTCATCAATTCTTTTAAAGTTGTGTAATGCACAACACGCGATGATAATCTTGACTTATGCGTCGATCTTATACTAAGGTGTGGTGTGTAAGACAAAAAAATCTTGCTTTGAAACACCAAAGCACTGTTCAATGATGTTATGCAATTGAGAATGCTGATAATTGAATAATTCTTTGGGATTTTAGGGGTTCCTTTTAGTTCAATATTTTTTAAGGTGGTTTCGAACACCTCAATAAGGTATCTTGAATTCAGGCGTCTGCACATATCCGACGTTTACAATGTAGTACTTACCTACTTGTTCATGTTTCGTATAAATGTATTGACATAATATGTGATGCATGTAACAAGTACTTTGACACTTATTAGAGAAAGTGTCTTTACTATGTGTAACAAGAAAGGTATTAGGCTTGTGGGTCACCGCATCACGTAGTACAAGTGCATCCGAGACAGAGCCCTCCCAACCAACCAGCACATAAATGAATTTCATGTCAAAAGAATAAGTTGTTGGCATATTTTGAGATATGATGCCTTTACTATTCCAATAGCTTTCACTCCTACATTTAGGTGGGTGTGCATGTATGTGTGCCTCATCAAGTGCACCAACACAATCTTATTGATAATGTTAATTACTTAACAAAGATTGTTTATAAGGTTTCAAAAGGAGAGAATATTTAAAAATTATAAATTTTTTTAATGAATTTGAAAGTATTTACTCCAAGAAGGGTTGGAAGATATCTCTATTAGTGTGTGAAGTTTAAGGAACTTGACGACATCAGGGTACAATTAATTATATCGAGTACTTTATTGAAATGCTGATTAATAGTCTCACCAGATTGTATAAAATGGTGGCCAATGACTCGATTTTTGACATTGTGTCCAATGGTATGTAGGAAAAGAATGAATTGTTCTTCCAAACTAACTGTTATAGGTAAATAACTAATTGTTATTGGTAAATTACGAGCTGACCTCAGGTCGAATATAAAACGACCTAGACACAGATCAGAATAACCCGACCTGAGCTGAACACAAACTCCCTGACCTCGTCTGGGAGATGACCCCGGCCTTACAGCCATGACTCCCATAATCTTAGGCTTCGGCCGAGAAAATAGGAGAAAGATCCGGGGAGTCGTCAAGGAAAACGTCTTCGGTAACTACGAAATGGCCCAAAGATCTCGGAGGTCCGAGATCTCCTCCATGGATATTACGTTTTCTAATAGGAGCACAATTCCGTAACCTAAGTCTATAAAAAGACACGTCCTCTTCGTCACTAAGGTACACGAAAACTCTTACTCACAAAAGGAAAAAGAGAAGATTATTGATTTAAAGAGCTCTGACTTACTTAGGCATCGGAGGACTAACGGCCGGTCCCCGACCCCCTCTTAGCCATTGTTTGTCCTTGCAGATCTCAAATGGACGGATCAGAATTTCTCTACATCCTTGAGGTCGATCACCGATCTCGCTTCTCTCGTTGTTTAAATCCAGCAACAACAGTTGGCGCCATCTGTGGGATTCGACTGCAAAGCCATATTCTTACCTAAAAGCTTCAGAAAATATACCCCCTCCATCGAGAAGACTTCAGATGGCTGGAAAAAGAAAATACAAGGGAAAAGCTCCCGCTATCGTCGGGCCATTTGAAGCTACGCGATTCGATGATGAAGGGTCCATTCTTGAAACGCCCGCCCTCCGAATTGAAAGTTCATCGCCACACCTTGTTCAGCAGAACGGACGACAAAGGTCTCGCAACCGTGGGACCAGGCTATCCACTCTCGAAGAACAAGTGGGAGGTGTCGCCGAACGGCTAGGAGGTGTGGATGAACCGTTCGGACATTTCAACCAACGACTTGACGATATCAAGGCTCTCCTCGCCAGTTTAGCCCAATCGTCCCCAGTTTATAGGGGCGATGGTGAGCCTTGACAGTCGCATCAAGCTCCCCCACCACAACACTCTCTTCTGATTCCAAATCAAGAACGTGTTGAAGAGGATGAAGCTGCCAGCCGAGCGACAAAAGCAAAAACTCGATCGGCAGTAGAATTGACTACAGGCGATTTACGCCATAAACTCGAAGAGAAAGGTCGGCTCGCATGGATCGTGACCAAGTGGATGACAATATAAATCCGCTGGAGGCCAGCTGAAGGAACTTCGTGAACGCATAGGCGATATCCAAAGAGCGCAGCGCGCCCGAGCACCCATTGCAGTAGATGCATTGGTCGATTTGTTCGAATCACCATTCATTGAAGAAATCCACGAGTAACCGCTTCCTAAAGGGTTTAAAATCCCTCGGCTCAAACAATCATCTGGGATATGAGACCCAATGGAGCATCTGGAGAATTTCAAGGTTCGAATGGAACTCCTCGGAGTCAACGGGCACATCATGTGCAAAGCCTTCCCTTTGTCATTAACGAGCTCGGCTTAGACCTGGTTTCGAAATCTAAAACCAAGGTTGATCGGCTCATTCACTCAACTGAGTAGGGCCTTCACCACTTAGTTCATCGGTAGTATCGACCCGAGGAAGCATTCAACCCATCTCGCTGCAGTCAAACAAAAAGAAGACGAGTCTTTGAAAGACCACCTCGCACGTTTCAATGCCGAGGCCGTCCAGGTTGAAAACCTTTCTCAAGACGCACTACTGCAAACTATGATCGGAGGATTACGTGATAAGAAATTGAAATTACACCTTTTTGAGTAAAGTTGTATGCATGCGAAAGCTTTGAGAGCAACTAGAATTATGGCTAAGTCCTATTGGGGGGGGGGATTTGGACCTTTTAAAATTCTTTTTACCTACTTAACAGTTTTAACAAATAAAACTAAGTAAGCAAGAACACTTCGGCTTCCAAGCCTAAGTGGGTCTAATCACAAGACTAGCATATTGTATAGGCAATAAGCAACCTACTCTAAGAATGCGTAGATACTCAAATGATTAAACAAATCAAACTCTTAATCTATGCAACCTAAGTAAACTATAGAGGATGGATTAATTAAGCTCAAGTCTACACAAGTAAGTGAAAGTACATCTTGTGTGTGAATGTGCCTATCTAGTGCCTAGCATACATTCCTATCAATCATTTATAATTAACAATTAAACATATAATGCAAAGATAACAATGTGCTCAAATACAATCACAAACACAAGCATGTATAGTGGTTTGACTACTTGTTTACTCCACTCTCGGTTCAAGTACTCAATCCCTTTGAGCACACCGGCACTCACTAGGGAGTTTAAATCTGGTTCATCCCAACCAAGGTGTTTTAAATCGGTTCCACCCAACCGAGGAGTTTACAGGTTCCTCCCAACCTATGGGACTTACTCAAGGTCACCTCAAGTCCTACTCAAGGACAACGTAAGTTCACTCCCATGTCGGAGGCTCCCCCTTGGGGACTTTGTTTAGGCTCGACAAACGAGCCAAGGAGCAACAAACAATTCACAGTCTTTAAGTCGACAAACGTGCTAAGGAATGATCAACGTCCCTAGAGTTTTAGGCTCAACTAATAAGCCAAGGATTGACTAACGACCCTAATTCGAGTTTGTCAAACAAACTCTACACTCAACTCCCACAGGGAATTGAGTGGAAGGACTCTCTACAATGATAACCTTACTTGTCGGATGAGCCCCTTGTTCAGCGCTGGTTTGGATTGCTTGATCTCCGCTCTCCCGTGCTTCAATCAGCTTCACTTGCTCCTCCGATCTTGTTGCCGCTGCGTCGTCAATGCCTCAGCTACACTTGATTAACCACCTTGCAAATAATGCCTTTGATATGCCCAAGGTGATAGGAGGGTATGTTTGAGATCTCTACAACTTATGAGAATGGGTTGCCTAGAGAGACTCACCTACAAAGATCTCATCATAGAGTATTGGATAGGAATATGACTATCAAGATCAATCCAATCTCTAGAGATAAAAAAAGGGACAAGTGGATATTCTTCTTGAGCTTTGAATGGTCCATACTTGTGATGAATCACAAGGAAGATCACTTGTTTGGGTTATGAATAGACCTCTTAATGATCTTCAACAATGGTGGCTTTTATTTCCTCAAAATTCCCTCTACCTACTAAAAAATGAATCCCCTCTATATATAGATTTTCTTCTAACGGTAAAAAAATGGGCAGATTCGTGCATCTCCGATTGATCGAAAAAAGGGTTCGATTGATCGGAAATCTATCAAGTGAAATCTCTGAAAGATATTCCAATTCATCGGAATCATGGTCCGATTGATCGGATGGACCCCTTCCGATGGATCAGAAGTCTGTCCGATTGATAAGAAGTTTGTCCAGTGGTTTTTCAATTTTACCGGAACAAATTTCGATTGATCGGGACTTCTATCCGATCGATCGGAGTCCAATCGGAACGCCTGTTCGATTGATCGGAGTCCAATCGGAAACTGCTGTTTGAGCTGTTTTGTTTACAGCAGCTTCCACCTTTTTAATTAGTCTATCTTATCATAGTTTTTATGAAGTTCTAAGACTAATGATGATGACTAATGGTATACTTAGTTGGTCTAAATCATCTAAGAGGTTAAGGTTTTGGGTAGGTTCAACACAGGGCACACCAAGGCATCTCTTTTACCTGTTTCTTCATCCTTAATGCAGCTGGTTTATCTTCAGTTTTTGGTCTTCGTCTTCATTAAGCTCAATCGAGACTAGACTCACTAACCTAAGTGATTGACAAACAAGGTGCAGTAGTATGCTACAGAAAAGTGCACTAACAGAAATTCCTCTTGTCCATTGGAGAAGAACCGCCCCAGTTTGTGGCAGAATTCCTGGATCGAGCTGCCAAGTACATTAACGCGGAAGAATTGGTCAACGCGCATAGATTGTCTTCTAGGAGCAAATATCGCTAAGAAAAAAGCAGCTCGAAAAGGTGCAGACTAGATCAGAGGCCACCAGGTCAGAACACTGCTACTCGAGGAGTTAAAGCCTTGACCCCTCAATTTGAGAAGTACACACCACTCAACACGACCATCGAGCAAGTATACTTGGCGGAAAAGGGCATGAAGATGTTCGAACGACCAGTGAAAATCAAAACTGACCCCGACAAGAGGTTGAAATTGAAATACTGTTTGTATCATAAAGACCACGGTCATAATACAGCTGATTATTTCAACCTGAAATGTCAGATAAAAACCCTCATTTAGCAGGAATTCTTGAAGGGCTATATTGCCCAGCGTAAGGAGGACCGGAGGGCCATGGATTGGAACAACCAGACCGATGAATAGATCAACAACAATCCTGTAGAAGAAATCTACATGATCTTCGGTGGGCCAACTACCGGGGACACTGGTAACGCTCGAAAAGCATATGCACAACAAGGTAGGATGTCTGAACCAGGATTACCTGTGAACATCGTGAGCTGACCTGCGAAGATCACAAAGGTCGCTTCTCGCGCATTGACTTTCACCGAGGAAGATGTCAGAGGTATCCTCCACCCCCATGATGATTCACTTGTGGTATCGATGGTAGTCGCCAATAAGAAACTTTACAGAATGATGGTCGACACGGGCAGCTCGGTGGACATTTTGTATAGTGCAACGTTCGAGAGGAAGAAAATCGATCGATCCAGATTGATGCCAGTTAAAATGGCTTTGATCGGATTCACCGGGGACACGATCATGCCGAAAGGGGAGATAACACTTCCGGTCACAGCAGGAGAAGAACCTAATAAAAAAATGATTATGGTTGATTTCCTCGTCGTCAACACCTCGTCTGCCTACAACGCAATAATCGACCTTCCCATCCTCCGAGCCCTCAAAGTCGGTATTTCCATATACCACTTCACTATGAAATTTAACACTGATGAAGGCGTCGGAGTGGTGCGAGGCAATCAATAGGAAGTTCGTTGATGTTACGAGCTGACATTGCGCGGAAAAACCTGGTTTCTACTGTGTTGTGCACGACCCCCCTGGACTCCAGGGAAGAGACTGGGGAGCGCAGATCACCCATTGAAGAACTAATTGAGGTTCCTTTAACGGACGACGATTCGACTCGGGTAGTCAGAATCGGATCTCAGCTGAACGACGAGATGTGGGGAAGACTGACCACCTTCCTAAAACAGCATGCGGATGTGTTCGCATGGTCTCACCAAGACATGCTGGGCATCAGCCCGAAAGTTATGGTCCATCGACTAAATGTCGATCCAACCTTCAAGCCAATTCGTCAGAAATGACGACCATTCAACACGGAAAGGTATGCTGTGATCGAGGAGGAAGTTAAAAAATTGCGCCAAGCAAGATTTATCAAAGAAATACGTTACCCAGATTGGCTTGCTAACGTCGTCTTGGTGAAAAAAACCAGCAGAAAATGGAGAGTTTGTGTGGATTACACTGACCTCAACAAAGCCTGCCTGAAAGATAGCTTCCCGCTGCCTAGGATAGATTATGTCACGCCCTGAAATCCGAGACTCGAGTACAACAACCCACGGCCCGAGTTTCAGAGTGCGAATTTAATCCAATCATAACCTCTAGAGAAATTCCATTCCACATACCACAATACTACCAAACTAAAATATTTTATTAATCATAACTTAAATCTCAAATTGAAATTTAAATCAAACAACTATATCTACTCTGCAAAACATATAAATCTACTAAAGTCTGTTTCAATCATCTTCAAAAGAAATAAATTAAACACCTAATCTAGAATAAGTCTTCTAATAAAAATAGTCATCCAGATATTCTGCTTCAGCCGCTCCTCCTTCCTCCTGATACCCTGCAGGAACTGTGGTGATTTTGGTGAGCTAAAGCCCAGTGAGGTCATTTCCATCACAAGTAATATTTCAGTTAATAAGAGATTAGCTGTAAAATATCAACAGATGGATTTGTATGAAATACACTAGAATAAGGTTATGATTAATACACTTATGTTTTGTTATGAATGGGATATGATTATCATGATGTCATGAATGTTATGATACATGTGAGAGCAACAACCGTCTAGGAACTCGCTGCCACTGAACATTAGGAACCTGTCACAAATCAACCATGCTCACCTAACCAGTATAGTGAGGCGGCAAATCAACCATGCACGCCAGTGGGCAAATCAACCATGCACCACTGATCCAACCGAGCAAATCAACCATGCTCAATAGTGAAACGAGCAGAACTCGCTGCCACTGAACATTAGGAACCTGTCGCAAATCAACCATGCTCACCTAACCGGTACAGCGAGGCGACAATCAACTATGCACGCCAGGAGTCAAATCAACCATGCTCCTGTTCTGTCGCAGTGTATAAGTGTATGTATATGTCATGAGTTATGTAAGCATCATTCAAGCATACAATGCATATCAGAACTCACACCCAATCACACCATGCATGAATTATTTTCATTTAAGTAATTCTTTGTCTTTAAACCTTAGTCTACTGTTCACCGAGAAACATGAGAGAAATATTATGTGGGATTCTAGGACCACTACTCGTATCTAGGGTTACACAACGGTAGCATCATGTCCACCTAAACCTACGTTAAGTTGTTTTCGAATTTTAACATAGGTATTTAAGATGAAAATTTTGAGAAAGTAAATTCTCTAAGAAAGGATAATTCATAGGTGAATTTGAAGAATGGAGACAAGAGATTGATCCCTTACCTAGAATTCATACTATATTTAAGAACAAGATGAAATTCAAGAAAATTAGTGGAGAAACTGGGAGAGATAACTCTACTACCTAGGATGTCATAATCACATAAAAAAATAAAGTGAAATCCTAAGAACCTAGTTAAGAGAGAAATTTAGATAGATGAATTCTGTACCTAGGATGCCATGATAAGGGAGAAAGCATTAAAATACGCCTAAAATCCTAACTAGAGAAGTAGTCTTTATAAATTGAACGTAACAAGGAAGAACACTAAAGAACATTAACAAAGAAAGTTACATGAGATGAATCACTCACCGTATGATGAACTATAGGCTCCACACAAGCCCAAACTTGAATATGAGTTAGCTCAGCGAGTCGCTCAGCGAGTCGACTCGGTTGAAGGTTTAGAAAAGAAGTTTCTTCTTCTCTCTTCTTTCTTTCTCCTTTTTCTTCTTTCTTTCTTCTTCTCTTTTTCTTCTATCTTTCTCCCTTGCTGACTGGGATGCTGTCCCCATAGCAACAGCAGCAACGTGGAGCTGCTCTCTCTCACTCTCTCTCTCTACCCTCACACTCCCTCTCTCTATCCGGACGGCTCTCTCCCTAACGGATCGCTCTCTCACTCACTCTCTCTGACGTTTTCTGAAGAGAGAAGGGGATGAGGATGGCTTTTATAGCCGAGCACGGTGAAAACACGGTCGCATGTGCAACCGGCTTGGGCTTCCGATTCCAAGAGGGACTTGGACTCCACTTTCTTGCAACCTATGCCACATGGGAAGAGTTGAAAGGGTATGTGGGGTCCACACGACTCATGTGTAGCTGATCTTGGATGTCCATGCAAGGTACGGACTTGGATCTTGACAAATCATGGGTTTAAACATGTGAGTTGAAGAGGGCTTGTTGCTCGGTCGTTGGAAGAAAAACTCACGAGGACTGTTTTCGTTGACGAGAGAAATCAGATGGATGGTTTGGATTTCGGATGTGGGGTCCACAGATGGACGGTGTGAACGGCCTGTTAGGTCAGGCGGACGCTGTTGCAGCGGACGCTGTAACAACGTCCGAAGAAGATGCGGTCTCCTCTTCTTCTTCTTTTTTTTATATTACGTGCGTTGCACGTATTGGTACTACGGTGCTCCACTACGGCCAGTGAGGTCCACCTGCTATGGACCGAGATTGTTTCCTCCGACCATTAGGACAGTGCCGAAATTTTAGCCGTCAATGAGGAAAATGGAACAGCTCTGAGTTACAATGGCCCACTTATGGCCCAATTTCAGATTAGGGCATTTGTAGGATGATCGGAAGGTTGAAATTTGACGTGTATGGTTAGATTGTGTCCTAGAGCTAGTATATAAAGTTTTGTACGAGAATGATCGCCAGAAATCATGATACTTGCAAATGGTCCTATAACTTAAGTTTAACTAATGGTACTTTCATAATACTTGTAGATTTATGAGTTTTGCGAAGTCTGACACTACCACGCTATTCTAGGGTTCATGTTGAGCGATCTTAATGAAGGAATCATACCACAATTCCATACGGATGGTTCAATATTAATTTATCAATATTTAAGTTATTAATTTCTTAATTAATTATTCAAAATGCTAATTAAATTATTTCCGAAATCTAAAGTTAATAAAAATCATTATTTAACTATTGTAAAACTAGGGTTGTTACAGATTAGCTCATTGACGTGACATCTGGTTTCGAGCTACTCAGCTTTATGGATGTGTACTCTGGATATAACCAAATTCGGATGTATCCACTCGACAAACAGAAGACGATGTTCATCACGGACCGATGCCTATACTGTTATAAGGTGATGCCTTTGGACTAAAAAACACAGGGACAACCTACCAACGCTTGGTCAACAAAATGTTTGTCGAACAAATTGGCAAAATAATGGAGGTCTATATGGACGACATGCTCGATAAGAGCTTACTGTCGGATAACCACATCGAAGACCTCGGCACAATGTTCGGTATTCTAAAAAGATACCGAATGAAACTCAATCCCAACAAATGTGCTTTTGGAGTAAGCTCGAAAAAATTTCTCGGCTTCATGGTGAACCAAAGGGGAATAGAAGCTAATCTAGAGAAGATTCGAGCTCTAATCGACATGAGCTCGCCCAATACTGTGAAGGAAGTCGAACGTCTCATGGGAAGAATTGCGGCTCTAAACAGGTTTGTTTCGAGGGCTACTAACCAGTGTCTCCCTTTCTTCAAATAACTCCGCAAATGCAAGGAAATGACTTGAACGCCAGAGTGCGAGAAGGCTTTTCTCAAGCTGAAAGCTTATCTCAGCTCTCCACCTTTATTGTCCAAACCAATGCAGGGGGAAGAATTACTTCTATATTTGGCGGTTCCACCAGCAGCAGTTAGCTCAGTTATGGTTCGAGATGACAAAGGGATGTAGAGGACGATTTACTATGTCAGCAAAGCTCTGCTCGACGCAGAAACATGATATCCAAACATCGAGAAACTAGCCTTAACACTAATCACGACAGTCAGACGACCGAGACCATATTTTTAAGCGCACCCAATAACAGTGTTGACGGATCAACCGCTACGACAGGTGTTCCAGAAGCTGAAAATTTCAGGTCGGCTCGTCAAATGGGCCATTGAACTCGGTGAGTTTGACATACAATTCCAACCTCGCACTGCTATCAAAGGTCAAGCCATAGCTGATTTCATTGTTGAATTCACCAACCCCTCGAGCGACCAGCATGATCACGAATCAAGTCGACCCTCTGACGAACAGAAATCGATAGGTCCTTCGGAACATGATCTGTCAACATCTACATGGTCACTGTACATTGACGGGTCGTCAAATTCACAAGGTAGCGGAGCTGACCTCATCTTGACTTCTCCAGACGGGGTGAAAGTCCAGTATGCACTTAGGTTTGGCTTCTGAGTCTCTAATAATGAAGCTGAATACGAAGCCCTCTTAGCTGAACTACATCTTACTTTTGAAATAGGGGTCTAAGAGTTAAAGGTGCACAGTGATTCGAAGTTAGTGGTCGGATAGGTAATTACAGAATATTAAGCGAAAGGAAAGAAGATGTGCGTATATCTAGCAAAAGCCCAAGAATTGCTATCCCGCTTCGATTACTATGAGATCGTTCAGGTCCCGTGAACTCAAAATACTAATGCCGACTCACTGACAAAATTATCATCGACAGTGGACGACGAGCTCAGTAGGACAATCCCCATCGAATTCCTCCCTCATTGAAGCATTTCTCAGGAGGAACTAAGCGACGTATGCCCGGTGTCAGCCAACCCGAGCTAGGTAGATCCCATCATTCATTTTCTACAACAAGGTGAATTGTCAGAAGACAGAAAAGAGTCGTAGAAAATCCATTACAGGTCGGCTCGTTATACACTGATCGACAGAATTCTTTACAAAAAAGGGTTTTCCCTCCCTTGCCTACGTTGTTTTGGACTCGAGGAGGCTGATTACGTCCTTAGAGAAATACACTTCGGTAGTTGTGGAAACCATTCCGGGAGCAAAGCACTTGCGCAAAAAGTAATTCGTCAAGGATATTACTGGCCTACTATCCAGCAAGATGCTCGGGAAATAGTAAAAAAGTGCGACAGATGTCAGCGATTCGCCCCAGTTTCCCACCTGCCACCAGAAGAGCTCACTCCGATGTCCAGACCATAGCCATTCTCCTAACGGAGAGTCAACATCATTGACCCTCTCCCAACGGGCAAAGGCCAAGTGAAATACGCAATCGTCGCCGTCAATTACTTCACAAGGTGGGTCGAGGCGGAACCGCTTGCCACGATCACGGAGAGGAAAGCTACGGATTTCATTTGGAGGTCAATCATATGCCGATTCGGAATTCCGAACACTATAATCTTTGATAACGGACGTTAGTTTGACAACGCGAGATTTTGAAAGTTCTATAAAAATTTAGGCATAAATAATATATACTCATCTCCCTATCACCCACAAGCCAATGGTCAGGTCGAAGCTGTCAACAAAATCATCAAAAATCATCTCAAAGCGAAGCTCGGGGAATGAAAAGGAGCATGAGCGGAAGAGCTCCCCGAGGTACTTTAGGCTTACAGAACCACAGCTTGGTCCACTACCGGAGAAACACCCTTCTCCTTGGCTTTTGGAGCCGAGGCAGTGATTCCAGTTAAGATCGGTATGCCTAATAACCTGACAGGTCGTTATCAGCCCAACCAAAATGAAGATCAGCTATGAATGAATCTCGATCTGCTCGACGAAGTAAGAGAAACTTCCCAAGCGCGGATAGCGGCATATCAGCACAGGGTTCAACGATATTACAATTCGCGAGTGAAGAAACGACGATTCAGAGTTGGCGACCTCGTCCTTCGAAGAATCGTCAAAGATATCAAGGAAAAAGCGAGTGTGTTTAGCTCTAATTGGGAAGGATCGTACAAAATACTCAGCTCGTTTCATTCGGTACTTATTGGCTTGAAAATATGGAAGGCCGACCTCTCCCTCATCCGTGGAATGCTGAGTACCTTAAGGTTTATTATCCATAAATAGGTCGGATACTTGAATAAGGTGAAAGTCTGTACATCAGAAAATTTTTCAATAAAGATAGAGTTTTCTTAAAGTCAAACATGTTTACAGACTAAGTTTGACACACAGAATATCATGATTAAAAATTAGCAAAGGAAGTTTGAGTTCGATCATAAGATCGTAGGATCGGATTTACCACGCTATATCATGATTAAAAATTAGCAAAGGAAGTCTGAGTTCGATCACAAGGTCGTAAGATCGGATTTACCATGCTATATAAGACAAGCATGGCCACTAATGATCTGGAGCTTAGCACGAGCTTAAGGTCGAAAACGACAGAAAGCATGATAACGACTTGGTCGACATAGCTACGAGCTATGTAAGCAACCTATTCCAACTACGTAGACAAATTTCAATTGCTCCAGTATGGAATAAAACAAATACCACGACAATCACAAAAGTATGAATTAAATGCACCAGTCATGAAAGTAAAAGCCTCAGAAGGGCCCAAAAAATATTTTACCTCAGAAGGGCATAAAAATATTCACAAAGTCCCTTAAGGGACATAAACAAAAAAGAAAAGGAAAAATGTCTTTTCAATCTTTAGCCACTTTATCAGTGGCAACGACCTCCAACGGGCCGACCTAAGTCCCCCCGACCTGAGCTTCAGCCAGAGCAGCTCCTTGAACAGCTCCCTCCTCGATGACCTCATCCTCAACCTCATCATCGTCGACAGGAGTAAGATTGAGATTTGAGAAATGCTTTTGGACAAGGCTCCCGCAGTCTTGAAAGCCATGATTGTACAACTCTTCTAAAACTGCATTTACCTTCTCGAGCTCAGCCTTTAGACCTTTGATCTCAGCCAGGGACTTCAGCTTAACGTCTTTCAGGAGCTTGGCCAAGTTCGCCTTCTCCTCTTTGGTCATCTTTAGTGCAGCCTCAAGAGACTCTGACTTGTTCTCAGCAGATTGAGCTTTGGCCCCCGAAGACTCCTTCAAGACATCCTCGAAAGACTAGGCCTGGGCTTGGGAGACCTCCAGGTCGGACTGAGCGACCTCCAGTTCGGATTGGCTCTTCTTCAGCTTTGACCTTGTAGCCTTGGTCTTTTCTTCCACGAAGACATTGCGATAAGTGCCTCCTGCATCTGACGGGTTCGTTCAGCCAAAGCTTGACGAACCATGATCAACAGGCCAGAGTCCTTCAAAAAAACATAGAAACTGTCAGCAATGTAATCATATACAAACTTGAGAAAATTGGTAAGAGACAACTCACCTTAAGACTGCTTTCTATTGCAACCTCGATCATCTGATAGGGATCGAAAATGGCCAGTGAGTTCAGTTCTTACGGGATGCTATTGTTCACACACGCGTACGCGTTAATGCCGTCGATCCAGGTCCGAAGCCTCTCTATAACTGGAGGCATGTCGACCTGGTCTTCATGAGGAGTAGTAGCCCGAGCAGAAGCAAGAGCTGGAGATTATGATGGGGCACGTGATGATCCTGTGGGGGTATGAGCTCGAGATCGTGATGAGGCGTCTGAGGAGCCGCCAGAGGCAGGAGCTTGAGATTGTGATGGGGGAACCCGACGAGCTGGCGCGAGTCATAGGACGGCCTGTAACCGGCTCGGCCCGAGAGTCGGAAGTGTCCGGTACCTTGACAACCGGAGGTTGAGAGGCCAAGGGTTCAACCCTAATCAGAGAGCTTGGATCCACGGGCTGCCCAGATCCGCATATGAAGGACTGGGGCAACTGTTGTTGCCTCTGGGGTTCAGAAGTAGTCGCCTTCTTCTTCGGGGGCTCAGCAGAGGTTCGCCCACGATCAAAGTCGCGGGAAGGAATCTTGTGAACCTTCAAAACCGCCTTTGGAGCCATACTTGTTTCAAAAAAATCTGTAAGAAAAATACGCTAGTTAAGTATATAGAACTGGGAAGAAACATCGACATTGCTACCTTTCAGGTTACCGACCTAAATCACGGATAGAGTTGATGGTTATCAAGCGACTAAAATCCCTCTCCTTAATAGAGTAACTCCTTGTAGCTCGTATCTGTCTCTCCTGTGCAGCAGAAAGAGCCACTCGGACGGTCGTAGAAGCTACAATCAAAGAAAAATAATAAACATTAGGAGATCTAAAGAGAAAAGTTAAGGATGAAAACTAAAATGTCAGCAAGGCAGGTAGGTCGGACTGCTGTCCGACCTGGTAAAGCGAAATCAGCTCGGACTTTGAACTCCAAAGGTTGAGGCTCATTCGATGAAGACTCCCAACTCCCAGAAGCAAAGAACCACTTCCTTTTCCAAGTCTTGGTGGAAGATGGTAGACAGGTCACCAACAAGCCACCCTGACCCAGAAGTGAAGAAAAATAATAAAGCCCCTGACCTCCTAAGGACTTGAGGCAATACATCGAGAACAGCTCGTTTGAGGTCAACTCTTTATTTCCAACCCTCTGCCACAGGATATAGCACCCCACTATACATCTCCAGGCATTAGGCTGCAACTGGCTCAAGGACAGACTTAAAAGGCTGAGGACCTCACGTACAAAATGGTGTAGAGGTAATCACAGCCCGGTCTTTAAGTGCATCAAAGAAATTACTATCTCTCCCTGGTGAGGTCAGCTTGGTCTATCACCTCGGTCGGGAACCCTAAACTCTATGGAATCAGGGATTTCATATGTTTCTCTAGCTACGTCCAGCTCGTCCTGGGTATTTTGTGAAATTACGCAATCTAATTCAAAGGGTTCCCTATGAGCTATTGCACTTCCAGCGATCGACTCGGGAGGTTCAGATTCCCCTTCATCAACAGGATTTGTCGTCCTAGTCCTAGAATCAGATTCTTTAGGGTTCATCTCCCGAGGGCCTAGAGAAGGTAGGTCCGATTCAGGATCTTTGAACCTCACCTTAGGAATAGCATCAGAGTCTGATGTTTCCAACATGGTAAAATAAAAAATGGCAAAAAGAAAAAGAGATCTTCAAAGGGTTGAAAAAGCGTACCAAGAATGCTGGTACACTGGCTTGAGGAAGATGATCAGAGAGGAGAAGAAAATAAATGAAAATCAAAAGGTTCGGAGGCTCAGGCAGACAGAGAGTCCGAAAGCTGAAGAAATGAGAATTTCGAAATTTTTGGTCAAGTCCGGAGATTTATATTCAAAGAATTTTCTTGCATTTAATGCAGAGACGCCATGTGGCAAGTTTTAACTCGATCGTACAAAAAGAATGCATGGCGCCGACACGTGGTGACGCCTCATTCATTAAGACTCTGCAAGCGCCCCCACGCCGTATGAGCGAATGATGACGCCTTGATTTTTCAAATGACGCTTTAAATGCCATTTCCCCGCTTGCCTAAATGGCGGTGGTACAGCTGCTAAAAGCTAAAAGCAATCAGGTCATCTTATCTTCTTCGACAAGTTACTCCCAAGCCAGACGAGCTAGACTTGAGAGTAAGGGGGCTTCTGTTATGGGGAAATTACGAGCTGACCTCAGGTCGAATATAAAATGACCTAGACACAGATCGAAATAACCCGACCTAAGCTGAACACAAACTCCCTGACCTCGTCTGGGAGACGACCTCGGGCTTACAACCACGACTCCCGTAATCTTAGGCTTTGGCCGAGAAAATAGGAGAAAGATCCGGGGAGTCGTTAAGGAAAACGTCTTCGGTAACTACGGAACGGCCCAAAGATCTCGGAGGTCCGAGATCTCCTCCATGGAGATTATGTTTCCTAATAGGAGCACGATTCTGTAACCTAAGTCTATAAAAAGGCACGTCCTCTTCATCACTAAGGTACATGAAAACTCTTACTCACAAAAGGAAAAAGAGGAGATTATTGATTTAAAGAGCTCTGACTGACTTAGGCATTAGAGGACTAGCGGCTGGTCCCCGGCCCCCTCTTAGCCATTATTTGTCCTTGCAGATCTCAAATAGACGGATCAGAACCCCTCTACATCCTCAAGGTTGATCACCGATCTCGCTTCTCTTGTTGTTAAAATCCAGCAACAATAGTCACCATCTTCGCTTCATTTAAGAGGTACTTCTCTCTTAATACCGAACACAAGTGAAAAAAGTTCGCTTCAACATTCTCAATTGAGCCATGCATTTGATGTTTATCTTTGAAATTATCCTTGATATGAACTAGTAACATTCCAAATCACCTTGCCAGGAAGGAGCTTTTAATACGTAGTAGTTCGATAATACTTCGTTATAAACAAAAATAGTACATGCAGCTGCAATCGCGGCTAGACGTTGCAGCCACACGCTCTTCATAGTGGCTTAATTCACTAGTAAAAGACATGTTATAGGACATACCACTATGTATGACTTATTAATAATTGACCCTAAAACACTTTAGTATTTATTTAAAAGATTATATTGGGAGTATTTAAGATATAAGTTTTGTTAATGGTATAAACTCAGGATGATTTTAGCTTTAAAAACCAAACTAACTGGATGATCCTAATCATACGATAGGAGGACTTCTCCCTACGCAATGCGGGCCGTCACTTACTTTTTTAGTCTTCACTGTTGTTTGTAGGTGAACTAATGTAGAGGAGGTTGTAGAAACTTTCGCGGATAAGATGGATTAGAGAAAGCTTAATTGGAGGCGGAAACGATCTGACCTATAAGAACCTTAAATCAATTCTATCTTGGAAATTAGAATTAGTTTTTCGACATATTATATATGATTTTAGGGTAAGACACCGAGTTACCCATGTTGGATTTGTGAGATTCCATCAAATCAACGGTCAAAGTCCAGTTTAATTTCATTTTTACTATAAATAGGAAATTTTACTTTGAATATAACATTTGATCCTTTGAGTTGTAGAAGTTGTGCCCAACATGAAAGGGCTTAGAAAAGTTAGGAGAATAACACAATTGGGCCAAATTAGACACTTATTATTTTTGGACCGAAAACCACAAAGTCCAATAGAAATGGAGGTTGTCTATAAATAGTAAGTCACATTTTTGGGTGTTGAATTATTCCTTTTCTTATCCCTCATGGATTCAAGGAAGCTCTATGAAGTGTCCAGATAGCTCCATGTATTCGGAGTAGTTATTCCATGAGGAAGACAATGATCGACCTCACCACGTCACTGCATCATCACTGATCAAATGGTTAGGTTCTTCCGATCAGTGCAATTCATGAACAGTGCACCCTCCTCGGCAGATCACATCTGATGAACGTTCTGGATCTCATCAATAAATGGACACTGTACGGTTTTGGATCAAGGATAGAAAAGGCTTTTCCTTTAAAAATTCAAATTCGCTTGATGACTACGCAGCTATAAGAATAAAAAAAAAAAATTTAAATTTTTTTTATGAAAAAGCACAGTCAGGAGAATTATCGAAAGATCTAGACAATCTAATATTCCTAGAAACACTAGCCCTTGACTTTCTCATGGAGGAATGATCACATATACCCCAATGTATGGTAAAGCTGCCTTTCTACGTTGCACACATTGTACGGTCCCACATGTATATATCATCTGAGCCATTGAAAAGGGTGGGGCCCTTGAAGATCACTTCACCCAAAAACTCAGGCTGATCTGTCCATCATTTGGGCAAAAAAAAAAAAAAATGGATGGCCAACGTGCGGACCACCTGATGAGTGGATCGGTCTGATCTTTTGCGCTCAATGGTCTTCAAGGTGGGACGACATTTCCAATGGGTACACCTGATACAACAGCTGTATGTGGGAGCTTCTTTAACCATCCATTGAGGTGTATTTGATCTTAGCCCTTTGAGATTTATATGCTTAACACTTTTGTCCACAACGTGATTCGTGAATAAAAAGATGCAAAGGAATGTATCATTTGTTATTCTCCATCATATGATGTGTTGGATTGCACATGGCCCAAAAGATGGTTCTCATTGGACAGTAAACACCGGGCTGATGGAATTTTGACCATTGAATGTAAACTAGGTTGGACCCACCAAGTGGACGGTCAAGATCAAAGGAGTTGACGCCAGGTGCTTGTCGATCTTGCATCATACGATGATGATGTTTTGGAATTGTATCAGATAAGCCTCAAGCCAGTGACAGACCATTTTTTAATTACCATTGATTTCATTGCTAGATGGGTGGTATCTAGCTACCACGCTCGCTGCATCCACACGCAATAGTGATTTCGCATCATGTTATGACGTTGGAATTGTATAGGAAAAGCTGCAATGAGAAAAACCTGAAAGCATTGCTTGCCATTGTTGCTATACCATTGCTAGCCCTCAACACTTGGAGATCCAGGTCATTCATCAGGCCCAATTATAGGTGGGCCACATAGAAAATATTCCATTGGCTACAGATCCTCATTGACCATAAGTGGGCCGCCATTCTTTAGCATGTTCTACGAATGTTTTATTTATTTATTATTATTATTATTTTGAATCAATGGGAGCAAGTGGTCCATCAACCACCGATACATATAAAAGCGTGCAGAGCAAAATGTTCCCAACTGGTGAAGTGGGCACCATTTGATCCCACCACCTAGAATGTAAGATCAAGTGGGATCAATTCCTATCTATAAATCCAAAGGGAAGAATACTTGACCATGATTTCATGTGTTCCAAGTAGTTCCATGTTCCTTGTATTCTTCTTGGTTTTCCTTTAGGGCTCGCTTGGGAGCTTGTAAATGGGAAATGAATTTAGAGGTAAATGATGAATTAATGAGAGTAAATTATAACATTCATAATTGTGTTAGGATGGGAGTAACTGAAATGCGTTTGAAATCAAAATATGCTGTTTAGATGAGAGTAAATGAGAGGAATTGGAATGCATATGGATTTTTCAATATATTCACAAGAATATTAGTTATATCCTAAAATATGCAATATTTAATAGAATGATTGCAATAAGCCCATTGAAATATATACTTCAGCAAAAAATGAGGAAATTTCGAGCCTCAGATAGGACCACAAATGTAAGGATCACAAACAAGCAACTAGTCAATATTTTTTAATCGTCCATTTTCATGGCCATCCTTTGGACGGTTTAGATCATTCTTTTGCTCTGATTACACACCTGTTCTTAGATTAACTCTATGCAAATGGATAGAAAATTTCATTGCTTCAGCTTGGAATGAAAAAACATACTCAAAGAAAGACAGAAAATATTATATGTCACACTTAAAACACCCCCTTCACATTCCAAAGAAACATTTCTCTTGGCCAAAACCCTCAACTCAAGACTCCATATATAACTTTAATACATAACTAAGACTTCAAATGTTGTAACTAGTCATATCCTCAAGAAATGCACGAGAAACTATATCCCTTGTGTGCCACTTTTTTTTTTCTCCATATGATATCAGAGCAGAATTTGTATTCCACTAAGGTTTGATGATTCCTTCTCTTTTGAGGAGCATTATCAAGTGGCTCCTGCTTCCCTGAGTGGGGTCACGCTCGAGCTGAAGAGACATCACCTCGTTGGTAGAGCCCACCAACTGACCTCCTATGAACACAGCCGGTAGAGGTGACCTACGACCTAGAAGCCTGACCAACACCTTCTCCATTTCTTTTCCATTGGGGTCCTGGTCGAGCTCATAAACAGCTGCATGGGCCCCAAACTCAGAGAAGAGTCTCTTGATGGAGTGGCACATGCAACATGAGCTGTTGCTGAAGATCACCAACTTGTTCTGGCCCGCCAATCTCATCACCTGTTCCATCCTAGCAATGAAGAGAGAGAGAGAGAGAGAGAGAGAGAGAGAGAGAGAGAGAGAGAGAGAGCTTGGAAATTTGATTGAAAGAAAGCTAAGAAGGCTTTGGTTGTGATGAAAATAAGGTTGTGAAGAGACTTATTTATACATGCTCGTGGGGGATGGTGGATGGCATATTCTAATGGAAGAAAATAGAAGAATGTTAGAATATATTTTGGCTCATGCATGCGCGCCCAAGATACCATTTCTTAACAGTGCCAAAGGCTGCGGCGTCATTTGAAAAAAAAAAAGAAAAAGAAAAAAGAAAAAAAGGTGGGGTATCAACGGTGGGTCCCGTGATTTGAGTAGCCCTCTGTCCAGATTGACCCACGCTGAAACCATGTGTACGGAAATGGGTGCATGGGTGGGATCCAACATACTCTACTGTTCAATCCTTATACCTGAACATTGATCCAGACCGTGTGATTGCTGGCAATCTTTTGAATGAATGGTAATCTAAACTTAATTTACACCAATCGCAAGTTTACGGTAGCCCGATGATTTTCTTTTATGAATGTGTGCCAACGACTTCTAATGACCAGTTGAAAAGTTATTGGTCATTTTTTTTATAATCTGTATTGGCTGGATTTTCTAGGCTCTGAGCCCTTTCAAGATCTGGCCCACTGATTTTTGACATGTACAAATTGAGAGGCAGATGTATCGAATGTACGGTGTTGTTGTTGTTTAATTCAGATGCGTGGCCACACTTGCTACGGACGAGAGCGGATTAGGTGAGACCCCAGGCTCACCTAAGACGGTGCGGCCCTTACCGTGGGGCCCACCTTGATGTATGTACTCCGTCCATCCGTTTTTACAGATCATCTTAGGGCATTATCCCACAAAAAATGAAGCAGAGACAATTATTAGGTGGACCATACCATAAGAAACAGTGGTGATTGACCATCCTACCATTAAAAACTTCTCAGGACGGACCTTCATGTTTCCGTAGTGTTTATTTACCATCCAATCTGTTGGTAAGGTCACATGAGCCTGGATGAAGGAGAAAAAACAAATATCAGCTTCATCCAAAAACTCTGTGGCCCATTAATGGTCAATCACCACTGTTTCCTATGTTATGGTCCACCTGATGATTGGATATGCTTCCTTTTTGGTATAATCCCATAAAATGATCTTGAAAAATGGACGGACGCAAGGTGGGCCCCACGGTAACCCACAGTGAGGGCCGCACAGTCATAGGTGAGCCCGGGGTCTCACCTAATCCGTTCTCGCTACGGACAGCCCAAATTTGATCAAAGGTGTCCGATTAAGTCATAGGTCGACTTGAATTGAGAAAAGGCTTGTGATCACGAGCACCAAACTATCCGAATTAGGATCAGACCAAAGAAATGATCAGACTGTTTCGGTCACCACTTGTTACAATAACAACCGTCAGGCAATTTAAGAAGGGAAGGTTAGTCCTTTAGAGTCGATCTTTTTGTCTGGAGCTAATAATTTTTCTTTCAACAATAATAGCATATTAAGTTTCTTAGTGAAGTAATAATGGATGAGTAAGATTAAACTAACACTACGTAAAAAAAAAACACATAATTCGACGGCCCAAAGACGTCAGCTTTAAGCAGAATCAACAAATCGTGTCGTTGAAAACTCTCATCATTATTTACTCCATCAATTTTCCTACTCGACGGACCATAACCGTCAAGACATATTCATTGGCCATGCCAATGGTCATCGAATGATCGTCGGATGAACATCAAATGGTACTACCAATTCCACAAAACCATCCAATATAAACCAGTAAGTCAATTATAATAAAGCATATCAAGTCAAATATAAACCATCAAATATAACTCATACATATACAAAAATAAATTTTAAAAATATCGTGGCATAATGTCGGTCATAAACCGAGGCTACCTAATCACAAATCTCATGTTGACTGCAAACGGTCCTTGATCAAGAGTAGATGTGTCCTATCATTCCCCATGCACATCGAAGATCTCATCTACAATGACCTTAAAGTATTCTAGATCCAAGACGCCCGACAACAATTAACAAGTAAACATCCTATACTTCTGGTAGCTTTTCAATTGTCATGTACAATTATAAGTAGGTGGGATGGAAGAGGGTGTTGCAGTTTGTTGCATGCGCATCTCAGGAATAGAAAAATTGTCTTCCTTATTAATAGGTAATGTAATTAAGATATACTCCGACGCATCTCAAGAGGGGGAGGAGTTTGTAGAGACGATTGGGGGAAGGTTGTTTTTGCCTTTCACAATGGATACGGGAGAGTATCTAATACTATGGCAAAAGCTCAAGCTTTGGTGGATGGGCTTGAGATTTGCGAGAGCAGGGGGCTAAATAATATCTTGATAGAATCAGACTCCCGCATTATTGTTGAGGCACCCTCCAATCCGAAAGGAGATGCTCCTTGGGGTATTTGGTACCGAATAGCTATCATTAACAAGAAATGCTCTTCGATGAACTTTAATATTTCCCACACTCATCGAGAAGGAAATGCGGTAGCGGATGTGCTTGTAAGACTAGGTAGTGATAGGTGATCCCCGATGCTTTTTTGGTTGGGCTCACCCGAATGGATGTACAACCTATTAATTTTGGATCAATAAAATTTTAGGTTGAATTAAAAAAGTAAAAATAAAATATACTCCAACCATTAACAATTAAAACATTTGGATATTCTAACAATTAGAACATTTAATAAAATAAACTATAAGATATAACTCGTTAAAATTCATACCTAAGAAGAACTTCCTTGTTCTAACTTAGAGGACGACTGTGACATTGAATTGACCTTTATCACCACTATATTCAATTTCTAAGTCCACTCGTTAACTTACTATCCATCTAAGCAATAGCACCATGAAGATGAGCTGTATGATGTAAAGCGGTCTTCGTGATACCCCCTCCCATACCTTGTACACAACCCTTGTTGTCTTTTCCACATACTTGTGCAATACATAATATTTCTATTAAAACAACAATTTGTATGAAAATAAAAGTTATAATTTTATTCAGTATATATGTATTACTGCCATAACATCATTCTGTATATCCCTCTTTTCAAAAGTGGGATTCACCGCAATGAGGTTTATTATTCGTATATGTAAAATCAAAATTTCATTAAAAATATAAATTTATATTAATAAAAACGATGTAAATTAAATATATTTAAGAGCATTCACAATGGTCTCAGTCAACTTGGGAGTCAGTACGGTACCATCAACCCTAGTATGGCTGTTGATCATGTATAGATCCATCATAGAGAGCAGACCACCATCTACCCTTTGCTTTTTCTATAAAATAAAAAAAATAATATATAAAAAAATTAATTCACACACACACACACACACACACACATATCAAAATTAATGAGTATTTTAAATTGATTTCTTACCAAATCATCAGCTCTATTTGCCACACCCTCTTCTACGTGTAGTGTGAGGGATTTTCATCATGCTGTGTAGTTTCTTGAACTTCACACTCTTCTCCTGCTCTGCCTATATTGACTTCAAGTCGACGAACTTCTCTCAATCTTCTTGCTTGATGAACTTGTTGCATTTATTCACTTTACGCTCCACATCCATAGAACTTGTTTTGTTGTAGTCCTTTCCCAGTCGGTATTTCCAATCCTTCCATACTTTACCAGCTCTCTTTAGTAAATTGTCTCGACGTTCTTCAGGCACATCATAATGATTCTGTGGAGAAGACAGTCAAATTAAACAACAATTATAGTATGCGTTGAAGTATATAGTTAAATTATTAATATAATAAAATGATTCAAAGTAACTTATGATACCTTCAAACATTACCTGAATAAGACGCCATACTACATCAAGCTCGTAGGTGGAAACTCTATCTCAGGAAGGGTATAGAAAGGAGACACGTTGCTCATTACAAAACGACCGATATTGGTTACTAAGTTAGTTGACTTTTTCCTAATGCACCATCGAAGCGCATTGAAGGTGAGATAGCATTGTGATAAATCTGGTGTTGAAGTGGAAGAAGAGATTGCAGGAAATGATCAAGAAGAGGGTGTAAGTGCTAATCAGAAAGAGGATGCATGTGTCGATCGGGAAGTGGGTGTAGATACCACTTGGGGAGAGGAGGGCTAAACATCCAATCTTGGAGTCATAAGATGTGATTGCGTTTGTGATATAGTGCTTGTATTCAAATTATAGGATACAAAGAAATTATTTTAACATCAGATAATATCGGGGACCCACCATATACTACAAGACACCAGTGACTCAAACTGTCCAAATAGAATAAAAAACTGACATATTAATAATTATTGAAAAAAAAAGGATGAAGCTCAGATTTGGCTTCTTTCAGACTTGCATTTGGGCGCACTCTTAACTATGACTACATGAATTATTTGCCTAAAATCACAAACAAATAAACTCCCAAACATGCCTAACCAATAAATGTAGAGAAAATACATTTTTCCAAATATCTGACTATCAAAAGCAAAACACTATGATCGTGCAGATCCATATCATCACTACCTTATAACTAAACTCTGTTATTTGTTATAAATGAATTTGTTGTTTTAAAGGAAAAAATAGTTTAAAAAAAGTGTCTTAGGATTATGGCTTTGCCCACAAACTTGTACCTACAAAAAACATATCAAATTTCAACAAAATCATCCAATATACATCAAATTTTCACAAAAATATGATGAGGCTCAGATTCGACTTCTTTTATATATGTGTTTGAGCGCACCCTCTAGCATGGTTACATGAATTGGCCACCTGAAATCACAAAGAATCAGAGCCTCCAAACATGCCCGGCCAACAAATGCAAAGAAAATCTTTGTCATAAAAACTGATAATCAAAAGCCAAATAGAGTATCATAACTGCCTCTAGATTAGTTGTAATAAATCACATAGTTCAATTATAACAAATTAGACTCTTCAATTTTAGAAAAAAAAATCACAAATTTCAGTTATAGCACAAATCACTGCAGATTTCAGTTATAGGAAATCATAGAGTTTAATTATAACACAACCTAAAAGTTTAGTTATAACACAATTACAAAACTTAGTTTTAACAAATTGTAAATGTTAATTTGAAGTATGGGATTTGTACTTATTATAAAAAAATTTAGTGTGAGGTTTGTAGTTATTATCAGAAATTGAAAATTCTTGTAAAATGTTCCAAAGCTAGACTTTTATTATAGGAAATAAAAAAGTTCAGTTATATTACAACCAAAGAGTTCAGTTATAGTACAATTATATAATTCAGTTATAACAAATCGCAAAGTTTAGTTTTAAGTGTAGGGTTTATACTTATTACCTGAAATTGAAAATTCCTATAGAGTATTCTCAAGCTAGACATCAATTATAAAAAAAATAAAAAAAGTTCAATTATATTGGAATTAAAGAGTTTAGTTATAGAACAATTACAAAATTTAGTTATAACAAATTGCAGAGTTTAGTTTTAAGTGTGGGGTCTGTACTTATTACCTAAAATTGAAAGTTTCTATGGAGTGTCCTCAAGCTAGACTTCAGTTACAAAAAAATCACAAAGTTTAGTTATATCACAGTCAAAGAGTTCTATTATAACATAATGATAGAATTCAGTTATAACAAATCGTAGAGTTTAGTTTTAAGTATGATGTTTATACTTATTATCTGAAATTAAAAATTTCTTTAGAGTATCCTCAAGCCAGACTTCAATTATAGGAAAATTACAAAGTTTAGTTATAGTATAATTACAAAATTCAATTATAACACATCGAAAAGTTAGGTTTTAAATGTGGGGTCTATATTTATTACCTGAAATTTAAAATTCCTATAATGTCCTCAAGCTAGACTTCAATTATAGGAAAATCATAAAGTTTAGTTATATCATAACCAAAGAGTTCAGTTATATATAACATAATTACATAATTCAATTATAACAAATCGCAAAGTTTAATTTTAAGTGTGGGGTTTGTACTTATTACCTGCAATTGAAAATCCCTGTAGAGTGTCCTCAAGCCAAACTTTAGTTATAGGAAAATCACTAAGTTCAATTATATCACAATCAAAGAATTCAATTATAGTACAATTATAAAATTCAGTTATAATAAATCGTAGAGTTTAGTTTTAAGTGCGGGGTCTGTATTTATTACCTGAAATTGAAAATTACTAGAGAGTGTCCTCAAGCAGATTTGATCAGTTATAGAAAATCACAAAGATCAGTTATATCTCAACTAAAGAGTTCAAGTACATCACAACTAATTAGTTCATGGTATAATTACAGAATTTAGTTACAACAAAGAGTTCGGTTATAAGAGTTATGGGGAAAGATTTTTTTTTTTTACTGGAGTATCTGTAAACAACAAGAGAATTACCTACATACTTGTCATGATGATAAGAGCAGGTCACTGTAGTTATCTCTTTTTCCCATAAGACAACACAAACCATTCACATTCAAAGCAGTTTTGTATTGTCATCTGTGGAAAAGAAAAATCTTTGTTCATTCTTTTGTCGAACTCTCTGTAAATAATGAGAGAGTTGCCTACATACTTATCTTCATGATAAGATCAGGTTACTGTAGTTCATCTCTTTTCCCAGTCCATAAGACAACACAAAACTACGTTTGAGTATTACGGAGTCTCCGGTCTTAAAAGCTGTAAATCCGACTCCTCGATCTTACAGTTTTCAAGACCGGAAAGCCATTCATACTTCAAAACAATTTTGTATTGTCATCTGGGAGAAAGAAAGTGTTTATTTATTTTTTATGGGACTCTTCGTAAACAATGGGAAAGCTACGTACATACTTATCATCGTGATAAGATCAGGTTACTGTATTCATCTCTTAAACAATTAAATAGACAACAATACATATACACTTGTGAAATACCAATGGCCAGCATCAAAAGTGAAATACACTTTTGAAAGGAGGTAAGGTAAAATGTAATCATTACGTTTTTAAATTACAAAACCACCACTTTTGGTGTAATTTCAAGATGAAACTAATAATGTAACAAAATCATCCTTATAGTCAAATGCATGTGACATATATGACCACGAAATTACAAAAGTAAATAATCATGACCCATTTACAAACATTTGTGATTGTAATTGAAAAGTTAAACATGCCCAAAATGGGTAATTATTGTTTAATCTTATAATTATGTAGTGACATCACTTACATTTGATTGTACTAAACAAATACTTGAAAATGATAATGATGGCTCATTTACTTTGCATTTCATGTGAAATTCGAAAAACAAATAGGCCCTTATAGGAAATTATAGAGTTTAATTATAAGAAATTATACAGTTCAATTATAGCAAATTACAGTGTTCAATTATATAATAATTTACAAATTTCAATTATAGGACAAATCACAACAGAGTTTAATTATAATAAATCACAAAGTTCAGTCACAGAAAATCACATATTCAATTATAGAAAATTATAAAGTTAAGTTATAACACAACCAAAGAATTCAAAACAGGCCCCAAATGCAATTCCATATCATTTAATCCCATGGTCCAAACAAGCCTCAAATGTAATTCGATACCATTTAATCCCGCTGATCCAAACAGTCCCCCAAATGCAATATCATACAACCCCACTAAGCAAATCCAAACAGTCTCCCAAATGCAATTCCTAACAGTAAAATGCAAACAGTCCCTTAAATGCAATTCCAAACAGCCCCTTAGATGCAATCCAAACAGTTCGCCAAATACAATCCAAACAGTCCCAAAATTCAAATATTTCCTTAAATGTAAACAATCCCCCAAATGCAATTCCAGATAGTCCCTTAAATGCAATCCAAACATTCCCCTAAATGCAAACAGTCAGCCAAATGCAATTCCAAACAATCCGGTGTCCCCCAAATGCAATTCCAAGTGTCCCCCAAATACAATCCAAACAATCCCCCAAATGGATGGACAAAGTGGATAAAATAGACAATTGATTGTAGGGCCTCATAAAGCTTTTCTAGTGGCCCACCAATCTAAATTAGGGCCCCACAGAGTTTTACCAATTGATTTCTACTTCGAAGAGAGGAATAAGAAAAGAGGAGAGAGGAATACCTCTAAGCTCCCATTGTCGCTGCTCTCACTCACTGACAACTAGAGAGAGAGAGAGAGAGAGAGAGAGAGAGAGAGAGAGATTGGATTGAGTGGCAATAATTAGGGCGTTGTTGTGATTTTAGTCCTTAAAAGGCCAATTTGACGACCTATAGTCGTTTGCTAGATTCAACTATAAAATGTACTAACTTTGATGGTAGCAGGTCATTGAAATTAGCACATTTTTTATGGTCAAAATTTTGGACATTTTTATGTAGTGTAAGGTTAATTGTCGAGTTTAGTGATTTGAAAATATGAACAATATAATTAAAGAAAAAGAAAAATAAACTAAGCAAGGAAGAAATAAATACTTACAGTTGTATAACATCTTAAACTTTTTAATACTCGGGTATTGACAATCCTCGGGTGTTATTATAAAATTTTAATTTAGTATATATGTGTGGGAACACATACAACTTACACGCCCATCAATCTAATTTACTTTAACCATCCATCTACACTCTAACCTGAATATGACCGTTGAGAATACTCTTCATCCATAGATCAACCTATCCTGCCATTGATTTTCAAGATGGACTATCACATCATCATAAAATCAACCCTGAACACGATTAAATCCTTTAAACTAATATTAACGAATCTGAACATGAAATCATGATTATAATATATTAGATGAATATTTTATAAAGTTGAAATAAAATTCTAATGAGTAGGAATACAAATTAATCATCCGTAATTAACTTCTATGGTGTAAATGTTCCATACTTAACACCGAATTATCAGAAAGCCTATTTCTAAGAACCTAATCACAGTGAAACTTCAGACAATATCTAATTAGTTCAATTGAGCTGCACATTATCAATTTTTAAAACTTAACTTAGAAGATCCACCGTCCATCAAATTTTAAATCATATCACTAGATAACTGGCTCAAAAGTCATGAGAAGACCATCACTTTAACTCACGAACAATCCCCTACGAATCCATCGGGTTACTTTTTGCCTCAAGTCCAGCCTACTTGGACCTACTTTTAAAACTCTTAGATTATCTAGGAAGAGACCTGCAGATTGTTTCTAAAACTAAAGAGGTTTAGGTAATCACATGTATACCCTACATTATATACCATCATATGGTAAAAACATAATATGATCATTGATTGAGAAGATCAACCATAAACTCATGCTTAAACATGCTAAGGAAGTTAGTGGACACTTGAAATTTGATTTTAACCTAATGTTACTATTGGTTTTGAACTAACTTGTATCTAAACAAGCCGATAAAACAATAACCTAATAGATTCCACTTTTCATGTATCAAACCCGTACATTGGGCGGACCATTTATCACTGTGACCCTTGATCAATCTACAGCCCATCCCTGGATGGTCCACATGAGTGAACCAGTGCATGCATACAAAACCCGAGCTTAGCCAGCATGGATGAAGCTGAATGAGCCTCCGAACGAGTTCTTCTTCAGCTACCTCCATTCGAATCCAGCTACAAACCAGGAGATGTTATCTCTGATGATTTGAACCATTCATCTGAAAGGAAC
Organism: Liriodendron chinense; assembly: GCA_003013855.2. Lineage (NCBI taxonomy): Eukaryota > Viridiplantae > Streptophyta > Magnoliopsida > Magnoliales > Magnoliaceae > Liriodendron > Liriodendron chinense. Next base: position 11,679,518 of record ML058484.1, on the reverse strand, counting down.
CAGAGAAGGTCCAACTGTAGACGAGTCCCTGATCGACAGTCAACTGGTGTGGCCCACTTGGACCTTAGATCTGCCACTTTTTGGACCGTTGTCCAAATAGGAGCTGGAGAAATGGATGAACGGACTGGATTTCTGTCACGCCCCTAAATCCAAAACCATGGTTAAAACTAACCCTGGCCTCGAGTTCAGGGTTGTGACTCAAGTTAAAAGAAAATTTTTAACATTCATTTCATGATCACATTCACTTGCGTAACTGGAATAACTAATTTATTTAAATCTCATTATAAAAATCACCCACCATTATTAAATTGTCATCACTCACTACTATTTAAATATAAAACAATTCATGATTTACAAACATTTTCATAAATCTATGAAAAGAAGATTTATGATATCCATTGCATCGTCAATTCCTAAGTGTCTCCACTTGTTCTTTAGCCTGCGGTTTTTCCATCAATGAAATTCATAAGCACGAAGCTCGTATTAATGGTTCTATATACAAGACAATATAAATATGAATCTGACAATTATAAAGAAATTCATGATTTAAACATTTGACAATTAGAAATAAATTATTCAGAGTTCGCAAAACAGAAAGAGAGAAATAAATGAACTAAATACTCGGTGCACACAACTTCACTCTTCACTCAGCATTATTTCACTAAGCAAAAATTAATTCCTGTCATAAATAATCACTTAATATAGCCAACACGAGGCTCAAATTATATTACTCAGAATAGCCAACACAAGGCTCAAATTCATTCAACATTTCATTCTTGCTAACACTCATCAATACTCATACATCTCTATTACCTTATAGAAATCAATCCTCAAAATCCACTCTTTTAATCTTCACAATTTACTTTTTGATATCGATCCTAACTATTTGCTTGAGTAAAATTCTTTAATCTTATAACTTCTAATAAAATTAATTTGTTTAAAGTAAACTTGACAAAAAAAAAGGTCATAACACAACTATTTCTCAAATAGAGAGCAATTCTCAAGAATTTTCAAATAAGACATTATTTTCAAATAAAGAGACTTTTATAAATAGGGTGTATTACCAAACTTTTCAAATAAGGCCACATTTTCAAATAAGAAAATTTTCTATAAGTAAATTATAACACAAGATTTTTCAAATGAGGTATCATTTTTAAATTAATGGTAACACTTTATAAATAGCACAATATCAACATAACTTTCCAAAATACAAGATGTCACAAAACTTTCCAAATAAAGAATCATTTCCCAATTAAAGGATTTTTCAAATATAGTCATTACAAAACCTTACCAAATATGAAATACTTTGCAAAATAATAAAAATTACAAATAACTACTTTCCAAATATAAATCATAGATAGATAATTCAGAATATGAATAGTTCATCTTGGATTTAGAACCACTCACCAAAAATATTACCATAAGCATACAGAGGGTGTCCAGTAGCGTCTAGCATGTACTACGTATAACTAAAATTTCTCTTACGTTTCTTAACTGCCTTCTCTTTATCCTCATTATAAATAAAAACTTTTATAAATAACTTTTCTCCATGTTAATACTTACAAACATTTCTCTTATGCCAAAACAACTTAGCACAAGTCTATAATGGTATTAGTTACACTTAGCTTTAAATAAAACTAACCTTGGACACTAATGTTCAATCTTTTGAAATCCTAGGTTCATAAATGATCCCAAATTACTTAGGTTAAACCATTATACATAGGGTCTTCCTTACCCTTATACTTTTTAATTCTTTGTCCAAACCACAATTGTGATTGTAGGTGCATTTAAGGGTACTGATTCGGCTATTAAGTTCATGCCCCTTTCAAGGTTTTAAATCTTCATTCTCTAATTATACATAAGATCTAACATATAAAGTTCAGATATCAAAACGATCATATACTATGTACTTGAGTCCTAGGTTAATTATTTGGGCCATAAATGAGCTTCTTGATTCAAGTAACTTTTAATCCTAACGACTCAATTATTTGTACTACTTTCATGTGAGAACTTATATTAATTTACATTCCTTAAATATTTTTTCTTAATAATGTCTTTTTCTATTTAAAAGCCCAACCCATTGCATTAGACCCAATAAGGAAATCCACACCATTTAGATTTATTGAGGCAATCTTAGGGTTCTTTTAAATTTTGTATACGAAAGCCCATTTATAAAGTTATGGCTGTGATTGTTGATGTACTAGTGGACCCTAACCAGGCCATCAGGTCCACTAGGCCCACCTCCTATAATAGGCCCAAAGTGTTCCACATGCATGTATATTTAATGGGCTTGATGTAGGCCCAGTAAGTCCACCTTTGTTTTCAAATATCTCCAATGCAATGGGCCACCCTAGCATCCCACAATCACGATCATTTCGACAAGATGAACATTTTCTCCAATGTAGGTCACTAATTTCTCAGGAAGACTAACTTCACATTGTTTGGTTCTTTTTACTGACTAAATTAGTTGATAGATCAGAATTCTACTGGGCTACACATAAGGCCCAACTCTTGGCCCAATGATTTAAGAGACTCTTTATATTTATATTAGCCCATAAGGCTTTTACATGGCCTTGACAATTGTAGACACCCCACCTTCGGCTACATTGTTGGTAGAGGTAGTTGGATGAATGGAGGACCATACCCCCAAATCCAATGTCCAAACTCAGCTAAACTCACCCTTGTAAGCCCCAATCCATAGCCCAACTCAAGCCTGAACCCAGTCAACTCGCTCCTAAACATCAGCCTGAAAAACCCACCATAAGAAAAACCAGTAAAAAAAGTCCTCAAAAGTCAAACTCGGCGAGTCAACTCGCTGAGTCAAATCGCCGAGTCAACCCGCTGAATCTCGAGAATGTCTGTACGGGCAGCCCCCTGGGTGCCGCCCAAACTTATTTACGTAATCTGCCACTGCCCGCTGCTATAAATACCCCCTCTCCCCTTCACATCCGACATCCACTTCCCCTCTCTTCAGTTCGAGAGCTCTGAGTCCATCTCCATCCCTTTTAGCCCATTTTTCCACCAAGGAGAGCCCGAGTGAGGAGAGCCTAGCCCTGGTCCAGCCCAGCCTGACCACTGGTCCAAGTCTCCGAAGCCATCCAAGTCTTGATCCAGCCACTCGAAGCCAACCCTTGTGACACCTCCGTCCATCTAGCTGTTCTTTACCAGCATCATTTCATTCGCATCTAGCATAAGTGCAACATTTACTTTTTTTCCAACCCCCCCGCTTCACTACAAGCACTTTGATTATTCAAACACACAGCATGCATCCTGCATAGAGCACCTGTCAGTTTGAGCATATGCTCTGGGCTTTCCTGTTAATGGAAACCTGCCCATCAGAAACTCTTACTGTTCAGACCTGCATTCATGCATCAGTCACTACAAGCACTTGGATTATTCAAACACACAGCATGCATCTCGCATAAAGCACCTGTCAGTTCGAGCGTATGCTCTGGGCTTGCCTGTTAATGGAAACCTGCTCATCAGAAACTCTTACTGTTCAGACCTGCATTCATGCATCATGTCATCTATGAGAATGTACGAGGATTAAATCAGACTTTCAAGTATTAGTTCAATTCTGTGAAGTAGAGACCGTACTTCGGTACGGGCAGTGTGTGGGATGCTTAACCTCTTCCCACCCTGTAACCGTGATCCCTTACCTCGAATCTCTGGCCGCAGATTAAAAGGAGTCATTTTAGAGGGAGGAATCTTCGGATTCCCTTCTCTAACGTTTCTACGGGGTCTAGCCGACTGTAGATTCGAAGTAACTGGCTAGTGGCGACTCTGGTCTTATATAAATTCATCTAAACACATCCATCTTAACACGACAACCGAACAAAGCCCTCGAGAACGAGGCAAGCCAGTGGCACAAACGGCGATTCGCGCGCACTCACCTCTTCTTCTTTTTTCGAAAGGGAAAGGAGAACGTACGGGAGCGAGGAACGACGAGGGTCCACAGAATGGCTACTCCACTGGGGATAAGCTAGTCCCACTAATCATGATCCGACTTGAAAAACAGAATCCCTCCCGTACTTGAAAAGTCATTAGTCCTCATACAATCTCATCTGCATAGCATTCTTCCCAAAAAACTAAAAAAAATATAGAAAATCCCAGAACCCAAAAAGAGTAGAGTATAGTCCTCACCATTGCGCCTCCTCGGAGTCAACGTGTTAGGAAACAACTTCCCTTCCGCAGCATAATCCGCACTCGTGCTCAGCAACCCCATGTCCGACCACGAAGAGGAAACTCACCTCTTCCCCGCTCTTGAAATGACCGAAGTGTAACCTCCAGCGCAACGGCCAATTGAGAATACGCTAATCATGCAAGAATTGGCATAAGGAATGAGAGCAATGCAAGAGATGCTCTTACAATTCATGCAAGCACAAGCTACCGTGGTAGCCAACAATCAGGTTAGCCTAGTTCAGCAATCTCAGCAGCCATGCCGGGTCCCTCCGGCCTCCAGTTCAAATCAAGCACAACCATCGGAGTCTGCCCAAGACTACGGACAGCAGTCGTCTCAGCCCTTCGCTATGGGGCATCCTCCTCAGTACCTTCTCGCGACGACAAGGCCACCTCAGAGCACTCCTGTCGCAGGAACTTCTAGTCAGCTTCCAGTCAATCTAACAAATAGCAATCTCAGTAGATCTCAGCATGTCCCCGTCAATGGGACTCCTTTCCTTTCTCAGCATGTCCCGTCGATGGGACCCCTTTCCAATTTCAGCACATCTCTGCCGATGGGATTTCAATTTAATTTCCAGCAACAAGGACAGCACTGGCGAATGCCCACAATGGGGGTCAGTGTCAAGCCCACATCAATCAGCGGACAGTGGTGAATACCCAACAAGGGGGTCACTTCCCAGCATCTCAACCTCCTATAAACAGGAGCACTTTTGAATTCCAGCAGATCCCCGCCGATGGGATTCCAGTTAATTTTCAACAATCTTCAATTCAGCAAACTCCAGTTAATTTCCAGTAATCTTCAATTCAGCAATCTCTAGTTAATTTTCAGCAAGTTCCAGTTCAACCTTCAATACAATCTCCAGTACAGTTACAATCCTTTCAAGCACAAGTTCATCAGAATCTAGTCCAGTCATCAAATCAATTTCAGCAACCCGCGGTTGCTTTTCAGCAAGCCCATAGGGTCGAAGACATCGACCACTATGCCGAAGAAGAACGTTCCTTACTCCAAGAGGCACCAGTCGCTCGAACAGATCACTCAGGACTGGACGAGTTGCGGGAGCAGTTCCAGATCTTGCAAAATCAGCTTCAGTGATAACAAGGAATCGATCTACCTTCGACCAAGTTCAGAGACTTGTGTCCTTTCCCAGATGCTCAAGAACCTCAAAACTTTAAGGTACCAAAATTCAAAAGATACGATGGCAGCGGTTGTCCCACAGCACATCTCAAGGCCTTCTGTAGAGAGCTGAGTGCAATCTCAGGAAATGAAGGGCCCTCATTCGTTTGTTCCAAAAATCTCTGAAGGGCGATGCCCTAGATTGGTACACCTCATTGGACTGCCACCACATCAAGACCTGGGAACAACTTTTCCAGGCTTTCGTTGACAGATTCGAGTACAATCTCAACATAGCACCTAGAAGGGCCGACCTCGCGGCTCTTAGGGAAAAGAGTGATGAAACACTATCAGCTTATGTGGGACGTTGGCGAGCTATGGCAGCTAGAATGCGGACACCTATCGACGACGAAGAACAAATTTCCATGATTGTTCATTCAACATATCCTGGCATATCTAGATATCTCATCTCGCATCCATATGCGAATTTCTCACAGTTGATCCGTGCTAGAGAACAAGTCGAAGCAGGAATCCGTGCCGGGACAATCTCCCTATGGCCTCATCAAGCCACTCCAGTCAGGAGGAACAGAGTGGAGGGAAGACCCATCAGATATGGGAATGGAAACCGCAGCGGTTCTCCTCCCCGCCCGACAGAGGTAAACAACATCAGCACCACTGCTCAGGGTAATCAATATGCTCTTCCACAGGGACGTCAACAGTATCAGCAGAATCAGGCTCAGCACCAACCTCAGCGGTATCAACCGCAATCGAATCCTCAACCACAGGCACAACCACCTCGACAATAGCAGCAGTTCAGAGGGAACGGCCAATACTCATACCAGAATAGGCAGAATTACAGGGAGCTCAGAAAATTCACTCCACTCACTCAACCACTTAGTCAAGTCATGGCTATGCTGGTGAGAAGCAGTTACTCACTCTGATGAAACCCAGGCCTCCTCAAAATCCTCTGCCTCCAACTTACCAAGAAAATGAGTATTGTGCCTACCATCTAGGGCGTGACCACACCACTGATCGATGCTTTACTTTGAAGAATGTCATACAAGATATGATTGATGACCGCAAGATCGTCATCTCGGTCCCTGGAACTCCTCCAACAGCTTCTACCAACATCCTGCAGAATCCTTTACCTTAACATCCGACGGACCCCAGTTCATCTCGTGGCCCTGCCATCAACAGCATAGAAGAAGGAGAGCGTCTTGATCATTTCTTCTCCCCAATACAGTCCATTCATGCCTACACTTATGTGCCAACAAATCCTCCCTCGATCTTGTAAGGGGCAAACCCCTTTCCCCCTTTAGTCTCTGAGCCAGTAGTACTCGAAGGAGCACTTTCATATGATGTACCAGTTGTTCAAGGGGCACCTTACAGCCATTCATGTGGGGAGCCGGTCGTCCTGGAAGGAGCACAGTCATACATCGAGCCGACATACGAACATGTCATCTTGCAAGGGGCAATTTCAGCACAGGAACAATACAATCCACAATGGAGGGATCATACTCATCGGTAGCAAGAACCCATTGTCTTGGAAGGAGCTCCTCCAGTCGAGCCAGTCATATTGCAAGGGGCAAATCCCGGAGGTGTGTCAATCACACTACGACAGTTGGGACGAACAGAGAAACCCCCTGCCATATCAAGAGGACCACTGTTCATTCCATGGGAGCCTCCAGCTCCAAGAACAGTCAAGCCACGACCGCAACCTTATGTGATCTATGAAGACAAGCCTCGATATTACCCCTTCAGCACAAGCAACAATGTAGTCCTCAAGGTAAAAGCTCCATACGAGGAAGATCTGGTACCCACACCAGCACCGTTGCAAGAACCGATGGTCCTAAAAGGCAAAGGTGAGGAAAATTATAAAGAGGTCCCATGGCACTATCTAGAATGCGCGGAGGTGGGAAACATGAATCCCAATGGGTGTTGCATCCGAAGAGATAATCAGAATAGAGGAGATCCTAAAGGCGCTCTCTCGGGTTTCGATAACAAAAATGAAGCCACATACGATGTGGCGACTTAGCTCAAGTCAATCCCTGCTCAAATCTCGATATGGGAGCTACTCTGCACATCGCGCATACACAGAGAAATGTTTGCCAAAACTCTAAGTGATGCCCATGTCTCCTCCGATACGGCACCAGAAATGATAGCATTGATGATTGGACAGCTCCTGGCTTCGCGCGCCATCACCTTCACTGATAATGAGTTGCCACTAGAAGGGCGCGACCATGAGCGATCTCTCAACATAGCCTTACGATACAAAGACCTCTGTGTCCCGCTGGTCCTTATCGATAACGGCTCAAGCTTAAATGTTTGCCCGCTCAAGACTGCGGAATGCTTGGGAATCAGTCCCTCTTCATTTCGACCCAGCACCATATGCGTCAGAGCATTCGACAACACCCGATGATCAGTGGAAGGGGAAGTCGACATAGAGGTACAGATAGGTCCAGAAATCTCCACTATCACATTCCAAATCCTAGATATATCAGCCTCTTTCAACATGTTGCTCGGACGGCCTTGGCTGCACAAGGTTGGAGCTGTGCCATCAACCCTGCATCAACGGGTGAAATGCATCTGTGGAAATCAAGTGATCTCTATCCATGCAGAGAAGGAGCTCATCATTCCTTCCAATGCTGCTGCCACTGAGCCAGACATCCCTGTCAGCGATATCCAGCACTCTGAAGAAGACGTCCCGTTTCATAGTTTCGAGTTCGAAATCATGAACGCTATCGCCAACCCGGAACCGATAAGGGTGGATCGTGTCTTTTCACCAGCAGAACGACTGAGCCTCAAGTATCGGATGAAGAATCATTTCAAATCTAGAAAGATGTCGCTGGTATATAATCAATGCAAATGGGGGCTTAGGTACAGGGCAATCTTCATGGACAAAAGAAAGAAGAAATTTCATTACTCTCCCATTCCATTCATCAAGCCAGGAGAACCTTGCAAAGATCCAAGAAGGAATCAACCGACTGCATTACACAAAGGCCTCCCGATGAGCCTAGCTTGGGCCACGTGGCCCCCCATTCGATGGGACCCGATTCTTGAACCGTCTAAGCCTCCGGACGAAGGAAAGGATGAAGATGAATAAGAAAGTCAAATACAACAGCTTCAGGACCAGGATACTCTGATACCTACTCCCAACCAGGGGCACAACCTGCCCACTTCAATTCCAGCCAGCCAGGGGCACAACTTGCCCATCTCAGCATCAATCAGCAAGGGGCACGACCCACCAATCTCTGCAGAATCAACATCATCAATCATCAGCCAGGGGCAGAAGCAGCCCATCCATTGGACTAAGAAAGGGAAATGGCCAGCCCTGGATTGGTCTGATGTCCAGATTCCGAACTTGTATCTCGCTGTGGAACCAGACGAACTGCAATGCGAGGTAAGTGATCCGGGAGGGATTGAGTACGACTCAGATCTCGAACCCAACCAGCAAGAAATCATGGTCATTGGGCCAGACCGTGACTCTTCGCCCAAATCATCAACCCCCACCTCTTCAGGGGAGGAAGTGTGGGGTCCTGAATGGTCATCTGTTCCCCTAACTCTTGAATCAGCCAGAGAGTCATCTGAGGGCTCTGGCTTCCAAAGAAAAACGCCTGTTTAAGCAGCGAGCGGAACTTTGGGATAAGCTGGGATTAATCATGGTCTGCAATGCCTGCTTGTTCAAAGTCCCGTGAATTTCAAAAATTCAAAAAAAATCGAAAACTTTCAGAAGCCAAAAACATTTAGCATCTCAATTTCAGAAAATTCTCAAAAACCAAAAAACATTTATTTACCTGCATTCAATAGTGTGCCAAGTTCGTCTAAAGAGTCACATGAGTTTGAAGTCGAATCATACGACTTTGACATCGAATTAGACTTCGAGCTCATGGGTCTGGACGAAGCTCGGGATGAGGAAGATGATGATCCGGCTCCCGAACTAGAGGATCTCCTCAAAAAGTTTGAATCTAAAGCCAATGTTGTAGCTGATGATTTCGAGATAGTAAACTTGGGGACACCTGAGATCCCTAGGGAAGTACGCATCGAAAAATCATTTCCACCAGAGATGAAACAGAGAATGATAAAGTTCCTAGCTCCAAGATTGTCCAACTTCGCGTTCTCATATGAAGACATGCCGGGGCTCGATGAAGAGCTCGTTGTACACCATTTGCCAACAAAGGCGGATATGAAGCCAGTGAAGCAGAAACTTCGAAGAATGAAGCCAGAATGGGCTCTGAAAGTTCGAGATGAAGTCATCAAGTAGTATAATGCGGGATTCTTGGTAGTCTCCAACTACCCTGAATGGCTCGCCAACATCGTACTAGTACCGAAGAAGGATGGCAAGGTTCGAATGTGCATCGACTTCCGAGATCTCAATAAAGTCAGTCCTAAAGATGACTTCCCTTTGCCACACATTGACACTCTGGTCGACAACACTGCTGGGTACAAGGTCTTCTCATTCATGGACGGGTTCTCAGGTTACAATCAGATCAAGATGGCCGTCGAAGATCGTGAGAAGACATCGTTTATCACTCCCTGGGGAACCTTCTGTTACAGGGTAATGCCGTTCGGTCTAAAGAACGCAGGAGCAACATATCAGCGAGCAATGACAGCACTATCCACGACATGATGAACAAAGAGCTTGAAGTATATGTGGACGATATGATCGTCAAATATCACACGGTCGAAAGACACTTTGACGATCTGAAGAAATTATTCAACAGATTAGAAAAGTACAAGCCCTGTCTCAACCCTCAGAAATGTGTCTTCAGTGCAATGGGAGGTAAGTTCCTCGGCTTTATGGTGAGCGAGGATGGCATCAGGGTCGACGAGACCAAAACCAAAGCAATCATCGAGAAGCCCCCTCCTAGAATAGAGAAAGAAATTCGTGGCTTCCTCGGCAGAATTCAATACACCTGTCGCTTCATCGCAAAGCTCACACCTATTTGTGAGCCCATATTCAAGTTCCTCCGGAAGAACGTCCTAAAAGAATAGGATGACGATTGCCAAGTCGCCTTCGATCGCATCAAGAAATATCTCATGAACCCTTCAGTTCTAGTGCCGCCCACTCCCGGACGACCACTATTGTTATACATCTCGGTAGCAGCAGAAGCCATTGGCTGTGTCCTCGGCCAGCAAGATGAGACCAGGAAGAAGGAACAAGCAATATATTATTTGAGCCGAAAGTTCACCAACTAGGAGACCAGGTATTCCCCGATCGAGAAGACCTGCCTCGCCTTAATTTGGGCAACTCAGCGACTCCGTCAATACATGATTGCGTTCCCTATTCTCCTCCTCGCTCATATGGATCCACTCAAATACCTGTTCGAGAAACCAGCACTCACTAGAAGGATAGCTAAATGGCAGCTACTCCTGTCTGAATTCGACATCACCTATGTCACTCAGAAGGCAATCAAGGGGCAGGTCCTCGCCGATCATCTTGCCGCCCACTCTCTCCCGGATTATCAGCCGCTCAAAACATTCTTCCCCGATGAAGATCTCTTGCTTATCGAAGGGGAAGAAAAGAAGAAGAAAGATGAGTGGACGTTATTCTTCGACGACGCAGCAAATTCTAAAGGGAGTGGTATTGGAGCGATCCTCTACTCTCCAGACGATGTCCCTATTCCTATCTCAAGGCCCATAGCATTCAAGTGCACTAACAACATGGTAGAGTACGAAGCATGCATCGCTGGCTTAAAGGAAGCCATAATCTTGGGCGTCAAGAAGCTACGAGTATTTGGAGACTCACAACTTATCATTAATCAGACCAATGGCAAATGGAAAACCAAGGACGAGAAGTTGATACCATATCATGTGTATCTTGAAAATCTGATCGAAGAATTCGCAGAAATCACCCTCTCATACATGCCCAGAGCTAAGAATCAGTTTACAAATGCTCTCGCTACACTTGCATCAATGCTCGAGATCCCGAAAGGAACTTCGGAATGGGAGCTCACAGTCGAAATTCAAGATGAACCTGCTTTCTGCCTACAAATAGAAGAAGCTGAAGTTGTCCCTGACAAACCCTGGTATGCTGACATTAAGCAATATCTCGAAACCCAGGAGTATCTGGAGTCAGCAACAACAACAGATCGCCGAACCATCCAGCGTTTGGCTGGCCAGTTCACCATCAGTGGCGAAGTTCTGTATAAGCGATCCTATAATCATATCCTCCTTCGATGCGTCGATGAGACAGAAGCTGTAAAGATCATGAAAGAAATACATGAAGGAATCTATGGCCCACACATGAACGGGCAGATGATGGCAAAGAAGATTCTATGACTCGGATACTATTGGCTCACCATGGAAACAGACTGCTGCCAGCACGTCCGAAAATGCTTCAAGTGTCAGGAGCATGCGAACCAAATTCATGCCCCATCATCAGAATTATACAACCTGACAACTCCCTGGCCCTTCTCTATGTGGGGACTCGACATCATTGGGAAGATTAGTCCCAAAGCATCAAACGGTCATGAGTACATACTTGTGGCAGTCGACTACTTCACCAAGTGGGTAGAGGCAGCTTCCTACACCACAATCGCAACATCCCAGGTGATCAAATTCATGAAGAACAACATCATATGCCGGTATGGAATCCCTAATGCTATCATCACAGATAATGGGACCCCGTTCGTCAACAAGAAGATGGATGACTTCCTCAAAAAGTTCAAAATTCAGCGCCATCGATCAAGCCCCTATCGTCCTCAGATGAATGGTGGGGTGGAAGCCGCAAACAAAACAATCGTCAGGATACTCGAGAAGATGGTCGTGACTTATCGAGATTGGTCAGACATGCTCCCATATGCACTTTGGGCTTATTGAACGTCTATACGGTCTGCTACAGGCGTTATTCCTTTCGAGCTTACTTACAGAATGGAAGCAGTTCTACCAGTCGAGGTGGAAATACCATCACTACGGGTGTTACTAGAAAGCGGAATTGAAGAAGGAGAATGACAAAGGGGTAAGATTCGATCAATTACAGCTAGCAGATGAGAAGCGCATGCGTGCGCTAAGTCACTCTCAGTGTTATCAGAAAAGGATCGCTCGGGCTTACAACAAGAGAGTCCGAAAAAGAAGTTTCAAAGTGGGCGACATGGTCATGAAGAAGATTCTATCGTTGCACCTTCCCGATCCCAGAGGAAAGTTCAAACCATTGTGGGACGGACCGCTGATCATCAGAGACGTACTTCTCGGAGGCGCCCTCCGACTCACCAGCATGAGAGGGGTGGATCTTCCTGAGCCAATCAACGCCGACAAAGTGAAAATTTTTCACGGGTAAGTCATTCTGACTTTATCAAGAGTTACACTAATAGAGCTGAAGTCAAGATGTCAAAGCTAAAACTTCTGAGAAACCATTTCCGTCCACCAATAAGTGTTTCAAATAAGAGGTTCAAAAGAAAAAAAAGAAAGAAGAAAAAAGACACAAAAAAAGAGGAAAGAGAAAAAAAAAGAATACAAAGAAGAAAAATAAAAAAAAAGAGAAAAGAAAAATAGGAAGCCAAAGCAAGGCACCCGAGAAAAATCAACCCAAGAAGAAACACAGTTATCCATCCATTCATCTCAGAAGGGTCTTTAGCTAAGACCAACAGCTCTATCATTGTAACTTAGGATAAAGGCTGGAAGACTGCTATCGGCCGGCAACAACGGATTCCCGACCTCTAGCCGCCGCAGTTATCCAAAGATCCAGAAAGAAGAAAAAAAAAGAAAATGTGTGCCTAAACAAAGAAGGCGGAGTGAAAACCCGAAAGGGCGCTCCGAGTAAAAACAGTGGGCATACGACGGACTTGGTGAAAACCCAAAAGGGCACCGAGGGTAAAAACAGCATAGTTGCAAGGGGCAAGCAAGACCAAACACCCCGGACGTGGTGAAAATTCGAAAAGGCGCCACGAGCAAAAATGACGGGAAAAGGCCAGCTGTAGTGAAAACTCGAAAGAGCGCTGCAGGCAAAAAATGGCTCAAAAAGAAAAAGAAAAATTAAAAGTGCAGGTACCAAGAAATCAAACAGTCCAGATCGGTTCAAGCAGTTACAGTTCAAGAACAAGAAGAAGTGCAGTCGGGAATGAAGAACTCTACAAACTCTGACAATCTCAGGAAGTAACAGTTTACATTGCCTGCATCTCTAGGAAACCAAAGGGTTCTCACGCAAGTCAATCTCGAGACATCAGTTAAAGCATTGGCCAAGCCCCAGTTCTGATTCCTATATCCCGACACAAAATCCAGACACACTCACAAGACAACTCATGGCACAATAGATTTTCAAAAGTTTTCTCCTTTTTCATTAAAAACATCATATTTATTTTACATATATCATGTCATTTTTTAAAAAAAAATACAAAAAATGCATAATCATCAATCATATACTATGCAAAAAGGAATGTATAGATGGCCAACACAATCAATCTCTACCCTCCTCCTCGGCCATATCAGGTAAGTCCTCTGACTCATAACGAAGTAGCTTCGCTCTCAACCTGCTTACCTCCATATGCAGGTAATGCACCTCATCACGCTCAAGGATACGGATCGCTGTCTCCTCATCAGACAACCTCTGATTGGCAACCAATCTCCTTGACATCATCTCACAATGATACCGAAGTGCGAAAATCTTAGACAGCAAATGGCCATGAGTGGCCAAAAGGAAACCAGGATCGATGAATGGCGCTTCTCAAAAGGCTAGTATGAATTAGATGAAGAGCCGGCATCTCCAAGGATATTCTGCTCATCCTCATCGGTAGTCTGGTGCCAGCAAGGGATACATCGATACAGAGACTGCTCAGCAACCTAGTACTGATATGGGGCAGTCGCCATCTGAAAAGCCCGCAGCTCAAAACCAAGCAGATCATCAGTCAGGTAACTTGCCCAGGATCCATCAACTCGGGTCCTAAAGTCAGATAATCTAAATGGAAGTGCTCGACGCTCGATACCCATGAAAGCAAAAAGAGGAACATCCTGCTCGTACCCAAACTGCCGCAGGAACCGGATAGGGTGGTAAGAAAAGTAAGATTGAAAGCCTACCAGCAACAAAGGAAGGCGGTAGTTTGGGTACGAGCAGGATTGAAAGCCTGCCGCAGAAAAGAAGATTCCTTCCTCTAAAATGACTCCTGTTGATCTGCGGTCAGAGATTCAAGGTAAGGGATCACGGTTACAGGGTGGGAAGAGGTTAAGCACCCCACATACTGCCCATACCGAAGTACGGTCTCTACTTCACAGAATCGATCGAATACTTGAAAGTCTAGTTTAATCCTCGTATATTCTCCTGAATGACATGATGCATGAATGCGGGTCTGAACAGTAAGAGTTTCTGATGGGCAGGTTCCAACAACGGGCAAGCCCAGAGCGTACGCTCGAACTGACAGGTGCTTAATGTAAGACGTATGCAGTGTGCTTGAATAATCAAGGTGTTTTATGGTGAAGCATGAATACAGGTCTAAACAGTAAGAGTTTCTGATGGGCAGGTTCCAACAACGGGCAAGCCCAGAGCATACGCTCGAACTGACAGGTGCTTAATATAAAGACATATGCATGTGTACTTGACGGATCAAGGTGCTAGTAGTGAAGCAGGGGGGTTGGAAGAAAAGTAAATGTTGCACTTATGCTAGATGCAAATGAGATGATGCTGGAAAAGAGTAGCTGGGTGGACGGAGGTGTCGCAAGGGTTGGCTTCGAGTGGCTGGATCAAGACTTGGGTGGCTTGGGAGGCTTGGACCAGTGGTCAGGCTGGGCTGGACCAGGGCTAGGCTCTCCTCACTCGGGCTCTCCTTGGTGAAGGAATGGGCTAAAGGATGAAGGAGGGTGACTCAGACGGACGGGCTCTCTCTAGCTGAGTCGTCTCTTGAAGTGAGAAGGGGAGGGGGTATTTATAGCAGCGAGCAGTGGCAGAAGTCGTAATTTTGTCCGGGCGGCCTGCCATGGGCCGCCCGTACGGCCGCTCCTCGGTTTCCAGCGAGTACGGCCGTTCCCTCGGGGCTGCTGTTGGACTCGCTGATCGACTCAGTGAGTTGACTCAGCGGGTCGACTCGGTGGTTTGACTCGACGGGTTGACTCAACGGGTTGACTCGGTGTTTTGACTCGACGGGTTGACTCGACGGGTTGACTCAGTGGGTTAACTCAGCGAGTTGACTCAGTGAGTTTGACTTTTTTTGGGATTTTTTGACTGGACTTTTTTATGGGGGGTTTTTCAGGGTGGTGTTTAGGACTGGGTTGACTGGGTTCAGGCTTGAACTGGGCTATGGAATGGGGCTTACAAGGGTGAGTTTGGCTGAGTTTGGACTTGGGATTTGGGGGTATGGTCCTCCGTTCAACCAGCTATCTCTACCAACAGTGTAGCCGAAGGTGGGGTGTCTACAGATGCCCCTCTTTAGCAGAGGTTGCATGCAACCGAATGCCAAAGCGAGTGGACACCCCACTTCTGACCCGGTCATTCATAGATCATGGTCTGAAATCTTTGCTTGCTTTTGCATCTGTGCCAGTTGATCGTTTGGAGATCGCTCACTCGCACATACCGCGAGAGTTTGGAGAAAACGGTGCGATTGTCCCTGCAGTTTGCTGCAACCTGGGTACCCAATCGCAACCCTTCCATTCCCGATCGGTACTAACATCGGAAAGGTACAGCAGAGCCTCTGCGTCTGTTAGTCTTACGAGGTTACTGACCCTGAGACTGATTGTGTGATGTTTGATGTTTTCCCAGATCACTCCAGGAGTACTTGTTTCGCTTGACTGTCAAAGTGGTTAGACGCCCTGCGTCAGATAGTCTTACGGGATTCTACTACGCCGACTTGGACTCAGTCAAGGTACTTCAGGCATCCACGCCTAGGTATGTGCGGGTGAACTCTTTCCACCCAATCTGCTGATTTTGATACTTGGGTTACAATTCATCGTTTCCACCTGTTCAAATGGTTTCTGTGACCGAGCCTTTTGGCTTTCATCTTTTTGTATCTTGGCATGGGGTACGACCGCACTGACACTGGAGTTCAGTTCGACCGTACTTTGAGTGCATTGGATCCGATGATCTCCGGGGAAACCGCGAGACATCAGATCTTATTTGATTTTTGCGTCGGCTCCTACCCAGAGATATGGAAGATCTCCCAGCGTGTTGGAGGCAGAACGCTCTACTGGAAAAATATTTTTGGATTTTTGAAAAGATACCCACTCTGGGGAGTGATACTCCGTGGGGTTTTTATTTGCGAATAGAAATATTTTTTTTTCTTTTTAAAATGAAAATCTGGTTTGCATGTGCCTCCACTAGGGATGCCTGTGGGGTCTTTAGCTAACCGACTTTTATTTTGAAAGCAGGTAAACATGATGATTGATGCGATGGATGCTGATGCATGAAGATGCATGATGAATGCATGGTTTGGCTCATTCTCTTTTCGTTTGATGATTTTACTTTTGCTGGAGATGCGGAGAATTTTGAGCTTATTGCTTGCAGGGTTGTATTCCCTTGGGGATTTTCTTTTTGATACGGAGGTTTGGACAGCGGGTTGGTCAAGATCCCGACCCGTGGTCGATCAGGTCCATCGTCCCAAGATGCTGTTTCTTTGCTAATGAGAATGTACGAGGATATCATTCGACTTCAAGATGTTCTTCTGGGCATACATGTGATTGAGATGGTGTTTGGTTGCCCGTTTTGGTCAAGATTCCAATTTGCGGGCGATTGGATCCGTCATCCCATACTGTGAAGTGAGCGAAGTTTAAGACTCCTGAAGTGTAGTGCTGGGGATGCTAATTTTTGTGATTTTTGCAGATATTTGGATCCGAATATTTACCTGAGCGGTCAGAGTAGAGATCAGTTTATTGAAAACACAGGAAATATTTTTTGTATTTTTGAGGATATTTTCTTTGAAAGCAAGAGAAATATTTTTGTGATTTTTGACAATATTTTGATTGAAAGCAAGGGAAATATTTTTGTGGTTTTTGCAGATATTTGATTTGAAAGCGATGGAAATATTTTTTTTTATTTTTGACGATATTTTGATTGAAAGCAAGGGAAATATTTTGGTGGTTTTTGCAGATATTTGATTTGAAAGCGATGGAAATATTTTTTGTGATTTTTGACAATATTTTGATTGAAAGCAAGGGAAATATTTTTGTGATTTTTGAAGAGGTGATTTTACAATGTTTTTGTATTTTGTGATTTTTCTGAAATGCAGGGAAAAGATGTGGAATTTCCATCCACTTCCAGCTTCTACTGCTGGTAAGGCACCCGATCCATTTTACGTCAGCGAGCAAGACGAGTCTCACACAGTTAAGTGCCGTAGTTTTACATCTTCGGATGAGGAGATTTTGAGGGTTTTCAGTCAACACACCCACAAAGTTGCCTGTTCCTCATGTACAATGCACATAGACCACGTATCGTCCGACGGACTCCTTCGGCCACAAAATGAGCCACATCCTCACATTTCCCTTAGTCAATCCAGTTTGGGGTCTTACGTTGCTCACAATTCCGTGAGGGTGAGCTCCACCTCCCAACAGCCTTAATCCCCTTCATGAGTTCTAGGAACAGGGAACATCCGTCAGCTTCAACAGCGATTTCCAAATCAAGGTTGTCTATCACGGTGCGTTCAACACGAACAGGATTACGGAGTTCTGCCCGCCACAGCCCTTACCTGTTTAAGAGATTCCAGACACCCGTACGATCAAGTGTCAGCCATGCCTGGAACAGGTTAGGAAAGAAAGCCCCCGAGAAGTTAATCCCAGTGTAGTTTACGGTCTTCGGACCGCTGGGGATAAATTGGTGCGTTTGAAACTAGTGGCGAATTTTTTTTTTTGTTTTATATTGTATCTATATATATTTTTTTGTTTTGAAAAGGTTCCAGATTTCAACTCGGGTGATCAAGATTGATACTGGTTTTTATGGAAAGCTTTAAACTATTTTTGGTATTTTTGAAATGATCCGGGTTATCGAACCATGATCCCCACGGTCGAGGCCGATGCCGGTTTTTAGTTGAAAGCGAGAAAGGTCCCCCGAGAAATTAATCCCAGTGTAGTTTAAGGTCTTCGGACCATGAAACTGTACAAAAGAGGGGCAACATATTTTTTTTGTTTTTGGAAAAATGTCCGGTGTCAGCGGATGGACAATCCAGACTGATGCCGATTTTTATTGAAAATCTCTCGGGATGTCGATCCCGACGTAGTTTAAGGTCTTCGGACCAAAACTTTAAAAGCGGGGCTGGTAATATATTTTTATGATTTTTGAAAATGTCCGGAGTTATTGATCTTGATGTGAGCAAACAAGACCGACGCCGGCTTTTATTGAAAATCTCTCGGGATGTTGATCCCGACGTAGTTTAAGGTCTTCAGACCCAAAACTATGTACAAATAAGTGTTGAAAATGCATAAATATATTTTTTGTGGTTTTCGAAAGTACCCGGTGTCGTCGGATCTTGATTCGAGCAATCAAGACCAATACCGGCTTTTATTGAAAATCTCTCGGGATGTGAATCCCGACGTAGTTTAAGGTCTTCGGACCCAAAACATGTACAAGAGGGGGCAAACACATTTTTTGTTTTTCGAAATGATCCAGATCATCAGATCTTGGCTTGAAAGGCTGGGATCGATGCTGGTTTTTATTAAAAATCCCTCGGGATCTCGATCCCGACGTAGTTTAAGGTCTTCGGACCAGTTTTTGGGGTTGGGCATACTTACCTTGCTTTGTTTGTCTTCTGACAGGGCTGATTGTGATTTGAGTGATCCGGATTGCTTGAATTGGCCCTGTTGTCTCTTTTCAGACTTTAGCTTTGCTTTGGAGTACATATCCTTGATGTTTTGTGAGGCTAAGAGGCTTTCCATGGTGTAGATGATGACTTGGACGGTTCAGATTGCTCTTTTTAGCCATGTGGACCCACTTGACGATCAGATCTTGGACTCTGGCCTTCTTTCTTGGCAATCAGATCCTTGATGCTGCTATTTGATGACTTATGCAAGCTTCTCCATAGCTTGGATCATGATGATCTAGCCTTTAAGTGGCTCGGATTGCTTGTGGGTCCCTCTTGATCAATTTTTCTTCTCTTTGACCCGATCAGCCATGTTCTGGCCGCATTACTTCATGATTGGACTGGTGGGGCACCTTTTATACGATCTTGATCAGCTTCAATCGAAATCTGGAGTTGACCGGAGCCTTGGGCGGCCCATGGAGCGCCATCTGCTGACGTGGACTGTCAGCCTCACCTACCAAGAACCCTGGAGCCAATCCCGCGGAGAGAGAGGAACCGCGTCCGTACGGGCGGCCCAGAGCAGGCCGCCCAAGGCTCGCCTCTTGTGCGGTCTGGGCTGGCTCTGGTTCGGACATTCTCTTCTGTCCACTGCTCCTGTCCCATATTCTTTGTACGCCCAGGTACGATTCCGGCCATGAATCTTCCCTTTGTCTCATCTTTCCTCCTCCTTTTGTCTTTTTCTTGCTTGGTCCTCTCTTGGGCAGCCATTGATGATGGCTTGGGGGCCATTGTGGGAGAGGTTGGTGGGTCCCACACTTCAGAAATTGGTGAAGACTTTAACGATGGTGGGATGCTTTGGATTGATGGTAGAGATGGAGCTTTGAATGAGGGCATTGATGGGGGTTTAAGGATGGTGGTTAATGGAGCTTTTAATGGCTCCATTAATGGGGAGATGGCTGAAATTTCATATTTGGATGGGGTATTGATTATGGGAGAAATGGATGGTATGGATGAGATGGGGAGATGGGACATAGGTGAGGCTATGCATCCCTTGAGTGTGGGCCACGTGGATGATGTGATCAATGGTGGTGATAGGGCTATGATGGACATAGATGGGCTGATCTCATGTTACCTTGTAGTACCTGTGAGGAGAGAAAACACTTTAGCAAAAGGATTAAAGCATTAAAGCAGGAAGAGAGATACTTACCTTCTGGGATGAATGATCGGGAGAAAGACGCTTGTACGAGGCACTCTGTGAATAGGCTGGGGGATGTTTATTTTGAAAGCCCTGTGAGATCTTTTTTTTTTTTTTTTTTTGCATATATACGAATAAGGAAAAATGATTTTTTTTTTTTGTGGAAAATATATGTAAATCATGAAGTAAAAATTTATGTCAAGTGCTTATCTGTCTGTGCATGATTTGGACTTGTGCTTTTAGATGTAGGAATCAGAATATTTGATTCAGCCTGATGTCATACTCGATTTTCTTAATTATTCACCAAGGGTCTTGGTCCTCTTAAGATAGTGCGCAATGGTATCCTGCCCCTAGAATTTGGGCAGATCTTAAAAGAATTCTCGACTCATAGCCGTCATCCTTGCTTCCATTGAATCTTCATGTCGCTTGGATCTCTCATGTACCTGCTTTTTTTTTTCTTTTTTCTTTTTTCTTAGCCATTATTACCCGCAACGCCCTTTCGGGTTTTCGCTGCGTCCGGCTTGCCCGTCATTTTTGCCCGTGGCGCCCTTTCGAATTTTCACCACGTCCCGGGTATTTGATCTTGCCTACCCCTTGGCAGCTATGTTGTTTTTACCCTTGGCGCCCTTTCGAGTTTTCACCAAGTCCGCTGTGTGCCCACTGTTTTTACTCGGAGCGCCCTTTCGGGTTTTCACTCCGCCCTCTTTGTTTAGGCACACATCTCTTCTCTCTTTTTTTTTTTTTTTGGATAACTACGGCGACCAGAGGTCAGGAATCCGTCGTTGCCGGCCGATGGTAACCTTTCGGCCCTTATCCTAAGTTACAATGGCAGAGCTGTCGGCCTTAGCTACAGACCCTTCTGAGGTGGATGGATGGATAGATGTGTTTCTTTTGAGTCGATTTTTTTTTCTTTTTCTTTCTTTCTTTCTTTCTTTCTTCTTCTTCTTCTTCTTCTTCTTTTTTTTTTTGGGTTGTGTGCCCCCCTTTTTTTTGCTCTATTCTTTTTTTTTTTTTACTTTTGAACCCTTTATTTGGAACACTTATTGGTGAACGGGAAGGGATTCTCAGAGGTCTAAGCCTTGACCTCTTGACTTCAGCTCTACTAATGTAACTCTTGATAAGGTTGGATTAGCTTACCTGTGAGAGATTTTCACGTTATTGGCGTTGATTAGCTCAGGAAGATCCACCCCTCTCATGTTGGTGAGCCTGAGGGCGCTTCTTGGAAGAACTTTTCTGATCCTTGGGCCTTGTCCCTTTGAGTTTGATAGATGTAACGGTGCTTGTTGTAAACCTGATATGACTTTTCTTTCTTCGGCTTCATTCTTCATCAGTACTCACGGTGACATGATTTTGACTCGAACTCGTAGGTTTGTCTTCTGCTTTTAAGCTTCTTGAGGAACTCCTTCGTCCTTAGATTCCGAAGGATGTCCCATTGCCAATGTTGATAGCATGTGGGAACCCTTGACAATTGATGATGTCATTCTCCATGAGAATTATCGTGCGAGATCAGAATGTTACCTTCATCCACTTTGTGCTGTAATCGACTGCCCCAAGTATATGCGTATGACCGCTAGATGATGCCAAGTCGATCATTCTGCTGATGTAGATACCTCGTACAGGGAATAGCTGGAGCATTGTCAGGTTGTAGAATTTCGAAGCACACACATGGATCTGATGTGCATGTTGCTGACACTTGAAGTGCTTTCTGACATGTTGGCAACAATATGTCTTCATCGAGCCGTGAGGTTTCTTCGATCATTCGTCAAGTCGTACACTCCAGCATGGAATGCAAGCATAGTCTTGGCAGCATCTTCTTGATAGGCTTGATGAGTTTTTGATCGATGAGTCTTCACAGGACGCAAGATTGGGAAGTCATGACTTCAAAAATTCGATCATTCTCTGCTTATTTTTCGGGGACAAGGATTCTCAATGCACACTTTCTTATAGGTCTCAGGAGATCCTAGGTTTATAATTTTGAAAATTTTTGAGATGACATCGGCTTTTGGTTCGAACTTTCGAGGAGACCCTCTAAGTTTGGGAGTCAGCTCATCATTTTCCACATCATTTGGCTTTATCCAGACCCTTGAGTTTGAAGTCCAACTCTAGATCGAAATCTTATGAGTCAGCTTCATACTCAAGTGCTTTGACAGACAGACTTGATACTTTTATTGAAAAAAGTTTTTTTTTTTTTTTTGCTTTCAAAGATTTTCTGATTTTTTGGAATTTTGTGAATATCTGGATTTTTTTGAACTTTTGGACTTTTGTGAAAATTTGATTTTTTTTTTGAAATTTTGAAATATTTGGTGTTTTGGGTTTTTGAATCTTCTGATTTTTTTTTTGAAATTTTTTATAAAGGACCCGAGCAAGACGGCGATATGAACCAGGTGTTGCCTGATTCGGCTCAGGGAGCCGAGCACTGTCGACTTTTATTGGCCGTCATGGGGACTTCAAACCTGTTACTGCCCTGCACTCCTTCCCCTCAGGAGGCAGGGCCAAAAGGATCAGTAGGCCAAACCTCATTGTTGCACCCAAACGTCATAGCAGATCTGAAATTGGGCTCCGAGTCGGTGTCGGATGTGATTTCTCCTGGCTCATCCCCGAAATATTGTAGCTCTTCGGGTTCATCTGGCTGAGGTGGGGCCAGGACAGCAGTCCAATCGATCGGGGGAAATTTCTGCCCCTTGCTTGAGTCTTCTTTGGGCAACTCTATCAGACTCAATCTGTTCGCTTGATCATCGAAGGTGGAATTTAGCCCATCATTAGGGTAGATAATCCCTGCATTGATGAACTGGATTGGTGTGTAAATGCAGGGATTGCCTTCTTCTTGACGACCTCGTCTTCTTTTGATACTTCTATGCTTTGGTTTCTGAATCAGAGTAGGCTGATATCATAGTCCTCTCCTATCCATATCTTCTTGAACCTCCATGGTTCGGGTCGAGTCTTGATATTCGAGCTGATAGTAGAAGGTTTGACGCTTGGCAGGAAGGAAGACGTAGTTCGATCCGATGGGACATGCGCGAGGGAAGTAATTTGCATTGTGATGGCATGAGACCTCCCCATTAGAGTGTTGTACGTCCATGGCTGGGATGGTAGGCTCTCGAAGGTTGGATGCTTCTACCTTGGGAAATTGTCCGGGATCGGTAATGATGGTGATCGCCCTATCTCCAAAGATGTGCTTGACCCTTCGGTGAAGATTTGAAGAGATGGCACCGATTCTGTGAAACCAGGTTCGATCAGAAAGGAGATGGAATTAAGCTGAGATGTCCAAGACCTGGAGAGTGATGGTTGATGTTTTTGGATCGATCAGAACCTGGACATCAATCTCACCTTCGACCTCCTCGATAGTGGCCACATAATTGAAGCTGGGCCCTAATTCTGCTAGGGCATGTGGCATGCTGTCCGAGGAAGGGTCTTCTTCTTGGAGGACGATGGCTGAAGTAGAAGCCGAATAGACAGGTGCGGTGGGCAAGTTGTGCCCCTGGTTGTTTGCTTGAGAAACGGGCAGGCTTTGCCCCTGGTAAGCTGGAGTGGGCAAACTGTGCCCCTGACTGACTATTGCTGAGACGGGCAGGTTGTGCCCCTGGTTTGCTGATGCTGCGTTAGGGAGATTGTCCCCTTGGTTGACTGAGATGGGCTGAATGTGCCCATGGTTAGAAATGGGTGCGAAGATTGAATCGACTGAAGGTGCCCCTTGCATGATGATGGGCTCTGGGATCGAAATAGTTGAGGATGCTCCTTGCAGGATGAGAGGTTCGAACTCTGAACTAGAGTTGATGGCACGAATAAACTGGAGAGGAGGCTTTTCTTGGCTGGTGAAAGCTGGATAGGCAGGAGGTGTCCCTTGCATTGCGGAGACTGGATCGACTGGAGATGCCCCTTGCAGGATGAGGGGTTCTGAAACCTGACTGGTTAGGGGTGCCCCTTGCCAACCTTGATTAGGGAACTGTGAGTTCCATCTTGACTGTTGCTGTTGCTGCGGTTGTCCATGCTGAGGGAGGAATAGTGCACCTTCGGTAGAGGCGACAAGATCATCCTCTTCCATTGGATGGGAGATGAGGACACTTCCGTTATCATTCTCGTATTCAGCAGTAGGCTCTTCTTCCACTATCGGTTGAATTGGAGAAGCCTGATGAGGCCACCAAGGGGAGATCATCCCAGCCCTTATTCTGGCTTCGACTTGTTCCCCGGTGCGGATGAGTTGGTTGAAGTTCGCATATGGATGTGAGACAAGGTATCCAGAGATACTTGGATTTGCCGAGTGGACGATCATGGAGATTTGCTCCTCGTCGTCGATGGGAGTCTTCATTCTAGCGGCCATGGCCCGCCACCGTCCAACGTAAGCTGACAATGTTTCATCGCTTCTTTGCCTGAGAGCTGCGAGGTTTGCTCTCCTGGGTGCCATGTTAAGATTGTATGCGAACCTGTTGACGAAAGCATGGGAGAGCTGCTCCCAAGTCCTGATGCGATGATAGTCCAATGATGTGTACTAATCCAGGGCATCGTCTTTCAGAGATTTTTGAAACAAGCGAATGAGTGCTCCATCATTGCCCGCCACAGCATTAAGCTCTCCACAGAAAGCTCGTAAGTGGTCTACAGGACACCCTGTCCCATCATATCTTTTAAATTTTGGTACCTGGAAGCCTTGAGGTACCATTGCATCGGGAAATGGACAAAGGTCCCTGAACTTAGTGGATGGAAGATCCTCCCCTTGCTGCTTCTGCAACTTTCTCTTCATCTCTCGCATCTGCTCTCGGAGTTGCTCTATTTCGGAGGGACCAGATGAAGGAGATCTTGTCCCTTGCCAGGATTGAGATGGCCCCCTTTCATAATAATTGGTGTCATTGATGCTCCTAAAATTCCTGCTTGAAGAAGGTTGGGCCTGGTAATTACTCCCATTGTAGGGACTTTGTTTGACTGGAGCTGAGAAGAGAGACTGCGAAGAAATCCCAGTCACAGGAGAATATTGAAATTGGTTGGAATTCCCATTGGGGAGAGATTGTTGGAATTGACTGGGATTCTGGGTTGTGGGATGTGACTGAAAATGGCTCTTGTTTGCAGGAGGATGCTGGAAGAAATGCCCTGAGGTCGAGAGTTGTCCTGATTGAGGACCTTCATTAGGAGGGTATCGAAAGTCCTGCACCACCCCTGATAGTTGTGGTTGAGATGAACTGGAGGCTGGAAGAGATGCTTGTTGTGGTTGTTGAACTGGACCAGCATGATTGCTGGCTGCTAAAGCCTGGGCTTGTGTGAATCGGAGAAGCATTTCCTGCATAGCCTTCATGCTTTGTTGTAGCTCTTGGATGCCAGGAATTGACATGGATTCACTCGAGTTTAACAGTGGAGAGGAAGCCTCAGGTACAGGGAATGGGAGAGCCATGTCGATTTTGTATTGGATGTGGCAGGGTGATTTAGTTTGGAGGAGTAATGGTGGGAAGTATGCACTACTTTTTTTTTTTTGGGTTTTGGGATTTTCTATTTTTTTTGTTTTGGGTAGAATGCTATGCAGATGAGATTGTATGAGGACTAATGACTTCCAAGTATAGGAGGGATTCCGTTTTTCAAGTCGGATCACGACTAGTGGGACTAGTTTATCCCCAGCAGAGTCGCCATTCTGTGGACCCTCGCCGATTTTTCCGCGCTCCCACACGACGTCGTTCTCCCTTTCCTTTCGGAAAAGAAGGAGATGAGGATGCGTGAGTGCGAAATCGCCGTTTGTGCCACTGGCTTGCCTCGTTCTCGAGGGCTTCGTTTGGTTGTCGTGTTAAGCTGGATGTGTTTAAGTGAGTTTATATACGACCAGAGTCGCCACTAGCCAATTACTTCGAATCTACAGTCGGCTAGACCCTGTAGAAACGCTAGAGAGGGGAATCCGAAGATTCCTTCCTCTAAAATGACTCCTGTTGATCTGCGGTCAGAGATTCAAGGTAAGGGATCACGGTTACAGGGTGGGAAGAGGTTAAGCACCCCACACACTGCCCATACCGAAGTACGGTCTCTACTTCACAAAATCGATCGAATACTTGAAAGTCTAGTTTAATCCTCGTATATTCGCATGAATGACATGATGCATGAATGCGGGTCTGAACAGTAAGAGTTTCTGATGAGTAGGTTCCAACAACGGGCAAGCCCAGAGCGTACGCTCGAACTGACAGGTGCTTAATGTAAGACGTATGCAGTGTGCTTGAATAATCAAGGTGTTTTATGGTGAAGCATGAATACAGGTCTAAACAGTAAGAGTTTCTGATGGGCAGGTTCCAACAACGGGCAAGCCCAGAGCATGCGCTCGAACTGACAAGTGCTTAATATAAAGACATATGCATGTGTACTTGACGGATCAAGGTGCTAGTAGTGAAGCAGGGGGGTTGGAAGAAAAGTAAATGTTGCACTTATGCTAGATGCAAATGAGATGATGCTGGAAAAGAGTAGCTGGGTGGACGGAGGTGTCGCAAGGGTTGGCTTCGAGTGGCTGGATCAAGACTTGGGTGGCTTGGGAGGCTTGGACCAGTGGTCAGGCTGGGCTGGACCAGGGCTAGGCTCTCCTCACTCGGGCTCTCCTTGGTGAAGGAATGGGCTAAAGGATGAAGGAGGGTGACTCAGACGGACGAGCTCTCTCTAGCTGAGTCGTCTCTTGAAGTGAGAAGGGGAGGGGGTATTTATAGCAGCGAGCAGTGGCAGAAGTCGTAATTTTGTTCGGGCGGCCTGCCATGGGCCGCCCGTACGGCCGCTCCTCGGTTTCCAGCGAGTACGGCCGTTCCCTCGGGGCTGCTGTTGGACTCGCTGGTCGACTCAGTGAGTTGACTCAGCGGGTCGACTCGGTGGTTTGACTCGACGGGTTGACTCGACGGGTTGACTCGGTGTTTTGACTCGACGGGTTGACTCGACGGGTTGACTCAGTGGGTTAACTCAGCGAGTTGACTCAGTGAGTTTGACTTTTTTTGGGATTTTTTGACTGGACTTTTTTATGGGGGGTTTTTCAGGGTGGTGTTTAGGACTGGGTTGACTGGGTTCAGGCTTGAACTGGGCTATGGAATGGGGCTTACAAGGGTGAGTTTGGCTGAGTTTGGACTTGGGATTTGGGGGTATGGTCCTCCGTTCAACCAGCTATCTCTACCAACAGTGTAGCCGAAGGTGGGGTGTCTACAAAAAGATACCTAAAGAAATGCACAGCAGCCGCGAAGGACACGAGTTCGGCCCAGGGCACAGTCAGTCAGCCCATTAAACAACTCTGCCAGGACGAGAGAAATGATCCCCTGCCGTCGAACAACTCGGCTCATCACCTCGAAAAGCAAAGGAGTCTGAGACCTCCACCATCCCGAGAATAGCACATTAGCAATCAAGCAGAACATCAGTGCATTCCGAGCAAGTAGAGACCCTGCCACACTCCGAGGACCCGAGAAAAGATCATACAGCAAGTCCAAGGAGAACACTACAGCATCCTGGCCGGCAGCTGTAGGCTGAACTAGATAAGGGATCCCGAACCAGTTCTGCGTTGTGGCAGTCTTCAGCGAAAAATACTGAGAATACTCCCAAGGAAGACCAATCAAGCGCGCAAGCTCCTCTAAAGAGGGTCCCATCTCCATGTCGTTGAACGCAAACAAGTTCAACGAAGGGACCTAGTTAATCAGTGCGGCCCCGAGCATCCTTCAGTCAATGTCAACTCTAGCTATATGGATCAGACTACCGAAGCCATAGGACTCCAAATCTCGAATCTCATAAGCTGACAAGCTGTCAAGCCAAGCAAGCAGCCGTGGCGAGCAAGAAGGACGAGGAAGCAGCTGACAAGTCCTCACGGGTACCCCCTCTAGAACAAAAGGCCCAGAAATCAATGACAGCTCATCAAGGATTGGAAGATCAACGGGTGAAGGAGAAGAAAAAGCTGGAACCTCTACAGACTCAACAGCCCCTGACCTGCCCCCAATAACAGCTATGTCTGATATAGTCGCATCGCTGTCTGAAACGGTCATGACCTTAGCCGCATGGGAAGACTCGCCCACCTCGTGAATGGAGTGCGCAAAGGATCGACATTAGGAGAAGGACGGTACTCTCATCAAAAGGACTATAAGCAAAAATCACATCGCACATCGTGGCATCTTGACCAATCTCCTTGTCAAAAAATACATCTGAACCATCAAGAAAGGCCTCGGCAAATCCGATCGAAGAATCACCGGTCAGATCTGGACCTGTGGCCCTCTCCAACATAAAGTTGGGAATCCAATCGTCATCCTGTCCAATCAAAGGGATCATCGAGGCATCCACACCATCCATCATCAGGGGGACATCATCAATGATCACATCAAGTCCACCCAAGCAAGTGTGCCGCACATCTCGGCCATCATCAAGAGCATCTAAGCCATTAAAGGTATCATCTGAACCATTCATTCCATTCAAACATGAGATCAGCCCATCTATGTCCATCATAGCCCCATCACTACCATCAATCACATCATCCATGTGGCCCGCACTCAAGGGATGCATAGCCTCACCTATGTCCCATCTCCACATCCCATCCATACCATCCATTTCTCCCATAATCAATGCCCCATGCAAATCAGAAATTTCAGCATGGCTGCCATTAATGGGGCGATTCAAAGCTCCACCAACCACTACCCCTAAATCCCCATCAATGCCCCCATTCAATGCTTCATCCACACCATCAATCAAAAGCATTCCACCATCATTAAAGCCTTCACCACTTTCTGAAGTGTGGGACCCATCATGGATAGCCCCCACAGCCCCTAAATCTCCACCGTCCATTGCTTGAGAAAAGACAAACTAAGAAGAAGACAAAAAGAGAAGGAAAGAAGAGACAAGGAAGAGATTCATGGCTGAATCGAAAAACCGGGTATGGAGATGAGGGAGACAGCAACCAGAAGAATGTGCTCACTGTCTGAACCAGAGCCAGCCCAAACCGCACAAGAGGCGAGTCTTGGGCGGCCTGCTGTGGGCTGCCCGTACGGACGCGCTCCCTCTCTCTCCGTGGGATTGGCTCCACAGTTGTTGGTAGGTGAGGCTCACAATCCACGTCAGCAAATGGCACCTTGAGGGCCACCCAAGGCTCTAATCCACTCCGAATTTCATTTAAGGATGATCAGAATCATTTGGAAGGTACCCCTCCTGTCCAATCATGAAGTATTACGGCCAGTACGAGTCAGATCAAGCCAAAGAGAAGAAAAATTGATCAAGAGAGGCCCACAAGCAATCTGAGCCACTCAAAGGCTAGATCATCATGATCCAAGCCATGAAGAAGCTTGCATGAGTCATCAAATAGCAATATCAAGGGTCTAATTGCCAGGAAAGAAGGTCAGAGTCCAGGATCTGATCATCGAGTGGGCCCACATGGCTGAAAAGAGCAATCTGAGCCGTTCAAGTCATCATCTGCACCATGAAAAGCCTTCTTAGCTTCACAAAACATCAAGAAAAGGTGCTCCAAAGCAAAGTTGAAGTCTGAAAAGGGCCCACAGGGCCAAATCAAGCAATTCGGATGACTCAAATCACAGTCAGCCTCGTCAGAAGCCAAACAAAGCAAGGTAAGTATGCCCAACCATACAAGTTTTGGGTCCGAAGACCTTAAACTACGTCGGGATCGAGATCCCGAGAGATTTTCAATAAAAAACGGTATCGGTCTTGATTGCTCAAATCAAGATCCGACAACTCTGGACATTTTCTGAAAACAAAAGAATATCGCATATACAAAAATTTGGTCCGAAGACCTTAAACTACGTCGGGATCAAGATCCCGAGAGATTTTCAATAAAAACCAGTAGTGGTCTTGATCGCTCGAATCAAGATCCGCTGACACCGGACATTTTTCGAAAACAAACTATGTCGGGATCAATATCTCGAGAGACTTTCAATAAAAATTGGCACGGTCTTGATCGTTCGAATCAAGATCCGATGACTCCGAACAATTTTCTAAAAATAAAAAAATATATATCTGTGCATTTCCAGCCCTCGCTTATAAAGCTTTGGGTCCGAAGACCTTAAACTACACTGGGATTAATTTCTCGAGGGACCTTTTTCTGCTTTCAACTAAAAAACTGGCATTGGCCTCGACCGCTCGGATTAAGGTTCGATAACTCTGATCATTTCCAAAAATACCAAAAAGATTTTGAGCTTTCCATAAAAACCAGTATCAGTCTCAATCACTTGAGTTGAAGTCTGGAACCTTGTCAAAAAAAAAACACAAAAAAATTCACCATCAATTTCAACTACACAAATTCATCCCCAGCGGTCCGAAGACCTAAAACTACACTGGGATTAACTTCTCGGGGGGCTTTCTTTACCGACCTGTTCCGGACATGGCTGACACTTGATCGTACGGGTGTCCAGAATCTTCTAAACAAGTAAAGGCTGAGGCGGGGCAGAACCTCTCAATCCTGTTCGTGTTGAACGCACCGTGATAGACAACCTTGATTTGGAAGTCGCTGTTGAATCTGACGGATGTTTCCTGTTCCTAAAACTCATGAAGGGGATTAAGGCAGTTGGGAGGTGGAGCGCACCCTCATGAAATTGTGAGCAACGTAAGGCCCCAAACTGGATTGACAAAGGGAAATGTGAGGATGTGGCTCATTATGTGGCCGAAGGAGTCCATTAGACAATACATGGTCTATGTGCATTGCACATGAGGAACAGGTAACTTTGTGGGTGTATTGACTAAATACCCTCAAAATCCCCTCATCTGAAGATGTAAAACTACGGCACTTAACTGTGTGAGACTCGTCTTGCTCACTGACATAAAATGGATCGGGTGCCTTACCAGCAGTAGAAGTTGGAAGTGGATGAAAATTCCACACATTTTCCTGCATTTCAGAAAAATCAGAAAAATACCAAAACATTACAAAATCATCTTTAAAAAATCACAAAATATTTCCCTTGCTTTCAAGCCAAATATTCCCAAAATCACAAAAATATTTCATTTGTTTTCAATAACCAATCTTTATTCTGACCCAGGTAAAAGATTCGGACCAAATATTTGCAAAAATCACAAAAAAGTGTCACTACCCCCAGCAATGCACTTCAGGAGTTTCGAACTCCGCTCACTCATTTGCCAGTTTGGGATGACGGATCCGATCGCCCGCAAATTGAAATCTTGACCAAAACTGGCAACCAAGCACCATCTCAATCGCATCCATTCACAGAAGACCATTTTGAGGTCTAATAACATCCTTTGTCCATCCTCATTAGCAAAGAAACAGCATGTTGGAACGATGGACCTGATCGACCACGGGTCGGGATCTTGACCAACCTGCTGACCAAACATTCGCATTGAAAAGAAATCCCCAGGGGAGCACAACCCTGCAAGAAATAAGCTCAAAGTTCTCTGAGAACTTATATTAATTTACATTCCTTAAATATTTTTTCTTAATAATGTCTTTTTCCATTTAAAAGCCCAACCCATTGCATTAGACCCAATAAGGAAATCCACACCATTTAGATTTATTGAGGCAATCTTAGGGTTTTTTTAAATTTTGTATATGAAAGTCCATTTATAAAGTTATGGTTGTGATTGTTGATGTACTAGTGGGCCCTAACCAGGCCATCAGGTCCACTAGGCCCACCTCCTATAATAGGCCCAAAGTGTTCCACATGCATGTATATTTAATGGGCTTGATGTATGCCCAGTAAGTCCACCTTTATTTTCAAATATCTCCAATGCAATGGGCCACCTTAGCATCCCACAATCACGATCATTTCGACAAGATGAACATTTTCTCCAATGTAGGTCACTAATTTCTCAGGAAGACTAACTTCACATTGTTTGGTTCTTTTTACTGACTAAATTAGTTGACAAATCAGAATTCTACTAGGCTACACATAAGGCCCAACTCTTGGCCCAATGATCTAAGAGACTCTTTATATTTATATCAGCCCATAAGGCTTTTACATGGCCTTGACAATTGTAGACACCCCACCTTCGGCTACATTGTTGGTAGAGGTAGCTGGATGAATGGAGGACCATACCCCCAAATCCAATGTCCAAACTCAGCCAAACTCACCCTTGTAAGCCCTAATCCATAGCCCAACTCAAGCCTGAACCCAGTCAACTCGCCCCTAAACATCAGCCTGAAAAACCACCCATAAGAAAAACCAGTCAAAAAAGTCCTCAAAAGTCAAACTCGGCGAGTCAACCCGCTGAGTCAAATCGCCGAGTCAACCCGTTGAGTCAAATCGCCGAGTCAACCCGCTGAATCCCGAGAACGTCCATACGGGCGGCCCCCTGGGTGCCGCCCAAACTTATTTATGCAATCTGCCACTGCCCGCTGCTATAAATACCCCCTCTCCCCTTCACATCCGACATCCACTCTCCCTCTCTTCAGTCCGAGAGCTCTGAGTCCATCTCCATCCCTTTTAGCCCATTTTTCCACCAAGGAGAGCCCGAGTGAGGAGAGCCTAGCCCTGGTCCAGCCTAGCCTGACCACTGGTTCAAGTCTCCGAAGCCATCCAAGTCTTGATCCAGCCACTCGAAGCCAACCCTTGTGACACCTCCGTCCATCTAGCTGTTTTTTACCAGCATCATCTCATTCGCATCTAGCATAAGTGTAACATTTGCTTTTCTTCCAACCCCCTACTTCACTACAAGCACTTTGATTATTCAAACATACAGCATGCATCCTGCATAGAGCACCTGTCAGTTCGAGCGTATGCTCTGGGCTTTGCTGTTAATGGAAACCTGCCCATCAGAAACTCTTACGGTTCAGACCTGCATTCATGCATCAGTCACTACAAGCACTTTGATTATTCAAACACACAGCATGCATCTCGCATAAAGCACCTGTCAGTTCGAGCATATGCTCTGGGCTTGCCTGTTAATGGAAACCTGCCCATCAGAAACTCTTACTGTTCAGACCTGCATTCATGTATCATGTCATCCATGAGAATGTACGAGGATTAAATCAGACTTTCAAGTATTAGTTCAATTCTGTGAAGTAGAGACTGTACTTTGGTACGGGCAGTGTGTGGGATGCTTAACCTCTTCATACCCTGTAACCGTGATCCCTTACCTCGAATCTCTGGCCGCAGATTAAAAGGAGTTATTTTAGAGGGAGGAATCTTCGAATTCCCTTCTCTAACGTTTCTACGGGGTCTAGTCGACTGTAGATTCGAAGTAACTGGCTAGTGGTGACTCTGGTCTTATATAAACTCATCTAAACACATCCAGCTTAACACGACAACCGAACAAAGCCCTCGAGAACGAGGCAAGCCAGTGGCACAAATGGCGATTCGCGCGCATGCACCTCTTCTTCTTTTTCCGAAAGGGAAAGGAGAACGTACGGGAGCGCAGAACGGCGAGGGTCCACAACAATGAGTGTTTCCTTACATTAAGTCGAGTTATGGCAATGTATGCTCACGTAGATCTAGATCTGTCCTACCATTATGAATCTTAAAACACCTCACGAGATAAGAATTTGATCACTCCATATCTACTTGGATCAACGTCCTATCAAATCCATCCTTAAGTATTTTAGGATTGATATATTGAAGTCTCAAAAGTTGTCCTAATGGTCAGATTAAAGCTAGATCCGATTGATATCATAACATCAATGTTTAGAAAAACCACGCGTAAAATATCATCCAATCAACGTATATAATAGAGAGATTGATAAAATATTATAATAAATAATTTTGAAAACAGATTTTTGGATCTAAATAAATTACCCAAATCTCACATTTCTAACCATCCAGAAATATCATCCTCAAAGGTCCAGATCTGATCGTTAATTGGCCAGATTCAACGGCCCGACTCTAGCCAAAATATGACTTTTCTTTTGTAATTCCTCCTTGATTGATCTATAATCAAATTCCGTTGGAATCCAGAAATTCTCTTAGGAATAAAATTTTCCTAAAGATGAAAATCAGATGTGGCCTAATACCTCAATCTTATCAACAACAATGATCGATTATTTAACCGATTGATTTTATCTTTGTACTTGTGACCGTCCTCAGACCGATTTAAATGGCCATCCATGGATCATCTAACGTGGTTTGTTTCATGTCATATGTTGTAACCAGATCTCGCCATCTTGATAAATCCAGCCGTTGCTAGTGTTCAATAGGTGCATAAAATCTTTACTAATGTAAGATGCACAAGGTAGTCAACATGTGTGAGTTTTATTATTATTATTATTTTTTTTTATAAAGGTTGAGATCTGATCCTCTAGCCTATCCACCATCCACACGTTACTAAGAAGGATTTAAAATAGTCCCTCCATCAAGTCTTATTTGGATAGGCCACTATGACTATCCATTAGTATCTGATTGGGCGTTACTTGCTAGGTCAACCTTTGATCCTCTTGAAATGT
Source organism: Liriodendron chinense (assembly GCA_003013855.2). Classification (NCBI taxonomy): domain Eukaryota; kingdom Viridiplantae; phylum Streptophyta; class Magnoliopsida; order Magnoliales; family Magnoliaceae; genus Liriodendron; species Liriodendron chinense. Next base: position 11,645,088 of record ML058484.1, on the reverse strand, counting down.
GTTTCAATGTGTTGCTCCATCAGGGACAACACATCCGGATAGTGCATGGATTGGTCAGATTCTGATCAGAAATAGAGACAAATTTGGATGTCCCAACTAGTGTAGATGGCTTAAGTTGAATCAACAGTTCTAATTTGTTTTCATTCATTGAAATGGGCTGCTACAAATCTTGTCCAGAAGGTTTAGATTATACATGGGAGAGCTAAAGAAGAAATAAAATAAAATAAAATATAAGTGATTGCTTACTTGATCAACGGTGTTGCATGTATAAGAAGATTGGGTCCCACACGTCCAACAATTTAGATTTCTCCACCACAATTTGCTTGTGAGAGAACTCAAACCCATGACAAATGCTTCCAAACCAAGCTCACCAACCACTCTCCCAAATCACGTTTGTCGTTAATAATTAACAAAATTAGTTATTTAAGTAATAAGTAATAAATGAATGCTCACTTGCACACACACTCTCTCTCTCTCTCTCTCATTTTTATTTTTTTATTCTAAGTTAGTTCTCTCCATGACATTGCATATAAGACTAGATGATTATGTCATGTAATTAGTTTGATCATGGAGTATTCTAAGATAAGAGGAATGATCTATTATGCAATTTCAAAGTAACCTAACATAGATGGATAGGATGGTTCATATGATCTACAAGTCTCAAGGTATTAATAACCAAGTAGTATTTAGAGAACACAACTAATTAGCACAAGTCCAAAAAATAGCAGGTGACTACAAATGGCAAGTAAAGGGGAAAAAAATTACTCATTTTTTTTAGGAGATTACAATTTCTCCTAAACATCATGGTGGACCCCACCAAGCCTCCCCAGTGTATGTATATAACACCAAAATCGCACCTGTGTTTCCGCCAGTGCACAAACACGATTCGTTTTAAAAAACAAAAATATCCATTTTCCTCTCCCCCAGTTGGAGAAGGATCTTTCCATGAAACTAGGAGGAGATATCTTCGGTTGATCTGAACCGTGAAATCATCTCAGCCATTTGATAGATCTTTTAGAAGAGAATTTTAGATACCCAAGACTGGATTAATCTAGACCATCTGAGTCCCAACTGGATGGTAAGAAACACTGAAAACGGGTCTTCCTCGTTGTTCTCGCGACAACGTTCGAAAAATGTGGACAAGGATTAGATACTGACAGCGTCAGTAGCGAAATTGGCTACACGTCACCAAGTTTTGTGGGCCCCACTATGATGTATGTGTTGTATCCATACCGTCCATCCATTTGGAGATATTATGTTAAGTTATGAACCAAAAAATGAGGCAGCCGTGAAGGTCAAGTGGACCCATCAAAGAAAAACTAGGGACAGGGACGACCACCGTTGAAACCTTCCTAAGGATCCAACTTATTCATAAGTTAACACAGACATGAATGAAGGGAAAACACAAATATCAGCTTCATCGGAAACTTCTGTGGCCGCCAAGAATTTTTTAATCATGATAGTTATTCAATCCCTACTGTTTTTTTGTGGCGGGGTCCACTTGAACTTTGGATCTGCCTTATTTTTTGGCTCATTCCTTAAAATGATCTCTCTAAATGAATAGACTGCTGTAGATGTAACAAATCAAGGTGGGGCCCACAGAACTTGGTGACGTCACTTCAGTGGCGATTTAATTTGCTACCTAATCCGTGTCCGAAAAATGCACGAAACCGTTTTTTGAGATATTCATTGGAAAACCTCATCCAACCTTTGAATACATAGGCCCACAAGCTCCATTACACGCATCCAGACGATTCACTACATTCATTTCAAAGCAAAATCCCGTAGACAACAATTCACCATTAACGACTGTGTTATCTTTGAAAGTACGTCGGTAGTCTAACATGACACCTACGTATATGCGGAAGTTTAAAGAGCAACTAGAATTATGGCTAAACCTATAGGAGGGGGTGATTAGGACCTTTTTGAAATTCTTTTCGCCTACTTACACAATTCAACAAATTAAACTAAGTAAGCAAGAACACTTCGGCTTCCAAGCCTAAGTGGGTCCAATCACAAGACTAGCATATGGTTAAGCAATAAACAATCCTAGTCTAAGCATGCATAGGTAAATAAATGATTTAATTAATCAAGCTCCTAACCCATGCAACCTATGTAGACTTATGAGAATGGATCAATGAGCTCAAGTCTACACACTTAGTGAAAGTACATCTTGTGTGTGGATGTGTCAATCTAGTGCCTAGCATACATTCCTATCAAGCATTCATAATTAAACTAATTAAACATCCAATGCTAAGATATCAATGTGCTCAATACAATCACAAACACAAGCATGTATAGTGGTTCGACTTTGGGTCTACTCCACTCCCGGTTCAAGTACTCAACACCTTTGAGCACACCGGCATTCACTATCGGAGGTTTTAAATGAGGATCACCTCTCAACCTTTACACGAAGGTTTTACTGGTTCACCTCTCAACCATAACTGGAGTTTTGGACAAAGGGCTAACTCTCAACTCGAACGGAGTTTTGGACATAGGCTAACTCTCAACCCGACGCACGTTCACTCCCGTGTCGGAGGCTCCCCCTTAGAGACTTAATTTAGGCCCGGCTAACGGGCCAAGGAACAGCTAACGTCTCTAGATCGAGTTTGACTAACAAACTCTACACTCAACTCCTAAAGGGAATTGAGTGGATGGACTCTCAATAAAGACAACCTTACTTGTCAGATGAGCCTCTTGTTCAGCACCGGTTTGGGTTGCTTAATCTCCGCTCTCCCGTGCTTCAATCAGCTTCTCTTTCTCCCACGATCGTGTTACCGATGCGTCGCCAATGCCTCAGCTACACTTGATCAATCACCTCGCTTGTGATGCCTTTGAGATGCCTAAGGTGATAGGAGGATGGTTGAATCTCTACATGAGGTATGTAGCTTGTTCTTACTAGGAGATTCACCTAGAGGGTCTTCTAGAGGTTTGGAACAAGAGATATAGCTATATGGTATAGTGTCTTACCTCTAGAATTGAGAGAGGAATCAAGTCATCTCTAGATTGCATTTGAATGCCCTCACTTGTGTTTAAACACAAGGGATATGACTTGAAACTCCTCCTCTTTGAGGCCTCATATGATGTACAAAGTGTGTGGGTAATAGGCTCTCAAAACACTCTTATCCATGCCCAAAAACTGAGCTTCGTATATAAAGAAAATGAGCTCCAACGGTCATAAAACGGGCAAAACGGTTAGTTGCTGACCTGTCCCGACCGATCGTCCTGGGTCCAAGATCGGTCGGCCACAAGACAGAAGTTTACTGTCTGTAGAAGAGACTATCCGACCGGTCGTGACCGGTCGACCCCAATGGCCTGCACATAACGGGTTGCTGTTTGATCTGGACTGTCTGTCCGACCGGTCTTGGCTGGTCGGCCAGGAGTCCACAACCGGTCGTGACCGATCGGACAGGCCTGGGTTCAGCCTGTTTGCTAGCTGACCCACTTAGTTTACAACCCTCTATAATGGCCAAGGTTTTGGATGATCTTTTGGTGAACCTAGGGCCAATCTATGATGACTAAAGGTTTTCCTAAGATGGTCAAGGTCATCAAAGAGGTTAAGGGTTAGGTTTTTGTCAAGGTTAAGGCACCAAGGCATCACTTTTACCTAATTCTTCTTCCTTGATGCAACGGGGCCACTTGAGTCTTCGGTCTTCGTCTTCATTAGGCTCAATCGACACTAGACTCACTGACGTAAGTGATTGACAAACAAGGTGCACTAGTATGCCACAGAAAAGTGCACTAATAATCTTCCTTGTTAAAAAACCAATGGCGCATTATCTTGTAAAGACGCAATCTCAGAATCTGAAACACCCGTCAAGTGGGCCATGAGAGTGTCTTTCAACACTAGGATATGATTCAAATCTTTCCGCATGAGGAGAATTACAGTCCGAATCTAAGACAACGTTGATTCCACGCTATTTCAACACGTCTTCGAAACCACGTGGACTCTGTGTTTCCGATTTTGGTAAGGACCCTTCTCGAACCCATCGAATTCTATATAACCCAATCCTGCCGTTTGAAACTATCTGCATCAAATAGAAAGAGACAAAGACATTTGCTAGGTGTAGCTGACACGTGTAGATATATTAGCTGACACGTGTAGATATATTAGGGGTGTTTTAAATTGGTCTTGGAATACGTTGTTGAATAAGTCTTAGAGCCTGTTTGTTAACTTTTAAAATAGTTACTTAATGTGGAATTGAAAAATGCTTCGTGTTAAGTGGTGTTTGTTAACATTGAATTTGGAAAGCACTCGGTGATTTTCTCATGATTTTTTTCGGCGAGGGAGGTCTGGCTTAATGGTGAATACGAAATGCGCTCCACAAATTTTCTATATAAAAAAAAAATTTACTTCCAAAATTACCCATCCTTATAATTACAATTGTTACAGAGTCTCTAAAATAGATTTTGTAATATACAACCCAACTTTTAACATGTGTAACTTCTCTACGCCCCACCGTGATTTATGTGTTAGATCCACACCGTCCATCAACTTTTTCAGATCATTCTAGAGGATGAGCCCAAAAATGAGGCACATATAAAGCTCAAGTGGACCACACCAAAGAAACTGGCAGGAATTAAATGACTACTGATGAAACCTTCCTAGGGTCCAATATGAGGTTTATTTCCCATCTAACCTCTTCATGAGGTCACACGACCTGAATGAAGGGAAAACACAAATATCGACTTGATTATAGCCTTCTTTTGTGGCCCTAAGAAGTTTTCAATGGTAGGCGCCCAATTCCAACTATTTTGTGGCCCACTTGAGCCTTACATCTGCCTCTTTTTTTTTTTTTTTGCCCCAAAATAAAATAGAAAAATAGATGAATGGTATGAATGAAACATACACATCACTATAGGCCCGCAGAGCCCTTGTCAAGGCCGCACGTCTCCAACCTTGACGCGTATTCAGTGGATCCCATGCGAATTGCCACCCACCCTCCTAAAAAGAGTAGGCTATTGGATAATGCCTTGGTTGCCCCTATCATGACATGTGTTATATCCACATTGTCTATTTGTTTTGTGAATTAATTTTAAGACATTCATTAAAACATTATGCAGATCTAAAACTCAAGTGTGCCACAAGAGAGGAAACAGTGGGGATCATTGACCATCGTTGAAACATTTATATGGCGATGAAAGTTTTGTATTATGCTAAATTTTTAGTGTTTTCACTTCATCCCAATGTGAATGAACTTATAAATAGTATGGATAGCCTATAAATATCAAGGTGGGGTTAGGGAGATTTCAAAGGTAGAAAACTCTTTCCCAATTTTCCCTCTCTTGTGGCTCACTTAAATTCTGGATCCACCACGTTTTTTGCCGCATGTCCTAAGTCGATATAAAAAATCGGATGAACAAGGTGGATTTCTCACAAAGATCAGAGTGGGCCCCATCTAGCATCCCAGCACGGAAATGCCTTTGGCAAGAAATCCGCATCCAGAGCCCGTCCAGCCGAAGTGGATTGCATCCTTCCACCACCCGGACAATAATCGTCCAAGCAGTGCTCTGAGGGGCCCACCGTGATGTAAGGGTTTTAACCACGTCGTTCATTCCTTTTCTCAGATAATTTTATGGCATGATTTAAAAAATGAAGCAGATCCCCAACTCAAATGGACCACACTAAAGGAAGCAGTGATGATAATGACACCTATAGTTGATGCTAACGTGATGCTTTTTCACCATCCAACCTATTCATAAGGTCATGTAGACCTGTATGCAGTGAAAACACAAATATCAGCTTGATCGAAAACTTCGACAGCTCCCAAGAAGTTTTTAATGGTGGACGTTCAATCCCTACTTTGTAGTCCACTTAAGCCTTTATTTTGCCTCATTTTTGGCTTCATACCCTAAAATGATCTCTAAATATGTATAGACGGTGTGGATAAAATGCTTACATCATGGTAGGCCCCGCATATCCCTGCCCGGGCTGATTGCTGCTGTGAAATCGAGCATGGATCGGGTGCTTTTACACCAACCTAGCTACAAACGGACGATTTTGACATGGGCTCTGTGGGTCCCACCATAATACATGTATTTTATCTAGGTCGTCCATCCATTCTCACTATTCATTTTAGGGCATGAGTCCAAAGAAGAAGGAGATTGAATGATCACTTGGACCACACCATAGGAAACAGTGGGATTAAATGCCCACAACCCAAAACCTTTGGGGTCTACAAAAGTTTTGGATAAAGCTGTTATTCATGTTTTCCCTTAATCAAGGTTTATGTGACCTTATGAATAGGTTGGATGGCAACTAAAGCATCATGGTGGGCACTAGAAAGGTTTCAATGGTGGGCACCAATGATATTTTAATTTTCTATTCAATACTTCAATTTATTTGAATTAAATGGATGTTAACTTAATGATTTTATTTTCATTTAATAAATAATAAACCTTTCGTGATGCAAAATATTTCCTAACAAGAGATAGGGGCAAATATGTCAAATTAACAAATTTCGACCATTTCAAACTTTTGTTAGCAAACAGGTTATTTTAGATACAATACTTAATTTTTAGACTTCAGCAACAGTTACCAAACAGGTTTTTAGACTTCAGATTCAGACTCCATATCCAGATTTCACATTCAGGCTTCAGATTTCAATTTCAGGCATTATACTTCAAATTTAACAAACGAGCACTTAAAGCCCTGTTTGGTAAAACTTAATTTTAGATCTTATCACTAAAAAGAGCTATTTTAAGTGATTTTCTCTAAATTGATTCATTTGGTAAATTCAAGAAATCCAGTGCTTAATTTGAATTTTCACTTAAAAATAGGTTTTTTTAAGCTATCCTCCTTTGACTTAACGCTTAACGCCAAATGCGATAAGTGATTTGAATTAAAACTTGTTTTAAATGACAACTATGTCATTTTTTATATTACTTCCTCCGAGCTTTCTAAATGAGGCTAATCCAAAGATGAAGTGGACCACACCACATAACATTGTGGGGGAAGTGATGCCCACTGTTGAAACCTTCTTAGGGGCCCACCATGATGTTTATTTGCCATCCTAGTCTGTTCATAAGATCGCAAAGACCTGGATGAAAGGAAAAAAACAAATATCAGCTTGATCCAAAACTTCTGTAGCACGAAGAAGTTTTCAATTGTAAGCATTGAATCCCCACTGTTTTCTATGGTGTGGCCCACTTGAGTTTTGTATCTCCTCATGTTTGGATCATGACCTAAATTAATCTGGAAATTGGATGAACTATGGATCTAACACATACATCATGGATGGTGGGGCCTATGTAACTTTGCACGTCAACACGATACCGGCCTCTGGTTATTTTTACTAAAAGTCTAATTTCTTGTCCGATTCATCTTTTTAGCCTTTTTGACGAGAAATTGAAAATTTTACAGTCGAGAATGCCCCTCTGACTACCATGTGCTTAGGGGAATCCACTGTGCCCTAAGGAATCCACTGGAGGGGCATTTCCGACAATAAATTTTCAATTTCTCGTCAAAAGGCCAAAAAAGATGAACCAGATGAGAAATTGAACTTTTAGTAAAAATAACCACAACGCAGGGCTATTGCAGTAATCCGACATTGTGGCTTAGGGTGCGTTTGGTAAAACTTAATTCCACGACTTATCACTGAAAAATGATATTTTCAGTGATTTTAGTAATTCAGACCGTTTGGTAACTAAAAAAATTTAAGTGCTTAATTGGAAAAATCACTTAAATTAAGTGGATTATTCTAAGTCATGCCAACTTGACTTAAAGCTTACAGCTAAATGCGGTAAGTGGTTTCTCTTTAAATTTTTAGATAAAAATTGACAAAAGTATCCCTATTAACATTTAAAAATGGCAAGATTACCCTCCTTTGTTTACTTTTCCATCCATGAAACCATCCCACGCAAGTACTTGAAGTCACCAAATTCTATAAGCCCCAACATAATGTATGCATTATATCTACATAGTTTATCCATTTGGAGGGATAATTTTGAGGCATGAGCCCAAAAATGAGACAGGTCCAAACCTCAAGTGGACCACACCACTAAAAGCAATGGGGACAATGATGCCCACCATTGAAACCTTACTAGGGCCCACCATGATGTTTATTTACCATCAACCCTGTTCATAAGAACACAAAGACCTGGATTAAGCTTTTTGTGTTTATAATCGAACTAGGCTTTGAAAACACCGACACTATTCAAAAGTTGTTACTACGGGTGGTAACTTTGGAATGATCCCGGGTGGTACTACAAATAAATGGTAGTTGGGACAAGTATTCTTGTGTTTCTGGACCTAATTCCTTTTTGTGTTTATAATCGAACTAGGCTTTGAAAACACCGACACTATTCAAAAGTTACCATCAAAAGTCTATTTAATAGTTTGTCTAAAAAGTCAAGAATATTCATGAATTTAAGTCGTGAAATTCAAAAGTCATGAATTTAATTAAAAATCCGAATTAAAAAGTCAAATGGTTTGTTGTGGAATCGAAAGTAGCGCACGTTGTGTAACCACCCACAACAGCATTGGTATCTCGGGTTGCAATATATATATACTATATATATAGGTTCGGCAGGTAGTCAAAGATGCCTAGTATAAACCAATACCAGGGTTTTTACTTCGTCTAGGTTTAGAGTTCACCTGGTGTGGTATCGAAAACAGTGGTGATTGAATGCCCACCATTAAAAACTTCATACAGCCCATTGTAATGTTTATTTTCCATCCAACCTATTAATTAGACCACACAGACAGGGATGGGATGAAGGGAAAACACAAATATCAGCTTGATCCAAAACTTCTGTGGCCTCAAGAAATGTTCAACGGTAAGCATTCAATCCCCGCCAGGTTTCTGTGGTGTGGTCCACTTGAGCTCTGGATTTGCCTCATGTTTAAGATCATAACCGAAAATAATTTGAAAAAATGGATTGGACAGTGTGGATGCAACGCATATATATATCATGGTGGGGCCTACAGAACTTTGCCACGACAACATGGTGACTGATGTGTTGTTTTTTATATTAGGAAATCCATTGCGAACCTCAGTACTCTCTCATTTGAGTCCGGATCCTCTGTTGAAACCAAGCACAGAAACCCTGCTCGTTGCTTCTCTTATTGGTCCAGCCAGCAGAAGCAGAGGTTCTCTCCTCGGCTTCAACAGGAGGATCCGGATTCCTCTCATTTCCTCTCCATCTCTCATTGCCCTCTCTCACTCCTCTCTCTCTCGTTTATATCTACACTCCAACGAAGGAGAAGCATAGAGAAGAAAGAAATAACAGGTTTCTCTCTCTGGATATGGGGTTTCTTTCAAGCTACAACAGCATTTCGGTGCAGATCTGGGGATTTTTCTCAAGCTCTCTCTTTCCAAACTCGATCTGGGGTTTTCTCTCAAGCTACAACAGTATTTCGGTGCAGATCTAGGGTTTTTTTTCTGAAACAATTAGCAGACCGTCTACCACCACCATCGCGCGGCACCTCCCCTCCAAAGATCCGACGATGGCCACCGTCGCTCCTGCGGTAGGCCCTAGCTTCTCTTTCCGTGATCTCTTTCTTCTCGACCATTGAGTGGCATGTCTAGTTTTTGTTAGGTTCTATGTTTAGATCAGATTGAGGGTTAGTGGGGGTTTTCCCCTGTATATTACTGGGATTTTTTATTTTTATATCCTGATGATTTTTCTCTGGATCATGGTTTTTTTATTCGAATTGAAGGCTTGTTGTTGTTGTTGTTGTTGTTGTTTCTAACTGCTACTAGTTGGTTGAATGGTGATTTTGGTTGAAGTATTTAGTGGTATTATTTAAAGAGGTGTTTTTTGTGTGATTGGATGGATATTCATGTTTTTGTCTCTTTTATTTTTGTATTTAGATTGTGGTCATGGTTGTATGTCTTGAAGTAGAGAGTTGGATGAAATACCCCAACCTCTCTATTGTTATTTATAATAAAACTAAATAAAATCCAGCCATTCATTTTGGGGCTATAATCATATAAATGCAAACTACCTATGAAGAAAAGATCAGAGCGGTGCATGAGATCAGGACGGTCACGTCACCGACGGATGTGGACCTGCTTCTCCTTTAACACTCCCCCTTAAGCTTGGGCTAAAAATGTCAGAAAGGCCAAGCTTGGACGAAATAATCCGAAGACGATCTTTGGCTAGTGCTTTCGTAAATACATTAGCAAGTTGGTCAGAGGTACAAACATAAGGGGTAACAATTTCTTAAGACTCGATTTTTTCCCTGAATAAAGTAACAGTCTACCTCAATGTGCTTTGTGCGCTCATGGAACACCATATTACTTGAAATATGAATGGCTAGCTTGATTATCACACATCATCTGCATTGGAGTAGGAGGAGTGAAACCAAGCTCAGTTAATTTTTTTTAAGCCATAGTAATTTGCATGTGGTATGGGCCATAGCATGGTATTCGGCTTCGGCACTGGAACGAGCTACCACTGTTTGCTTTTTTACTTTTCCATGTGACGGGATTGCCTCCAACAAACGAGCAATAGCCGGTTGTAGATTTGCGGTCATCTTTCGAACCAGCCCAATCAGCATCAGAGAAGGCCGAAATTTGTAGGTGTCCATGTTTAGAATAAAGAGGACCTTTGCCAGGAGAGCCTTTGAGATAACGAAGGACCCAATATGCAGCATCTAGATGTGAAACTTGAAGCGAATGCATAAACTGACTGAGGACACTCACAACATGAGAAATATCCAGCCAAGTTATCGTGAGATGAATGAGTCGCCCTATCAGACATTGATAAGGTCCAGGGTCAGAAAGGGCCTCACTATCATGGGAGGTGAGCTAATGGGTAACCTCCAGTGGGGTGTCAAGCGGCTTACACCCAAGCATACCAGTCTCAATGAGTAAGTCAAGCGCATATTTCCGTTGACATAAGGAAATCCTATGACAAGAATGGGCAATCTTAATGCCCCAAAAAATACCGCAGAAAGCCCAAATCTTTTACCTCAAAAGCACGGGAAAGGTGAGATATGATGTTGGATATGGCACTGGCGTCGTCACCTATGACAATAATATCATCAACATAAACAGACTATTGTAATCCCACTGTCTGTGCGTTTCCAAAAAATTGAATGGTCAGAGCTACACTGATGGAAACAAGCATCTTTCGTGACATGTGTAAATTTGTCAAACCATGCCCGTGGGGACTGTTTGAGGCCATAAATGGATTTGCGAAGGCTGCACACTTTCGTTTCCTCCCCCTTACGATGAAAACCAGGCGGAAGGCTCATATAAACTTCCTCATGGAGGTCACCATGTAAGAATGCGTTTTTGACATCAAGTTTTGAAGAGGCCAGCCCAAATTTGCAGCAAGAGATAAAAGAACTCGAATGGAATTCATCTTTGCCACTGCTGCAAAAGTTTTAGTATAGTTGATGCCATAGGTCTGTGTAAATCCTTTAGCAACAAGGTGAGCTTTGTATCGATTAATAGAACCATCAGGCTTATATTTAAGAGTATAAACCCATTTACATCCCACATGATGCTTGCCTTTAGGAAGATTAATGAGATCCCACGTATGGTTTTTTTCTAAGGCATCCATTTCTTCCATCATGGCACGTTTTCAGTTTGGTTGAGTTAAGGCAATATCCACTCGGGTGGGAATGGAGGTAGAGTCCACACTGGTAAGAAATGACTTGTATGTTGAGGAAAGAGAATGATAGGAAGCAAAGTGGTGGAGATGATGAGAGGTGGAAAAGGAGGTTCCATTACTGTCTGCAGATGTAGGTCCCAAAACATCTGATGATGGTGATGGTAGTGAAGATGCACTCCTCATCGATAGTGGTGCAGAGGCATGAGAACACAAATAATCCTGCAGATGAGAGGGCTTATTGATGGGTTGAGTGGAATGGCGCGAGACAGATGGAGGAGGCGGTGGTGGAGAGGGAGGTGACAGGAAGAGGATCCTTTGGGGGATAAGGGATGGAGGATGGGCAATCGAAGAAAGGTGTAGGAGTGACAGTAGAAGGACTTGAGGACTTTGGAGAGGAAAATCTGAGGGACTCAAAAAATGTTGCATCAAGGGTGACAAAGCGTTTGCCGGTGTCAGGAATTGAACAAATTTATAACCCTTTTGGGTAGGAGAATATCCAACAAACATGCATGGAATGGATCGAGGAGACAATTTGTGTGGGAGGGGTAGAAGTCATGCACATAAGCAGTGCACCCAAAGACGCGAAGGGGAATAGTAGTAACATGATGGACCTTCTTGAAAAGAGAGATTGGAGTCTGAAAATTGAGAGCCGAATGAGGCAATCGATTGGCCAGGTAGCAAGCAGTGAGAACTGCATCTCCCCAATATTATTTGGGAACATGCATCTCAGTAAGAAGACACCGAGTAATATTGAGAAGTTGTTGATTTTTGTGCTCGGCTGCCCCATTCTGCTGAGGTGTCGAGGCGCAGGTAGTAGTGGATTCAATGCCATGTTGGCTAAGATAATTGAGAAAAGAAGTTGAGAGGTATTCACCACTATTATCACAATGAAGCATTTTGATTTTGGCACTAAATTAATTTACCAACCAAGTATGAAAGGATTTAAAAATATCAAATACGTCGCTTTTATGTTTTAGGAGATAAATCCATGTCATCTTGGTGGTAGCATTCATAAAGGAAACAAAGTAACAAAAGCCTATAGAAGAAGGAATAGGGGAAGGTCCCCACACATCAGATTGTATATAAGAAAACATGGGAACAGATTCTTTATTTAAAATCAGAGGAAAAGAAACACGCCTTTGTTTGGACAAAGCACATGTACTACACTGAAATTTTTAAATGTTTTGCTTGGAACATAAAGAGGGAAATAAGCTACTTAATACTGGAAAAGAATGATAGCTATAACGGCAATGCCATTGATAAATATCTTCATGATCAATAGAGATATGATGAGCAGAAGCCCGGAGGTGCACACCTGCATCAAAACGGTAGAGGCCACTGTCCTCACGACCACCACCAATCATCTTCCTGCGTTTGGAGATCCTGAAATAAATAATGAGAAGGAAGAAAGATGGCAGCACAGTTAAGTTGCTTGGTTAAGGTGGCTACAGAAAGTAAATTTGATGATAGCCCAGGTACAAGAAGGGTTTTGTCAAGGGTGACATTAGAGGAAAGAGGAATGGAACCCATCCCAGTGATGGGGGTAAGATTTCAATCTGCTAATTTGATAGATCCTAAGGAAGAATTGGAGGTAAAGTTGGAGAAAAGATGAGACATACCAGTCATATGGTTAGTGGCCCTGGTATTAATGACCCAAGGCTGAGACTAATAGATAGTGGTGGAGTACCTTGTATAGTCGGACTGGAAGTAGTTGAAGATCTAGAAACAAATAAGACGGTTTTCTGAGTCGTGAGGTGTTCATATTCCTCTTGTGGGACTTGGACCATAGTGGGAGAGGAGTCAACAGGGGCTTCTTCATATTCAGTAGCAGAGAAATAGGCACCATGTCCAATATTTGAGCGACCGCGCCCACGAGAAAGACCCCTACGCATGGGAGGTCATCCATGAAGTATCCAGCAAGTATCCACCATATGATTTGTGTGCTTGCAATGAGTATAAAAAAGATGATGTCGGCCACGTCCTAGAGTGCCACGACCACGGCCTATGATTAGTAAAAATTGAAGAAAAGGTATAAACCTGTAAGGCAGACTGAGTGAGGGAGACAGGGGAAATCATGACCTGTTTCCATTTTTCTTCTCGGGCTAGTGTGACGTAGACCCAGTTTAAGGTCATATTCTCAGCATCACGAATAATCTGCTGTCGGAGTCCATCATACTCGTCTTTAAGACCATCCAGAAATTTGGAAATACGTCGTCCCTCTTGACATTTCTTAATTAGAACCACATCCTTGGCACAGTAAGTGTCTTCCTCATCATGATAGGCTAGTTCTTCGCATAAACTTCGTAGTTTAGCATAATACTTAGTGAGACTCTTGTCATCTTGTTGAAGAGAGGCGATATCTTTTTCCAATTGAAAAATGCGTGCCATATTATGTGCATCACTGTATAGTTCTTTGACAGTATCCCATATCTCTTTTGACGTTTTGAGGAAGAGAAGATCACTGCGAACATTATCATCTATAGAATTCCATAGCCATGACATGACAATCATGTCATCTGATTCCCAATCTGCCTTCTTTGGATTGTCTTTGGGACAAGGGAGGGACCCAATAATGTGGCCAAGTTTTCGTTTGCTGCCAATAAAAATGCGAACAGCTTGTTGCCATTGGAGAAAATTGGGCCCTGTGAGAGGAGAGGAGGTGATTTTCAAACCCGGATTGTCTGAATGGCGAAGACCCATTTCAGTAAAGGCCGACGATTCGGTAGCCATGAGGAAAAGAAGAAGACAAAGGATAGCTTGCTAGGGCATGAGATAATGTGTATTAAGTCATTGAAGAGGTGGGGTGCATGGGGCTATTGAGAACATAGGGCCGGGCATGGGAAGTGCCAGCAGGTGGAGGGCTGGGCTGTTGGTGGTCGGGCTAGTGGGGGCCGGGCTGGTGAGAGGTGGGCTGATGAGAAAGGGGTGGGCCGTGTGGGTCCAGCAGATGGGGGTGGGCGGGCGGAGGTGGGTATGGGCAAGAGGGGTGTTGGCGGACGAATGTGGATTGTGTGAGTCCAACGGATGGGTGCGGGCGGAGGTGGTGCAAGTGGGTAGGGGCGGAGGTCCAGCGGCGGGTAGGGCCTATGTGTGCGAGAGGGATGGGGGTGGGGGGGCTTTCCAGCAGGTGGGGGCAATGGGGGCAAGCGTGGTTCTAGCGGGGTGGGGGCGATGGAGGTGGGCTTGTGTGTGCGGGGTAGGTGGTGGGAGCGAGATGGGTGAAGGCAGGCGTGGTTCTAGCGGGTGGGGGGCAATGGAGGTCAGCTTAGGTCTGGTGGTTCAAGTCGGATGGTGGGGACCGGACGGTAGGGTTTCGGACGGTGGAGGGCCGGACGGCGGCGGTTGTCCTTTAGGAAGGTGGAAGGTAGAAGGAAGGGTTGGAAAGGAATCCCATCTTGAAAGAAAGGGGGGCTAGGGTTTTGAGAGGAGGGGGGGTTAGGGTTTTGATAAAGGGGCTAGGGTTTTGAGAAGGGGGCTAGGATTGCTCTGATACCATCTTGAAGTAGAGAGTTGGATGAAATACCCCAACCTCTCTATTGTTATTTATAATAAAACTAAATAAAATCTAGCCATTCATTTTGGGGCTACAATCATATAAATGCAAACTACCTATGAAGAAAAGATCAGAGCGGTCCATGAGATCAGGACGGTCACGTCACCGACGGATGTGGACCGCTTCTCCTTTAACAATATGTACGTGTTTTGAGGATTGGTGATACGTTTTTTCAATAGAAAATGAATGCCAACTTCTGGTGGGATTGAGAGTGCCCATGACGCGTTTGATGAAATTCTAAAACCAAATTTCATCCACTGGTATTACATTCTTTAAAGTTAGTTCTCTCATCAGTTGGGATTTGATGCATGGAAGTTGAAACAATGCTTTCTTGGTTGTCATCTCCACCATGTGAAGCTCTCTTTCAGCAGGAATAATGATCCATTCCTCCATCAACCTTGAAGCATGTTTTTTGGACATACCCCATTCACAATGGAGCTTTTCCAACCAATAGTTTTGATCACCCAGCCATGTGCCCCATGTACAGATTGGGTTCATCAAGAGAATTGCATCCTAATGCAGTGGGAATCTGTAATTTGTCTTGAGAGGAAATGCTTCTTTTAGTATCATTATTATATTTTGGCCGTTCAGAGGCTCGTATTTTTCTTGAATTTGGCCGTTCTGATTATTGAAGGAGCCTGTGAATGAATCTTCCCTTGTTTTCTTGGATTACATGTTAACTATGTCGTTTTGGGGTTTTTTTTCCCCGACTTAGTGATTTTCATATTATTTACATGTGCAAATTATTTTCGACACATGGCCAATGCTTATAATGATTGCTAGGAATCAGATATTGTCTAGAGCTAGAATTCATGTTTTGTTTTGTTTTGTTTTGTTTTGACTTTGTCATTTTTATGTAGTTACATGTGATAGGCTTTCAAAGTATGGCTGCAATGTGGCAGGTTCTGATGTTGATTACCGAAGTTACAAAATGCTTCTTCCATGCTACGATGGAGTTTGAAGGCCCACTCGCTTTGCTCTAGAGATCCTCTGATTAAGGTAACCACTTTCACCCACCATACACATTTCTGTATGGTATTGCCTTCTCTCTCTTTGAAATAACTTTTAGTGTTGAAAGCTGAAACCCTTGTAGCTTTTCATGCGGTTGTTGAAAGACGAAACCCTAGTAAAAACAGGGCAACAGTTGCCTTCTTCCATCTTTCATGCAACAGTTGGCTTTCAAAGTATGAATTTTTTTATTTTTTATTTTTTATTTATTTTTTTTGCATTTAGTAAGTTGGTTGATTTATGAAATGGGGTTTTCCTGCAATTGCTAATACTTTGTTTGCCATGGTTTGTATATTTTGTTGGCATTTCATTGCAATTTTCATTTCCTGCACCACCTGCTGTTTTGAATGTTCATTTCATGATTTTAGTTTGCTTAGCTGTTTTAGACTTTTAGTAACAGAAAAGTTAACAGACATGATAAAATTACTTGTGCCAATTAACAGTGCTAGACTGAGTCAAGATAACCTCGTCTAAACACTGAGGTCAAGGTATCGAATCCCAACATGGGGTTGGCTAACATTGGAGGGTGACTAACAGTGTGGATGTGCATACTAAAAAAAAAAAAAGTGAGTCCAGCGAATTATTTTCTGAATAATGCCATAAATGGTTGAACGAAATGCCAGAAGTTCCAGTCTGTGCACAATTTGATCATCCTTCTCATGGTCCAAAGTTTATGTGCTTCATCATGATTATTTAGTCTCTAGTTGTATCATAGCATGATCAGCAATTTTTACTAGTGAAAACCTTCATAAATTGGTACAAAATATTGAGTTTATGGCCAATATATGGAACCTTATTTTGTGATCTTAAACAAATTCCAGACCACTCGCATTTCTTCTCCATGGAAATACAAAGAACATCCTAGAGATGGGGTTTCCTGGTTTGAAATAGCTCGTCCTCAAATTCATGATCATGATATTAACTGTGTAACAATCATTCAAGGAAAAGGAAATCAGCGCTTTGTTAGTGGAGCAGATGAAAATGTTTCCCGAGTCTTTGAAGCCCCTATATCATTTTTGAAGACGCTGAACCAGGGCGAGTAGCGTGAATTTACAACTGGTGCATGATTCTTTATTGTCGCTTAAATTTATGTTTAGAACTTTTTGGCACAGAATCTGAGTTGAAAGATCCAACTTCTTTGAGGTCCCTTCTTTCCTTAGCCCAAGCCCGAAACAGGTTGGGGATTTCTTAAGAGGAATGGTGGCAGCTGATCACAAGATTCTCTCAGTCAAGGTACTCATTTACTTCTATTTCTCTTTGCTTCTAAGATCTGAAATCCAAAACAAGAGATGGAACTCGATGAATCTAAGTATGTACAGGCTCAGTTGAAAGATCCAACTTCTTTGAGGTCCCTTCTTTCCTTAGCCCAAGCCCGAAACAGGTTGGGGATTTCTTAAGAGGAATGGTGGCAGCTGATCACAAGATTCTCTCAGTCAAGGTACTCATGTACTTCTATTTCTCTTTGCTTCTAAGATCTGAAATCCAAAACAAGAGATGGAACTCGATGAGTCTATGTACAGGCTCAAAACTCTAGTTAAAACTTAAAAAAGTTCTTTTCGATGTTTAAAAAGCTGAGTGTGTTTCCATGCTCAATCGACTGAATTACAATTCACTATTAAAGAAGTAGAGAAAGTGGGAGCCGCACCAATAAGGCCCCTCTTTGCTTGGTTTGCTTTTCTTGGTTTGGTTCTTTGATCAACAATTCATCAGATAATTTCGATAACGGTTACGGTATTGCAATTGCTGTGAAAGCTGGATTGACCAAGGCAAATTTTGATGCCACGGTTGGCAATTTGGCATTCAGCCTACATCTATTAATTGTGCAGTGCTAACACGTGCTAAGCTGGCATGTGCGAGGAACATCTGAGTGGTCTATTAAGTGGGCCTCACTGTGTACAATGCCCTGGCCCAACCTGCAACCTGACCTGACCCAAATTCAACCCGAGGTGCCCAGCCTTAATTCCTCTATACTTGACCCAACCAGATCTAACTCAACCCCAACTCAAATGCATGTGATTATTCCCAACCTGACCTGACTCAAATTTGCTCAACCCAAACCTGACCTGAGGACTTTGACAACCCAACCCAACCCAACCCCACCCAACCTGACCCAAACTCGGGTTGGGTAAATTGGGTTTGGGTTCAGCCACATGAGTGATCAGTAGTCCAAAGTCATCGTCAATAACCTTCAGCTGATAAATGCACTTAAAGAGCCTATCTGGATGTCGAAAACAGGTGCTCACTGGGTTAATACCCAAGGAGATTCAACACATCTAGTCCTTGCTAAACTACTGCAATGGCGGAGCTACAGAACTCTGTAGCATGAGTGCCACATCCAGTTGGAATTCTCCTGTGGTTTAGAAGACACCCATGTAGATTTCATGGGTTTTGGAGAGGCATTGTGCTACAACAGTGGACTTCTGTTGTGGGAGACTGAAAATTCAACCATCCTTCAGCGCCATGAAGGGCAAGAAATGAATAGGAATCGTGACGGTCTTCGCGATTGGAACTCTCATTTGTAGACATATATTTGTACTCGGGAATGAAGAAATCATAGAATAAATTGTAAGAGACTTGAAAGCTGTCATTGGTTTGAATTTGGAATAGAAAACAGACCACAGGAGGAGAATGCAGGTGGACTTGAAAGTCGTATGGGTTTGGTTTCAATTTGCAATAGAAAATTAGACAGGTTGACCCATAAAGGGTGCCAAAAGTCAAGCGTTGCTCCACAAGTACTGTAGCAATTCTTTAGTTTGAAACCCATGGAAACAGTCTGTGTTTGGTAAAACTTTCGTAAGTAGCTTGTTTCTGAATAGGCATGAAATGGTTTCTTTTATTATTATTTTTTTAATGTCTTTTCAGGTGTAGTGGTGGGGGGTGCCTAGCGGTTTAATCAAATGGCTACGGATCTAGTCCGTAGCTTTGTCTCAGTCCCTCCCTCCCATTTTCCAATGCTTCCTAAGTCATTCAAGAACATTTTAATTATTCTTAAAAAGTGATTTTGGTGTAGTGACAAGAATGAAGGGAAAACACAAATATTAACTTCATCATCTAAAACTTTTGTAGCCCCCAAGAAGCTTTTTATAGTAGGCATACACTTATCGTAGTTTTATATGGTGTAGTCCACGTAAGATTTGGATTTGTGATGCGGACATCAGTGGTGCACCCTTTAGAGTGTACTAGAGGAGGTGACGTCACAGATTGAGTATTGGAGCAGACGAGTTAATGTGGATGGACGCCGGGCCCATTGGACCTTTTTTCTAACGCGTTACAAGTACGTGAGCTGCAGGATCGCGCATGAGCATCATGACCATTAGACCGTTGAACGGATTTACTTTTATACGCTTTTCTGTTTATTTTCTTGTTTCTAGGTGTTTTAGTGTCGTTATTTAGTTTAGGCGTTTATATATATATATTTTTATTTTTAGGCACTGTAGTGTATTTTTTATTTTCGTAACGTATATATACTGTTAGAAACCCTATTTCGAATTATTAAATGAATACAAATTCCGGTTGCTTTTCTTTCTCTTGTTTCAAGATATTAGGGTTTCAGGATTGACTCTCGGGTGTTAAGGATTTCACCCCTATTTTCATATTTTCTTGCCTCTATTTCTTCAAGGTGCAGGAAATGTACGATTTTTCTATTTTTTATCATATGTGTTATCCTTCATCTAGAACTTATTCATTCCCCATTACATTTGTTCTTTCCTGAATTTACTCTTGTTTCGATCGGAAAAGAGGGATACTGAGCCATGGAAATCGGATCCAAACTTTGCTGCGGACTGGTCTATGCTAGATTTGGGATATCCTTATATCCCTAGATCTTCTCTATTTTACGGTTTACGTGATTCTTATGCTGAGGGGCATGATCCGGACGGACGAATTTCATCTCCGTATTGATATTTGTTAGTTTCCTTTTGAGCAAAAATAGTTGTTAATTTTCTTACTTGAATATCTTCCAACTGAATATACACGCATCTAAGGTTAGGTTATCGCATGCTCCTGCATCAATTTGCCCTACTTTTAGGTTTTTGCCCTTAAATAAGAGGGCAAAATGGTGGGCCAGTGTGGAGTTTACACGTATATCAAGGTGGGCCACCTCATTTTTTAGATAGTTTACCTATGCAATGCCAAGGGATTATTACATAAAGACACGGACCACCATGATGTATATGTTTTATCCATGCCATCCATCCATTTAGGGCATGAGCCCAAAAAAGAGGCTGATCCAAATCTTAGGTGGACCACAATGTTGGAAAAGTGGTGATTGGACACTCACCATTAAAACTTGACCCACTGTAGCATTCTTTTCCATCCAACTTGTTAAGCAGGCCACAGACAAATGGATGAAGGGAAAAATGTCAGATTTTGTAACAGGATCCTCCGGACGTTCACCTTCTCTCCAACGGAGATTTCCTTCACCAATCCTGAAAGAAGACAGACAGCAACTAAGGGTGGCTGGGGTCCAGCTGTTAGCCCTCCAATGCTTAATTCAGGCCAAAGCAAGAAGAAGAGTAGCCAGGCAAAACGGGACAGAGATCGAATATTGTGTGTACCTTTCTCTTAATGGAGTCATCCCTTTATATAGATCTGAAGCGGTTCAATCTGTTACGTAAGATATCGAGATCCCGCGGATCTCGTGTACGATACTGAGATCTTGCTGATTTCGTGGGATAAGATCCTCATCCTTAGAGACGAGATCCAACCCAATGACTTATTTCGGCAATCACGTTCCTTGATGGCAATCCCTTGAGATCCGGAACCACCAGAGAAGATAAGCCCAAAACCGACCTATACGGGCTGCCGGTAGGCGTAGTAATAGCGCTGATCGCTCATGTAGAGCTGGAAACCGTAGTTGGAGTCATAGCCAGCGAAAAGGAAGGAGACGCCGACAAGAAGGAAACCACCGAACTGGGTGTAGCCCTGCCTGGCATCGCAGAGGGATTGGACAAGCTGCTCGACGGGAATCGGGTGCTGGTACTGAAGGCTAAGAGATGTCGCCGCAGAAAAGCTGTTCGCATGTTGGAACATGGTCGCGAGTCCAAGTGCTCGCTCATTTTGACGTAACACCTTTCAACGACTTGTAAGAAGGTCTGCTCGCGGTTCAAGAAGGGAATCTTTGCTTTGCTTTATCTGACCATCGGCTATGGGAGCTCGACGCCTTGCGAGTAGGTGCTCTGTATTTATCCATCCTACGACTCTCGAGCATATGATCTCGAGAGTCAGATGGGCATCCTGCACTTACCCGATCTGCGGCTTGTGATCAGATGATCTCGAGAGTCGGATGGGCATCTTGCACTTACCCGATCTGCGACTTGTGATCAGATGATCTCGAGAGTCGGATGGGCATCCTGCACTTACCCGATCTGCGACTTGTGATCAGATGATCTCGAGGGTCCAATGGGTACTTCCGTATTTACCCGATCTGCGACTCTCGCTCAGATGTTCTCGAGAGTCGAATGGGCGTCCGTGTACAATCTTAACAGCTGAGTTGATCTCCCTTATTTTGCCTATAACAGATGCCCCCAAGTCCTTGCCGCCAAGAATTTTGAAGGGAAGGACTTAGCTCACTACCACACGTAACCGCCCGCTGCCTTCATCGAGAACGGAACCTCACATGATGGGCTGGAATTAATGAGCGCCAGCTTTCCACAGACAGAAAATGAAGGGGCGCTCGCCACGTGTTTGAGGAGTTAATGGGCGTGCCTGCTCGAGTGCTGCGCCGAAGGAGGGACTGCCACGTATCACCAGATGCGGCGGAATGATTGCCTATAAATATACAGAGTCCGCCATTCCTCTATTTTTCTACAGAAGTTTTTTCGAAGAAAAAGAATTCTCGCGTCATCTCCATTTTCATCTTCTCCCTTCGGTGTTTCTTCCTCTTTCTTTCTGTTTACTTGGGTATATTTCCTTTTTCTTTTCTTTTTATCTTCTCATGGCTGGGAACTCTGACGAGACCACCGTCCCACTAGGTGATGCTACCCCGGAATCCTCTGCTTCTAGCAGTGCGAGGGTTCCGGCAGGGAGATACACAGCAGCCGGATATCCTTCTGTTTTATCGGAGGACCGGCTGGCTGAGTTACGGGAGAGATACCTGATCCCCGACTCAGTCACTCTCCGATTGTCCGGAGATGGAGAGACACCAGACTCCCCTCCCCCAGGATGCGTAGCTTTTTATGAGTACCAGCTCATCCTGGGGGTACGCCTCCCCCTCCATCCCTTCATACGCGACGTACTCCGGTGTTACAAGATTGCCCCCGGGCAACTCATTGTGAACGGATGGAGGGTAGTCCTGGGTTCCTTTGCCCTCTGGGCTCAGGCCGGCAACGGGGAGCTCACAGCGGAGGAATTCCTCCGCATGTTCTGCCTAAAGAAAGCACCATCCAGTGAAGGCTGGTATTACTTGTGCTACTGGCACCGGGATAACTTCGTGCTGGGGAAGCCCTCCTCGAATTATCCCGGTTGGGGGAAGCGGTGGTTCTATGCTTCCGGGAACTGGGAGTCTGCCTCCTCCAGGGGTCCAGGAGTGACCTGTTTTTTCTGTGAAGGTAGGCACAGTCTCGCATTGTGCAATTTTCTCCAGTTATGGTTTCTAGGGTTTTATTCATTTTTTGACCCCTGTTTGTGCTCGCAGGTATCCCGGCCTTGAGAAAACCAAATCTAAAGGGGGGAATCAACGAGAAAATAGTAAAGGTGTACAAGGTGCCTGTTGGTGATAGGCATATCTAGGCTTGCTTGTCTCCTTCGAGACTTGCAGCAGCGGGCCTAATATCCAGAAGAGAGGTTGAGATGACGAAGGCTGGAGAGAAGAGGGGTCTGCTGCCCCGACTGAAGGGCACAAGCTCCAAGAGGCAGAAGAGAACACCTGCTGAACCATCTCAATCATCCATCCGCACGGGTAGCGATCAGCCTGCCCCTCCCGCGAGCATGGCGGGGGCCCCGGCTGGGCCCACTATTCCCTCACTGGTGGTCGCACCTGGACCGCCAGTGATTAACATTGCTGACAATTCCCCGGATGGGGCGGGGTCCAGCTGCCCCCCAGCTGAAGAGGCTCGAGAGCAGGTAGAGCCTCAAGAGCCGGCTCCTGCTCGCGAACTGATCCCTGCTGCTGAGCATATACAAGTTTGATCTAAAACTTTCATGGCCTTTAAGAAAATTTTAATGGTGCGTGTTCAATGACCATTGTTTCTTATGGTGTGGTCCACATGAGATTTGGATCTACCTCATTTTTTGGGTTCATGCCCTAAAATAATCTAGCAAAGTAGTGTGATGGCGTGGATTTCACATATGCATCAAGGTAGGCCACTTTATTTTTAGATAGATTCTCTTAGATGTGCTCGACTACACTCCATTTGATGGATATTTAGGATAGGACTAGCATGTCTTTTAGGCTTATGGGATGAGCTTTGCCAGAATGTAAAAGCCCGAATAAGTATGGGCCGAGTTTCGGGTATCCTTATCTCCAGCTACATATCTCCAATATATATATTACATTATAGAAAAGTACTCCATGGCTTTAAGTTATAGTGCACCTCGTGTAGGTGGGCCCATTGGTTCCATGATCAATAATATTGACAACATAGAGAGAGAGAGAGAGAGAGAGAGAGAGAGAGAGAGAGAGATGAGCCTAATTAACCTTTAAATCGACTTCTGTTAATTAAATGTGAGATATTGTGTTTGTTCTATATATTAGTTATTCAATTCAAGGACATCATTTAAAGGGTAACGATTATTCTATAATAAGGAATATAGTACGTGGTTCATCAATCATAGAGATGTATGTGGATTGGGCACATGTGTGTCAAATTTTGTGGCATAACGGTAATAAGTTTTGTCTCATACTCTACAATAGATAGGAACTGAAACAATAGGGGCAAATATAACAAATTACCAATTTTCAGACATTTGTGGTTTATGTTTGCCAAATAGGTTATTGTGAAAAAAAGTATTTTTTTTTCCAGATATTAGAACTTTTTTCAAACAAATTACCAAACAGATATTTTAATACTTATAAATACTAAAATTCAACAGTTCTAAGTTTTCAATACTTAATTAATTTTCAAACCTTAATTTTCAGTTTACCAAATGGTACCTAAGGTAAAAAAACGTGGCTGGTTTTAACCAAAGGTCATTTTCACCTTTTAAACAACAAACGATTCTTAAGTAGTTTATAATTGAAACAGCTAGACGATGTCTAACAAGGCAAGACTTATGGCTCGTTTGTTAAATTTGAAGTCTGAAGCCCGAATAAGAAATATGAAGCTTGAATCTAAAATTTGAATTTGAAATCTGAATCTGAAGTCTAAAAATCTGTTTAGTAACTGTTTTTGAAGTCTAAAAATTAAGTATTGAATCTGAAACAACTTGTTCGATAACAAACGTTTGAAATGGCTAAAACTGTTAATTTGACATATTTGCCCCTATCTCCTGTTTGGAGATGTTTTGCATTATTAATGTTTTTTTTATTAAATGAAAATTAAATTATTCAAATAAACTAAAGTACTTAATAGAAAATTAAAATATCATTGTTCATAAAAGCATATAAAAAATCAATGATTTTAAGGCATACTCCAAAAAATAAAATAGATCCTAATATCTGGTGGACCACACCATAAGAAATGATGAGACATGGCGTCCATTGTTGAAACCTTTCTAGGGCCTACCATGATGCTTACTTGCCATCCAACCTGTTCATAAGGTCAAATAGACTTGGATGAAGGGAAAACATGAATATTAGCTTATCCAAATCTTTTGTGGTCCCCACGAGTTTTGGGTTGTGGGCATTTAATCCCACTATTTTTTCATATGGTGTGGTCCAAGTGGGCATTTAATCTTCATCCTCTTTGGGCTCATGTCCTAAAATGAATAGTGGGAATGGATGAACGACTTGGATAAAACACATGTATCATGGTAGGACCCATAGAGCCCCTAACAAAATTGTTCGCTTCCCTAGGTTGGTGCCTATTTTTGTACGATCTAAAGTCAGCGATCGATTCCTTCCAAGCATTGATTTTGGGAAGTATGGTATCTGCTCTCTTTGGTTGTATTGTTTCTTATAGTTGGGTGGTCACGGGTTTGATGACAAATCATTTCCGTGGTCCTTCTAGATCTGGAAAAGACCCTTGTCTTTTTGGATTTGGAACTGATCAACTGTTGGGTTTTGGTAGTTCTTGGCCATTAAAAACCCTTGCGCATCATTTGTGCGTGTGAATGCCCAAAAGCTATAGGGGGGAGTGTACCCGGGGAGTAGGTTCATTGACTATGTGATCCTTGGTGACGATATCGTCATTGGGGATCATTTGGTTGCAAGTGAGTACTGAACACTGATTGACC
Source organism: Liriodendron chinense (assembly GCA_003013855.2). Taxonomy (NCBI): domain Eukaryota; kingdom Viridiplantae; phylum Streptophyta; class Magnoliopsida; order Magnoliales; family Magnoliaceae; genus Liriodendron; species Liriodendron chinense. Next base: position 11,619,629 of record ML058484.1, on the reverse strand, counting down.
AGTTACATATTAAGATTCCGTAGAAAACTTCTTAGGGGTATCCGAATTCCCTAGTGGGAATTGGGTGCCTACCGTTGAAAACTTCTTAGGGCCACAAAAGGCTCTGATCAAGGTTAAAATATTTATGTTTTCCCTTCATTCATGTCTGTGTGACCTTATGAAGAGGTTAGATGGGAAATAAACCTCATATTAGACCCTAGGAAGGTTTCAACAGTAGTCATTCAATTCCTGTCGATTTCTATGGTGTGGTCTACTTTAGCTACACATGTGCCTCATTTTTGAGCTCATGCTCTAGAAAGATCTGAAAAAGTTGATGGATGGTGTGGATCTAACATATAAATTATGGTGGGGCTTAGAGAAGTTACACGTGTGAAAAGTTGAGTGGTGTATTATGCAATTTATCCTGGAGAGAAAATCACTGTAGCAATTGTGATGATGGGTAATTTTGGAAGCACATTTATTTTTTTATATAGAAAATTCGCAGAGTGCATCCCCTATTCAGCAATAGGGCTGAAAGTTGGGTTGGGTTGGGTTGGGTTGGGTTGGGTTGGGTCGGGTTGGTGCTCAACCCTAACCCAACCCAAGGTTCCTATACCTCAACCCTAACTCAACCTAACCCAACTTCGGGTTGGGAATTCTCAACCCAAGCCCAACCCAAGCGGGCTGGGTCGGGTTGATCGGGTTGATAAATGCTAATATCTTTAGTATTATATTAGTCTATTATGTTACAATACACGTCTTATTTTTCATACCTATGGTTTTATTAATTATGTATTTAGTTATTTATTATAAAGGACTTCACTTTTTTATAAACAAATTAGCTAAAATATAGGATAAATAATCCTTTAATACTTAAAGCATATCAAATTTCAAACGTTACAAGTTTACTTACTAAAATAATAAAAACTAATAAGTTTACTTGAGTATGATAAAATTATAAGTAACTTGTATATAGATCGGGTTCGGGTTGGGTTGGGTGACCCGAGACCTCAACCCAAGCCTGACCCAAGCTTTATCGGGTTGGTGTTTGCATAGCCCAAGCTCAAGATCGGGTTCGATATTTCCTGCCCAAGCCTAACCCAATGTCGGGTCGGTCACGGGTCGATCGGGTTTAACCTGCCCAACTTTCAGTCCTATTTAGCACTAAGCCATACCTTCATTGCCGAAAAAAATCAAGGGATAATCATATAGCGCTTTCCGAATTTGGTGTTAACAACACTTATATGGAGTATTTTTTCAATTCCGTATTAAGTAAATATTTTAAGCATTAACAAACAGGCCCTTAACCTAGGTTGTTTAAATGTTTTAAAAGTGAGCTTTTTTTTTTTAATTTTTTAAAATTTTGTTTTTTTGTTTTTTTCTTCGAGTCAACACCCCCTAAATGAACAAAAGAAGCACCAAATCTAAATATTCCGAGGAACACTAGTTTCACATGGGGGAATGATCACATACAACCAATGTATGGTAAAGTACCGTTTCTAACTTGCACACTTGGAGAGCTTCCCACACGTATATGTCATCTGAGCCATTGAAAAGGTTGGGGTCCCTTGAAGATCACTTCTCCCAAGATCTGTCCATCATTTGGGCACAACAAAGAAAACAATGGATGGCCAATGTGCGGACCACCTGATGAGTGGATCGGTCTGATCTTTTGCACTCAATGATCTTCAAGGTCGGCCGAAAATTTCAATGGATCAGATGCCAAGTACACGTGATAAAACAGCTGTATGTGGGAGGTGGAGGCTTTTTTAACCATCCATTGAGGTGTATTTGATCGCAGCCCTCCACTTTCGTGGTTAAAAAAAAAAAAATGTGCAAAGGAATGTATTATCTGTTATTCGTCATCAAATGATGTATTGGATTGCCCATGGCCCAAAGGATGGTTCTGATTGGACAAACATCACGTCTGATGGACTTTTGACCGTTGAATATAAACTGTTCCTTCAGTAGGTTGGACCCATGTGGATGGTCTAGATCAAAGGAGTTATGACACGCAAGTGCGCGAGGATCTTGCATCATACAGACATTTAGGAATTGTATCAGATAAGCCTCATGGCGGCAACCCATTTTTTAACCATTGATTTCATTTCGTTTCTGGACCCACATGCAATAGTGGATTTCGCATCATGTTATGATGTTGGAATCGTATAGGAAAAGCCGCAGTACTGGGAAAAACGTGAAAGCATTGCTTGCCATTGTTGCTCTACCATTGATAGTCTTCAACATGTGGTGACCCAGGTCATTCATCAGGCCCTATTATAGGTGGGCCACATGGAAAAGCTTCCATTGACTACAGATCCTCATAATTGACCATAAGTAGGCTGCCATTCTTTTGCAATATGGTCTATGAACTTCTTGTTCTTTTCTTTTTTTAGTATCAATTGGGAGCTTTGTCAAGTGGTCCATCTGTCTGTGAGACAGACGTAAACACAGCAAAAAGTTACCAACTGGTGAAATGGCTCCATTCAATCCCACCACTTAGAAAGTAAGATCAAGTGGGACCAACTTTCATTCGTACCAGTCAGTATTCCAACGAAAGCTTTAGAGCTGTTAGGGAAGAACTAGAATATCCCTTTATCCAGGCCCTCCTAGGCAAACTGATCAAAATCTCTCCGTGGGCTACCTACATATCACAAGTCCCACAGTGGGACCCACCCCGTAGCCATTCTACATCACATAGACCCCACCTCATGGCCATTCTATGTCATATATATATAGACCCCACCTCATGGGTGACCCCACCCCAGTGTGGAGATGCACCTGCATCAATTCTATAAATCCAAAGACTATGGTAATTTAAACCATCAGCTACTCCATTCTATAAATCCAAAGACTAAAACGTTGTAAATACAGTCATTTTCTCGAGAAATGCATGAGAAACTCTATCTTATGTGTGTGTGTGATTTATTCATTTATATGATATCAGGGAAAATTGTATTGCATTACAACCAGATGGCTCTTGCTTCTCGAAGGACTGTTATCAGGCTGCTCCTCCTTCCATCAGGCTTGAGGTGAAGAGACATTACCTCGTTGGTAGAGCCCACCAGCTGACCGCCTATGAACACAGCCGGTAGTGGTGACCTACGACCTATTAGCCTGACCAACGCCTTCTCCATTTCTATTCCCCTGGGTTCCTGGTCGAGCTCATAAACAGTTGCATGGGCCCCAAGCTCACAGAAGAGCCTCTTGATGGAGTGGCACATGCAACATGAGCTGTTGCTGAAGATCACCAACGCGTTCTGGCCCGCCAATGTCATCACCTTGTCCATCCTAGCAATGGAGAGAGAGAGAGAGAGAGAGAGAGAGAGAGAGAGGTTGGAGATTTGATTGAAAGAAAGATAAGAAGGCTTTGGTCGTAGATGAAAATGAGGTGTGGTAAGGAGACTTATTTATGGATGCTCGAGAGGATGGTGGATGGCATTTTCTAATGGAATAAAATAGAAGGAGAATGTTCCTAGATATTGTCTCATGCCCAAAATACCCCTTATCATTCTTTGACAAGGACAGGAGCTGGGCCTTCGATTGGAAAAAGAAATCCGGGGCATTAACGGTGGAGCCTATGATTTGAGTGGTCCACCGTTCGGATTGACTCACATTGGACCCATGTGTACGGAATATGGGAGCATCAGCATGATCCAACATACACTGCCAGAGTATTATATTGTGTGTTGGAGAAATAACCCGGTGGGGATATATATTTAAATTTTTAAAAGCCCCTTTGATTGGAGAAGTGGACATCGTAATCATCGATCTGGACCGTTGGGTGGGTTCAAATGTTCTTCAAGATCATATTATTAGCATTGACTGATGGAGTCGTTTCCTGAGATGCATAACCAATCTAGATGATGGTTTGGTGACCAAATGGATGGTTCAGATTGATGATTAGTCATTTTCTTTGTCATAACAAAATATCCAATTGCAGGGATTTGAACAAGTTGATATGATCATCGTGATTCCTTCATGCATGGCCCATACAGATTGGGTCAAACTAATGAACGGTCCAAATTCATGGTTGCACTGTTAATGTGTTTACTATTGTGCACTTAAAATATAATTACGCCTGAATTTATAAGAGATTAGGAGCATAAAGGGCTGTCAACGGGCCGGGCCTAGGGTTGGTCTCGGCCCGGATTTTGAACTGTTACAGGCCGGGCCTATTCAAAATCTGATTTTGGCTGGCCCGAGCCCGGCCCATTGACACGAGCCTTACAAAAATCTTCTTACAATGTGTGCAAGAGTATTTTACCACTTTATTTACACGTATGTGGATCCTTCTCCATCTACTCGCAATAAGGCACACGTGTTCCATATCTTAGCTTTACATCTTGATGAAGGTAGACCTTCTGGCCTAAAAATCAGGATATCTCATGTGGGCCACAGTGTACAAAACAAATGGATGGCTAGAAACAATTGTTTCAGCCTGCCATGTGTTTGGTACACTGTGGCCCACCCAAGAAGTGAAACAATCTTACTTTTAGGCTAGAAGACTCAAACAATGTAACCCACCTGATGGAAAGCTCGGATCTTGGACAAGCATTTCATGTTGGTTTCCTTGCATGAGTGAGTATGCACAGGGCTCCACACGCGTGTGGGCCCAGAAGCTTTAAAAGCAACTAAAGAAAATGATTTCATATAATCTACGCACAAGATCGTTCCCCACTATCTATAATATCCAATCCCGTATAAAAAATTTCACGTGCGCACGTGTTTCCGACATAAAGCATCCAAAATTTCAACCACATGCGTGTAAACTATATACATGATAAGGGCTGGGAACTATCACATGTAGACGCATGCGTATAAACTATAAATGAAGGTATGTCAAAGGGCTGGGCAAACATCACATGTAGACGCATGCATACAATCGGACGCTGACGACGGCATGAACAGACAAACACGTGTACATTTTGGAGAATCGACGGTGTATGTTGATTAGCTGACACGTATCATATTAGAATTGTTCAAGTAGTAGAAGACCATTGATGAGTGGACAGTTAAAACATGAAAATGGCTGAGGAATGATGTAGAGTGGCCTTAAATAAATTCTGAGCATAGACACATTCTCAGTAAGGTTGGATCAAAAGAAGCCCGGATGAAATGAAATAGTCCTATGTAAAGCATGACATAGTTGGGTTTGGACGTGTTCAGTTTGAAAATTTCATTTCATATAGGGTCAAATTGACTTTTTCAAGTATAGATTATAAATCACCGGTAACTTTTGATCTAAGTATCATCATGATACAACGGCTAAAGTCATCCATTTTTGTCACGGACAGGCACACCTTCAATCCAAACTTATGATTTTGGGAAAAACTAATTATTTATAAATTTTCATTTTCATTGCATCTCCTCAATCTTGTCATTTAGGATTTTTAATGTTTTAGAAGTTATTTGTAATAATGTTAGGAATACTCATTTAATGTTTAGTTGATTTTTTTTTCTTTTTTTCCTTCAAATTAAGCTTTCGAGAGAGTTTTCACTATTTTAGGTAATTTTGAATTAAAGTTTTAATTTCTTTTATTAATGATGTAATTGAGAAATTATATATACTTTGGGTGCTACTACGGATGGACACCGCCCCATTTAAAATCTCCAACACCAGAAGGTCATCAAAGAAAATCTTAGACATTAGTTGAATGTAGACAATTGTTGTCCAGGTTAGGATCTTCAGTCTTGGAGATTTTCTGGGTATATATTTCCATCTACATTATGGTGCAGAAAACCAATGGTTTGGATTACCGAACAATGAGTCCACTTTTATAAACTGAGAACCCGAGCACACAATGTATCCTCGGGTGTAGGATTGCTAACATGCAGGTTGCTGTATAAATGTTATGTGCCGTTACCTACTCAAGATACACGTGGCAAACAGGGCGTGATCCAACGTTCTTCTGGTGGAACACAACGTGGATGGGCCATATGACAAAAGGCAAAGGAATTGAACGGTCATAGACGTCCGGTAAGTGTCCTCCAAAATGAACCTTTAGAGTAGCGGTCCACATTCGACCAGTATAAATTACAATACCTGGAAGGTCAGAGTTGTCCAAATAATATCATTTTTAGTCTTATAGGCAATCCACATGTTGGCACACGGAATCAACGGTCGTAATCACCGTACATGTTCGCCGCGTGTCGCTTGAAAGGGACTTCCATTCAGTAACTTGCATAAAAGTGTTGATCCGTCCTCTCCAGACGTACCACACATATACGGTAATCCTAACCGTTCAAACCGTAAGCCCCACTGTTGATAGATAATTGCCTAAAAAACAGAGAACAGATAATCTTAGCCATCAGATTTTTTTCCACTAAGTCTGAAATCTGGAATTTATTTTTAATAATCCATTTGATAGCCACACAAAATGAATGGTTAGGATCGTCCGAACAGTGATTTTCAGGCTATGCTAGCTCCATCCACGATAGTAGATGGAACAAAGCTTATACAACTATCTGGTCATTTCATTTCAACCATCCATTTGACCGAAAGACCAATGGAGGTCTGTGATTGTCCGATCACTGCAAATTTTAGGCTATATGCTCCATCCACAAGTGGGAGAATGATCTGAAGCGGTTGGATCGCATCCGACTGCGACTAGCAAAATCCTAATAAAGGAGAAGATAGGAAATCTGCTTTTTAGATGGTGAGTCGAATCCAGAAAGCTTTTTTAGAAAAAGATAAAAAGAAAAGGGGGGGAATGGATCGTCAACATGGGAGAGCTAAAGAGGAAAAAGACATCCATTTGTACAATATATGTGCGCACCTCACCTGAACTTGGGATGCCACGATCCGTGCTCACATTCCTCTTTATCTACATCCAACCTAAAGTTGACATTCCTCCTCCTCTCATTTTCTATCCATGTATGTATAAATGTGTCCACAGTTCATGCATGCATGGCCACATTTAGAATTTTTTTTAACTGGTTAGCCATGTATGTTATGTGCATGTATACTGATGTATGCTTGTGTCACATAAAAACAAAGTGCATATGTGGACAAATGTATGTTTTGAAGCCTAATTGCATATAATCAACTGTTATTGGAATCGCATTTGAGCCTTGATGTAGCCAACTAAAAATGCATCACGGGAATCCCATGTAACTTTGACGCTGTCTGATAAAAATGCATTGCATGTGTGAGTCAGATGCAAGGCTTGCAATAAAAATGGTGACATCACCACTCCTTATAAGGGAACAAATTGTGAGCCCCAGACGTGATCTTCACAAATGTCTCATTTTCATTAGACCATGTTAGGGATTAGGGTTACAACCTGCAACCCCACTAAGGAAGTAATGTTTGATGCCTAATGACTCACCAAAGTTGAATGTGAGGGTTGCACCCGAATTTTATACTACATTGGCTTCATCATGGTTAGCCATGTGCGACATGTAGGGCATTGGTGGGATTCATAATTTTAAACTTAGTGAATTGTCTCAAAACTCGGCTGAATCAACTCAAATAGTCTGGAAATTGAGCCGAGTTATTAAATGTAAGGCACTGGGAGGATTTATAGTTTTAAAAATCAGCGACTTGACTTAAAACCCGGTCAAGCTAAATCAACTTAGAAATCAGGCCAAGTGACTGTGAAACTCACAAGAGCATATTGCTTGGTGATCGAATCACTACGGATATCCTTAGTGACCCGATATGGTGGGATTTGATTGGGTCACATGCCACTATCAGAGATTGTTGCCAATTCATTTTTATAGTTAATGGGATATTACTCCCCTACAGCAGTTGTTGATTCATTGTGATTCACAAAGCATTGCCATAAATGTCAGATTCATGGTGATTTTATATATACTACGCTATAAGAACATGAACCGCCACTCCATACACGTGGCATGTACATATAGTGCAGATGTCATAGTGAGATTAAGTCTCTTTCTTTCATTTCTATATAAAAAGGAAGTTTCCGTCTCTTGCGTTTTACACATTGCCTCCTCTCTCTTTTCAAATTTTTTTTTTTTTTCCTTGAGTGTACGAGGAAGGTATGGTGGTGCTCTTGGTGGTGGGTCTCACATGAAGTGTGTAAGCTATCGAGATCATACGTCCGGTAATTATATCCTAGGGATAGCATGCTATAAACCTTCTACAAATCTACCTCCATTCACCAGTTTCAAGGCATTAATTTACAGCTCAGACCCAAAAAAGAAGTAGATCCCGAAATCAAGTAGGCCAAACATGGTGCAGCATAGACAAGTCGAGATTGAACACCATTTCTCTCATAGGATAACTGATCTGAATTCATAGATCTACTAGGACTCCTCAACCAGTCTTCTTCAAATCCATGAAAGAATACTCAAATTCACGAGCAAAACATAGTAAAAAACTGAAATAATTTGTATTAATCAAATGATGAACTACTTAACAATGAAATAAAATGACTATTTATAATAAAACTAAAGACTAGAAAACCTTAGGAAACCCTAATTACATAAGCCAACCTAAATTGTGCAACAAGAAAAGAATCCTAGAAAGAAATAGAAGTAAATTCGCTAAAAAAATGGAAAGAAATTCGCAGAGCACTGCCGACCGGTTGTCAGGGGTCGTCGATCGGTCATTGATGAGGGGTGGCTGGTCAGCGATGTTGAAAAAGGCCTCAAAACTGAGCTAAAACAAAGTCCACCGATCGGTCAATCAATGTACATATTTGCACAGAGGAGGTGGACAGATTCTGGAGAGGCTCCTGACCTGTCGCTCGACCGGTCGAATTAATTGGGCATCAGGCATGTTTTTTGGAGAAACTCTTTGAACCGATTTGGTTGGTCACCAACCGGTCGGCCACGTGCGGGATTTGAATCTTTGCGCGGTTTTCGCGCTACTTGTTTCCAAATTCGGTTCTTCTCTTATATAAACGTTTCCTAATCGTGGTAGGAATCATGCTAAGTAATAACTAACTGATTTAAACGAGATTAGGATTTTGGGGAGAGAGGTTTGAGAGTTTTGTTCATCTTTGGGATCTACTTGGGTAGTTCTAGCTCTGTAATCATCTGAGATTCATAGTGGAGGTGTCGTTTTGTGCCGTAGTTTTTTCTTGCAAGGGTTTTCCATGTAAAATTCGTATGCTTTTGCGTTGATTGCTTGTGTGGTTCTATAGTGATTGTTTGATCTTCTTCGTTGCTTCCGCTGACCGGATTTCCAACAAGCGACTGGTTGGCCAGCATTCGAAATTGTCCAGCGTGCAGGCTGAATTTTTTAGATGAAATTCGGCCGGTTGACTAGGGGGTCCAACCAGTCGATGAGGGCTGTCGATTGTTGATTTTTCTCGACCTTCGTCTGGTCCATCTCCATTAGGAATGTGCGTGATCCACTTCCTCAATCAAGGAGTCCACTCCCTATATCAGACTCCCCCACTTGCAGAAAACTTGACCTCGAGTTTTGCCTCAAGTTATGGTAGCGATCTTCATTCATCTTCTTCCACGACCTCAGTTTGTGCTTCGTGTCCAGATTTGTCAATGGACTTGATTGTCAATACATGTCCTTGGCCATGCCTTGGCATAGTACAGCAAGCTTCGTTGTATTGTTCTCAACGTGAACAAAGAAAATTACAAACGGATCGGCCATACCAACCGCGCTGCTGAAGATTGGCTTCACCTGAGAAAAAACACCATCTTGCATAGGGAATGAATCTGCAGAAAATTCTTCGTCCATGATCGCCTCAAACTCTAGCATTGCTGGCATGACATTAGCGGGGATGTCTACATGTTTTTCTTCCTTGTCATGTATAATGGGATTCAAGGTTTCTGAAACATCTATAGGATCTTTCGCCTCGTCCAAAATTCCTGGAATAACGACCTCGTCCGCTTTTGAAAGAGCTTGATTAACTTCAGAAACAATGGTGTATTGGAATTGTGTTAGTAATTGTCGCTTCATCCGCAACCACGAGTGAGTTGGTGGTTTTCCTTCTTGCCTCCGACTGTATTAAACGTACATCCACCAATCTCAAGCTTCATCCGACAGATGGCATGTTGCGATTACAATTCTTCTCTCCTCTAGAATCAGATTGTAGTTGAAGAAGTATTCGACTCCTAAGATCCAATCATAGATGTTACTCCGTCCATCGAAGTCAGGAATGTCTATCTCCCTTTTGTAGTATCGATCTGTTTGATCTAATCGGTGTACGTGATGATTTCCATACGCATATGTGTCTCTGCGATGGATCTTGCTTTGAGTATGTGCCGGAATTGGTGCATCCACAAAACAGTGGAGGGAAACTTGTGACCCTTGCATAGTCTTCATCTCTCTCGGTGAAAAGTTTTGTTTCTTTCCGATAGATGAATCCCTAGATCTCCATCCACATGATTTTGTCCTTGCCTTGCAAAGAAAAATCAACCCGAGATTGTTCGTCGCTCTGATACCAATTGGGCGAAGCGTAGACGGGGTGAGATCGAACACCGTCTCTCTTACAGGATAACTGATCTCAATCTACGAATCTAATGGGACTCCACAACCAGTCTTCTTCAAATGGACAAATAAACACTCGAATCCATAAACAAAAACAGAGTAAAAAACTCAAATAATTTGTATTAATCAAAAGATGAATTGTTTAACAATAAAATAAAATGACTATTTATAATAAAACTAAACCTTATGTAAACCTAACTTGCACAATAAAAAAGAATCCTAAAAAGAAACGAAAGTAAATTTGCTAAAACCAGAAAGAAATTGCAAAATTCGCACAACAATGTAGAGTACTACCGGGTCGTTGATGAGGAGCGACCGGTCAGCTAGTGTCTAAAACTGTCCAGCATGCAGGCTGAATTTTTGAGCTAAAATTCGGCCGGTCGACCAGGGTCCGATTGGTCGATGAGGGTTGTCGATTGTCGATTTTGCTTGGCCTTTTTTTGATCCATCTCCATTAGGAATGTGCGTCATCCACATCCTCGATCAAGGAGTCTATTTCCTGCATCAAAACAGTAGAAAACAGTAGGTATTGAACGCCCGTATGCATAATCGTGGGGGCTCCAGAAGTTTTTGATCTGGCTATTATTTTGGTGTTTTCAGTCCATCCTAGTGAGAATGACATTATGATAAACATCACGGTTTAAATGGCCTTATGAATGCTTTGGATGGCATATAAACATCAACGGTGGACCCATGGAAGGTTTCCATGGTAGGCATTTGTCTCGCCACTTTTTCCTCCCATGTGGCCCATTAGAGTTTTGAATTTGCTTCAACAATCAGTCCACCGTCTAAAATAATCCCGTAAAACTGGTAGACCGGGTGGATTTGTCACAAACATCACCACCGGGCCCCACCTAGCTTCAGCAGTTGCATGAAAAGACTGTCACATTTAGGAAGTTTAAAAAACAAGGGGCTCACCATAATGTTTTTGAGGAATCAGCTCCAGCCAACAGTTTTGTCAGATCATTTTAGGGTGGACCTTAAAAATGAGGCAGATCCAAAACTTAAGTGGGCCACACTGCAGGAAACAGTGAGTATTGAATGCCCACCATTGACACACTCGATGGGATCACGGAAGTTTTGGATCAGGCTACTATTTTGGTGTTTTTCTGTTCATCCCAGTGAGAACGACCTCATGAAGGGTCTGAATGACCTCATGAACGGTTTGAATGGCATATAAACATCAGGGTGGACCATTCCAAGGTTTCAACGGTAGACATTAGGTCAAAAATGGTTTGTATGGCATATAAACATCACGGTGGACCCTTCCAAGGTTTTAACGCTAGACATTTCCCTCCCTACATTTTAATACCCTGTGGCCCACTTGAGTTTTTTATTTTGTTTTGTTTTGTTTTTTTTTTTTGCCTCAAAGCTCGGCCCAAGGCTTAAAATGGTCTGACAAAACTAGTGAGCCGAATGGGTTTCTCGCAAACATCATGACGGTGGGCTACGCCTAGCTTTCGGCAGTTGCATGAAAAGACGTCACGTTTAGAAAATATTGTATTAAAAGGCCACTTGCAGACAAGATGGTGGAGCCCACCATAATGCTTTTTATAAATTAGCTCCGTCCACCAGTTTTGCCAGATCATTATGGGGCGTGGGCCCAAAAATGAGGCTGACCTAAAACTCAAGTGGACCACGCCACAGGAAACAGTGAGTATTGAATGCCCACCCTTAACACACTCATTGGGGCCACAAAAGTTTTCAATTATCCAACTATTTTGGTGATTTCAATCCATCCCAGTGAGAACGACATTATGAAAGGTTAACGGTAAAAGAAAAATCACGTTGGACCTAGGTTTAGGCATTTTCCTCTCACTTTTTATTACCGTGTGGCCCACTTGAGTTTTGAAGTTGCCTCAAGGTTAAGGCCACTGCCTAAAATGGTCTGGCAAAACTGATGGACATGATGAATTTGTTACAAACATCAGTGGGCCCTACTTCCCTTTTGCAGTTGTCTGAAAAGACATCACGGTTAGGAAATAGTGAGTATTAAGCGGTGGATCGAAATCCACTCCATCCATCAATTTTTCCAAATCATTTTAGGGCATGCGTGGGCCGAAAATGAGGTAGATCGAAAGCTTAAGTGGGTCACATGGTAGGACACAGTAGTTATTGAATGCAGTGGGAATGACCATAGAAGTCCATAGAAGCTCTGGATCAGTTACTATTTTGGTGATTTCAGTCCATCCGAGTGGGAATGACCCTATGAATGATTTTGAATGGCCTTATGAACAGTTTGCATGCAATATAAACATCATTTAGGAAGTTTAAAAAACAAGGGGCTCACCATAATGTTTTTGAGGAATCAGCTCCAGCCAACAGTTTTGTCAGATCATTCTAGGGTGGACCTAAAAATGAGAAAGATCCAAAACTCAAGTGGGCCACACTGCAGGAAACAGTGAGTATTGAATGCCCACCATTGACACACTCGATGGGGTCACGAAAGTTTTGGATCAGGCAACTATTTTGGTGTATTTCTGTTCATCCCAGTGAGAACGACCTCATGAAGGGTCTGAATGACCACATGAACGGTTTGAATGGCATATAAACATTAGGGTAGACCATTCCAAGGTTTCAACGGTAGACATTAGTTCATAAATGGTTTGTATGGCATATAAACATCACGGTGGACCCTTCCAAGGTTTTAACTGTAGACATTTCCCTCCCTACTTTTTAATACCATGTGGCCCACTTGAGTTTTTAATTAGTTTTTTTTTTTTTTTTTTTGCCTCAAAGCTCGGCCCAAGGCCTAAAATGGTCTGACAAAACTAGTGAGCCGAATGGGCTTCTCGCAAACATCATGACGGTGGGCTACGCCTAGCCGGCAGTTGCATGAAAAGACGTCACGTTTAGGAAATATTGTATTAAACGGCCACTTGCAGACAAGATGGTGGAGCCCACCGTAATTCTTTTTATAAATTAGCTCCGTCCACCAGGTTTGCCGGATCATTATGGGGTGTGGGCTGAAAAATGAGGCTGACCCAAAACTCAAGTGGACCACGCCGCAGGAAACAGTGAGTATTGAATGCCCACCCTTAACACACTCATTGGGGCCACAAAAGTTTTCAATTATCCAACTATTTTGGTGTTTTCAATCCATCCCAGTGAGAACGACCTTATGAAAGGTGAACGGCAAAAGAAAAATCACGTTGGACCTTCTGAAGGTTTAGGCATTTTCCTCTCACTTTTTATTACCGTGTGGCCCACTTGAGTTTTGAAGTTGCCTCAAGGTTAAGGCCACTGCCTAAAATGGTCTGGCAAAACTGATGGACATGATGAATTTGTTACAAACATCAGTGGGCCCCACCTCCCTTTTGCAGTTGTCTGAAAAGACATCACGGTTAGGAAATAGTGAGTATTAAGCAGTAGATCGAAATCCACTCCATCCAGCAATTTTTCCAAATCATTTTAGGGCATGCGTGGGCCGAAAACGAGGTAGACCGAAAGCTTAAGTGGGTCACACGGCAGGGCACAGTAGTTATTGAATGCAGTGGGAATGACCATAGAAGTCCATAGAAGCTCTGGATCAGGTTACTATTTTGGTGATTTCAGTCCATCCCAGTGGGAATGACCCTATGAATGATTTGAATGGCCTTATGAACAGTTTGCATGCAATATAAACATCACGATGGATACTTTGAAGGTTTCAACGGTGGGCATTTCCTTGCCCTACTTTTTCCTGCCATATGGCCCACTTGATTTTTGAATGTGCCTCAAAGTTTGTCACACCATCTAAAATGGTCTGGGAAAACTAGTGGACCAGGTAGATTTGTCACAAACATCACGAGGCCCATCTAGCTTCAGGATCAGTAGCATGGGAAAAGTCAAGTTTCTTGTTGACAAGATGGTGGGGCTGGCCCACCATAATGCTCCGTCTACCAGTTCTACCAGATCATTTTCGGGCATGAGCCCATAAAAATGAAACAATGCAAAACTCGTGTGGGCCACAACGTGGGAAACAATGGGTATTTAAAGCCCACCTATTGACACACTCTCTGGGAACACGAAAGTGGGAATGACCCTACGAGTGATTTAAATTACGTTAGGGTTTGGATGGCATATAAACATCATAGTGGACTAAGAAGGTTTTCAACCATAGGCATTTCCCTCCCAATTCTTCCTACCCCATAGACCACTTAAGCTTTGGATCTGCTTCATTTTTTTAGGCACACCACCTAAATGATTAGGTGAAACTGGTGAATGGTGTGGATCTGTCACAAAAATTAAGAAGGCCAGCCCCACCTAACCTCTGAGCGGCATGAAAACACCTCTTCACCAGGGGATAAGGATACTTTCATCAATACGAATTTCACTGCTCAAGAATCCGCATGGAAGAGTCATATGGCAGGTTATTTTTGGATAATAGTGAAAAGTGTTGGACGATTCTATGAAAATGGTTAAACAAAAAAAGAAATGTAAGCAAATGTATAGGAAAATAGTCTCTCCCTCGCCCTCGAAAAAGAAAAAAGAAAAAAAAAACGAAAACAGGTTTTTTGGGAATTATTTCAAGAACTACGCATTCTAACTATTCTGCGGGAGAATGTACGGAAAATTCTCAAAACTTATGAAAACACACTGTTGAAGTATTATCACAAGAACTACAAAATCTAAATATTCTTAGAAACACCAGCGCTTCATTTTCACATGGAAGAATGATCCCATACACCATGATGTATGGTAAAGTTTCCTTTCTACCTTGCCCACCTGGTGAGCTTCCCACACTTGTATGTCATCTGAGCCATTGAAAAGGTTGAGGCCCCTTCAGATTACTTCACCCAAAAATCAGGCTGATCTGTCCATCATTTGGGGCACAATATAGATACGATCGATGGCTAATGTGTGCACAACCTGATGAGTGGATCAGTCTGATATTTCGTGCTCAATGATCTGCAAGGAGGGGTGACATTTTCGATGGGTCAGATGTCAAGTACACGTGAAACAACCACTGTATGTGGGAGGTAGAAGCTTTTTAAACCATCCATTGGGGTGTATTTGATCGCAGCCCCCTTAGATTCATATACTTTCCACTTGCATCGTAGGACGATGTTTAGTAATAGTTAGAGGTGGGCACAAACCAAGCCAGCTCTAAAGTTCAGCTCGGATTGGTTTGAAAAAGCTTGGCTTGGATTGGTTCCAATGGAACCTCAAACCAAACCAAACCTCAGAGACAAGTTCGTTTGAAAAAACAAACCAAGCTCAAGCTAGGGCAGCATCGGCTCAGTTTGGCTCGAAGCTCAGTTTAATTCAACTCAGTTTGATTCGGCTCGTAGATTATAAGCACATTGATTGTTTCCTATGGTGTGATCCACTTGAGCTTTGGATATGATTCTATTTTGGGATCATGTCCTAAAATGATATTTAAAAACGGATGAATGGCGTGGATAATACATATACATGATGGTGTGGATATACATAATACATATACATGAATGCACACTGTTTCCTGGCACTTGTAAAATTATGCTCGTGTACTTTTGTTTGGAAAAGGCTCTTACATGTCTACTTTGAAGTTGCACTCTTCCTTCGGAGGATGTAAAACATCAAGTAGTAAAATACTTTTGTATTTTTTTTCTAACTTTTTAAATTCTTTTTTATTTAAACAAACGAAAAAAAAAGGAGCCACCACTTGCTCGGGCTTGGCCCAGCCCGGTTTGAAATTTTTTACCAAACCGATCGCGGCTTGAACCAGATTTTTTTGGGGCAAACCAAACTCAGGTCGCATGGGTCGGCCCGAAATTCAAATCGGGCTGATCCACAAATTGGGGTGGCACAAAAATAAGCCAAACCAAACTAGGGCTAACTCGGCTCAGCCCGGATCGTTGCCCACCTCTAGTAATAGTATCAGATAAGCCTCAAGGCGACAGACCATTATTTACAATTGATTTCATTGCTAGGTAGGGTCTACCACGCTGGACCCACATGCAATAGTTTATTTTATTTTTTATTTTTTATTTTTATTTTTATCATAGGTAGGCATGAGCTCCCGTTGAAACTCTTGTGAGTCTACCACTGAA
This sequence comes from Liriodendron chinense, assembly GCA_003013855.2. Taxonomy (NCBI): domain Eukaryota; kingdom Viridiplantae; phylum Streptophyta; class Magnoliopsida; order Magnoliales; family Magnoliaceae; genus Liriodendron; species Liriodendron chinense. The sequence continues at coordinate 11,603,210 of ML058484.1, read as the reverse complement.
GAAGGCAAGGACCCCAATAGTGAATTTAGCATCATGTGTTGGAATTGCATGGGAAAATCAGCGGTAAGAAAAACCTGCAAGCATTGCTTGCCATTGTTACTCTACAATTGTTAGCCCTCAACATGTTGTGATCCAGGTCATTCATCAGGCCCTATTATAAGTGGGCCACATCGAAAAGGTTCCATTGGCTACAGATCTTCATTGCCCAAAAGTGGGCCACCATTCTTTAGCAGGGACATGTGAACAATCAATGGGAGCTTTGTCAAGTGGTCCATCCATAGTCAGACACATAAACACAGAGCAAAAAGTTCCCAACTGGTTAAGTGGACCCCATTTGATCCCACCACCTAGAAAGTAATTAAGATCAATTAGGACCAACTTACTATCTATAAATCCACAAGGAATAAAGCTCGCACATGGTTTCATATGGTCATTTTCCATGTATTCTTCTTTGTTTTCCTTTATCTCCTGGAGAACCATTATAAGACTAACTCCACCAAAGATACAGAAAATTTCATCACTTCACCTTAGAATGCAAAAACATAGACATAAAAGAAAGAAAATATCATATTTCACATTCAAAACACCCACTTAACTTTCCAAAGAAACATTTCTCCTCATGAATACACTATGCTCTTCGCCAAAACAATAACTAATGGTATTTTAAACCATCAACTTAAGACTCCATATATAACTTTAATACATAACTAATTCATAAAACGTTCGTAAAGAGTTATGTCCTCAAGAAATTTACGAGATAACTCTTTCCTGTGTGAGTGTGTGACTTAATTCTTTTTTATGATATGAGAGCAGAATTTGTATTGTACTACAGCCAGATAGCTCTTGCTTCTTTGAGGAGCATTATCAGATGGCTCTTGCTTGCTCGAGTAGGGTCAGGCTTAAGGTGAAGAGCCTACCAGCTGACCGCCTATGAACACAGCCGGTAGAGGTGAGCTACGACCTAGCAGCCTGACCAATGCCTTCTCGGTTTCATTT